>CM030360.1:278164006-279364006 GCA_017893485.1 Hemerocallis citrina | reverse complement strand
GAGAATTGCTACAAGTAGGTGGTGTGGACGTAGACCTGGAGGTCGAACCATGTTATATCGCTGCGTCATCTGAGTTTACTTTTCTTGTCTCTCTTGCATTACTTTAATTTAATTTTTTAATTTTTAATTCCGCACGATCACCCTATTCATCCCCCCTAAGGGTGATTTACAATGGTATCAGAGTGAGGTGCTTATAAAAAGCGTAAAAACTTAAGCAAAAAGTCCAATGGCCGAAATCTCTCCTCTCCAAAACTTGTACTCATCGGAGCCCTTCATCTCCAATGAAACAAGTCTTACACGATCACCATTTTTTGATGGAAAATGCTATAACGTCTGGAAGTTCGTATGTCTCATTTTTTACAGATGCTTGGAGAAGAGGTATGGAATGTATGCATCAACAAAACTGAAATCCCAGTTAGCGTTGGAAAGAAGACATTCACACCGGCGGAGTTGGCCCTCAAGACAGCGAATTCCAAAGCAATGACGGCTCTTTATGCAGGGTTGAACAATGAAGAGCTAATGCGATGTGGGCACAACTGCAAAACAGCCTACGAGATCTGGAACAACATGTTGAAGCGGCATGAAGGAACCGCTTCTGAGGTAAAAGCTAAAGTGAATTTGTGCTTTTATAAATTTGATGTGTTTCGCATGTTGCCAGGGGAGAACGTGGATCAAATGCTCGCCCAGTTTGACATCATTACTTATGAACTTGAAAGCTTGGGTAAGGGGCTTGATGATGACCGAAAGGTCAGAAAGCTCATAAGCTGTCTCACGCCAGAGTGGAATGTTAAGGCTGCAGCAATGAGAGAAACACTTGAAGAGAAGGTATTCGATTACTATAAATTTTAACGGAAGCTAAAAACGTACGAAATGAAAATGTTGGAGACAAAACGATATAGACAAAATATCGGGATCGAACCGAAGATTGAGGAGAGAACTATTTCACTAAAAGCTGAAAGGGCCCGACCATCAAAAGCTGATTCAGAACATGAGGAGTCAGACGAGGACATTGCTCTATTAACAAGATAATTTCGTAAGTACCTCAAAAATAAAATGTATGGCAGGTATCATGAGGAAAGAGAAAAGGAGAAGGAATAAGTGTGCTACAAGTGTAAGAAGGCCGGACACATCCATGCAAACTGCCCTCGTCAATAAGACAGGAATAGGGAATATTATTGCTTAAATCCAAGACAGAAGAAGAAGGCGCTAAAGACGACTTGGCTATACTCGGACTCAAGTGAGGAAGAGTAAGATCACGACGACGTCGGTTTCATAGCTCTTAGGAGTGGTGAGGTGCAATCACCTTATCAAGAAGAGGTAATCGAACAACCTACTTATGATGAATTCGTAGACATATGTAATGATTTGAAAGACTATGCCAAGAAACTAAGTCGTGAACTTAGAAAATATAAACAAAATTCTAATGGGATACATGACACCTGCATAACAAAAAATGACAAACTGAAAAATAAGAATGCCCTAATTTTTGAAAAACTTGAGTCATGTCAAAGAGAACATGATATTTTGCTAGAAGAAAATGAGATCTTGAAACAACAAATTTGTGAATCGCTAGCAAAGCATGATGATCACTTAAAAGAAATTCAAAAAAAATCTGTCTATATTGCTAAGCTCACAAATGACTTAGACGAATGTAAAAAGAAACTTGATGAAGTAGTGGAAGGATGTAATGAAGCCCTTAATTAAAATAGGATTCTTGATGCCACACTAGATACTCTTCGTTGGAACACAAAGGACGATGAGATAACTAGAAAAAGACTGTGTAAAAAGATAATTGAGCTCGAAAAAATTATTGAAAAGCATGAAGGACCCAGTTACTTTATTACAAAGGACTCAAGATCCTATCATGACAATAGAGGGCTTGGTTACAAAGAGACAATACCCCATCAAAAAACATCATGTCATACACACTTGTATAAAAATCAACACAATCACAAACAAAAATAAATCATACAAGTGTGCATGACCCAAGGTATAGTCAAATCACATGTAATTTTTACTGTAGACTAGGACATATTTCTTATAACTGTTTACTAAAAGGAAATACTAATCTTGTGTGGGTGAGAAAGGATACAAATGCAGGTTCAAAACAAACCTGGATACGCAAAGTTATGCCTACTAATCTTGGTGTAGGTACCCCAACGTATCAAGTCTAAAGATCGGTGGTACCTTGATAGAGGTTGTTCAAATCACATGACTGGTGACAGCAGATACTTTTCATCACTATCAAGGGAAAAGGAGAAGGACATCATCTTTGGAGAAAATAGCATGGGTCAAACCATTGGTAAAGGTAAAATCAATTTTGGTTTCTCATGCTCCATTGAAGATGTCCTATTGGTAAGAGGTCTAACGCACAATTTAATTAGTATTAGTCAACTATGTGATAAATGGTATATTATTACTTTTGATAAAAATACATGCACTGTATTAGATAACAATAAAAATTATTTACTTCTTGCTAATAGATGCAATAATGTATATGTCATAAACTCAAATGAATTAGTACAGGAAAGTATGAGATGCTTTGTTGCACGGAATGAGGATGGATGGCTATGGACAACCTCAACAAACTTGTAAGCAAGGAGCTTGTGAGAGAAATTCCTAAAATTAAGTTCGAAAAGGACAAACCATGTGAGTCATGCCAATTTGGTAAGCAAACAAAAAGTTCTCGCAAACTAAAGAAAATGGTATCAACCTCTAGACCTCTTGAACTTTTGCACATGGATCTTTTTGGTCCATCACGAACACGCAGCAATGGTGGTACACAATATGCATTTGTTATTGTTAATAACTATAGTAAATTCACTTGGGTTGCCTTCTTGCCACAAAAAGATGAGACAGTACATGTATTTCAAAAATTCTGTCGAAGAGTGGAAAATGAGAAAAGCCTCACCATTATTACTATTCATAGTGATCATGGTGGGAAATTTCAAAATGAACTCTTCACATCATTTTGTGACAAAAAGGAAATAAAATATGAGTTCGCATGTCCTCACACTCCCCAACAAAATGGGGTTGTTGAAAGGAAGAATCGATCTCTCTAAAAAATGGCTCGTACAATGCATAGTGAAAAGGATTTGCCTAAGTCTTTTTGGGCAGAGGCTGTCAATACAGCATGCTATACCATCAACCAAGTTATTATCAGAAAATATCTTGAGAAAAATCCATTTGAACTATATTATGGCAAAACTCCCAACCCAAGCTATTTTCGTGTCTTCGGATGCAAAGTTTTTATTTTAAACACTCTTGACAATTTGGAAAAGTTTGATTGTAAAAGTGATGAAGGTGTTTTCCTAGGATATTATCTTAATAGCAAAGCATATCGTGTTTTTAACAAAAGAAGATGCACTATTTATGAATCTATTGATGTTATATTTGATGAAACCAACCCCTACTCGAAAGAAATATTACATGTTGTTGATGATGATGAGGTAGGGATTCGTGTTGAAAAGAAACAGGTGCATATTGAAGAGGAACCACAAGCAATCGATCAAAATCAAATGGTGCTTCAAGACAAAGATGAACCTAAAAATCAATTAGATGAGATATCTATAAAACAAATTGATGCCATGGGATATGAAAATATATAACATCAAGGCTCCACAAGTGAGAAACGTCCCGCATGAAAAAATCATGGTTAGTCATCCTCCATCTCTTATACGAAGTGATATGACCAAAGGGGTAACTACTCGCACTCAAACTAATAATTTTATGTGTTTTACCGCTTTCGTTTCCATGCTTGAACCTAAGAACATTAAGGAGGCCCTACAAGACAATGAGTGGATCATTGCCATGCAAGAAGAACTTAATCAGTTTGAACGGAATCAAGTATGGAGACTTGTTCCTCGACCTCAAAATAGGACCATCCTTGGTACTAAGTGAGTGTTTAGGAACAAGTTAGACAAATTCGGTTCAATAACTAGGAATAAAGCCCATCTTGTTGCTCAAGGTTATAATCAACAAGAGGGTATAGATTTTGATGAGACTTTTGCTCCAGTTGCTAGGCTAGAAGCTATTCATATTTTGCTTACTTTTGCTGCATACATGGATTTCACTGTATTTCAAATGGATGTCAAAAGTGCCTTTTTAAATGGTTTTATTTCTGAAGAAGTCTATGTAGCATAACCACCGGGATTCACTGATCCCACACACTCAAACCATATTTTTCGGCTTGATAAAACTCTTTATGGTTTGAAGCAAGCCCCTCGTGCTTGGTATGAACGACTGAGTTTGTTCCTTCTTCACATAGGATATTCTAAAGGAAAAGTAGACACCACACTTTTTATAAAACATATTTTTAAAGACATTTTGATTGTGCAAATTTATGTTGATGATATCATATTCGGGTCTACTAATGAATTTCTTTGCAAGGAGTTTTCAAAGCAAATGCAGGATGAGTTCGAAATGAGCATGATGGGCGAACTAACCTATTTCCTTGGACTTCAAATACAACAAAGAAAAGATGGAATATTTATAAATCAATCCAAGTACGCCAAAGAACTTGTCAAGAAATTCGGACTTGAGAATGCAAATGCCTACAAAACTCCAATGGCCACTACCACTAAGCTATTTAAAGACGAATCTGGTAATAACATCGATATTTCTACTTACAGAGGTATGATTGGCAGTTTACTTTACATTACTACGTCGCATACTGATATTATGTTTAGTGTCTGTTTATGTGCATGTTTTCAATCGTGTCCCAAAGAATCACATTTGGTTACCATTAAGCGTATCATTCGATATCTTAAGGGCACACCAAATACTGGTCTTTGGTACCCGAAAAGTAGAAATTTCTCTCTTGTAGGATATTCCGATGCAGATTATGCTGGAATCTTAACCGATAGAAAGAGCACTAGTGGTACATGTCACTACTTGAGCGATAGCCTTGTTTCGTGGGCATCCAAGAAGCAAAATTCTGTTACCCTTTCTACTGCCGAAGTTGAATACATTGTGGCAGGATCCTGTTGTGTGCAGGTATTATGGATGAAACACACTCTCGAAAATTATAAGGTATTCTTTGACCACATCCCCATAAAATGTGACAACACTAGCACCGTACACATGACTAAAAATTCTGACCAACACAGTCGCACAAAACACATTGATGTTAGGTATCATTTCATTCACTTTCAAAAGGGAGATATTTTACTTGAGTATATTTCTACTGATTCACAACTTGCAGATATTTTTACAAAACCTTTAGACGAAAAACATTTTTATTTCTTGAGAATAACATTAAATGTCATTGATTTTTCAGCATAAAATTTCTGTTTATTGGTCGGTCGACCATACGGTCTATGGTCGACCGGTTCGCCCTCTGTGGCCTTTGGTAGGTTTGCGGTCGACCGGTTTGCTCTCTGGAAACTCTTTTCAAAATCACATGTGACGGTCGACCGGTTTGCTCTCTAGAAATTCTTTCCAAAATTACATGTGACGGTCGACCAGTTTACTCTTTGGAAATTCTTTTCGAAAAACCACATGTGACGGTCGACCGTGGGGTTGACCGACATGCTCTCTGGATATTGTTTTGCAAACTCATGCTTTGCAGTCGACCGGCTTTTTCTCTGGTCTTATTTTTCAAATTTTATGAAATAAATGCTTCTTCTTTCAATTTCTTTCTTTTCCTGTTGCTTTCATGTGTATTGGGGAGAATCTCAAATCTATGATATTATGTAGAGCTCTCACTGTATATCAAAGAGTCTCGTTATCAACGGTATTATGTAAGAAGATTCTCTTCCATGATTCTCTTTTGTTTGTATTCATTGTAACATCTTAGAATGTGCATCTTCCTTGTTTTAAATTGATGATTGATTTTACAAACTTTCCAAGGATATTATTACTCTATCTATCCCCTCTTGGTGTGTTCCAAAAAGGGAGAGAATATTGTTTTCGAATGTTTTTCAAACGATTTTCAAATTTCAAATCATTTCATGAATTGATTCTCTCATTCCTATCTTATATTTGTTCATTAAATTCTATATTACAGGTAATATTATATTAAGGGAGAGTATTCACTCTCTTAAAAATTTTATCTATATGAAAATCTGTTTTTCAAGATGTACTAAATTTAGGGGGAGTATTTGCATACTTTGTTTTAATCTTCAAACATTCGTGCATGTTTTGTTCACACCAAAAGGGGGAGATTGTTGACTCTTGGTTTGGTGTGCACAAAACGTGCTCACTTGTACTAATAAGTTTGAATTTAGTGTGTCAGATTTTCAGGATTAATTAATATAAAAAGGAGATCTAAGAGAGATTCACAAATCTACAAACAAGAAAAGCAATAAAGGGAGATTGCATATACAAGCAAAAGAGGAAAAAACACTCAATTAATTGGCATCCAAGCAATATATCAAGTCTGGATTTTTAGTATTATTTTCGTGAGATATTTTTGTAATTGATTGATTAAAGAGAGATGAGTTTATGGTAAGAAAACAAAGTGGATTCGATCTATACAGCCATAGTCCGATCAACCGTACCTAATGTCGGTCGACCATCACAGTCGACTGCAACTTCTATTGGCAAAGACAGCAGTTGACCTTTCATCTATCTAGCTACGCCGGAGAGCTGAACGGTCGACCGCACTTTTTGACCGGTCGACCGCAACTCGGTTGTATATCTTTTTTGGAATGTATCGTTGCCTTTTTTGATCGATACACTTCCTCTTTTATTAAATAGAATGAATCCACTGTGTCTTCTTCACCTATTACTTCTGAGAAAATTACTTTGAACTAATCTCTTGATAATCAATCCGAGTGTGAGCATTGAATTGGTTGTATTCTTTAGTCAAGAGCTCAAACGATCTTGAGTTTTATTTTCTTTTCTTTTCCACTTTGGAGAGATTGACGGGACTTGGATTAGAAGTCCTGTGGATGTAATAGGTCTCTCGGCCTGAATCTGAGAATCACTGTACTAAGGGTTTTTGAGTATAGTTGAACGCTTGTAGCGGAGAATTGCTACAAGTAGGTGGTGTGGACGTAGACCTGGGGGTCGAACCACGTTATATCACTGCGTCATCTGAGTTTTCTTTTCTTGTCTCTCTTGCATTACTTTAATTTACTTTACTTTAAATTTTTTTAATTTTTAATTCCGCACGATCACCCTATTCACCCCCCAAGGGTGATTTACAACTCATATGTCCATATCCGTATTTCCTATATACCTGCATATGATCAATTTTTATATCCTGCACATGATCTAATTTTTATATCCTGCATATGATCAATTTAAACTCTCATATCATGCATACACTTCACTTCAATAAAAGAACTGCGTATCAGTAAAAAGGAAATTTTTCATCTGCTATACATCTACATAGGTTGCATTCAATTAAAGACCACCTCTCTATAATTAATATATATATATATATATATATATATATATATATATATATATATATATATATATATATATATATATATATATATATATATATATATATATATTAATTATATATACATATATATATATATATAATTAATATATATATATATATATATATATATATATATATATATATATATATATATATATATATATACAATCAGTGAGAGAGATTTCCTTCTAAGTATCAGATATGTATATACATATACTTTATATTAGTGAAAAGGGGTTTCTTCTAAATCTTCTTTGTCTGCTGATGCTCCATCCTATTCAATGTATGTTTCACCCAGTGGAAAAAGGGGATTTTTTTATGGGACTGTTTGGTTCAAAGGAGGGGAGGGGAGGGGAGGGATTTTAATGGAGGGTAGGGGAGGGGAGGGAAAGGGAGGTGAGAGATTTTAATCAAGACTCTTTTTGGTTCAAAGGAGGGGAGGGGAGGGGAGGAAAAATAATTATCTTCTTATTTGGTTCACAAGGGGAAGGAAGAGATTTTATTATAAAATTACTTTTATACCCTTTTACATTTTATAACAAAACTCAAGCACAAAAAAACATCATGTGTCTCTAACAAAACTCATTCTGTAAGCTGTAAGGACATTCATTTGGATTATTATAAAAAATGCCCATGGTCACTTCCGTCATTTATAATAAGAAGGAAAGATGCAAAATTTAAAGCAATCAACTAAGTAAGCTTATTATTAGCGTGATGAATGTTTGAAGGAGAATAAGTTAAAAGTAGATTTGTTCATGAATTTTGATCTTAATGAAATTAATAATTATATGTTTGCTAGTTCTGCTAATACTTTTTTTTCTTTTGTGTTTGGTTGTTTGTAGCTGGAGCTAGTTTGATGACATTTTTTGCATAATCATTAGGAATTTTTGGTCGTACTATTGCTATTATGTTAAATACTTAATATGTACTTGTTATTGATGATAATTTATATTGATTTTTGAGTTTTTTGAGGGAGTGTTTTGATCCAAACATTTTCTATGTCTTATTGGGTTTGGGTTTTACGGCTAAAGAGAAAGGATGTTTTGATGGGCTATTGAGGAAGTATGCGTGTGATCAATGTTATCTTCCTTGAATACTAATTTCTTGTTAATTGGTATTTTAATTAATAGGTCTGATAATTGATGAATAATTTATTCAGTTATGATATCCGTTTAATTATGGAGACTAAGAAAATGCCTTATAATTGAGGAAAGTGCTTTGGTATCTTGCTGATAGTTCTTTTTCTCTTCTAAATTTAAATTTTTTTTTTAATTTAAA
This sequence comes from Hemerocallis citrina, assembly GCA_017893485.1. Lineage (NCBI taxonomy): Eukaryota > Viridiplantae > Streptophyta > Magnoliopsida > Asparagales > Asphodelaceae > Hemerocallis > Hemerocallis citrina. The sequence continues at coordinate 279,355,332 of CM030360.1, read as the reverse complement.
ATGAAGTGATTATAAATTTTAATGGTGTGATTAAATGGATTTAGATCTAAAGGATAATTTGTCCAATCACTATACAAAAATTTGACTCTATTTCTCTCCCCTCCAAATCCCCCTAATATTGGAGGGGAGCCAAAATTGACTCAGGAGGGATGCTAGACCCCTCCATTCCCCTCCCCTTCCCTCCTAAAAAATGAACCAAACAAGAAATGTTTAAAAAAATCCCTCCCCTCCCCCTCCCCCTCCCCTCCCCTCCCCTCCATTCCCCTCCAACCAAACAGGCCATATATGTTATATATACCCAAATGTTCAACTTAGTAAAGAGGTTTATATATACACCTATGCACACTTCTATTCAATAAGAGGACCTCATATATATATATATATATATACAAACAATAGGAATGAATTATTTTTTCTCATTGTGAGAAGGTTAACATATGAAATGGAAAGAAATGATTAAGATGAAAGTTTTATTTTGTGTTGATGTCATATCTATATAGTTCCCTGCACAATAGGAATGAAAGTTTTATTTTGTGTTGATGTCAATGCTAATGTACCTGTGAGGGTGTTGGCTCCAATCCCATTCCCCGCACACGACCGGGTCACTCTCTCCCCCTCACATCGGTCATAGCTTCATGCTGGATCGTTAATCGATCTGCAGTAGAAGATGATGACCTTTCTTCAATCAGTTTTCTAGCTTCTTTCTACAGAAGAGAGCAAACACAACATTAATACCAAAGATTAGTTTGAAAGTTAGTTTGAAAGTTTGAAAGTTATTACCAAATTAAAATGAGTTCGAAAGTTTCATGTTTACCACTATATTGGCTGCAAATTCATCCCGAAAGGTCCCATCCTTACTTGTGTGGGTAGATTCAAAAAAAATCTACCTCACCGATGCTCTTCCTCGACTGACGCATCCTATATATGAGTCAAATGAAATAGTTGAGGTTTTGTTGGGAGATTAGAGAAGCAAACATATCATTCAAGCCGTCAATCTCTGCTTGCATCTTAAACACGTCCGGATAGGCTGTAGGACTTGAGCTTGAAGCACAAGGACCAAATACCTGTGATTCAACACCTTAAATTAAATTTACTTACTAATGCTTAATTTATTTTCTGCAACATGCTCAATATATGTGCAAAATGTATATGAAACATGCTCTATACTTACTAATGCTCAATATATATGCATTTTCTAGAAATTAATTGCATATATACCCATTCCTGCATACTTCATATTCAGTATACCCATTGTGCATGTGGTTCAATTTCTATATACCTGCATATGAGCTATTTCTATATATTTGCATTGAGCTATTTCCTATATCCTGCATAGAGTTCAACTTCTATAACTGCATATATATTTTATACCAGTAAAAGATTATATGCACATCCTGTGTTTATTCTTCTATTCAGTAGAAAGGAATACATTCTACATATCAGCTGTCATATATATACATAATCCTATGATCACATCAGTATCTACTATATACTCATGTTGACTCTTGGTTTGATGTGCACAGAACATGCTCACTTGTACTAATAAGTTTGAATTTAGTATGTCAGATTTTCAGGATTAATTAATATAAAAAAGAGATCCAAGAGAGATTCACAAATATACAAACAAGGAAAGCAATAAAGGGAGATTGCATATACAAGCAAAAGAGAAAAAATGCTCTCAATTAATTGGCATCCAAGCAATCTATCAAGTCTGAATTTTTAGCATTATTTGTGAGATTGTAATTGATTGATTAAAGAGAGATGAGTTTATGGTAAGAAAACAAAGTGGATTCGATCTATACAGCCATGGTCCGATCGACCGTACCTAATGTCGGTCGACCGTCGCAGTCGACCGCAACTTCTATTGGCAAAGACAGCGGTTGACCTTTCATCTATCTAGCTACGCCAGAGAGCTGAACGGTCGACCGCACTTTTTGACCGGTCGACCGTAACTTGGTTGTATATCTTTTTTGGAATGTATCATTGCCTCTTTTGATCGATACACTTCCTCTTCTATTAAATAGAATGAATCCACTGTGTCTTCTTCATCTATTCCTTCTGAGAAAATTACTTTGAACTAAATTCTTGATAATCAATCCGAGTGTGAGCGTTAAATTGGTTGTATTCTTTAGTCAAGATCTCAAACGATCTTTAGTTTTATTTTATTTTCTTTTCCACTTCGGTGAGATTGACGGGACTTGGATTAGAAGTCCTGTGGGTGTAATAGGTCTCTCGGCCTGAATCCGAGAATCACTATACTAAGAGTTTTTGAGTATAGTGGAATGCTTGTAGCGGAAAAATGCTACAAGTAGGAGGTGTAGACGTAGACCTGGAGGTTGAACCACGTTATATCGCTGCGTCATCTGAGTTTGCTTTTCTTGTATCTTTTGCATTACTTTAATTTACTTTACTTTAGTTTTTAATTTTTAATTCCGCACGATCACCCTATTCATCCCCCCTAAAGGTGATTTACAGTGGTATCAGAGCGAGGTGCTTATAAAAAGCATAAAAACTTAAGTAAAAAGTCCAATGGCCGAAATCTCTCCTCCCCAAAACTTGTACTCATCGGAGCCCTTCATCTCCAATGGGACAAGTCTTACACGATCACCATTTTTTGATGGAAAATGCTATAACATCTGGAAGTTCGTATGTCTCATTTTTTTACAGATGCTTGGAGAAGAGGTATGGAATGTATGCATCAACAAAACTGAAATCCTAGTTAGCGTTGGAAAGAAGACATTCACACCGGCGGAGTTGGCCCTCAAGACAGCGAATTCCAAAGCAATGACGGCTCTTTAGGCAGGGTTGAACAATGAAGAGCTAATGCGATGTGGGCACAACTGCAAAACAGCTTACGAGATCTGGAACAACATGCTGAAGCGGCATGAAGGAACCACTTCTGAGGTAAAAGCTAAAGTGAATTTGTGCTTTTATAAATTTGATGTGTTTCGCATGTTGCCAGAGGAGAACGTGGATCAAATGCTCGCTCGGTTTGACATCATTACTTATGAACTTGAAAGTTTGGGTAAGGGGCTTGATGATGACCGAAAGGTCGGAAAGCTCATAAGCTGTCTCACGCCAGAGTGGGATGTTAAGGCTGCAGCAATGAGAAAAACACTTGAAGAGAAGGGATTCAATTACTATAAATTTTAAGGGAAGCTAAAAACGTACGAAATGAAAATGTTGGAGACAAAACGATATAAACAAAATATCGGGATCGAACCGAAGACTGAGGAGAGAACTATTTCACTAAAAGCTGAAAGGGCCCGACCATCAAAACCTGATTCAGAACATGAGGAGTCAAACGAGGATATTGCTCTATTAACAAGATAATTTTGCAAGTACCTCAAAAATAAAATGTATGGCAGGTATCAAGAGAAAAGAGAAAAGGAGAAGGAAGAAGTGTGCTACAAGTGTAAGAAGTCCGGACACATCCGTGCAAACTGCCCCCGTCAACAAGACAGGAATAGGGAATATAATTGCTTAAATCCAAGACAGAAGAAGAAGGCGCTAAAGACGACTTGGCTAGACTCGGACTCAAGTGAGGAAGAGCAAGATCACGGTGACGTCAGTTTCATAGCTCTTGGGAGTGGTGAGGTGCAATCACCTTATCAAGAAGAGGTAATCGAACAACCTACTTATGATGAACTCGTAGACATATGTAATGATTTGAAAGACTATGCCAAGAAACTAAGTCGTGAACTTAGACAGTATAAACAAAATTCTAATGGGATACATGACGCCTACATAACAAAAAATGACAAACTGAAAAATAAGAATGCCCTAATTTTTTAAAAATTTGAGTCATGTCAAAGAGATCATGATATTTTTCTAGAAGAAAATGAGATCGTGAAACAACAAATTTGTGAATCGCTAGCAAAGCATGATGATCACTTAAAAGAAGTTCAAAAGAAATCTGTCTATATTGCTAAGCTCACAAATGACTTAGACGAATATAAAAAGAAACTTGATGAATTAGTAGAAGGATGTAATGAAGCCCTTAATTAAAATAGGATTCTTGATGCCACACTAGATACTCTTCGTTGGAATACAAAGGACGATGAGATAACTAGAAAAAGACTGTGTAAAAAGGTAATTGAGCTCGAAAAAATTATTGAAAAGCATGAAGGACCCAATTACTTTATTACAAAGGACTCAAGATCCTATCATGACAATGGAGGGCTTGGTTACAAAGAGACAAAACCCCATCAAAAACCATCATGTCAAACACACTTGTATAAAAATCAACACAATCACAAACAAAAATAAATCATACAAGTGTGCATGACCCAAGATATAGTCGAATCACATGTAATTTTTTGCTGTAGACTAGGGCATATTTCATATAACTGTTCACTAAAAGGAAATACTAATCTTGTGTGGTTGAGAAAGGATACAAATGCAGGTTCAAAACAAACCTGGATATGCAAAGTTATGCCTACTAATCTTGGTGTAGGTACCCCAACGTATCAAGTCTAAAGATCGGTGGTACCTTGATAGTGGTTGTTCAAATCACATGATTGGTGACAGCAGATACTTTTCATCACTATCAAGGGAAAAGGAGAATGACATCATCTTTGGAGATAATAGCATGGGTCAAACCATTGGTAAAGGTAAAATCAATTTTGGTTTCTCATGCTCCATTGAGGATGTCCTATTGGTAAGAGGTCTAAAGCACAATTTAATTAGTATTAGTCAACTATGTGATAAAGGGTATATTGTTACTTTTGATAAAAACACATGCACTGTATTAGATAACAATAAAAATTGTTTACTTCTTGCTAACAGATGCAATAATGTATATGTCATAAACTCAAATGAATTAGCACAGGAAAGTATGAGATGCTTTGTTGCACGGAACGAGGATGGATGGCTATGGCACCATAGGCTTGGTCACACGCACATGGACAACCTCAACAAACTTGTAAGTAAGGAGCTTGTGAGAGGAATGCCTAAAATTAAGTTCAAAAAGGACAAACCATGTGAGTCATGCCAATTTGGTAAGCAAACAAAAAGTTCTCACAAACTAAAGAAAATGGTATCAACCTCTAGACCTCTTGAACTTTTGCACATGGATCTTTTTGGTCCATCACGAACACGTAGCAATGGTGGTACACGATATGCATTTGTTATTGTTGATGACTATAGTAAATTTACTTGGGTTGCCTTCTTGCCACAAAAAGATGAGACAGTACATGTATTTCAAAAATTCTATCGAAGAGTAGAAAATGAGAAAAGCCTCACCATTATTACTATTCGTAGTGATCATAGTGGGGAATTTCAAAACGAACTCTTCACTTCATTTTGTGACAAAAAGAAAATAAAATATGAGTTTGCATGTCCTCACACTTCCCAACAAAATGGGGTTGTTGAAAGGAAGAATCGATCTCTCTAGAAAATGGCTCGTACAATGCTTAGTGAAAAGAATTTGCCTAAGTCTTTTTGGGCAGAGGCTGTCAATACAACATGCTATACCATCAACTAAGTTATTATCAGAAAATATCTTGAGAAAACTCCATTTGAACTATATTATGGCAAAACTCCCAACCTAAGCTATTTTCGTGTCTTCGGATGCAAAGTTTTTATTTTAAACACTCTTGACAATTTGGAAAAGTTTGATCGTAAAAGTGATGAAGGCATTTTCCTAGGATATTCTCTTAATAGCAAAGCATATCGTGTTTTTAACAAAAGAAGATGCACTATTTAAGAATCTATTGATGTTATATTTGACGAAACCAACCCCTACTCGAAAGAAATATTACATGTGGTTGATGATGATGAGGTAGGGGTTCGTGTTGAAAAGAAACAGGTGCATATTGAAGAGGAACCACAAGCAATCGATCAAAATCATATGGTGCTTCAAGACAAAGATGAACCTAAAAATCAATTAGATGAGATATCTATATAAAAAATTGATGCCATGAGAGATGAAAATATATAACATCAAGGCTCTACAAGTGAGAAACGTCCAGCATGGAAAAATTATGGCTAGTCATCCTCCATCTCTTATACGAAGTGATATGACCAAAGGGGTAATTACTCGCACTCAAGCTAATAATTTTATGTGTTTTACCGCTTTCGTTTCCATGCTTGAACCTAAGAACATTAAGGAGGCCCTGCAAGACAATGAGTTGATCATTGCCATGCAAGAAGAACTTAATCAGTTTGAACGGAATCAAGTATGGAGACTTATTCCTCGACCTCAAAATAGGACCATCCTTGGTACTAAGTGAGTGTTTAGGAACAAGTTAGACAAATTTGGTTCAATAACTAGGAATAAAGTCCGTCTTGTTGCTCAAGGTTATAATCAACAAGAGGGTATAGATTTTGATGAGACTTTTGCTCCAGTTGCTAGGCTAGAAGCTATTTATATTTTGCTTGTTTTTGCTGCATACATGGATTTCACTCTATTTCAAATGGATGTCAAAAGTGCCTTTTTAAATAGTTTTATTTCTGAAGAAGTCTATGTAGCACAACCACCGGGATTCACTGATCCCACACACTCAAACCATATTTTTCGTCTTGATAAAGCTCTTTATGGTTTGAAGCAAGTTCCTCGTGCTTGGTATGAACGACTGAGTTCGTTCCTTCTTCACATAGGGTTTTCTAAAAAAAAAGTAGACACCACACTTTTTATAAAACATATTTTTAAAGACATTTTGATTGTGCAAATTTATGTTGATGATATCATATTCGGATCTACTAATGAGTTTCTTTGCAAGGAGTTTTCAAAGCAAATGCAGGATGAGTTCGAAATGAGCATAATGGGCGAACTAGCCTATTTCCTTGGACTTCAAATACAACAAAGAAAAGATGGAATATTCATAAATCAATCCAAGTACGCCAAAGAACTTGTCAAGAAATTCGGACTTGAGAATGCAAATGCCTACAAAACTCCAATGGCCACTACCACTAAGCTATTTAAAGACGAATCTGGTAATAACATCGATATTTCTACTTACAGAGGTATGATTGGCAGTTTACTTTACATTACTGCGTCGCATCCTGATATTATGTTTAGTGTCTGTTTATGTGCATGTTTTCAATCGTGTCCCAAAGAATCACATTTGGTTGCCGTTAAGCGTATCATTCAATATCTTAAGGGCACACCAAATACTGGTCTTTGGTACCCGAAAAATAGAAATTTCTCTCTTGTAGGATATTCCAATGCAGATTATGCTCGAAGCTTAACCGATAGAAAGAGCACTAGTGGTACATGTCACTACTTGAGCGATAGCCTAGTTTCGTGGGCATCCAAGAAGCAAAATTCTGTTAGCCTTTCTACTGCCGAAGCTAAATACATTGCGGCAGGATCCTGTTGTGCGTAGGTATTATGAACGAAATACACCCTCGAAGATTATAAGGTATTCTTTGACCACATCCCCATAAAATGTGACAACACTAGCACCGTACACATGACTAAAAATTCTGACCAACACAGTCGCACAAAGCACATTGTGTTAGGTATCATTTCATTAAAGATCACTTTCAAAAGGGAGATATTTTACTTGAGTATATTTCTACTGATTCACAACTTGCAGATATTTTTACAAAACCTTTAGACGAAAAACGTTTTTATTTCTTGAGAAGAGCATTAAATGTCATTGATTTTTCAGCATAAAATTTCTGTTTATTGGTCTGTCTACAATATGGTCGACTGGTTCGCCCTCTGTGGCCTTTGGTAGGTTTGCGGTCGACCGGTTTGCTCTCTGGAAACTCTTTTCAAAATCACATGTGACGGTCGACCGGTTTGCTCTCTGAAAATTCTTTCCAAAATCACATGTGACGGTCGATCAGTTTACTCTTTGGAAATTCTTTTCGAAAAACCACATGTGACGGTCGACCGTGGGGTCGACCGACATGCTTTCTGGATATTGTTTTGCAAACTCATGCTTTGCAGTCGACCGTAAGGTCGACCGGCTTTTTCTCTGGTCTTATTTTTCAAATTTTATGAAATAAATGCTTCTTCTATCAATTTCTTACTTTTCCTGTTGCTTTCATGTGTATTGGGGAGAATCTCAAATCTATGATATTATGTAGAGCTCTCACTGTATATCAAAGAGTCTCGTTATCAACGGTATCATGTAAGAAGATTCTCTTCCATGATTCTCTTTTGTTTGTATTCATTGTAACATCTTAGAATGTGCATCTTCCTTGTTTTAAATTGATGATTGATTTTACGAACTTTCCAAGGGTTATATTACTCTATCTATCCCCTCTTGGTATGTTCCAAAAAGGGGGAGAATATTATTTTCGAATGTTTTTCAAACGATTTTCAAATTTCAAATCATTTCATGAATTGATTCTCTCATTCCTATCTTATATTTGTTCATTAAATTCTGTATTACAGGTAATATTATATTAAGGGAGAGTATTCACTTTCTTAAAAATTTTATCTATATGAAAATCTGTTTTTCAAGATGTACTAAATTTAGGGGGAGTACTTGCATACTTTGTTTTAATCTTCAAACATTCGTGCATGTTTTGTTCACACCAAAAGGGGGAGATTGTTGACTCTTGGTTTGGTGTGCACAAAACGTGCTCACTTGTACTAATAATTTTGAATTTAGTGTATCAGATTTTCAGGATTAATTAATATAAAAAAGAGATCCAAAAGAGATTCACAAATATACAAACAAGGAAAGCAATAAAGGGAAATTGCATATACAAGCAAAAGAGGAAAAAGCACTCAATTAATTAGCATCCAAGCAATCTATCAAGTCTGGATTTTTAGCATTATTTTCGTGAGATATTGTTGTCACTGATTGATTAAAGAGAGATGAGTTTATGGTAAGAAAACAAAGTGGATTCGATCTATACAGCCATGGTCCGATCGACCGTACCTAATGTCGGTCGACCGTCATAGTCGACCGCAACTTCTATTGGCAAAGACAGCGTTTGACCTTTCATCTATCTAGCTATGCCAGAGAGCTGAACGGTCGACCGCACTTTTTGACCGGTCGACCGTAACTTGGTTGTATATCTTTTTTGGAATGTATCATTGCCTCTTTTGATCGATACACTTCCTCTTCTATTAAATAGAATGAATCCACTGTGTCTTCTTCACCTATTCCTTCTGAGAAAATTACTTTGAACTAATCTCTTGATAATCAATCCGAGTGTAAGCGTTAAATTGGTTGTATTCTTTAGTCAAGATCTCAAACGATCTTTAGTTTTATTTTCTTTTCTTTTCCACTTCGGTGAGATTGACAGGACTTGGATTAGAAGTCCTGTGGGTGTAATAGGTCTCTCGGCCTGAATCCGATAATCACTGTACTAAAGATTTTTGAGTATAGTGGAACGCTTGTAGCGGAGAATTGCTACAAGTAGGTGGTGTGGACGTAGACCTGGGGGTCGAACCACGTTATATCGCTGCGTTATCTGAGTTTACTTTTCTTGTCTCTCTTGCATTACTTTAATTTACTTTACTTTAATTTTTTTAATTTTTAATTCCGCACGATCACCCTATTCACCCCCTTAAGGGTGATTTACAGCTCATATGTCCATATCAGTATTTCCTATATACCTGCATATGATCAATTTTTATATCCTGCACATGATCTAATTTCTATATCCTGCATATGATCAATTTAAACTGTCATATCATGCATACACTTCACTTCAATAAAAGAACTGCGTATCAGTAAAAAGGAAATTTTCCATTTGCTATACATCTACATAGGTTGCATTCAATTAAAGACCACCTCTCCATACAATATATCTATCTATCTATCTATATGTATATATATATATATGTATGTATATATATATATATATATATATATATATATATATATATACACAATCAGTGAGAGAAATTTCCTTCTAAGTGTCAGATATGTATATACATATACTTTATATTAGTGAAAAGGGGTTTCTTCTAAATCTTCTTTGTCTGCTGATGCTCCATCCTATTCAGTGTATGTTTCACCCAGTGGAAAAAGGGGATTTTTTATGGGACTGTTTGGTTCAAAGGAGGGGAGGGGAGGGGAGGGGAGGGGAGGGATTTTAATGGAGGGGAGGGAAAGGGAGGTGAGAGTAATCAAGACTCTTTTTGGTTTAAAGGAGGGTAGGGGAGGGGAGGAAAAATAATTATCTTCTTGTTTGGTTCACAAGGGGAAGGAACAGATTTTATAATAAAATTACTTTTATACCCTTTTACATTTTATAACAAAACTCAAGCAAAAAAAAATATCATATGTCTCTAACAAAACTCATTCTGTAAGCTGTAAGGACATTCATTTGGATTATTATAAAAAAATGCCCATGGTCACTAAAGTCATTTATAATAAGAAGGAAAGATGCAAAATTTAAAGCAATCAACTAAGTAAGCTTATTATTAGCGTGATGAATGTTTGAAGGAGAGTAAGTTAGAAGTAGATTTGTTCATGAATTTTGATCTTAATGAAATTAATAATTATCTGTTTGCTAGTTCTGCTAATACTTTTTTTTTCTTTTGTGTTTGGTTATATGTAGCTGGAGCTAGTTTGATGACTTTTTTTTTGCATAATCATGAGGAATTTTTGGTCGTACTATTGCTATTATGTTAAATACTTAATATGTACTTGTTATTGATGATAATTTATATTGATTTTTGAGTTTTTTGAGGGAGTGTTTTGATCCAAACATTTCCTATGTCTTATTAGGTTCGGGTTTTACTGCTGAAGAGAAAGGATGTTTTGATGGGCTATTGAGGAAGAATGCGTGTGATCAATGTTATCTTCCTTGGATACTAATTTTTTGTTAATTGTTATTTTAATTATTAGGTCTGATAATTGATGAATAATTTATTCAGTTATGATATCCGTTTAATTATGGAGACTAAGAAAATGTCTTATAATTGAGGAAAGTACTTTGGTATCTTGCTGATAGTTCTTTTTTTCTTCTAAATTTTAAATTAATTTTTTTAAATTTAAAATGGAGTGATTATAAATTTTAATGGTGTGATTAAATGGATTTAGATCTAAAGAACAATTTTGTCCAATCACTAAACAAAAATTTGACTCAATTTCTCTCCCCTCCAAATTCCCCCAATATTGGAGGGGAGCCAAAATTGACTCAGGAGGGATGCTGGACCCCTCCATTCCCCTCCCCTCCCCTCCTAAAAAATGAACCAAACAAGAAATGTTTAAAAAAATCCCTCCCCTCCCCCTCCCCTCCCCTCCCCTCCATTCCCCTCCAACCAAACAGGCCATATATGTTATATATACCCAAATGTTTAACTTAGTAAAGAGGTTTATATATACACCTATGCACACTTCTATTCAATAAGAGGACCTCCTATATATATATATATAAACAATAGGAATGAATTAATTTTTCTCACTGTGAGAAGGTTAACAAATGAAATGGAATGAAATGATTAAGATGAAAGTTTTATTTTGTGTTGATGTCATATCTATATAGTTCCCTGCACAATAGGAATGAAAGTTTTATTTTGTGTTGATGTCAATGCTAATGTACCTGTGAGGGTGTTGGCCCCAATACCATTCCCCGCACACGACCGGGTCGCTCTCTCCCCCTCACATCGGTCATAGCTTCACGCTGGATCGTTAATCGATCTGCTGTAGAAGATGATGACCTTTCTTCAATCAGTTTTCTAGCTTCTTTCTACAAAAGAGAGCAAACACAACATTAATACCAAAGATTTGTTTAAAAGTTAGTTTGAAAGTTTGAAAGTTATTACCAAATTAAAATGAGTTCGAAAGTTTCATGTTTACCACTATATTGGCTGCAAATTCATCCCGAAATGTCCCATCCTTACTTGTGTGGGTAGATTCAAAAAAACCTACCTCACCGACGCTCTTCCTCGACTGACGCATCCTATATATGAGTCAAATGTAATAGTTAAATCATACCAACGCAGAAATTGGCAAAAAAGTTTCCAACCATTTTAAAAATAGACTTGCTATAAAGTAAAATGTCCATTACCAGCTCATCCTGCACAACAGCAAAGCTGCAGCTCCCCGTAGTGTGCTTGACCTTCATCTGCCTACGGGGTGCTTAAACCAATCTTAGCATTCCTCTATACAATTTTAATAATTGGAATACATGTGAATGTTTACCAAAATCAATAATTTATATCATCAATGGAATATATAAATAATGTAACATGATTACCTTTCCAACATCCGATTTCCAATATTTGATAAGAAAATGCCAATCTTGTGGCGTCACGTATTCGGGGACCGACCTTGCATTTTCGACCTCGGTCTTCTTCTCGTCATAGTACTTCTCTTTCAAGAAGCTCTTGTGATCCCTCAATTTTTTCAAAATCGATTTATCGACCCATCCTTCAATAGCGTAAGGGATTGCAAACTTTTGCTGCAAAACAGTTAGGAAGTCACAGAAAATATATTGGCCTCATAATCTGATTAGAAAAGTGCTTGTAATCAGATTATTTGCACAGAATAGTGAACTATCTTCTCGTTTGTTTATGAGCACCACCTTTGAAGTCTGACATACTAATTTTAAAAAATTATGCTTCCAATAAACTAAAAAAAAATGATGTTCTTTGTCTTGTAATGTAATATAACTTTAGAATATGATCCATCAAATTTTAGATAAGCGTAGGTGAAAAAGCTACCTCCCCAAACACTCAGTTAACTCTACTAACTTTTGTATCAAAAAGGGCATTAGCATTAACTGATATAGACTCTTTCTCTAAATTATGATAGTAGAGATGTATGGCATTCTGCCTTCTAAGTTTTATAATATTTTATTTTATACTTTATATCTTAGCCAGTAGAAAGAGTGAACAAGAATACCCTTTGAGGAAAGAACTTGTAGTGCATCCCTTCTCCCCCTCACAGCCATTTTTCTTAGTTAGTTTGTTAGCCTCCAACCCCGTTCTCACCTTGTTCACTTCACCTTATCCCGCGGACCTTTGGCTTCACTCCCTCATGTTATCGGAGTTGGAACTGAGTGGGTGTGGGCCCAACGAGGGGGTCCGACACCCACCTGCTCCCCCCCACCTCCCCCTCCCCCACTGCAGAGATACCCACCCCTCCTCCTTCCCCTACCGCTCACCTCCCCGTCAACCAGGGGGCTGCTGCCCTCAACCCCGCCTTCAACCAAGCTACCCTTAGAAACCCCCCCCCCCTGAGGAGGAGCCTCCTAGGCTCAGACTCACGCGCACTCCGCCGCGGGCACACCGAAGAGCACATCATCGACAGCCATCGAGTGGCGCCGTTCATCATCGCCATCGGGAGATCATCTCCAAGGAACGGGCCCATAGAGGGGGTCCTTCTACGAGCCACAACGGGCGTAATAGAACCCCCATGATCCATCGTTATGCTCAAAACGATACGATGAAGTGCTTCATAGGAACAGGGACAGAGACACTCACAGACAGAGCGCTCATGAGGAGACTCACCATCATAAACACACTAATAGTTACTACAGAGTGAGGGACAACAACAACGATACTCACCGCCCCCAGTTCCTTAGAGGCCAGCGGCACCACTCAAGCCACCACAGCAGCAACACCCATCATCAGTCTACCATTACTTCACATCCAAGAACACCAAATTTCCAGCATATCCCCACAGTATCACCTAACCATCAGCAGCACAACCCTCCAACCCCCCCTCTACACATTCAACACCTGACACCAGCAAAGGAGGCGAGCCCGGTCCACCCGAAGGCCATCGTAGCATGGGCCCAACAGGGGGGTCCAAGCGATATGCCTGGGGAGGACCAGGACCTAGCTCCGAAAGGAGATGCGGCGGAACAATGGCATGAGGTCATCCGCAAAGGGAAGAGGAGGCTCACCCCCCCCCCCCCCCCCAACAACAACGCAGCATGACAATGGCAAAAAACAAAGAAGAGGGAAACGGAAGCCGGTTCTGTGCTTTAATTGTGGGGACTTGGGCCACTATAGAACCGAATGCACTAAAGAAATTTGATGCTTGAAATGTATGAAATGGGGCCACATGTCGTACAATTGTACCAATGTGATTACTTCGAGCACCGATGATGATCGACAAGTCTGCAGAGGACGGTCGCCGGATAATCCAGCAACTATCAGGCTAACAAATAGCATTGCCGTCATCAAAAGCGAGGAGATTTGGCTATGCTAGTGGTGTGCGGTGGCTCGAGTCAAGTCGGGATGGCCTTCAGAATCCCATCTCCTACAAGCGCTTAGCACCAAGTGGCTTATGAGAGCACACCGAGACTGGGTTGTGAAGAAACTCTGCCATCTCCAATTCCTCATCTCATTGCCCTCTCCAGAGAAGATACTAGAAGTTACCAGTTTGGCGACGGTGGATTTTGGACACTTCAAAGTGGATTTCAGAGGTTGGACTCCAAGTTTCGGTGCAGAACGTCCCTAAGGAGACAAGTATTGCATTTGGATCCACAACATCCTACTTCATTTTTGGAAGAAGGATGCCTTACAAGAGATTGTCTCCGACTTCGGTTCAGTGGAGGACGTAGACAAAAAGACCATTCGCCGCTCGGAGATAGTCTCGGCAAGAGTTCTCATCAGGAGCGGGGATATCTCACTAATGCCTCGCTTCGCCAAGGTGTTTTCATACGAACAATCCTACCTCATACGGTTTGTTCTTGACAAACGCGAAAAGACAGAGGCGGACTCACAACCCATCATCTCCCCCACTCCCCCTCTCTTCTAGATGGCCGTACGTACAAAGAAGTGGCCTCACCAGAGTGGGAGCTCACTATAAACGGGGCCCATGAGGTGGAGCGTGCTCACCGAGCTTTGATCAAGGAAGCGAAACGGGCAGAGGTACTCCGGGAGCCTGTGCTAGGGGGATCAGCACGTCAAGCTGTCGGGATAGATCCAGTTGGGCGAGATCGATATTCGTCCAAAGGATCCTACGGCCAGGATCCACTACCGGATTTGGTAATCCTCCCAAGGCCAGCGTCAAATGGGGAAAAGAAGTACCTCAGGTTTCCAAAAGGAGCTTTCAACCACAGAGGACTGGTGAAAAGCAACAAAATGAAGATCAGAGGAAGGTGCCAGAGCCTGCATGTCCTGGTTTGGACAAAAGCATGCTAAACTGCTCTTCAAAAGGGGGAAAGGGGCTGCCTTTGGGTCGGGAGTTGGTAAAGGAAAGCGCCTTTAAGAGGAAAAATCCGAGGGAAGCGCTTCCTTTGACCACGAAGGAGGACCAAGAGCAGAATAGGCCAGCTAAAAGGCAAAAAGGAAGCTCTGGGCACCAGGAGCAGGTGATGGCAGAGGTTTTTTTGAGGAAGAAGATGAGTGAACTACTCAAAGCTGTTGAGAAAGATTGCCCAAATAAGGAAAACCCAACTGATATAAGAGCTCCTACTTGAGATTTGAAGAAGGAAGGCTTCGTAAATGACAAAGGGCCCTTGAGCATTGTGCCCTATGCGTCGAACAGCACGCCTGCCGCAGAAGCCACCAACCAGCCTCAGCCATGCGGCAGTGGCGACAGAGAGCTGGAGCAGGTGGAACTAGTCGGCTGCTTAGCCTATCCTACTCCGCTGAATACACCATGACAAAATGTGCCAGAGGTTTCGAGTTGTCCCCAAGCCCACAAAGCTGGGCGGGAGTGTTTCGAAGAGTGGGGGGTTCTTATAGGGCACGAGAGGAAGGCTGTGTGGGGCTTATCAAAAGCCCAATTGTACTACATTCTTGTACGGGCCCTAATTTGCAAACAAATATACTGGTTTCGGATCGCAGTGGGCCCATTGAGGGGTCCACCTCTGAAGAGACATCTATTCTATAGGAAGTGGCGACTACAGATGGGCCCATTGAGGGGTCCAATACGGAGGAGGCAGTTGTACAGAGCATCCCACAAGACGATGAGGACAATAGTGAAGGCAGGCTGAATCTAGAAGACGATTGCGTCTATTCGGAGGAGGAGTCTATAGAGTCAGAGGACTATGATTTTCGTGTGGACTTCCGTGCCACCTCTCCTGAGTTAGTGGCCTCCACCTATCCCCCAACCCAACTGACTGCACCTAGCCAGGGCCGACTTCAAACAGGTTTCATAGTCCAAAAGACGGCAAAAAGACGTACAGAGGAGTCCCTAGATGATTATCTGGAAACCGCAGCGGCTGCCAAATCCTTTAAGACTACAGACGGAGGTACGCGCTGCTTCTTAGCCTTAATTTTTAATTTCATGACTGATAACGAAATTTTTAGTCTAGCCAATACCTGTGGTCTTGAGGTAAATGATACAGACAGGAACTCCATCCTTCTTAACAAAATTAGAGGATGGGAGACGGAGAGGGTTAACCTTTTGGCAAACTTGAACTCCTCGCCCGAGATGAGTCACGATCTCTCCCATTCTGATAGTTAATGGAGGCTCTCTTCTGGAATGTTAGGGGTCTAGGTATGAGGGGTAAGCGAGAAATGGTGAGGGAGGCTATCGCCAGGTCGAATGCTAATTTAGTGGGTCTTCAAGAAACCAAATTGTCATACATTCACAGACTTAGAAGGGTGGGGGATAGACGATTGTCCGAATGGTAAATTTCCCCGTCTGTGGGGCTTCCGAGGGCATCGCTATAGGTTATAATCCAGACGTCTTTAACTGCCTAGACAAGTTCCACGGACAATTCTCTCTGTCAGTACTACAGCGTAAATCTGACCAGTGGACTCAGTCGGCCACGGTAGTCTATGGACCCCACACCTCTGATGCTCGAAGGGCCTTCTGGTCAGAGCTTCGAGCGGTGAAAGCATGTTGGCCTCACCCCTGGATGGTGGGGGGCGACTTCAACATCACTAAATTCGCCTCAAAACATTGGGGTAGAGGGGCCTGCGATGCCGATAGGGAAGCCTTTAATAAGGTAATCTCGAACCTAGATCTGGTTGACATCTCCATCTCTGACAGGCTCTACACCTGGTCTAATATGCAAGCGGCGCCCATTCTCGCTAAGTTAGATAGAATTTTGGTCTCCACGGACTGGGAGTCTAAATTCCCGTTGGCTACGGCTAGATCAATTCCGAAGCCAAACTCAGATCACGTTCCTATTTTCCTTTCCTCAGGGGAGATCCAACCAAGAAAACCCTCAAGGTTTCGATTCGAGAAAGCGTAGTTAGAATTCCAAGGCTTCCGTCACATGGTTAACGAATGTTGGTCGCGCTCGACTACGACCACCGAGGCGTCCGCAGTTTGGTGTGAAAAAATTAGAAGGCTTCAAGCAAAACTCAAGAAATGGAACCGCACCAGGTTTGCGCTGATCGGGAAACTAAGGATTCCCTTCTGGAGGGTATTGAGGTGCTGGAAAAAATAGAAGAAACTAGAGACTTGCTACAGGAAGAGCGGAATAGATTGTTGCAGCTCAGACAGGAAATCGACCAACTATACAGGATAGAGGAAATTAAATGGCAACAAAGATCTAGAGTTTCGTGGTTCAAAGAGGGAGACGCGAATACTGCATTCTTCCACCGAGTGGCCAGTGCTCGACGGCGGTCCAACCTAATTCATTCAATCCATACGGATTCCGGGATGGTGCAAGACGACAACGCCATTAGGCTGGCTTTCCAATCACACTACAAGCGACTCTTTGGTCACAAGGCTGAAATGAGGGTCCCGCTTCAACCCGACTTCTGGCAAGATCAACCAGATAATCAAAACTCTAAATTATAGTCCCTTGAAGTTCCCTTCACGGAGAAAGAGGTTTGGGAGGCAATTCAACAAATGGGAAATGACAAAGCCCCGGGGCCAGATGGGTTCTCGATTATTTTTTATCAGATTTTCTGGGAGGAGATCAAAGACGACCTCCTGAAGATGTTTGCAGACTTCCACGAGCATAAACTAAAGCTCGGGAGATTTAACTCTGCAGAAGTAGTGCTGATCCCTAAGAAAGAGGACTCAGGACAAGTCGAAGACTACCGCCCCATTAGCCTCCTCAACTGTTTGGTTAAGATCATTACCAAGACTCTAGCCAACAGACTAGAAAAGGTGATGGACGATCTCATCAGCCAAGATCAGACGGGATTTATCAAAGGACGTTGCATACAAGACAGTATGGTAACAGCCGAGGAAATGATCCATCACTGCCACACATCGAACTCTAAGAGCTATCTCTTGAAGCTGGACTTTGAGAAAGCTTATGACTCCGTGGAATGAGACTGTCTGTTTGAAGCATTGGCAGGGAAAGGCTTTGGGGAGAGATGGATTAGATGGATGCACGCTTGCCTTGCCACCAGTAGGTCGACGATCTTGGTTAACGGGATTGCGGGACACCAATTCCCCTGCAAACGGGACCTCAGACAAGGCGATATGCTATCTCCGCTCCTCTTCACCATCGTTGCTGACGTTCTCCGTTCAATGATGTCAAAATGCGGTAGAGCAGGTTGGGTTATGCTAGTTGCCAAAGGAACAAATCGACAGGGGTGCTCTATCCTCCAATACGCAGACGACACGCTCCTTTTTGGCAATGGCAACCTAGGGGAGACCACTATCTTCAAGGGTATTCTGTATTGCTTTCAAGCCTGGTCCGGCCTTAGGGTCAACTATCACAAAAGCACTCTCATTCCCATGGCCTTAACTGCAGAAGAGGCATTGGATCACGCCACAATCCTTAACTGCCCCATTGAGAGTTTTTCCATCCAGTACTTAGGGTTACCACTAAGACCCGGGATATTCAAAAAAGCAGACTGGCTTCCCATTGTTGACCGGGTCGACAAACGGCTTACAGGATGGAAGAGCAAAGCCCTATCCCTGGGGGGGCGGGGGGAGAGTTACGCTCATTAATGCCGTTCTGTTAAACTTACCTACCTATTACCTCACCTTTTTCGAAATGCCGCAATGGGTTATTCAAAGAATCGATCGTACGCGGAAGCACTTCTTATGGAAAGGGGCAGACACGAAACGAGGGGGGTACCACCTCATCAGATGGGAGAAGGCCTGTATGAAAAAGAAACATGGAGGACTAGGCATTATCGACCTTCGAGACATGAACCTGGCTCTACTGGGCAAATGGTGGTGGAAAGTCTTCCATCCTAATGGTGAAGGGTGGCAACAATTTGTTCAGGGGTATATGCATGGTAATGGTACGAGAAACCTAGGCTTCAGGATAGGCCCCCGGGTCTTCTGGTTCTGGAAAGGCATCGCTAAAGCCTACGATCCCTTTACTACTTGCATGCAGTCAGTTGTCGGCAACGGCAGACTTACCAGGTTCTGGTGGAACAAATGGTGTTCGGATCACCCACTCAGAAACCTGTTTCCAAACTTATTTGACCAAGCGTCACACCCACACTGCACGGTGGCCAAAACCTGGAAGAGGGGCACCTGAAAACCTACGTTCAAACAAGAGCTTGATTCAGGCTCCCAGCTTAGACTAACGGAACTTCAAGACCTCATCACCAACGCCGGCATTGAGTGCTCCCAGGGCCCCGACAAAAAATCATGGGGTTTGGAGAAGAACGGGAAGTTCACGGTTCGCTCCATGTACAACCGCATTCACTTTAGGGGTTATACACTAACGTGGTCGGCTCTCATTTGGAGAACAAAAGCCCCGCTTAAAATCAAAGCTATCCTATGGCTGGTTCTGAATGATGCGATTCTGACCAGGGAAAACCTAGCTAAGCGCCAGCCTAATGTGGATACCCAATGCGGATTTTGCCTGGCTACACTGTAGTCGAGAGACCACCTCTTCCTACAGTGCCCTAGGAGCAAAGCGGTCCTTATAGAGGTCCTCGCTGCCCTAGGGACGTCACAATACCCTAACGTATACGAGGAGCTGTGGGTGGGTCCTAATTTCGGGTTGGAGAGGGGGGCCATGAGAGAAGCGTGATATATTGCTATAGCCGCAGTGACCTGGGTTCTTTGGCTAGACAGAAATAACCGTTACTTTCGTGAAACTTACAATAGTATTTCCGGCAATTTGACTCACACTATGCATCTTATTTCCTTTTGGGCTAATGTGGCCACAGCAGGTCCCAGAGGACGGATCACGAGCTTTTTCCAGGTTCAGGAGTTTGACGATGAGGAGAATGAGATCAGTCCGATGATCGATTGATATTTTGTGCAGCTGACACTGTTCAGTGGTGCCCACCCCCCAGGGTTTTGTTGGGGGGACTATGTTGTATTTCTCTTCTGCTTATTAGGTTACTTTTGGTCCTACCTCTCATGACTGGGGCGGAGTTCATATATTTTTGTTATATTTGTAGGATTTTGTAGTGAGCTCAGTACGCTGAGTTTGTTTTATTAATCTCTTATTAATGAAACAGGGTGGCAAGACTCCATCTCTTTCTTAAAAAAAAAAAAGAACCCCCTTTGAGATACGAGGCCAATTGCAAATGGCATTTTGTGCTACATGGTACGTGACAAGAAAGAGATGAGGACGAGCAAAATCATCCATTTGGCATTAAGCCTTCTAAACTCATCCATTTTACAATAAGAGAAGGGAGGAAAAAAAAGAGAATTAAGCATCTCATTTGCCTTTTTTTTTCCTTCAAAAACTAAATGGTGGGACTTCTCTATGTTACATTCCAGTCTTTAGGTAATAATAACCTACTCACATTAACATTGTCATCGTAACAGAGCTTCTATTTACTCAACCAGAACCAGAAACAGAAAATTTCATAAACTAACAAAACAAAAATCAATAGCTTGTTGTGGCCCCGCGTTCAGCGGCGAGGGGGATCGGACTGTGTACCGCTAGGTGCCTTTCGTCTGATGAGGTTCCAGTATCCTCAAAGTGTGCCCTGATCGGTTGGGTTCTCTTTGTGGGATGGAGCTGATTCAGCATCGGAGAGCTTCCTTCTTTTTCTGCACTCTAGTGTTGTTATTGTCCCTTTTATTCATGTCATCTACGTGATTTTATTTCATTTTACGGCTTGTAAAATTAACCTTTTATTGCATTAATATATTGATTGTCTCATGGCTGGGGTCGTAAGACTCTATCCGATTCATTAAAAAAAAATCAATAGCTTGTACGTACACAGTTAGTACTTGTATACTACTGTCTCTTGTTGAGCTTTAACAATGTATTCAAAGAAAGCATCCAGGGTATTCATATCAGCCTAGCAGGGGACTGTTCTGAGACTGAAGTCTATAGTATAAATGTAGAAATCAAGTTGCTTCACATACACAAATTTAAAATTTTAAAAATATACCTTAATCGCATCGATGGCCGTCGTCTTGGTTGGTGTTGGTACTTTCAACCAACTCTCGTAGCTTAGGAGAAGGATACGAAGATTTCTTGCTATGACACCGCAAAATTTTCCGAGCTTTCTCCCTTCAACTCCAACTGCTTGGTTGTGATTGTTCCCAATGACCACTATTTTTTATTGTTTGGGAGCTTCCATATTTTCTTTATCTTCGTCGTCCCCCTCGACCTCCTCAAAGTACTGGGAGTGCTACCTTCACCCCCACGGTTGTAGTAGCACCCCCATCCGCCACCCCTCCAAGCTCTTCCGTCGGGTGCTGAGTAGAAAGTCTCCTGCTAGGCTGCTCTACGGCCTCGTCTTGGTCGTGCACAATTGTTGCCAACTTTCTCTTTATTCTAGCCATATGTCACCTGTTTCAAGAAAATTCAGACTAATTATAATTCAATCAACAAACCAAACATATGAACAAATAATGACATTAAAACAAAAAGTAAATTAAAACAACCACAATAAGTTCCAAATAAATTAAAACAACCAAAATAAATTAAAACAAAAAGTAAATCACCACAATACGCCAACAATTTTAAGCTTTTGCGTCAAATAACATTAATTATAATCATAAAAACAATAAGTTCCACTAATTAACTGCACTGAAATATATGAAAACAATCGACAAACAAATGAACTGGCACAATTTCCAAAAATGTGTATAAGATACTATATTACAACATCATCAATTAGATCTCCATCTTCTCCATCCGTACGGAGCCAGGTAGGGCAACTATTAACATCCAAAACGTTTACATCAAATGTAGGAAATTCAGAAGCAGTGAATTTTTCTCAATCTTCTTCATCTGAATCATCCCTCAGCTGAAATACATCTCTTGGTTGCATAGGTAGCACCCCGTAATTTTTTTCCACTACTGGGTCCTGAATATAGAAAACTTGTTGCACTTGAGATGGGAACCCAAATGGTTCATGACTAATGTGTGTCCCAGTGTGAATCAGATGTGAGAAATCTAAAATATAAAGCCCAACTTATCATGGTAGTTGTTACTTAACATAGCCCAATCACCACGAAATAATACTACTCAAAAGTGCTCGTAATAATCCAAATCTATGATATTAGTTAGCACCCCATAATAGTCAACATCCCCATCTACAGGATTCGGGTCTTTATTAGAGGCATAGCTTCTAGTTTATGAAGTCACTACAATGCCGCTATTTTGATACTTTAAGTTGCGTTCACGCTCCTTAGTACGAAATCTGAACCCGTTGTATATATATATCCATTGTATCTTTTAACCATTTTATGGGGACCTTTGGCAAGAATCTTTATTTCAGATGAGACATCATCAATACCCAACGAGGAAACCTACAATTATATAGTGAATGGTATTAGCATAAGCCTTCTAAATTATTTTTTGCAGTACTTTAATTCAAACCTTGGTTGGTCACTTACGTGAGTTTCAAACCACTCGTGGAATTGCTCATTCATTAATTTATGTTGCTCAAGTGGGTTCAAGTTTTTCGGTCTATGCCTTGTTTTCATTTTCCTGATAAATTCGCTGGAACAAGGTAAGAACGAATGTCAACTACTCTTTAATTGTAAGAAATAAATTCACACTACTGACAATTTCATACTTACGCTCGATGAGGCTCACATGATGCATGGTTATCCAATACATATCGATGTGCTTGTTCCCATGTTAAGTCATCTAACTCAAAAGCATCGATTTTCCCAAAATTAGTGCCCGCAATCTAAAAGAGATATTTAGCGCCTTTGAGGTTGGAAATGTCTGAATTTCTTCCTAGTCTAGTTAGACATGTCTCCACACCCTGAAGATACCTTGAACAAAAATTGGAGCACTCCTCCGAAAGATAACCTTCTGCTATTGAACCTTCTGGATAAGCTTTATTTCTAACGTAACTCTTAAGTCGGTAAAGGTACCTAAACAAGCAAATTTGAATTGGAAAATGTTTGGAAATTACACATCTAAGAAGTACATAATTAATGAACTTAATGAGGGATGAAGTACTACCTCTCAATGGAATACATCCACCGATAATGTACTGGTTCACCAAGTCTTGCTTCATCACCTAGGTGGATTATCAAGTGCACCATTATAATGAAGAATGATGGGGGGAATATCCTATCCATTTGACAAAGTGTCAATGCGGCACGCTACTCTAATCTGTCAATATCTTCAACACGTAGCAATCTCAAGCAAAATCCTTTATATATACTACATAAATCTTTCATGACGGAAGTGACTTGCTCACACATTGAAGACCTCAGAGAAATGGGAAGGAGATCTTGCATTAAGATATGGTAGTCATGTGACTTTAGACCCTGGAGCTTTTTCTCCTTATAGTTGACACATCTTGATATATCAGATGAATAACCACTAGGGACTTTAAAATCCTATAAAACTTTGCAAAACATCTCCAACTCACTTTTTGACATTGAGTAGATTGCAGGAGAAAGTCGTACTCTGCCATTGGGTAATTCTTCAGGATGCAACTCATGCCTTATGCCCATTTCTACTAAGTTAAGCCGAGACTTAAGATTGTATTTTATCTTTCGGTCATCCCCCATAACTGTTCCTATACAATTTTCACCAATATTTTTTTCCAAGATGTATCACATCAATGTTATGGCGCAATAAGTTGAACTCCCAGTACGGCAACTGAAAAAAATACTCTTCTTCTTCCATGACCCTAAACCAAGATGACTATCACATTTATCTGCATCACATTCATCAGTGTTTTGTTGCTCATCTCTAGCTCGCTTTTTGGCATTTTTAATGACTTCGGGTTCCTTTGACAAATTGAATTGTTGGCCTTCTAGCCGCCTTAACACATCTAACCTAGAATTAACTATAAGAGCAGGTCTCCACTCATCGGTACCATCAAATGTCGTTGATTCTGCTCTGAAAGTATGTGTGGTAGGCAACCATCTCCTATAACCCATGTAGCAGAACTTTCTGCCTTTATATATCCACTTTGAAATAGTTTGCTCAGCACAACAAGGACAAGCATAACGTCTTTTCGTGCTATAACCAGATAAATTTTCATATGCAGGGAAATCATTGATTGTCCAAGTCAAGGCAACTCGGAGACAGAAAGTTTCTTTAGATGTTGCATCATATGTTGGAACACCCTCCCACAACGGTTGCAGTTCATCAATCAACGGCTGCAGATACACATCTATGTCATTTCCTGGAGATTTTGGTCCAGAAATTTTCATGGACAAAATGAAGGATGACTGCTTCATACACAACCAAGGGGGTAGATTGTATGGAATTAACACAACGGGTTATATGCTATAGGTGCTGATCATTTGCCTAAATGGGTTAAAACCATTGCTGGCTAATTCGAGTTTCACATTCCGAGGATCTTGAACAAAATCCGAATATCTTTGATCAAAATTTTTCCACGACTCGGAATCAGCTGAGTGCCTGAGAATTTCATCATTCTTGCGACCTTCCACATGCCACCTCATATCAGAAGATGTCTTAGATGACATGAACATCCTTTGTAGCCTAGGAATTACAGAAAAGTAATGCAGTATTTTTGCCGTCTTCTTTTTCTATTTGTTGTAATTGGTTCATCAGTTTGCTCATCTTCATTTGGCGTTTTCACCCATTTTGAAGTACCACATACTTGACAATCTTCGAGAGTTTCCTTATCCCCCCGAAATAGCATACAATCATATGGACATGATGCTATTTTCTCATACCATAAATCAAAATGCTTGAGGAATTTCTTTGTGGCTTGGGTTGAATTGGGGATACAGATTTGAGGAAAAGCTTCATTCAACAATTCAAGAAGCAAAGTGAAGGACTTGACAGACCATTCATTTAGACATTTAATATGAAATAGTCTAACAATGAATAAAAACTTAGAGAACTTAAAACAATCACGATACAGAGGAGTATTTGCATCTTTTAACAACTTATCAAAGACTTCATATTCTTTATTAGTTTCAGGTCTGGGCATTTCTTCTGTTGTAATACCCTGATTTTCATTTATGAAAATCATTATTGTGTATTGGTATTTTGTACGTATTGTGCACGTGCAATTTTGCAGTATAAAATTTTATAATTATTTTCATTGCATAGACAAATAAGTATATATATATATATATATATATATATATATATATATATATATATATATATATATATATATATATATATATATATATATATATATTATGAGCAACTTGCTCATTTAGTAAATGAGCAATTGATTATGTGGCATACATATGATTGGACAATCTTTAAAAGGGTTAGTTGTCCAATGTATCACATGGATGCCACATAATCAATTGCTCATTTACTAAATGAGCAAGTTGCTCATATCCCTTTTACCCTATATATATATATATATATATATATATATATATATATATATATATATATATATATATATATATATATATATATATATATATATATGTCTTTTCTAATTGTTTTTATTAAAGCCCATTTTTCCTTAATAAACATAAGTTTCTTTTATAGCCCAATTTAATTTATTTTTGTAAACTAATTTGGCCCATTAAATAAAGGCCCATGAGTTATTTTCTCTTTTAAACTATGTGTACGGTGAGAAATTGAACATGTACACGGACCATAAAAGTTTGAAGTACATATACCAGTAGAAGGATCTGAATCTGAGGCAGCGGAGATGGTTGGAAGTGCTTGAGGATATGCGACCTGAGATCAAGTATCATCCTGGGAAAGCTAATGTTGTTGCTGATGCAATTAGTCGCAAGAGCAGTTTCTCCAGTTTGATTACAACTCAGAAGCATCTGATGGAGGAATTGGATCGAGCTGGTATTGAAGTTGTTTTGCAAGGATTAGGAGCATCTTTAGCTCAGTTGAGGCTTCAGCCTACATTGAATGGAAGGATTATTGCAAGTCAGGAGGTTGATGCTGATATCTTGGAGATGAAGGAGCAGGTTAGTGCTGGCAGGTTGCCTGGATTTCAAATTAGGGATGGAGTGCTGTGGTTCGAAGATAGACTGTGTGTTCCAAATCAGGCGGACCTGAAAGAGAGTATTCTTCAGGAGGCACATGCTACTCTTTTGTCGGTACATCCTGGGAGTACTAAGATGTACAAAGACATCAAACAGCATTTCTTGGGATCATGTTTGAAGCGGGATGTGGCTGAATTTGTGGCGAATTGTGAGGTTTGTCAGCAAGTCAAAGCCGAGAATCAGAGACCCGGAGGTCTATTACAGCCGTTACCTATTCCGGAATGGAAGTGGGATAACATCAGTATGGATTTCATCACGGGATTGCCCAAGAGTTCTAAAGGCAATAATGTGATTTGGGTTATAGTCGATCGACTAACCAAGTCCGCTCACTTTTTGGCGATGAAACTCACTGCTTCGATGGACAAGTTAGCTGAGTTATATGTTGGCGAGATTTTCAGGCGCTATGGTGTTCCGTTAACTATTGTGTCTGATCGAGATGCGCGGTTTACTTCGCATTTCTGGAGGAGTTTTCAGACAGCTTTGGGTACCAAGACGGATTTCAGCACTGCTTTTCATCCGCAAACCGATCGGCAGACCGAGAGAGTCAACCGTATTCTTGAGGATATGCTTCGGTGTTGTGTACTAGACTTTGGAGGCAGTTGGAAAAGGCATTTACCTTTGGTGGAGTTTGCCTACAACAACAGTTTTCAGACCAGTATTGGGACGGCGCCGTACAAAGTTTTGTATGGCAGGAAGTGCAGAACACCGGTTTGTTGGTTTGAAGTTGGGGAGCGTCAGTTGTTTGGGCCTGAGTTTGTGCAGCAAACCTCTGAAAAGATTGATCTGATCAAGAAAAGGTTGGTAGAGGCTCAGAGTAGACAGAAGAGCTATGCAGACAACCGCAGAAGGGACCTTGAGTTTGAGGAAGGTGACTCCGTCTTTCTGAAAGTATTGCCCAGTAAAGATGTGATTCGATTTGGCAAAGGCAGAAAGTTAGCCCAGAGGTTTATAGGCCCGTACAAGATATTGATAAGGATTGGAAAAACTGCTTACCAGTTTGAATTACCGGAAGAGTTATCTCAAGTACACAATGTCTTTCATGTGTCTATGCTAAGAGGTTATATTCGAAATCTAAGTCATCATTTACCTGAAGTGCCAGAAGGTTTGCAATTGGATCTCAATTACATCGAGTCTCCTGTCGAGATTGTTGATCGTCGAGAGAAAGTCTTGAGGAATAAGACGATACCGATGGTCAAGGTAGTCTAGAGAAACTATTTGGTTGAAGAGGCTACTTGGGAGTCTGAGGAGAGGATGTTGAGGGATTATCCTGAGCTTTTTGCTTGATTTGTATTTTGTCTTCTTTTTTTGCTTGTTGTGGGTGTTTTGTTTCTTGCTCTTGACTGTAGTTCCGGGGACGCAACTATTCTAAGGAGGGAGTGCTGCAATACCCTAATTTTCATTTATGAAAATCAATATCGTGTATTGGTATTTTGTACGTATTGTGCACGTACAATTTTGTAGTATAAAATTTTATTATTACTTTCATTACATAGACAAATGAGTATATATATATATATATATATATATATATATATATATATATATGTCTTTTCTAATTATTTTTATTAAAGCCCATTTTTCCTTAATAAACATAAGTTTCTTTTATAGCCCAATTTAATTTATTTTTGTAAACTAATTTGGCCCATTAAATAAAGGCCCATGAGTTATTTTCTCTTTTAAATACAACATGTAATGTAGACAATTTTTTAGATTATTTTTATAAAGAATAAAATGTACAACTTTAAAAAAAAAAGGGGGACTATTGAATGCAAATGCATTGCACGTACACGTGTAGTGTGCACTTCTTTTTGGCATTAGTATGAGATGCATAGAATCCGAACAAGTGTGCATTAGTGTCATATAATATAAATAACTGCATTAAGGACTAAGTGTACAATCACAACACGACATCAATAAGGTATTCCCCATAATTTGATATGTGAACAAGTTTGTGTTTGTTAAATATGGAAATTCAATTATACTATTTCCGGCATAGAGAGGATGGCCGTGTATAAAGTTCGTCGGTTGAATAAACTGACGTACCCACAGTTTTGTATGCAGGTAAATGACATGATAAAGATTAAAGGCGAACTGATGCTTAGAGATTATTCAAATATTGTTGTACTTGTATATAAATGTTGTAAATTTGCTTCCGCTATAAAATGTAAAGTATAAAGATTTCTTGTAACTCTGCTGTAAAGTGAAAAGTTTTAAATTCCTTGTAAAATTGTACGAAAGAAGTGTAAAGATCCTGTGGAATCTCGAATTCAGTTGTATTTTGGAATTCGTGGTATTACAGAGTGGTATCAGAACCATGCTTCACACTAGTACAAGTTTATAAGGAACGACACCCTAGAAGTGGACATTAGAGTGTGTGTTGAGTCTAGAGATTTAAATGTAAGTCTTACATTTGTGTTGCTCTATGACTTATGCTTCTTCCTCCCTTTTTCTAAGATGGCTGATCACTTCGACCCTGCTGAAGACGACAATTGGCATATCATAGTGGAAGATTACTATATTGGACAAGCGGATTCTGAAGAAAAGTACTACCCTAGGCAAGCAGACTCCGACGAAGAGGAATGGCCTGAGTCCCGAGAGATCACTCCACCTCCGAACTCATGTGATAAATCTTTTGACGAAGAAGAAGAACCAGTTCCAAGTAGTCTGGTGATATCTCTTCAGAGGCAGGTAGAAACACTGCGGGAGGAAGTCGGACTATTGGAGGCTCAATTGGCAAAGTGCAAGGATGATTTTACAGTTCTCATTCATCGTGTATGGGAACTCGAGAAGGGAAAAAATATGATCGATGTACTGAAGGAAGAAGTTGAAGAACTACGGGAAGAGCTTCGTGAAGCTAAGAGGAACCGTAGAAGTTAGACATTGTATCGTCTACTGCTTTCATTTTGGTGTCAAAATGTTTTAAATTCGAATGTATAAAGTTTGAAATTCAATGAAATGAAAAGTTGATTTAGAGTTCATGTTTATACTTCGAATTTAACGGATCTTTTGCATCAGATCATGGCTGGACGACGAGCAAGACATGGTGAAGGTCTGGACTTGGAAACAGAACTAGCGAGGGTCTATCAGACACTCGATGCCGTGGCCATGAATCAGAATCAGGGAAGGGTGCCTGCAAATCCGATGCCCGAAGCAATCAAACTCGTGGAATCATTTAAACGGATGAAACCACTGGTGTTTGAAGGGAAGTCAGACCCTGACACGGCTGACAAGTGGATCAGGCAGGTAGAGACTATCTTCGAAGTTTTGGAAATCCCTGAAGGCAGCAAGGTGAAGTTGGCAACTCTGCAATTCGAGAAGGATGCGGCTGTGTGGTGGCAGTCGATGAAGCAGACGATGGGAGGCTTGGTTCTTGGCTGGGAGGAATTTTTGGAGGAATTCCGCAGTCATTACATTCCTTCAGACGTCCAGGAGAAGAAGGCCATGGAGTTTCTGTCGCTGCAATAGGGTGGCATGTCAGTTAAAGAGTATGAGACCAAATTTACTCAGCTCTCAAGGTATGCTCCTGAATTGGTGATGGATAAGGCGAAGAAGGCTCGTAAGTTCGAGCATGGATTGAGACCGAGCCTGAGATCTAGGATGATACCCCTCGGTATCCGGAGGTTTGATAAGCTGGTCAAACGAGCGGCAGCCACGGAAGCAGACATGGAGCAGTTTCATGTTGTTCAGAATCGGATGAACAACTGGCAGTCTGGTAAGTGGCCCCAAATCTTAGGAATTTCAAGGGACAACCATCGGCACAAAGGTTCAAACCGATAGGGGCGAACGCTATCAGTGTGGTTGGAGGACCCGGGAATAATGTTGTGAGACCTCCTGCGGTAAATTGCTACAACTGTGATGAGACGGGACATTACAAATCTCAATACCCCAAACTACGGAATGGTAATCGCAATGTACCAATGCAGCAGACTGCGAAGAGACCGTACCAGCAAGGGCGAGTATTTGCCTTGACTGAAGCTGATGCTGATGAGGTGGATCATGTCATCACTGGTACGAGGGCGGATGTTTAGAGGTTTATGTTGCTTCTTTTTCCCGTTTATTTAGTGAACTATTACGTAATGAGTGTGTATTATGTAACAGGAGAACTTTATTTGAATGGAATGAAATCTGTTGTTTTGTTCGATACTGGATCCTCTCATACTTTTTTTGTCTCCTAAATTTGCTAAAGTGTTGGGAGTTGAACTGAAGATTTTTCCAGGGAAGATCTTAGTAGTAGCTACTCCATCAGGGGAGACTTTAACCACTGACCGGTACTATGCAGATTGCGAGATTGTGATTGGAGACAGAATCTTCGGGATTGATCTAATCGAACTGACTATCTTGGGAGTCGATGTTATCGTTGGAATTGATTGGATGTCGGTGTACAGTGCAAGCATCGAGTGCAAGACCAAGACGGTAATAGTGAAGGCTCCAGGTGTACCTGAAGTCACTTTCCAAGGGAAGAAGAAGTGTTCTAAGCTGGTGGCAGCTATCCGCAAGGAAGAGATTTCTGTGGAAGTGCAGAGGATTCTTGTGGTTCGGGACTATCCGACTGTGTTCTTGGATGATTTGCTTGGGTTACCCCCGCAACGTGATGTAGAGTTCAGCATCACTATTCAACAGAGAAGTGCACCCATTTCTAAGGCACCTTATAGGATGGCTCCTGTGGAACAGGATGAGATGAAACGGCAGATTGAGGAACTATTGGAAAAAGGCTTTATTCAACCTAGTGTGTCGCCTTGGGGAGCACCAGTGCTCTTTGTAAAGAAGAAGAATGGATCGATGAGGATGTGTATCGATTACCGAGAGCTAAACAAAGTCACTATTCAGAATAAGTATCCTATTCCCCGAATTGATGACTTGTTCGATTGTCTACAAGGAGCTGCTGTTTTCTCCAAAATAGTTCTTCGATCAGGATATCACCAAGTTCGAGTGAAAGCTGAAGATGTGCACAAAACTGCATTTAAAACTCGACATGGACATTACGAATTCTTAGTTATGACATTTGGAGTGACGAATGCACCCGCAATCTTCATGGACATAATGAACAGAGTTCTAAGGCCGTTCATCGATTTTTCGTAGTGGTGTTTATCGACGATATTCTCGTATACTCTAAGTCAGAAGAGGAGCACACCTAGCATCTGACAGCAGTTTTGAGGAAGTTGGAAGAGCAGGAGTTGTATGCCAAGTTATCCAAGTGCGATTTCTGGAAATCTGAAGTGGCATTCCTAGGTCACATTCTTTCTAAGGAGGGAGTGGCAACTGATCCTCAGAAGATAGAGGCAGTGAGATATTAGGCAAGGCCTACTACAGTGAAGGAAGTCAGAAGTTTTCTTGGATTGGCTGGATACTACAGGAGATTCATTCAAGGTTATGCTCAGTTAGCCGTACCGCTCAAGAATGTGGACTTCAAGTGGACTGAGCAATGTGAGGCAAGCTTTCAGGAGTTGAAAGAGAAGCTGACTACTGCACCTATTTTAGCTTTGCATAAAGCAGGTGTTGAGTATGATGTTTACAGCGATGCTTCACATCGTGGGCTTGGTTGTGTCTTAATGCAAGAAGGAAGGGTGATCGCTTATGGGTCTAGGCAACTACGACCGCATAAGAAGAATTATCCGACTCATGATCTGGAGTTGGCTGCGACTATCTTTGCCTTGAAGCAATGAAGACACTACGTGTACGGTGAGAAATTGAACGTGTCCACGGACCATAAAAGTTTGAAGTACATATACCAGCAGAAGGATCTGAATCTGAGGCAGCAAGATGGTTGGAAGTGTTTGAGGACATGCGACCTGAGATCAAGTATCATCCTGGGAAAGCTAATGTTGTTGCTGATGCAATTAGTCGCAAGAGCAGTTTCTCTAGTTTGATTACAACTCAGAAGCATCTGATGGAGGAATTGGATTGAACTGGTATTGAAGTTGTTTGGCAAGGATTAGGAGCATCTTTAGCTCAGTTGAGGCTTCAGCCTAGGATTAGGAGCATCTTTAGCTCAGTTGAGGCTTCAGCCTACATTGAATGGAAGGATTATTGCAAGTCAGGCGGTTGATGCTGATATCTTGGAAATGAAGGAGCAGGTTAGTACTGGCAGGTTGCCTGGATTTCCAATCAGGGATGGAGTGTTGTGGTTCGAAGATAGACTGTGTGTTCCAAATCAGGCGGACCCGAAAGAGAGTATTCTTCAGGAGGCACATGCTACTCTTTTTTCGGTACATCCTGGGAGTACTAAGATGTACAAAGACATCAAACAACATTTCTGGTGATCAGGTTTGAAGCGGGATGTGGCTGAATTTGTGGCGAAGTGTGAGGTTTGTCAGCAAGTCAAAGCTGAGAATCAGAGACCCAGAGGTCTATTACAGCCGTTACCTATTCTGGAATGGAAGTGAGATAACATCAGTTTGGATTTCATCACGGGATTGCCCAAGAGTTCTAAAGGCAATGATGTGATTTGGGTTATAGTCGATCGACTAACCAAGTCCGCTCACTTTTTGGCGATGAAACTCACTGCTTCGATGGACAAGTTAGCTGAGTTATATGTTGGCAAGATTGTCAGGCTCCATGGTGTTCCGTTAACTATTGTGTCTGATCGAGATGCGCGGTTTACTTCGCATTTCTGGAGGATTTTTCAGACAGCTTTGGGTACCAAGACGGATTTCAGCACTGCTTTTCATCCACAAACCGATCGGCAGATCGAGAGAGTCAACCGTATTTTTGAGGATATGCTTCGGTGTTGTGTACTAGACTTTACAGGCAGTTGGGAAAGACATTTACCTTTGGTGGAGTTTGCCTACAGCAACAGTTTTCAGACCAGTATTGGGACGGCGCCGTACGAAGCTTTGTATGGCAGGAAGTGCAGAACACCGGTTTGTTGGTTTGAAGTTAGGGAGCGTCAGTTATTTGGGCCTGAGTTTGTGCAGCAAACTCCTGAAAAGATTGATCTAATCAGGAAAAGGTTGGTAGAGGCTCAGAGCAGACAGAAGAGCTATGCAGACAACCGGAGAAGGGACCTTGAGTTTGAGGAAGGTGACTTCGTCTTTCTGAAAGTATCGCCCAGTAAAGGTGTGATTCGATTTGGCAAAGGCAGAAAGTTAGCCCAGAGGTTTATAGTTCCGTACAAGATATTGATAAGGATTGGAAAAACTTCTTACCATCTTGAATTACCGGAAGAGTTATCTCAAGTACACAATGTCTTTCATGTGTCTATGCTAAGAGGTTATATTCCAGATCTAAGTCATCATTTACCTGAAGTGCCGGAAGGTTTGTAATTGGATCTCAATTACATCGAGTCTCCTGTCGAGATTGTTGATCGTCGAGAGAACGTCTTGAGGAATAAGACGATACCGATGGTCAAGGTAGTCTGGAGAAACTATTTGGTTGAAGATGCTACTTGGGAGTCTAAGGAGAGGATGTTGAGGGATTATCCTGAGCTTTTTGCTTGATTTGTATTTTGTCTTCTTTTTTTGCTTGTTGTGAGTGTTTTGTTTCTTGCTCTTGACTGTAGTTCCGGGGACGCAACTATTCTAAGGAGGGAGTGCTGTAATACCCTGATTTTCATTTATGAAAATCATAATTGTGTATTGGTATTTTGTATGTATTGTGCACGTGCAATTTTGCAGTATAAAATTTTATTATTACTTTCATTACATAGACAAATGAGTATATATATAAATATATGTCTTTTCTAATTATGTTTATTAAAGCCAATTTTTCCTTAATAAACATAAGTTTCTTTTATAGCCCAATTTAATTTATTTTTGTAAACTAATTTGGCCCATTAAATAAAGGCCCATGAGTTATTTTCTCTTTTAAATACAACATGTAACGTAGACAATTTTTTAGATTATTTTTATAAAGAATAAAATGTACAACTTTAAAAAAAATGGGGGACTATTGAATGCACGTGCATTGCACGTACACGTGTAGTGTGCACTTCTTTTTGGCATTGTATGAGATGCATAGAATCCGAACAAGTGTGCATTAATGTCATATAATATAAATAACTGCATTAAGGACTAAGTGCACAATCACAACACGACATCAATAGGGTATTCCCCATAATTTGATATGTGAACAAGTTTGTGTTTGTTAAATATGGAAAATCAATTATACTGTTTCCGGCATAAAGAGAATGGCCGTGTATAATGTTCGTCGTTTGAATAAACTGACGTACCCACAGTTTTGTATGTAGGTAAATGACATGATAAAGATTAAAGGAGAACTGATGCTTAGAGATTATTCAAATATTGTTGTACTTGTATATAAATGTTGTAAATTTGCTTCCGCTATAAAATGTGAAGTATAAAGATTTCTTGTAACTCTGCTGTAAAGTGAAAAGTTTTAAATTCCTTTTAAAATTGTACGAAAGAAGTGTAAAGATCCTTTGGAATCTCGAATTCAGTTGTATTTTGGAATTCGGGGTGTTACATCTGCTATCCTGTCGCCTTGATGTGATGTTTTTGCTGACTCATTCTGGACTTGATTGATTGGATTATTTATGTGACCTTCGAAGTTATGGAATCCCAACCCATCCCGCACTAAAGAATGCATTTCATCAACAATACTTAGATCATTTGTAAATAAAGTATCGTCTTTATTCACAGCCGGACTAGTAGAAACTAAACGAACAGACTCTCCATGACAAAACCAATGTGTATACCCTTGTAGAAAATCATTGCAAATCAAGTGTGTCTCAACTATGCCGCACGTCCTCAAATCACAGTTTGAACACTGGACACATGGACATAAAATCATGTTCGGATCAGGAGAATTGCTCTTTTCATTGTTAATAAATTCTTTAACACCATCCCGATACACTTTGGATAATCGTGACTTATTAATCCAACTTTTATCCATTTTGAAAAATATGAGTCAATCTGAAATATAAGTATGCTAGGATCAACATCATGATTTTTTCTTTTTCCTAAAACCATGATGAAAGAAAAAGATTAAATCATGAAAGAGAATAAGCTTTTTAGGGAACTTCAATCGTATACAAAATTGGATGGTATACATTTTTAGTAAAAAATATTTAATTGTGTTTGGAACCTCAACATTAACTCACTCAACTATGATTCTTCCTTTCACTATGATTCAACAACAACAAAAATTATTTGAGACTGATCATATGATAAGGGAAACGACGAATGTTGACTAAATCACTCAACTAATGGTGAAAACTACCAACTGACTCAACGGATGATTTGGAACCTCAACATCTATTACTAAATGAACAATTTCCTTACATTAACAACATCTGATTATTACATCAACAATAACAAAAAAAACAACAGAAGGGAAAAAGGAAAAAACTAACTCCCAAGATTACCGTAAATCTAACCGCAGAATTAAGAAAATAAACATGCCCTGATCTGTACAACCCTCACAACCATTCAACCACCACCCTTGCCAAGAATTAGATCGCACCCCACGACTCCAACGTCGGAAAACTCGAAACCCCAAACCCAAACCCATTATTAGCGTCCATCCCCTAAAAATTCTTACTGTTTTAAGTAACTCACTAACCCAAACTACAATAAGTACAACAACATTAGTAAATAAATTCATATGGGCATTAAAAAAAAAACCAATTTTGAGTCTACCAAAATCCGTAAAATTTTCAAATGCCCTAAATCATTCACCAAACCATGTCGACTGAGGGGCGTGGACGAAAGAGGGGCGTGAAAATTTTGAAAATTTCCAAATGCCCTAAAATTTTCAAATGCCCTAAAATCTGTAAAATTTTGAGTCTATACCAGCAATGGTGACGAAAGAGGGGCGTGGACGAAGGCAACGGCAAGGGAGGCATGACAACGGAGGGAGGGGCGGCGGCGATGGACGAAGTGGCGGCAGTAAAGGAAGGGCGGCGGAGAATGGCGGCTGGCGAGATTGAGGGGGAGAGGGGGCGAGTGGTCAGAGAGAGAGTTCGCGAGGGAGAGAGAGAAAGAGAGTTGGGGCGTTTAGGGTTAGAGCAATTTTGGCTAAGAGCGTTTTGGGGGAGAAATGAATAGTTGGGGCGGGACAATAATAAAATTCGCTACCCTATATCGGTGTTTGCAATAAAAAAAACACCGTGGCATACATCCCATTAACTAGCGCAACGATACGGCAGTCTATAACGGCGTTTTACATTCATAAACGCCGCGTGTTATATCAACGCCGTCATAGACATTTGATACTAACAAAAAAATTATAACGACGATCTATCCCGACGTTTGGGTGTACACACCGGGATAGATATGCCGTTATATCCATTACGATTAGTAGTGTAACTTTGTTTTCCAAACACATCCTTCAACTCTAGGTGGTCTCCCACACCCTCACTTACAAGCGAATCAATATAGGGAAGGACCACAATCATACCATATGATGGAGAGGTGGGAAGCGAATTCCTGCATCATATCTCTTGCGTTCTAATTCCATTTAAATTAATTTGGAGAGCTTTAGTAGCTTTCTTATTCTGCTGAATTCCGACAGTTATGAAAAGCACTTTGTTTTCAAATCTCCATCACTTAGTTTTTTTTAACCTTTCTCTAATTTTTTCTTCCTTTTTTTAAACCCTCCAACTTCGCTTAATTGTCTCATCTCTTTTTTTGTTTTTTTGTTTTGCTTTTTTGTTTTTTTGGGTTTTTTTTTTCTCCCGTTCATGTTCATGGCAATGCCCGAAAGGAGATCAGTTTAAGTACGCAGGAAGGAACGAGAAAAAAGAGTATACATTTTTTTGTAATGGAAGTAAGTTGTAGGGAATATATAGAAAACTTTAATTAAGAGCAGTCGAAAAGGTGATTCCAAAGAGGCTTATGTGACTGACACAAAAAAAGAATGTGATCGATTGTTTCTAGTGTGTTTTGGCATGAAAGGCCATTAAGATTACCTTGACCGATAGTAGCATGAAAGGAGGCAGTAGGGAGTTTAGAATGACACAACATCTACATAATTTTTTTATGCCTTGAGAAATTGAGATTTTAAACAAGTTTGTGAAGAGAGGACGTTGAAGTAGCTACACCTGAGAACTTGATCTTGGTTGGGTTTGTTTGGTAGGCAGACTTGATGGTAAATTCTCATGGTGATGACGGACTCCAAGAAAGAGTATTTTCTCCCTTTCAGAGGAAGGTGCTTCTAGATTTGGAAACAAGAGCATAAGAGTTATTGGAAGGACTGGTTGGAGGTGACAAATCTAAGGATGCTCTTGAATATGAATATACCTCATTGGATCTGGATCGGTATACGAAGGCATATTTGGATATGGAAAACCCATATCCGGCTGGATTAGGATACTGATACATATACTGATATCCAAATTTTTTAAAAAGAAAACTCGGATGTGGATACAGAGATATATGTATGAGAAAAGCATACAGATATCCATGTCCACATAATATGATATGTATATATATATATATAGGGAAAAAGGGGTATGAGCAACTTGCTCATTTAGTAAATAAGCAATTGAGGATATGACATGCATGTGATTGGAAAAGCCTTAAAAGGGTTAGTTGTCCAATGTATCACATGCATGCCACATAATCAATTGCTCATTTACTAAGGGTCTGTTTGGTTCAAAGGAGGGGAGGGGAGGGGAGGGGAGGGAAGGGGAGGGAAAGGGATGGGAGAGATTTAATGAAAACTCTGTTTGGTTCAAAGGAGAGGAGGGGAGGGAAAATAATTAATTTTTTGTTTGGTTCACAAGGGGTGGGAATGGATTTTATAATAAAATTACTTTTATACCCTTTTGCATACAATAAGAAATTCATACAGCAGTGATATAAAGTAGAATGTAGGCATACTTGATTCAGTTAACAAAGGAGTGAACTGAACCCCAGTATAATAGTAGAATCTATATGCATGCGAAGTATAGGACGATTCTTTTTCTATGGCCATGTAGCTAACAAAGTGATAACAGTGGTTGGTGCTAGAACGAATGACACATGCAACTAACTGCACATTTACATTTTTATTTGATGCAAGCATTAGCCGTACCTAGCCGCCATCTTCTTCTTTATATCACCTCTCTCTCTTCGGCAGTTAATTTGGTGATAGCAGATGATGTTTGTTTCTTTGCTTGAAAATAAACAAAGATGATAGTGTTGTCTTTGTATACAGTTCGACATGCATTTTGAATCAGTACAATCACTGTTTTTTGTTTGCATGCATTTCATGTGTTAACTGAGATAGCAGATTCAAAATCAATTTTGAAAGCCATTGCCATGTCTTGTACCTCATGTCCTTGTATCTTGTCTGATGTATCTTCTTATCCAATTTTGAAAGCCATTGCCATGTCTTGTGCTTGGATGGATGCTCTTTGTTTCATGGATGATGCAAGATATCAGTGAATTTTCAAGCTTTCATGTCTCAACAAAATACTATATTACAGGTTAACTGAGATAGCAGTTTCAAAACTTTGTTAACTGAGATAGCAGATTCAAAAAGTAACTTATTACAGTTTAGAATTAGAATGATACAGCAAATGATACCATGATTGACAGTCACCTATATACCGAACTGTAACTTTTGGTTGAAGACTTCCTTGTAAAGTGTTGAGGCATAAAACTTTGTTAACTGAGATAGCAGGTTCAAAAAGTGTTTAACTTTTGGTTTAAATGAGACTGCAAGAATGAAAGCAATAACAACATACACATTATCAGACTAATAAAAAATCACTATACTCTACCTGCCCTTAAATTAGCTCATAACAAATTAGCACATTATCAGAAACAACAATTCTCATAACAAATTAGCACATTATCAGAAACAACAATTCTCATAACAAATTAGCACATTATCAACATACACATAATCAGAAACAATAATTCTCATAACAAATTAGCACATTAAATTAGCTCATAACAAATTGAGCATGAAACATCAATTCTCATACCACTACCTGCCTTTTGTTGCAACTTAGACTGAACACTCATGAACTTTGATTAAATTCCAAAATATAGACAATAAAAGCAGATAAGACACACAAAAAAAAAGCATCCTCACAAAACATAGACAATAAAAGTATATAAGACATCAATAGTTCCTTCCATCCCATCCTAACTATGCATCATCAATCAGGATGGGGGATCCGATGAGCCAAAGACCATTTGCATGATCACTGCCTTGCATGCTTAAGATGGCAATTGAAGAATTGGCCTGAGTTTGTCAACATCT
The DNA here is from genome assembly GCA_017893485.1 of Hemerocallis citrina. Taxonomy (NCBI): domain Eukaryota; kingdom Viridiplantae; phylum Streptophyta; class Magnoliopsida; order Asparagales; family Asphodelaceae; genus Hemerocallis; species Hemerocallis citrina. The sequence goes on along the minus strand of CM030360.1, from coordinate 279,316,087 downwards.
TTCATTAGAGAGCAAAAAATCTGAGCTAATGAGTTTGCATCAAATCCACATTCTTTGATTAAATTTCAAGTTTATTCCCCTGAAATTGGAGGCAGCTTGTAGTTTTGTTGTTCTCTCATTATGCCATTGCCTTCTTTCATTATGGTATTGCCTTCTCTTAGTGCCTCTGAAATAGCATACATTGCCCCTGTAATTTCACTTGCTTCACTATCTTTCTCTTTGTTGCTAGCCACTTTGGATTTCTTCCTTTTGTTGCTAGTACTTGCTGTAGGTGAGGGTTCTTGTGATTGCATTTCAGGAGCTGAGAAATTAAAACTGTTACCATTACCATCATCAACAAAAGCATCAATATTCTCCAAAAAAACCTCATTCCGAGTGATGTGATTATCAAGATCATCAATAGATTCAAACAAGTCTTGTTCAGTGGCTGAATATCCTCGTTTTCTCATCTCAGATGCAGTCTCAGCTTCTTCTCCAGTAGCTCGATTAATACCATAAAGTTTCACCATCTTCTCATAATTCGGAATTGGAGTATTTTTCCAGTATGCTGCTTTAGGTTTTGACTGGAAAAAGGTAAATTTTACTGCTTATTAGCCACTTACTTAATAATGATATATAAATGTGAGAATCAAGATTTATGGAACTTTACCTGAATCAGAGCATCCCAAACTTCAGGCTCAGCATCCCATAAATGAGTAGTTGGATTCCAAGCAAAACCACTCATACCATTTTTAAAAATATCGTAAACATCTGAAAAGTTCTTTTTCAATGTTTTCCAACGATTTTTCACCTTATCTATGTCAATTTTCCTCCCAAACAATACACTAAGCTCATTCACAATGTTATCGTACGCAGTGGTGGTAAAGGTACCACTAACTTTGTTACCTTTTTCACACTCGTGCATGAAAGCATCGATAAGAGCATCATCCATGTCTCTTGTCCAGGTCAAGCTTTCCCTACCATTGTTTGTCGATAATTGTTTTCTTGGTGCTATACTGTGATATTTATTAAATATAGAATAAACAAAATTAATAAAATTAGAGAAGGAAAAAATTAACATTGTAATAATAAAGACTTCATGTCTCATTTAAACAAAATCAGCATTACAACATACCAATATTAAACCATACATTTAAAACTCCTGACTCAAAGGAAAGACAACATACAGTAATGTGAAAAAACCACAACAACAACATTCATTTTCATCATAATTCAGTCTAAACAATCATTTTGATAATCTGTCCATATTTGATTTGCTAAACTATCTCTTATATGCTCACCCTGAGCAACCTCCTCATTATCGCCTCTTGGAGCTTGAAAATTGTAGTGAGATACATTTTCATTTGCAAGTTCTGCATCTACTTCAGCTATGAGGTCTTCATCTGGGTCTATGCTCATTAGATAATTATGGAGAATGCAACATGCAATAATGATTAGTTTTTGAGCTTTGACTCCATAAGTAGGCTTTGTTGAATTAGATAAAATTTCAAATCTTTTTTTTAATACACCAAAGGCTCTTTCAATTGCATTGCGTAATGATTCTTGTCGAAGATTAAATAATTCTTTATGATTTTGAGGTGGATTTCTTGCTGAATATTCTTTCAAATGATAGCGAACTTCTCTATAAGGTGTAATCAGTCCACTTGTCAACATGAAACCAGCATCCACAAGGTAATATTTTCCTATAACCAAAGTAAATAATGAATGTGATAGTTTGAAAATAAACAAATAAATAATTTCAATGTATTATGAGGTCTTAATTACCTTAAGGAATTTTAAGCCTATCTTCTCGTCTTAATGCATTCTTTATAATTCTTGAGTCAGATGCAGTACCTTCCCATCCAGGGAGCACATAAGTGAACCTTAAATCAAATGTGCATGCTGCTAACACATTTTGTGTTGGGTACTCTTTCCTACCATGATATCGGGGAGCATCTTTAGAAGATACTTTGACACGTATATGTGTCCCGTCTATGGCACCAACACAATCCTGAGACAATATTTTTAGATTAATAAAATATTAATGTATCATGACAATGTTTGAGTGTATAGTAATTTAGGGTAAGGGATACGGCAATTTGGCGAAGAACCCTAAGGGTAAATGCAATGTTTCCTCGAGCTCTGGCCTTCATACTTCGTTTCCCACACCCACTTCCTCGACCGCTCCGCCACCCTCTCCTAAGATGACATGTCGCCCACTATTTGACGAAGATGGCAGAGTCGAGGTTATGCTGTCTAGCGAGGGACGGGGAGCTTATAGTGGACTCATTGAGGGGCTTTCGCAACCTAGGTCCACGTCCACTGTGGTGCTCAATACTGGGCCCAAAGAGGGGCCCATAGGTGTCGATTCGCACGAGGAGCATAGGCCCAAGAACACTGGTCCAACGAATATTATCTCTTTTCCTTTGTCGCCCCTTACTTTTCCAACAAGTGAGGGGGGCTCGTCTACTGACCCTCGACGCTCGGCTAAGCGAGCTCCTACTCTTCAGATATCGACGTCCCCCTGCTTTTCTAACAAGTGAGGGGGCTCATCTACCGACCCTCGACGCTCGGGTAAGCGAGCTCCTACTCTTCAGACCTCGACGTCCCCCCTACTTTTCCAACAAGTGAGGGGGCTCGTCTCCCAACCCTCGATGCTCGGCAAAGCGAGCTCCTTCTCTTTAGCACTCGACGCCCCTCACGACTCCAAGAGGGGATCCCCTTCATCCTACCCCACTGGCCTCTCCAGGAAGATACGGACCCCATTCTTCACTGTACACACAACTCCGCTCTTCCAACAGAGACAAAACCACTTCTACATAGCTGGGTTACCCAACCCTCCAGAAGAGGGGGGGCTCCTGATATGGGTCAGATGACGTGGCCCCTCCTGGGGCACCAGATCCCCTCAAAATCTGCTCTCTCCTAATCATCGAGTCAACAGAAGTCAAACGGGCCGTCACCGCCTCAGGCCCACCAGCAAACGGGCGCGACCTGGCCCGCTCAGGTCCCAGACCCGTTTGCACCCCCTATAAATACCAGGCCCTCCCCTCCATTTGAAGGTAATCAATCTTTCTCCTCTGAAACCCTAGCTACTGTTGCTCTTCAATAACTGACTAGACCGTCTGAGGGCCTGCCACCGGGATCCCCCCCCGGTGTTCCTAGGCATAGTGCAAGTACACGAGACCAAGCTGAGCCTCCAGATTCGAGCCGAGCTTGCTGGATCCGAGCCGAGCATCCGACCTCCACCTTACTCCTGCTTCTCCCGAGCCGCTCCCTTAGTCAAGGGTCGGGCGTATAGCCAGTACCGCAACTTCCACTTTATAAATTTAGAGAACTCACACCTGGTGCAGCCACCCCCCAAAACAAACCGCATCAGTACTAGACTACTTAGTACCGCTAACACGTACAATACATGTATTATTCGGCTACCGGAATTTAAAACTACAATACTAGTAAACACACTACACTTATACACAACTTTCTTTACATAATACTGTTCTTTGTTAGCATCATATCCTCAAATTTGAGTCCGTGCCTCCAATTCGTCAACCCTAGTCGAGTTGCGGTGCAAACTACAGACTGCAACCAGACGCATGGTTACAAATATTCTTAAGTACTCTGCCCGATAGTTTATAGCTGAGTATAAATCTTACTATTATGAATCTAGTCATATCTATATAATAAAACAAAAAGAAAGCTATCAAGTGAATCTCTTTCAATCCCCCCAAAATCAAAGGCCCAGATCTAACCTACAAAACACAATTTTTCTCCCAAAAGTTTTCCCCCAAAACTCAAATTCAAATCCATCCCAAAACAACTCCTTTATTTATTTATTTCTCTCTCTCTCTCTCTCTCTCTCTCTCTCTCTCTCTCTCTCTATATATATATATATATATATATATATATATATATATATATATATACACACTTATGGAAACATGGACTTTTATAGTCCAATTCATAATTATTTTTCAATATATACTAATGAAAATATGGACTTTTATTTACAACTAATTATTGTCCTACTATTCAAACTTGAGTTATATAATTGTTGATTTACTGTTTACAAGGCTTTTCATATGCTCTATCGTTCCGAAGACGTGCCGTAGGCACGTGCCCACGGGCAAATCTAGTCTATATAATAAAACACAAATAAAGCTATCAAGTGGCTCTCCTTCAGTCCCCCCAAAATTAAAGGCCCAAATCTAACCTCACAAAACATATTTCCCCCCCAAAAGTTTTCCCCAAAACTCAAATTCAAATTCCCCTCACCCAAAACAACTCTTTTACTTATTTAATTATTTCTCTTTCTCTCTCTCTCTCTCTCTTTCTCTCTCTCTCTCTCTCTCTCCCCCCTATTCAAAAAAAATAAGAAAATAAAATTTAAAAAAAAAATTAAAAAACTTGAAAACTTAAAAACTAAAAAAATTAAAATTTAAAAACTTTTAAAATAATTCAAAAAAAATCAAAAAAAATCAAAAATTATACATAATTATTAAAAATTTAAAAAATTTTAAAATTTTAAATTTTGAAAATTTCAAAGCAAATCCAAATCAAAATTCAATGTCGAACCTCAATCAAAAGGTCGTTGCCGATATCTGATCCGATGCTGATTCCATATCGGTGACTCTCCTCTAGCAAATCTGTAGCGCCCCGAATTTCTAATATAATATCTTAGAAAATACGTGGCACAATCCTAGCATCAACTTCAATGTAACATTAAACATAGCAACCAAATACAGGAAAAATTAAAACTTTTATTTACATTAATTGTTTACAAAGCACAGCGGAATACAAAACACCTTCAATTGCAACATTCTTTTTACAACACTTCTTTTTACAAAATTTTACATAAAGCTCTATTACATTAGTTTATCTCCAAAACTATTTCAAGCATCCAACCTCCAAACTCTAAGCAACAACCTGTGACACATGAGGCTAGAGATGATCTCTAACCCCCAAAACTAAAGGGGTCAGCCATAAAGGGTGAGTGACATAAAAACAAAATAACATAATTAAATCGTAAAACATAAAGTCATCAATAGCATGTATTAACAACGAGAATAAATGAATGAGAAGTAACAAGGAAGTAAAGCATGAAAACATCATGGAATGAAAACAACAAGTGAAACTAGACTAAGTGTCAAGTGTAGAAAAAACAGGAAAACACAAGCATAAAACCAAGTCAAGGAAACACAATTCTATATGCCGACTTTCTAATGCATACTTGTCGGAGTCTATGCATTCCATGATACATAGGTCAGGTGCAAGCCCTTAACGATCTCCACTTTATAGGGATAACCCCTCGTTATGTAACTAATCCTAGTATGGTGATGGGAAACAAGATTCAGAATACTCCGCGAATAGGCGCCACAGCCCTCGACGTGCAAGCATCATGTAAGATAGCTCAAAAACAACAACCGGATAATCATCACCCTGCCGTGTACCCCACGAATAGGCCTTCAAGACTCCCAACGTGCAGATACACCCGGTACATACAAATGCACCCTGCCTGCTCCGTGAATAGGCCCGTAGACTTTCGACACGCGAACATATCCGGAGAATCATCTCCCTGCAGTGTACCCCACGAATAGGCCTTCAAGACCCTTAACATGCAGATACACCCGGTACATACAATGCACCCTGCCTGCTCCGTGAATAGGCCCGTAGACCCTCGACACGTGAACATATTCGGAGAATCATCTCCCTGCCGTGTACCCCACGAATAGGCCTTCAAGACCCTTAACGTGCAGATACACCCGGTACATACAATGCACCCTGCCTGCTCCGTGAATAGGCCCGTAGACCCTCGACACGTGAACATATCCGGAGAATCATCTCCCTGCCGTGTACCCCACGAATAGGCCTTCGAGACCCTTAACGTGCAGATACACCCGGTACATACAATGCACCCTGCCTGCTCCGTGAATAGGCCCGTAGACTTTCATCACGCGAACATCTAAATGGCTCTAGTTGGACTAACAAACCATGAGCCTATACTTACGTTGATTATTATTAAACACCAAAAATTCTTATCTCTAGAGTTAGTGTATCCTGCCGGACTTCAACAACAACTAAACCAAGACCCCTCAGGCCTAACTCAATAAATCTCAACTGCCGGTTCACAGGACTCCCACTCAACTCCTAGAGACCTCAACGGGACCAAAACTCACTAATCCATCGTTAAAACGATCAAAGGAGAAATCTCTCCACTCAACAAAACCCAAATCTTTATAAATTTCCAACATCCAATCCAACGATGAAGTATCTTGAAAACATATGTTCTATAGAAGAATAATATTTAAAATAGTAAGTTATAGATCCAAAACATTTAAAGAATTAGTCATTTAAAGAACATCAAAATACCTTAGGAGAAGTATCAGAACCAGTCGACTGCAAAAGGTCACCAGTCGACTGTCCAGAGTGGAAACTAACATTTTTAAGACAATAAAATCTAAGTATCTACAGTCGACTGTCCAGAGAGAAATCCAGTAATTTTCGGAAAATAAGTCTAAGTATAGCAGAAGTCAACTGCTAATAGTATAGGTCGACTGTCCAGAGGAAATTCTAACATTTCTTTAAGAAAATATTCTAAGTGTTGTAAGTCGACTTAAAAAGTCATAGGTTGACTTACTAGAGAGAAAAACTACAGTAGTTTTAAAAGTAATCTGGGTGGTACCAGTCGACTATCCAGAACCCAATTTCAAGAGAACTAAAGATCGTAGCAGCTGGGTCGTATCAGTCGGCTGGAAGGTCGTAACAGTCGACTGTCGGCCTATAGTCTGAAGAATTTAGGTCGTACATATGACAAAACTAGGGTTTTTAAGAATCAGTCATATATCAAAATAACTTTCTTTTATTTTCCAAATCTTGTTAATACCAAAATAATTAGATTTAAACTTAGCATTTGAGAAATCTAAATTCAAACAACATCTTTTACAAAAATCACAAATTCCCAATTTAAATCCTCAAAACTCAAATCCTCAAAACATGGTCCTCTAAACCATTAATCATTCACAAAATTTCTCAACAAAATCTCAACTATTCTCTATAGTTGATTCAGGAACAAAACAAATTTATCCTCAACATGGTCAGGTTGTTTTTATCCAACTCACCAATAGTCCAAAAAATCTCATCTTTAATTTAATTAATTCATGGCATCTATCAAACTCAATCAAATCAACATTAATCCAACATTTTAAGAAAATATGATCTAAGCAGTAGCAGTCGACTGCTTTGAGTCACCAGTCGACTGTTCACAATGGAAATCTAACATTATTAGCCCACTAACAATTTACTTAGGTTCTCAACAGATCTAACATCATTCATATGCAGGTATCTAGAGTTCTTCTCGGAGATTCAATTTTTCATCCATCCATACATATACATATTCAACATCCAAATCAATCAAAACATTCCTATCATTCTCATATGACATACACACAATCAAAGGGGACAAACAAAACAACCAAACAGTTATATCTACTCACCTACAACATACGCAAAACAAACTAAAACAAAACAAAGTCACTCACATAGTTGAAAAGATCAAGCGAATATCACGAAGCAAAATAAAGAATCTCCTCTTTGCAAGGAATCCAAGATCTTCTCTTCAATCACCAAGAAAATAGAAATATAATAAAATTTGTGTTGTGCAGCGAATGACAGCTGCACACCCTTTTTTATACAGGCCGAAAATAAGGAATTAGGGTTTTAGAAATACATTTGCAAAATAGTCCTTTTTCAATTTATTATTTTACATATATAACCTTTCTTAGTTAAAATAAGTTAACTAAATCAAAACCAAATCAAATATACTTATCACTGAGTTTTCCAGCAATCTAGCACAGCCCAGTAAATAAGAAAATTCCAGATTTACAACTCAGGGTGGCGATTTTGCACAAAAGCCCTCCCTTTTGTAATATTTGCAAATACATCATAAAATATTCATAAAAATCCAGAAAAACCAGAAATAATATCTAATAATGTATATGATATTTTTCAATAAAAATATCTGACCTTTACTTTCCAAAAAAATATTTGCACAAGATTCTACATAAATTCCATATTTACAAAAACACCCTTTTTGTTTAAATCTTCACCAAATTGTCTTTAAATAAAATCTAAGTATATTTAAATTTAAATGATAACCAATGAAAACCAAAATATCAGTAAAAACGAATTTTCATAATTTATTTAAAATCCAAACGGCTTTTTACATAAAACCCCCTCCCTTTCGAGATATTTATAAAAAAATAGTTTCTCTACTCAGAAAAATACCAAAATTTAGAATATAATCCATTATAATTAGGAGAATTTACTAAAAATATAAAATTGGTTATTTACACCAAAAATATTTGCACGTGTTTCACACGTGTAAAAGGATAAATCTTTAGAAAATATTTATTAAATCTCCAAAAAATCATTTTAATTCATTTTCAAATCTTTAAAATAATATTTGAAAATATGGGGTTCTACAAAATCGAGTGCGAATATCAAGCAACTCCGTATCGGCGATTCCCCTCCACCAAATCGAGAGCAAATATATGCGATGCAACGACTTTAATTTCATCTCATTAACTGAATTCTAATTCTAATTTTAAATTTTGTGTGTGTAGGTGATTACTCAGTTTTTTGCTCACTCGAATTTTGTGTGTGCATGGGATCTAAGTTCAGAGATGTATAATTATTTTATTTTTTGGTTTAAAAAATTTTAATCTGGTGATTTATTTGATAAGTTTTTTATTGATTTTAATTTAATGTGTACGCAATTGAGAGATGGACTATTTGGTGGTCTCAATTTGGGCTTCCAAACCATAGCAGGACAGGTAAGCTAACCAGCAATTTAAAATAACTTACAAATACGCATCATTAATTTCTTTACTACAAGAGAAAATACTATCGTGAAGTGTTCCCTTCACTGGTCATTAGAAATCATGGATAACATAACATATAAGAACTTTTAGTGTATATTTGGATATATAGGATTGGATGACTGGAGTTTACTAGTGAAGAATGCAAACTCTTCACTCAATAAAGATAGCTAAAGTAAATTTGTTATTTATCCATTTTGATTTTTTTTTTATAAAGGTGTAATGGGGAGACAAAGTGGAGATAAACGAAATGATAGCTTGGATTAGAGTTTTGAGAACTTCATGTATTTCATTTTGGTTGAAATAATAATAAGAGGTATTTCAATTGCAAATTGAGTCTCAGACAAACAAATATTTAGATTATTGTTATGTAGATACTTTCACACTTGCACTTGCGTTACCATTGTATTTAGACATGCTCATAGTGGTTATGGGATTAGAGTAAGCTCTATAAAACATATATGATAATGTCCTTGCATAACTATTACAAGCATCTAAAAGTGTTGCTGAAGTTAAAAAAAATTATGCAGTATATTTAACAAACTATATGCATTCCAGGAAAGTTCAAGTTAATGATCAAGAAGGCGATCGATGATTAATTAAAGGTAGATATACTGCTTCCTCATATAATATGTTTGCTACTTCATTTAATTTGCTGAAGCTCTAAAATTATTTTATATAATCAAACTAGGTGTACCGTTTCGAAGACGTGTTGTAGGCACGTGTCAACTGGCAAACATCGTGTATATATACAGATATTGAGACAGATGGGATGGGACGGCGACGCATTAAAATGGAAAATATTTTGAAAAAACTAAGGTAATTATTCCTACATGTTCGACAAAGACAATACCATGTATAAATAGATCTTCTACCTAACAATTTGTAGGGTGTAGAACTTTCTATTTCTGCTCTCTTCGGAACAACTTTACCACTGCAGTAATTGAGCCTTCACTATACTTGAGGCGACTCAGAAAGTGATTCGAAATTCAATTAACCCCTTATCCCCGGCTTCTTCCCTCCCCAGATCCCGGCGATCCGCCGTCCATCTCGAGCTCGCCCTTCTATAAACATTGTAGAGCTCTCCATTCCCTACAGACCCATCTCTTCCTTTTTCGTTAGTGAGCTGGTTCCCTTCGTCCTCTCTCTCCTCCGGCAGCGTTTTTTGGGCTTCGGTTGGCGTTGCGTGGCGTTGCTTTCCTCTCGCGCTCTCCGTGAGGCCGCTAGGTGCTAGCCTGTTCCAAGCGTTCGTCGTTAGTTTTCCGACGTCTGGCCAGGAGTTTTCTTCTTGCCGGCCAGGAGTTTTCTTCTTGTCTGGCCCAACCTCTGTAAGTATTTGATGAACACATTATTATTCACTTTTTAGAGCAACAATCTTAATATAATTAGACACTTAAAAGCTCTATATATGGTATTTAACTCCTATTTTCTCTTTTCCATAGGAAACAACTTATAACAGCAAAACGAAGCAGATTTAGGACTTCAAGGATAATACACAGCAAACTGCAGAGGATCAGTCGACTGGTTCCCCAACATAGGCGACTGAACAAGAGAAGCTGATTTTCCACTACTCTCGACACAGTCGACTCACTCCCAAAAGCAGTCGACTGGCCTGATCAAAGATGAAATCTACAGAAGTCTCGACTCAGTCGACTGGTTCAGAGATAAGTCGACTGGTCTGCGGCGGAGTAAACAAATCAAATCTTCAAAGATACACCTGCATCTAATTTCAAATCTATTGGAATCAAGATTTTATGCAGCGAATCAAATCTAAAGACAGGGTATTTCCAAGTGGACGTGGTGAACAGATAAGGAAGGAAAGGAGAAAAGAGAAAGATATTAATCATCAAATCAAATAAAGAAGGATTTTCCCGAAAAAGTGGAAACCCTAATTCTCAGCCGTACTCTATAAATATCAGAAGAGGTCAACTTAGAAAACGAGGATCATATATCTCTGGGAAGCGACTCAATCACCAAGTTCCTGAACAAGCATCGAGAGCATCACTCCATCAACATCGAAGAAGGAGAGAGAAGATCCAGCAACCAGAAGGCAGTCGACTGTGTGACAGCCAGTCGACCATATTGCCGGAATCCATTAGTTTATTTCTTCTTCTCTCTTTATTCTTTTATGTTGATCATGTATTCAAACTTGTTAAGCAATAAAGTTATTATTATGTGGAACTAATTTCATAGTTGGGTAGATCGAAACCGTAGTTATGTAATGCTATTTTCTTCTGAACTCTTCTATGTTACTTATTGATTGAATCTAATTGAATTGGTATAGGTTTATGATAGTCAAACTAGTTCTCAGGACTGAGAGCAGTCGACTGAGGTGAGAGCCAGTCGGCTGACGTACAGAACTTGGGAAGCTCAAGTTTGGATATCATTTATCTGAATCTGTTATATGAGTATATTGAGACGACCGAATCTCGTGCTCATAATTTGTAACAAAGGAATCTTTAGGGGTTCTTGGTTCAATCAACTTAGAGGATCTAGATCTGATACCAATTTCTAGAACTTTAAGTGTTTGTTCGTTTCCACTGTTCTTATGTTTTCTCTAAGTATAACTTAGTAGATACCATGCTAGATACTTACGGAAAGAAACGAATTAGAGTAGATACCATGCCTAATTCTTAGCTTAGGGAAACAATACTTTAAGGAGTAGATACCATGCCCTTGAAGTGAACAAACATGAGTAATTAGAAGTAAATTCAGAAGGCAACTTAGCATTATTAACTATTGGTGGAGATCAACAGCCCAACTATTCAAGAGATATTTGTGATTCAACACCTCTCATCTTAGTTTTAATCTTTTAGTTCTTTTAGAATATTATAAAAACTCTTATTCATTTTTATTATTAGTTTTATTGATTAGTAAGTTGAAGTCTACAATCTCTGTGGGATCGACCCTTGCTATTACTACGATTCGATTCGTGCACTTGCGAGGTTTTATAATTTGTGTCTAGTTTATCTATTTATTCAGGTAACTAGATTCCAACAACAGTATTCCGAAGTCTTTGTTTGTGCAGTCGTTTTGATCATCTGAGTGGTTTCTCTGGGTTCATTTCATTGCTTGGTGCTGCCGATCTTTTGATCGGTACTGTGTTCCTTACATTTTTAGATCGTTCGGGCTTGCTTTTTTTAGTGCTAGCTTTGTGCCCCCATTCCCTGGGGACTTTTTGCTGGTGACTTTCGCAGCTCTAGTCAGGGATCTGGCTGAGCTTACTTCTTTTGCGCCCGTTCTATCTTTTCCTCTCTTCCTCTCTACTTTCTCCATTCGTTATTCTACTGTTTGAAGAGTTCGGTTCTTTATTTGGAGATTCTCAGTATAGTAGAGGTTCTGATTTTGTTTTAGCTGAGATCTCTTTCTTCTTGACGGAGTCCTTCCACCCTGCTCGTGCCCTTCTTGACGAAGTGCTTCCACTCTGCTCGTGTTCCTCTTTTTCTTTCCTTCCCATTATTGGAGCTCGGTTCTGGTCCTATATTGGTAGGGCTGTTTTGTATGGATCGTCTCAAGGATGTTGCGATCACTGATTACCCTGCTTTGGCTTCATCGCCTTTCAGGCCTGATCGTCATCGTGTTTGCTTCAAGTGCCTCCTTCCAGGGCATCTTAAGCGTGATTGTTTGAATAAAATGAAGTGCCTATTCTGTGATAAGCTCGGTCACTCCCGTAGCCGTTGCTTTTCTCTTCAAAAACTTCTGGGATGGCCCAGAGGTCACACTCTTCCGGCCAAACTCCTATCCTTCCTTAATTATCCCCGCTTAAAACTTAAGCTTCTGCATAAATCGGTTAGTTCTCTCAGTAGGGTTGAGAGCCAGAGTCTCGATTCCTCTATCTTGGCCGATAGTGCAGCATCGCATTCCTCCCCATCTAGTCCTTCTCCCCGCGCATCTACTGTCTCTCTTGACCGACCTAATTTGGCTCTCCTTTTTAAGGAGCGCACTGTTTTTACGAACCTTGTAGCCTTCCCTCGCCGGGCCTCTCCCAAGGTTCGCTCCCGTCATCTCTCAGTGGGTCCGTCTTTGGTCAGGAGGTTGAGCTACTTTCCTGATTGTGTTAAATCCTTTTCTCCGTATCTTTCTTTGTGTAGCAGCGCGACGGATAATGCTACTCTCTCCCCCTCTACTGCCCCCTCTTTCCATCCAGACAAAGCTACTTTCGGGCTTAAGACCCCTTCTGTGCACTACGACTATCCTTGTGCTTTGAAGTTCTCTCTCCCTTTATGTTCTGCGATCTCGTTTCTTCATCCTGGATCCCTATACTCCTGGTTCCAACTTTTAGGAGCTCAGGCTTGGCTAGGTCTGATCCTGAGAGCTTTAAAATCCTTCTTGCTCTCCCTTACTCCCATGCATGATTTTTGTCTTCATGGCACCTCATCCTTCCTAGAGGCCGGCACCAACAAGACCTCCACGTCTTTCTCGATGACTTCTCCCAGCAGCCTCTATTCTCCCCCGAATCCCATCTCGGTAGAGTTTTCCGCTGCCGCCCTTGAGGTGATCGCGGCTCCTGCGGCGAGGGCTGCCCCTCCCCCTATCAAGCGCGTTCGCTATAAGAAAGTTTACGATTTGTCCAAGACTCGTGTGAGTGCTCGGCTTCTTGCGCGGAAAGCAGGCTCCGTGTCTGCTTCCCAGCCTGTTCTCTTTAGTGCAGCGACAGCTAGTTGACTTCCCCGGTGATAGCTGTGTCTTCTCGCCGTAGAGCCTCTAGAGTCTTTCTAGACTGCTAGGGGAGTCTGCTGTAGTCGTGGAGAGAGATCTTTCCCCTCTTGTTTTCGGTCGGTCGTTTCGAGTCGCTGGCCTGCTGGTTTCTATTGCTGATCTCTGATGGTGCTTCTCGCAGTGGTTTCGATGTCTGGATGGATTATTTATTCTTATTGTATATTGTTGTATTTCTATTATGCTCGTTTATTTCTGTTTTACCTCTTGTAAAACCATTGATGCTTGTTTGTATTATTATTGCTTAATTAATTAATATATTTTTGATGGCTGGAGTCTTTTGGCTCTATCCGATTCATCAAAAAAAAAAATACCATGTATAAATACATGCATAAGATGCGTGAGTGTATCCAAAGGTAATAAATTAGTTGCAGTAACAGTATCTCAAAGCTGAAAGCTGTCTCTGAACTGAAAGATTACACGTCCAATCTTCGGCCTTGGGGATGGGCACGGAGTAATAATTAGAGGAACTCAAACTCAATCAGGTGTGGAAAAGAACAACAGCATCTTTTTCCCAGAATCCTACTACTAACTCTGAAACACCCATGACATCATGATGGTTACTTGTTTGACCATATATTCCAAAATATAGTACTATGAAATTTTTTAAAGAGATTTCTTATTAGGCAGTTACAGGTGACATAAAAGACAAGGTTAACAGTACAGCCCATAGATGTAAATGCAATATAAGTACTTGTAAGGTTGCATGGTTAATAAGTAAAGAAGTTGAGGAGATTTGGTTTATGAGTAGAAAAGATCTCATAGTAGTTGCGTCAAGTTTGTTTAGGTCTGGGAAGAAGCAGCTGCCAGCTTTAGCTTGTGCAGTGACGATAACAGTAACAAACAACAACAAAGTGAAACTGATTCTGATTCAGGGGTTCACGTGGGTGGTGGGTGCTGAGATTTTTCAGACTGCACGTCTTTAACGCGTGTTCAGCATTGTGTAACGAAGAAAACTGTTTGCGTTTTGTTTTCAACATTGTGTAACGCGTGCTCAACTTTTCAGATAAAAACTGTCTGCGTTTTGTTTTCTTTTTCCCTTTTTAACCGCATATACATTGTGTAACGATGTGGGTTTGTTATGCTTTTGACTGAGGTTTTGGAGATATGATGGGTCCATTAATAGTTCTTGGTTGTTGGATTGGCATTGGCGAGAGAGGGATGAGGAAGGATGATTGTGATGGAAGGAAGGGCATGAGTTGGATGATTTGTCACAACAGGAAATTTATTAGTTCTGGAGGGTTTGATTTGGTTGTATTGTATCTGGACCATTTTATACATAGAGATGTAGTAATTATTTAGTGTAAATGCACTTTCACTGTAGAACTTTGCATACAGTGCAGATGTTAGAAAAGGTAAGATTTATGAACGGGTAAGGACCTACGGTTAAAAGAAAATTATAACAAAATTAGACTGAAGGCCGACCCTGAGTTTTCAGGCCCGAGGCGAAATCAGCCCCCCATACAAATAAAATAAAATAAAATGTATAAAAAAAATTGCACAATGTTGAAAGCAAAATATGCAAAACGTCAGGGGCTGAGGCAGCCGCCTCACCCACCTCATGGGTGGGGCCGGGCCGGCCCTGTTTTAAACATAGTTTTGCGGCCTAAATTGAGAAGTGCAGCATCTCTTATAATTTTATTTTGTTTATAATAAAATAAAATTACAAGACAGGCTGCAGTCCATTAGAAAAAAGGCCGAAGAAGCTAGCTGAAATTACAATCAAACAAGAGGCTTTACAAATATTCAACCTAAAAAAGATCCCTTCTCTGGTCAATGGTCAAACACTTCGCTCTTATATATATGGTGACAATGCAATTAAGAAAGAGGTGGTGTGAGAGCTGTGAAAGGGTCTGAATTGGGAAGGAGTGGCACAAGAGTGGGTCACCAGCATATAGAAAATGAGTGGAATACGACAAATTCGACATTGGAGAGGGAGAGGGAGAAAAGGCAAAGGAGATGCATCTACCGAGTGCCGAAATACATCAGGGACCAACAGAGCGAATTCTACACTCCCCAGGTTGTGTCTTTGGGGCCATACCATCATGGTAGCCCACATTTGAAGCACATGGAGAAGCTCAAGCGCAAAATGCTCGGTTACTTTTTCACCATGAACAACAAAACTTTGAAGTTGTTGTAGATGCAATGAGGTTGGTTGTGCTTGAATTGATGGATGCGTACGGTGAGCTTGAAGAGAAGTGAAAAGAAGAGGATCAATTCATCCAACTCATGGTTTTGGATGAATGCTTCCTACTTATATTCTTGTATTTTGATAAACTAGTTGGAATTTACCGTGCAACCAAGTGCACGTGACTTGATGCACATAAATGGTTAAAATTTTATCTAAACATACTTCCATTTAGCACACATATATTATTCAAACTACAAATTCGATGAAGTCAATCATCCTAAAAAGCTAATAATGGATTTCTAAATTACTCCAACAACAACAAGCTCATCGAAATAAAATTTGAAGTAATTATCGAAAACCCAAATTTAATCAATTCAAGCAGAATTTCAATCAAAACAAAGCAACAATGGATCAAAATTCGAACGATGTAAAAGACAGATATATGCATAATAGTTTCATCTAACACAGAATTTAAAAAAAAGTTATTTAAAAAAACAAATTAGTAAATCCTAATCTGATATCATCGTATTTTTCATAAGATCAATCATCATTTTCGACTTTTAACTTTCTTGAGGTTAAAATTGCTTGTACTTTCTTGTTCATCCTTTTTAATTTTGCATCTTGTCAATATTCTCGTAGTTGTTCTTCCATATTGGACATCTTGTGATTTGATGAAAAACGTATACTCATCTCCAATGCATTTCTTGGCCCGTCTATCAAATTCTTCAACATTTTTTTCCTGCATATAAAAAGAATTAAGAAATTAGCTCTTAATTAATTGTAACACTATGAGAATAACATATTATGCTTTATTCTTAATAACTTCCAGGTCTTTTGCGGAACAACTAATGATGCACCATACTTCCTCATCAAATAAAGTCAATTCTGCCTCCGCACTTTTATCTTTTATTGTGATTTTGAATACATATCTGAAACATGTTATTCTTAGTTTTTTTTTAAATTAATTGTTTGTTTTTTTTAATAATTTGATTGAAGAATGGAAATAATAAAAATAAATAAGAAGAAATAAAAGGTGGTAAGTATTGGTACTCAAGGAGAATTTGAGATTGATAAATAGTACATCAATTCAGTTTATTACCCTACGAAAGTTTTGCTAAATCAAATTTTAAGTATTGTTGGTGCAGTAAACCTTTGCCGAGCATAATAATAATAATAATAATAATAATAATAATAATAATAATAATAACTTTAAAATAATGTTCCAATACTCAACCCACTCTCAGTTTCACAGAAGAAAAAATACTACTACCCTGGTATCAGATATCTCACCAGATAGTATCAAATGACTGCAACAAGTCTATCCGACTAATCGAAGCTGCTTAGTATGTAAAATTATGCATAAAGAAACATTTGTGCACATATCAACTTTCAGTTGATGTAGCTAAAATTCTTTGACAATATTTTTATTCTAGGGGGCCTTGGAACATGTGATGATATTTTGAATAATACAACGACAGATAGGCCATAGTTTTGTGCTTATTTGTTTTACACAAATATTACAAGATGGAAAACAATCTCTTTCTATACCAAAAGAATACACATACAACCATTTAAACATTTTTTAATCAAAACAAAGTATATTACGGAGAATGAATGAACAGAATCTAAACAAGAGAATGCAAGCATCCCTTCTTTCGTCTAATCATATGTATTTTGTTTTCAATATTATAATCTTTTATTCTTCCACTGTGTAAATAAAGTGTAATATAACTCTGTTATACTACTGAAAAAGTTTTAAATTTTCTTGTAAAATTGTACGAAATGAAATAAAAATCCTGTGAAATCTCGAATTCGACCTTATTTGGAATTCGGGGCGTTACATCAAAGCTCTAACATGGTTGTTTGATTTTTGATAATTAGAGTTTGAGATTGACTACTCGAATTTGAGGGAAGAGGAAGAGAGTTGGATTATGGGAGAATTTTCTAAAGAAGGCTATTGGTTTTTAGTTGGATTTTGATTATGATCCAAACTCAATCATAGCCGTTCATCTATTAGATCAGAAAAAATAAATGAATGGTCTGGATTTGCTAATTGATGTTTATATATATAGTTTTGGAGTACATAATGCAAAGTCAGGTAGCTCAGAAGGTACAAGAACTCATCAACATCAATGAATCCAACCCACTCACCAGAATCCCGAGCACGGAGAGCATAATGAGCAAACCCTGCTTCTTGGGTCTTAATCCAAGGCCACTCGTGAAGAGAAACCGATCGCATTGACCTCACAACCACCTCAATGTCGTCATCACTGTTGTTATCGTAGATAAACCACCGTTCTACTCCAATATGAGAGTGGTAAGCAATCCATTCACTGAGGAGTCGTGCTTGGTTTCAGACCATAGTGCAAACACACATTATACACAACTTTAAACACACATTAAAGTTGAAACTATTTCTGGGCGAGCAACTGAAGGTAATGTGATAGAGCCATGGCCAGTGGTCTTAATGGAGACCAACAAAGGTTTACTCCTCAACCGGTTAAGAACACTTTTAGGGGTTTTACAGTGAAAAGTCTCTGGAGCAGCAGCAACAACCTCTATGGTAAGCAAATACTTCGGATTGAAAAAATGCCACCCGAAAACACATTTATATCGGTTCAGATCAAATAAGAGAGCATGTAGAAGATTAAGCCCCTTAGCAAACACAGCAGTAGTGTTCTCCCGGTGATCCAGAACTGCAGAGTACGCCAAATGATCCCTAGTAACAGGCTGTACATGAGGTAACGAAACCAAAGGTGAATATGAAGAGAAACTGAGAAGCCATTCATAGGTGGAGGGCATCGAATAAACAGGTTCCGACTCGAAGACGAGTTTCATGGTAATTTCCTCAGATGAATTCGAGTAATATAGGCACTGTAGGTTTAAATTAGAAACTGTTTATGGGTTTTTTATGAAGAGAAATACCAAGTCAGGGAATGCCACAGCTTGCTGAATCTGAACAGAGGGGGTTGGTTCAGTTTCAAGGGTCAATGAAGTATCAGTTGAAACTACATTCATGGCTGATTTTTTTTTGCCACGTGGAGATCAAAACTGGCAGGAATGAAACTGTTACAAACAAAAAAGTTTTAAAATTTTCAGACAGGAATCACATAAGCTAATCACAGATTGGTGATGACATCTAACACAACTAAGCAGACAAAAACAAACGAATGCAATGAATTCCTTCAAAATATAATTAAAGAACAGAAATAAGACAAGCATAATAAATTGAAGCTGCAGATGTCAACTCACAACAAACAAAATTCACACAAAACACATGAACAACATTCAGATCTACAATAGATCTCAACTAAAAAAATCCTACCTTTAACACCCAATTAAGGTTTGGACCTAAACAGTCATAAATTCAGTAAACTAAACACTACCCAGATGATAAAACCCGATTTTTAAGACGAAAAACTATTACTTTCGTGAATTGCAATAAGTAATCAGTATCAGTGAT
Source organism: Hemerocallis citrina (assembly GCA_017893485.1). Taxonomy (NCBI): domain Eukaryota; kingdom Viridiplantae; phylum Streptophyta; class Magnoliopsida; order Asparagales; family Asphodelaceae; genus Hemerocallis; species Hemerocallis citrina. The sequence goes on along the minus strand of CM030360.1, from coordinate 279,296,925 downwards.
GAGGTAGTTTTGAAGTGTTTTATTTTTTACCTCTGAATAGCCGAAAAGTTGTGAAGGCAGCAGTGAAGAAGAGAAGGCAGTATAAGAGAACATAGGAAGAAGAAGACTTCTTCTTCCTTGTTCGAGCTTTCATGGCCTCATCAGCCTTCTTCTTCCCTCTTATCATTACTTCATTACACCCAAATTTCCAACCAAACCGAACACCAATCCAGATAATTCCAACCCAATAACATAATCAACATAAAAAAATCTACAGTTAAAAAGTTCAGTTCATTGAATACGTTTTAGTTTGCAAACTGACTTGATAATGTCAAATAATATTATAATTTGCGATGATATTGTGTATCTATACCTTGCAATTTCTGCACGCTTCTTGGCCATCTCTGCGATTTCCTCTAAATACCCTTCTCAACACTGAATAGCCACTCTCGCTTTTCCCCTTCAAAGTGTCCTCCAAAGCATCAACTTGGAGAGTAATTTGAAGCTCTGGCTTCATACAACTTGTAACCTCATCCTGCAAAAGAACTTTCTTGATCATAATCACTTCAGGCATAATGTACTTCAATTGTGCCAAATGTGCATATGTAAACCTCCTATATCCAACACAAGAACAAACCATCAATCTTCAGCTAAACCAAACCATAACAAAACCATAATGTAAAACCACAGCTAAACAAAATAGTATTAATATGCAAATAATTCTACAGTCAAAAGCCAACGGCTTCGTTGGTTATATGAAACTACCGCCAGAAATTTGTTCCTAAAAAGAGACTTTTTTCAGGTTCTCAATTGGAAAAACAGGAAAAACAGAAGAAGAAAAACAGAAGAAGAAATTCTGTGTTACTGAAGTAAAGAATATAACCTCAAAGGTCGCTCTTCACCATCTCCAACAAAGTCACTGATCTCAATCTCCTTCAGTATATTTAAGTTACAATTTTAGCTTGACATCGAAGGTTTCATGTCTTCTGCTTCAGTTGCCGCCTCCGGAGTGTTGCATTTCTACCATTTTGGGGAGCATCTACACAGAAAATGAAATATATCTGAAGTTAGCCATAACTGAAATCTCAAATAAGGGTGGAAGTGTACTCAATACCTGAATTACACTCCCCATCAGCTTTAAAGTCTTAGTATTAGAAACTATAAAAAATGTGTAGGTTATTAAATGTGCAGGTCATGTAAGTCATACATGCTGCTAAATGACAATGTGCAGGTTATTAAATTAAGCCATCTCTTTCGAGAAGCATTAATGGAAATTGTCTTTTAAAAATATGGACTTATCACCACATGTTAGTAGATGATAGATTGTGAGGACTGAGTTATACGGCCTATATATATGGAGCAGCGAAAGTAAATCCATGTGAGAGTCTATAAATTATAAATGTGAGGTTGACATTTAATTGGGCAATGCAGATGGTTGATATAACTTGGAAGTCCTGAGCGGAAGAAAAAAAAAACGTGTGGTTGAGATTAGTTTAAGTGGGTGGGTACTGGGTAGTATACAATTTGTGATTTAATTAGATTTTAAATCAAAAATTTTAATGCATTTGCACAAGCACACAATTTAATATAAACTGATGTAAAACATATTAACAATATAAAAGCAAATATGCATACAATAAGCAATCTATAGCTGTTAAGATTCACAAGAAGGCTACCAAAAGATCAAGGAAGAACAAATACCTTCATGGAAATAGATCATGGACCTTTCGTACAAATTCTTTATTTAACCTGCTTCTCAAGTTCTCAATCTCTTCTGTGCTTTCCAAAATCTTAAACAAATTTGACTCTCTATTCCAAAGGGAACAAAACCTCAATAAAATCTCCTCTTCCATGTCCATGAATACTCCTTGATCTTGGTTTAAAACCAAATCTTCCTGGAACTAAAGGAAAAAATAAATTCAGCATAAAAATTTGGAAGAACATAAAACATGTGTAATTGAAGTTTAGTAGGTGCATACAGTTTCTTTTTAATAAGTTTCTAGGAAAATATTTGAAACTCTTCATTCATGTTGAAGATCATACAGGTATTTGATTTTGGCATACCCAACTAATATGAAGGGATGTTTATTAGTCTAGCACAATATTTCTATGTTTCTCTCCCGCATATTTAGCCTTGTTGCATTTTCCCATACTGATATATGCACATTCAATTTCAACCAGGCCAGAGCTTTTATAAAATAAAACCTTATTGAAACTAAATTATTTTATTAAGGAAAAATAAATTCCAGCAACACTTCCTTGACGTGGAGTTTACGATCTAATTTTCAACCAACAAGTAGGGTACCCATCCTGTGGGAAGCTGGTTCATCTCGCCACACCTTCAGAGTTTCCGAATAGTGTGGTTCATTTCACAGTTGCATGCAACAACAATTGCTGCAACTGATGTTGGATTGCAATTTCTCAATGTAAGAAACTGAACAAAACATAACAAAATCAACCTCCAAAAGTTGGGCCGCATAAGTTTATTCTAAAAGCAAGTAACTTAATAAAATTTATATTAGTAAAAAAGAAGTCATTTTAGTAAGAAAGATGTGCGAACAAGAGTTCATAATTCTATAATACAAAGGATGAAGATAGAACCTTACTACACTATGAAATAGATAGCGTGGTTATCCAACTTCTGAGATCCATCCCTTCATCTGTTAGATTGTCGAGTTCAGTTGAAACAATCTCTTTCTGTTTTAGAAGCTTATACAATTTCCTTTCCTCTACCTTTGGGTACTCCAGTATTGTTGCCACATACTTTTCTAGTGTCATCTCTTCAGTACTGAAAGCTCTTCGGTTCCTCTTAACAGCCCCATTTCACCATCTCCAACAAAGTCACTGATCTCAATCTCCTTCAGTATATTTAAGTTACAATTGTAGCTTGACATCGAAGATTTCTTGTCTTCTACTTCAGTTGCCGCTTCCGGGGTGTTGCATTTCTACCATTTTGAGGAGCATCTACACAGAAAATGAAATATATCTGAAGTTAGCCATAACTGAAATCTCAAATAAGGGTGGAAGTGTACTCAATACCTGAATTGCACTCCCCATCAGCTTTAAAGTCTTAGCATTAGAAACTATAAAAAATGTGCAGGTCATGTAAGTCATACATGCTAGTAAATGAAAATGTGTAGGTTATTAAATTAAGCCATCTCTTTCGAGAAGCATTAATGGAAATTGTATTTTAAAAATATGGACTTATGACCACATGTTGGTAGATGATAGATTGTGAGGACTGAGTTATACGACCTATAAATATGGAGCAGCTAAAGTAAATCCATTGGCACACAATATATTCTCACAAATTCCCAACGTAATAAACGTTCAAGGGATGCACTCAATGGATCTCAAAATAACTGTATGAATTATAACAAAGTCCGGTCTTCAAACTTAATATCAACACGTGAATTCCCAATGATAAATTTATGTCAAAGCGTAGAGACCGATCCCAAAAGAGATATAGACCTCCCCTGAGCTTACAACAATAGTTCTCAGAGGTCTATGCCAAACAACAGAATAGGTTGCCAAGAATAGATTAACAAACAAATTAAGAATCTAAGTTAGTCAAGCAAATTAGCTAACTTCCTAATTTATACATGCATTGATGTATATTAGCACTACCTTCTGCTGACTCTAAAATAGGGATTAAGAAAAAAGTTTTATCACGACCACAATTTTCCTCTATTCTTCAAAATGAAATTTGATGCATCCCATTCCCATGTCACATGACCAACCCTAATTATGCCCCATATTTTTTCCAACTCCACAGGAACTACACAACGCTATCCATCTATTAGTAGCATATGCATTTCTGTTACATATTTGTTAACTCCGCAAACAAAAATGTACTTACCATCTTGCCCCCAGTTTAGTCTGAGAAAGTAGACACTTTACCTAATTGTTGCTCGCATTTTCCCCCAACTCCAAAAGAACTACGCCAGGCTATCAAGTAACAACCTGTTAGTATCATATGTAACGATGTCAAAGATTTATTTGCCTTAAAAAAAATGTATGCAACATCGTGCAAACTGTTTTGCATGCTCAGGTTGACATTGGACACAAAAAAGGATCATCCCTAATATCAGAAATCTACATTAGAAAATGAAACATCACTGAAACTTGGATCCGTTGCTATTAAGTATACATCCGAAGATCTTAGATTGTGGTTCATTGTGGTTCCAATTGTCCCTAGATTGCAAATCTAACTGAATTGAAAGTCAAAACAAAGTGTGAATTTTTTTTTCATATTATTTTTAGGCGAGGGAATACACACACACACATACACACAGTTAAGAGACAGGTGTTGAAAGACATGTACCATTTACACATATAAGATGAATTTAAAAAGCCTAGCTCAAGGATTGTATTTTGGTAATTGTTTCATAATACTACATAATTTTAAAGTAGTTTAATTTGACGTTGTTCAGGTTATTCCTATTCCAAAACTTGATTTGCATAGGCATTTCATCAAATAGTTAGAATACCATGATTTGAAGTTGAACATGCAAACATATTAGCATATGTATTCAAGAAAAACTTGATAGCAAAGTAAGATATAAATTAAAAAAATCTCATCACTAATTAGTTATAAAGTTTCAAAATTAGTTCAACTAAATTCATGGAAATAATTATACATAAAACAAAAGAGATAGATGAAGGCAAAACCGATGTAATACAAAAGAACTGATTTTGATCGATTAAACTACAATATATGTATTATTTGAGAACCCTAAAAAGAGAAAGAGAGCATAATAGCAAATCTCCTTACAGTTACGACAATAAGCTTTTTTCAAAGTTAACGACAATCTCAATATAAGATATAAATTACTAACTTTAGATAGTCAAAAAATTATTTAAAAACCTTTTTTAATTCCTTTCCTTTCCATAAACTTCCTTCTATCACAAACTTCCTTCAAGTTATTCATAAATAATCATAAAAATCAAAACTTTTTGTTCATATTCAACGCATTGTTCATCATGCACCCATCAATATAAATCAGAATTTTTTTAACAAAAAGAATAAGGAGGATACCGATGGTGGTGGTGGTGGTGGTTGGGGGGGTCGGCGTCAGTCATCGGATGCGGGAAAGTGTGGCGGCGCACAGATCAGGGCAGCGGAAGGAGGCCCGGGGGTGCTGGAATCAGAAGAAAAAAATTAAAAAGAGATTAAGTAGGATATCGATGGTGGTGGTGGTTGGGGGGGTGGGGAAGGGTTGTCGGCGTCCGGTGTCGGATGCGGTCCGTGGCGGCGCGCACGTCAGGCGTCTGATGCGGTCCGTGGCGGCGCGCGGATCGAGGCAGCGGAAGTAGGCCAGGGGTTGTTGGGGTTATCTATTAGGATTTTGGGGGTTGTAGATGGGAATACATATTGAAGAGAGGAAAAAAAGCATTGCACGTGTAATACACGTTCTTATTAAATTATTTAATCTGAGCCTTTAATTATGTAGATCAATATAATAGATCGACGGTTCAGATCTTCTCCCGACAGATTTTTTTTTTATTGTGGCTTTTATAATAGAAATAGATATTTGGTAAAAGATGAAAGAATCTTGGGATTCCTCGATGAGGAGATGGGCCCTTTCGTATCTTCAATTGGTACCGACGTAAACTTGCTTGAGAACCATGTCCCAATTCAAGCACTCGAAATCCTAGCAAAACTAGGAGAAGATAAGGTAATAAACATCAAATTATAACCGACCCTTTTTGCACTAGAAACAAGTTGTATAAAGCGTAACTCTCTACTTATAGTGTTAAAGTTATTTCTTTCTTAAATATCAAAATATGGGTAGGAGTATATTAGCTTTCTTTACACACTTGAATTAGAGCTTTCTTCCTTAAATATTTCTTCCTTTATTTTTTTTTTATCCGAACTCGGACTCATATAGATCGGATCGGTTCTAGTCCAATGCTAGATCGAGTATTGTATAAATGTGACAGCGCTACACTTTATAAAAAAAAGGTTTCTAGATTATTGTAAAAAAAGTTTCTTTTCTTAACAAAATCTATTAAATGAGGTACTTAATTACAATAATTTTCTCTAAAAGTATTTTATTTAGGTTAAAAAAAAAATAGTAGTTCCGCAATAAAAAGTTGGCAGTCATGTATTAAAAATATCATTAATGAACTTTTATTAAGTTTAGGACATTCTCTTAAAAATCTAAAGTGACAAAAAAATTGAGACAAAAAAAAGGGTACAATGACATACATTAGAAGTACAGTTTAATTAGAAGGTGAGGAGTTTAAGAGCATTCCCATCCGAACCCCATCTCCATTCCCATTTTGGGTTTCCATTTTGGCATTTTCATTAGAATATGCCATTTTGATTTAGGGTTTCAGATTGTGTGCTCCAATGGTACCCCATTTTGGGGTTTCAAATATTCTTTTTTGTATTTTTTTTTTGCACAAAAATAATTTTTTGAATGCAAAAGGATAATACAAATAATTTAAAAATTATAATACAATTAATTACAAATAGATAATATACTTACTAAGAATTATTTGTATTCGCACTTCGTTCAGTATTATGTTTTGTAATTTTCGATGAATATATATGAAGTCGTATTTCTTTTTAGTATAATTTTTGATTCATATGATTAAATTCTACACTTAAAACAACCTGGAAGATATCCAATATTGATCGTATATTAATTAATGATAAAGATCTCGTTAAAAAATTAACAGTAGTATAAATGCAGAAACGATTTTATCCGCCGTTTCAGTGCAGTATTGAACATTTTGTCTGTCGTTACATTGTGCACATTCAATTGACTGTTTGTAGTTACACTGTGGCATTGAGTGTTGTCTGCCATTACAGTATACGCATTCAATACATTGTCTGCTGTTACACTGTAGGCATTCGTAGTCTTGTCTGCCGTTACAGTTTTTTGACCCTGACGCTATAAATAGAGGTCTCCCCTCTCACTTCCTCCCCTGCACAAGAAGCCTCGACTACTCTACCTTGTTACATATCAATTGGTTTGTTTGTAAGTTGTTATTTATTTATTTTTTATTTTCTTGTTGGTTTTTCTTCCTCTCCTATTCTCTTCTCTGTTTTTTCTGTGCCTATCAATCAATTGAGTTTATTGTAAAAGAAAGTTTATAAACAAATTTTGTAACAAACTTAAAACAGATTTTTAATTTTCTTGATTTTCAATTTTGAGGTTTTTTTTTTTTCTTTAATCTGGAAAACTTACACTCGTGTTGTGCATTTTTCAGAATCGAAATGACTACTGCATCGGAAAATGTTGTTGTGTCTGAAACGGTCAAAGTGTCAGTTGCTGATACAATGCAAGTACCGACTGCTGCTGCGGCACGAGTGCCAATGCCAACCGTTATACCTGTCTCAGTCTCCCATGAGGAGAAACTTGAGAAGTTCAACGTGCAAAATTTCAAAAGGTGGCAACAGAAGATGATGTTCTATCTGACCACATTAAATCTTGCAAGATTCTTAAAGGAACAAGCTCCATATCTTAAGCAAGATGAGTAAGATAACCAAGTCATTGTCGCTGTGGATGCTTGGAAAAATGCTGATTACTTATGTAAGAATTACATAATGAACGATTTAGCCAATTCTTTCTATAATGTATACATTAACTAAAGAACAGCTAAAGAACTTTGGAAATTACTAGACCATAAGTATAAAACTGAGGATGCTGGCACCAAGAAATTCATTGTGGGCTGCTTCCTAGACTATAAAATTGTAGATTCTAAAACAATGATCAGTTAAGTTCAAGAAATACAACTGATCTTGTATGAGATTCATGCTGAAGGTATGAACTTAATTGAAAGTTTCCAAGTAGCATGCATAATTGAAAATTTACCACTAGGTTGAATGACTTTAAGAATTATCTAAAGTATAAGCGAAAAGAAATGGGCATTGAAGATCTCATTGTCAAGCGTCGTATTTAAGAAGACAATAGAGGATCTGAAAAGGTTGGACTCATCAGTCATGCAGCCGAGAAAAATGTAATGGAACATAAACAACGTTCCAACAAGTACAACAAAAAGGGTCACAAGTTGGGGCCTAAGGGAGGAATCTCCAAGAAGCCGAAGTTTCCTGCCAAGTGCTTTCAATTGTGACAAGATGAGTCACAAATCTACTGAATGCAGACCTCCCAAGAAGAACATGAACAGAGACGCAAACTTGATTCAAGACATTGTTCAAGATATTTCCGATATCAACCTCTCAGCTGTGATCTCAGAGGTGAATATGTTAGGTTCAAACCCGAAGGAATGGTGGATTGACACTGGAGCTACTCGACATATGTGCTCCAGCAGAAGTATGTTCTCTACTTTCGAACCATTAGAGAATGGGGAGAAGATGTTTATGGGGAACTCGGCTACTTCAGAAATCAAGCGTCAAGGCAAGGTGATCTTGAAGATGACTTATGGAAAGAAACTGACTCTGAACAATGTTGCATATGTTCCTGAAATCCGTAAGAACCTGGTATTTGATTTGTTGCTAAATAACCATGGTTTTCGTTTAGTGTTTGAGACGGACAAATTTGTTTTGTCGAAGAGTGGAATGTATGTTGGTAGAGGATACATGAGTGGTAGAATATTCAAACTCAATGTAATGACCACGGTCAAAAATATTAATAAAGCTAGCACGTCTACTTATATACTTGAGTCTTCCAGTTTATGGCATGGTAAACTAGGACATGTTAATTATGATACTTTACGTAGACTAATTAACCTGAATTACATATCAACATTCCAAATTGATTCCAAACACAAGTGTGAAACTTGTATTGAGGCAAAACTACTAAGATCATCGTTTAAAAGTGTTGAACGAAACACTGAACATATTGATCTAATTCACACTTATATTTGTGATTTGGAAATGATACAAACAATATGTGGTAATAAATATTTTATTACATTCATTGATGACAACACAAAATACTGTTATGTATATTTGCTTAAAAATAAAGATGAAGCTATAGAGAAATTTGTTCTCTATAAAAATGAAGTTGAGAACCAACTCAACAAGAAAATTAAGGCGCTAAGAAGCGACCGAGGTGGAGAGTATGAATCACCATTTGCTGACATGTGTGCTAAGCATGAGATTATATATGAAACGATTGTGCCTTATTCTCCTCAATCCAACGGTGTTGCTGAGAGAAATAATCGTACATTGAAAGAAATGATGAATGCAATGTTAATAAGTTCTGGTTTGGCACCAAACTTGTGGGGAGAAACTATTCTTTCAGCTAACTACCTTTTGAATAAGGTGTTCAAAAAGAAAGAAAAGAAAACTCCATATGAATTATGGAAAGGAAGAAAGTCATCCTACAATAACTTGCGAATGTGGGGATATCTTGCTAAGGTGGCAGTACCTTCACCTAAGAAAGTAAAAATAGGACCAAAAACGGTTATTGTATTTCATTAGCTATGCAGTTAATAGTAATGCCTATCGGTTCTTAGTGTACAAATCCGATATCATTAACATATCAAAGAACACGATAATGGAGTCTAGAAATGCATCGTTCTTTGAAAATGTATTTCCATGTAAGTCAAAGGAGGAACCAAGTTCCTCCAAATGAACACATGAGACTATTCGTGAAGATAGTGAAGACCAAGATGAAAAAGTTGAGGATGAACCTCGATGCAGTAAAAGAACAAGAATGGAAAAATCTTTTAGTTTGGATTTCTTGACTTTTATGCTTGAAGGTGAACCCCAAACCTTCAAGGAAGCGGTGAACTCTAGTGATGGTCCCTTATGGAAAGAAGCCATCAAGAGTGAAACTGATTCTATCTTACAAAATCATACTTGGAAACTAGTGAATCTTCTTCCAGGTAGTAAACCTTTAGGTTCCAAGTGCATCTTCAAGAGAAAAATAAAACCTAATGGATCAATTGATAAATATAAGGCAATACTTGTAATTAAAGGTTATAAACAAAAGGAAGGTTTTGATTACTTTGATACATATTCTCCTGTGACGAGAATAAATTTCATTAGGATGGTACTTGCAGTAGTAGCTCTGCGCAATCTTGAAGTACATCAAATGGATGTAAAAACAGTTTTTCTTAATGGAGATTTAGATAAAGAAATCTATATGGAACAACATGAGGGATTTTCTGCTCCAGGATATGAAAAGAAAGTGTGTAAACTGGTGAAGTCATTATATGGCTTGAAACAAGCTCCAAAGCAGTGGCATGAGAAATTTAACAATATCATGATGACAAATAGCTTCAAGATCAATGAATGTGATAAATGTGTATATGTCAAAGACACAGAAGATGGTTATGTCATTATATGTTTGTATGTAGATGACATGCTTATTATTGGAAGCAATGATAAGATGATTAAATCTATTAAAAACACGTTGAACTCGAGATTTGACATGAAAGACATGAGACTAGCTGATATTATATTGAGAATTAAAATCACAAGAATATCAGACGAGCTTATTTTAAGCCGATTACATTATGTTGACAATATTCTTGGAAATTTTGATAAAGATAATTCTGGAATTGCCAGAACTCTAATAGATCTAACTTTACATTTATTCAAGAATAAAGGTGAGAGTATTTCTCAAGTAAAATACTCTAGAATCATAGGCAGTCTAATGTACTGTAATGAGTTGTACAAGACCAGACATAGCCTATGCAGTGAGTAAACTAAGTAGATAAACGAGTAATCTTGGAAGCAAGCATTGACAAGCAATTACAAGAGTACTAAAGTACCTGCATTTTACTCGTAACTATGGACTGTATTATATGAGATACTTGGCTGTACTTGAAGGATACAGTGATGCGAACTGGATATCTAGTAATAATTCAAAATCTACTAGTGGCTATGTGTTTACACTAGGTGGTGCAGCAGTTTTTTGGAAATCCTCGAAACAAACAGTGATCGCTAAATCCACGATGGAATCTGAATTTATCACATTGGACAAATGTGGGGAAGAAGCTGAATGGGTACGCCATTTCCTTAAGGATATTCCAAGGTGGACGAAGCCTGTGCCTCTAATCTGCATACATTCAGATAGTCAATCTGCAATTTGTAGAGCACAGAGCAATATGTATAATGGTAAATCCAAACATATTCGTCGAAGACATAATACCATTAGACAACTACTCTCTACTGGGGTTATCTCTGTGGACTATGTAAAGTCAAAGGATAACAATGCGGATCTGCTAACCAAAGGATTAAACAGAGAGTTAGTTGATAAATCATCGAGGGGAATGAGACTAAAGCCCATGAAAGAATAAGTCGATACAATGGACACCCAACCTAGCTGACTGGAGATCCCAAAATCTAGGTTCAAAGAAACAACTAAATTGTAAAGACCAAGTTGGATCACAGTGAGGATTTTCCCATGTCCATTCTCATGAAACAGTGATGCCCGTAAGGTAACAGGTTAAGTTAGGCTTTTAATGATTCTTATGCGTTGGATATCCGAGCAGAGTAATGCGGGTTACTCTTAAGTAAGAAATCACCTATGTAAGAGGGAAGAAGAGCCGCTTCCAAGTGAATAATATAGAGTAATATTTCTATTAAACTCTTGTAAAATCAGGCGTATGTTCATGGCCAAAACGAACATAACAGTGAGAACTGAAAATGAGTTAGGAAGATTTCTGTGTGAGATATGTCATCATTTACACAAATGACAGAATAGTTCAAGGACATCGCGTCTACTGTTTAGTTAGTAAAGTAAACATATTTTCATAAGGGAAGGTTCATAGGGTAACACCTACCTATCCTATACAGGATTCAACCGTTGAATTCTATCACCAAGTCTGTCGTGTCTGTGGTCGTCAATTTTCATTCATGTGGGGAATGCTAGAAAATGAGTATTTTATACACCATTTACGAACCAGTTTTTGAGCAATTTTTTGAGTAAGTTCCTCAATGAATTATTAAGAGATCTTGATTGATTTGTGTTCTCCTTCGAGAGTAGATCAAAATCATATATTAATTTGCTAAAAACGGTTAAGGGTGAATGAGAAATTGTCTCTCAAAGTGAGACGTTTTCATTCTTGAAAATGGGTTGAGGGGACTTAGTCCCACATCGGAAAAATCAAAGGAATTAGAAGAGGATATATAGTAACCTTCTTCTAAGTATTGTAAGATAGCTAGAAGAGAGGCTCTCTTTCTCGCACGCACATGGAGGTGCAAATCTCGGACCGAATTACATGCCGACACAAATGCCGGACCGACATAACCCCACCCCGTGGAGAGTTACCTTTTGCTGCAGTTTTGATTTTTCCCTTTTGTAAACGGCTGTTATAAATTCAAAAATGGTTTTGTCTGCCATTTCAGTGCAATATTTAATATTTTGTCTGCCATTACATTGTACGCATTCAATTGACTGTTTACAGTTACACTGTGGCATTCAGGGCATTGAATGCTGTCTGCCATTACACTGTATGCATTCATAGCCTTGTCTACCGTTACAGTTTTTTGATCCTGGTTCTATAAATAGAGGCATCCCCTCTCACTTCCTCTTCTGCACAAGAATTATCTTCTTTCTTTTTCTGTTTTAGTTTTACTCTATTTTGTTCCTCGGTCCTGCTGTTTTGGTAAGTCGGTGATAGGATTCTCAAGCTGTCGGTCAGTTCGAGAGTGTTACGTGGTGCTTACGTGAACGCTCTAGTCGTTGCATTCTGGGAAACAGACGCTTTCGAACAATCCAGCAACCGGAAGAGACAAAATCTGTTTTAAAGAAATTGTGTGATATACAAGCCTCGATTACTCTATCTTGTTACATATCAATTGGTTTGTTTATAAGTTGTTATTTATTTATTTTTTATTTTCTTGTTGGTTTTTCTTCCTTTCTTATTTTCTTCTCTGGTTTTCTATACCTCTCAATCAATTGAGCTTATTGTAAAAGAAAGTTTGTAAGCAAATTTTGTAACAAATAGTCGTTAATTTTAGTCATAATAATCTTTCCAAAAATGTGTACGATTACGTGCGATTTTTGTCGGGGAAGTCTATGATTAAGTTACATCCACTCCTAAGTCCTATCTCATGTACAACTAACTTGACATTATCCCAACCATGCAGTGTCGATCTGACTATGTCCGCTCAGTTAGAAGCTAGCAGAAGACTTGGTCTAACCTTTTACTGATTCAAGTCAAGCCAAGACTTTGCTTTTAATCCAAACTAATAATTGGCACGGGCAATGCATGTTTTAATTATTTTTTTATAATCAATAATAAGACGTAATCTAGCCTAGAACATTAGAGATTAGAGATATAATTTTTTTTTGAAATTACCCCGAGAGTAAATAATAAGATATAATTTGGCTTCGAACCTTACACCTTCTTTTACTCATATATACTATTTACAAATTACCCCTAGTGGCAGAAACTTTTATTTTATAGGAGTGACAATTTTGTAAATAATTATGTCATAAATAAATTTGAACTTTGAGGATATTATGATAACTAACAACAGTTGAATAAATAAATGGTTAATATAACTTCCACTTATAAATGAATTGTTGAGATTGGATGGTTGAATGAAAGTCTACAAATTACATGTTGTCTACAAATGATAATCCCAACTATCTTATTATAATATTAGAGATTAGAGCATGGGCGGATGATGGGGGGCTGAGGTATGCTACAGCCCGCCAACATTTTGGCATCATCCTATAGTTTGTTTGTTTTTTTTTTGTTTTTTTTGTTGTTTTTTTTTTGTTGTTTTTTTTATTTTTTTTTTTATTTTTTTTATTTGGGAATATTAGGATGGGCTAATGCTTTCAACCTCTCCCAATATATTTTAAAGCCAACCTCCAATTATATTTGGGCCCAAGTCCAACTCTATCCAATCTAAGCCCAACTCTATTATGGATCATATGTATAATTATGAAGATTTGTTTAATTATTTAGTTAACATAGATTACTAGTAGATGTGATTCAGGTTTCGATTTGTAATTGTTGGGAAGCAAATCAACTTGTAATATTATGCCAAAAATTAAAAAAATCTAACTTATAGTATGTAGAATTAACCTAAGAATAAAAAAGAAGTTGTGTTTATTGTTCGTATAGAGAACCATCTTAGATAATAAGTCTTGATCAGTTTGGGTCTTGATCAGTTTTAGGAATTGGAGGTTTCAAAAGAAATTGAAGCATATAATGAATTTCCTCCTTTGGTATGTATGATATTTGGTAGGATGGAAAGTTGAACATTTTGTTGTATCGTTAGGGGAGGGTATTAGTATAATTCATGAGTAAAATTGAGTGACAAGAGATCCTGGTGTTTCATTTATAAATAAATTCTAACCAAGCAAAGTTACGAGTTATGGATGAACAATATTTGAAAAATCGAAATGATGATCACCCATTTACACAGTACATAGAGGGATCTGTAGGTATTATAAAGATCACTTAAGATCTACTAAATCTTTTGAGTACACAAAACCAAAATTATTGGATAAAAATCTTTCGAAACGTGAGTCATTTTGGAAAAAAAATTTGAACTATGACCATCTGTTCTTCCAAACCCGATTCCTCCAATCCAACCTATATATATATAAAAAAAAATTCCAGCCCACCTCACTTTTCAATTCTGGATTCACCCCTGCATTAGAGATAAAATATGAAGGGCATGAACACTATGGATGTGAATGTATTTATAGGTGTATGAATAGCTATGTATGCAGAATTCTCTTTATATACAGTTCATATGCAAAAAAAACAATGACATACAAGATTAGAGTTCAAATGAAAAGAAAAGAGATTTGAGGTAGGGTGTCCCCCCTGCCTTTCCTCAGTCAAAAAGAGAGAGAGAGAGAGAGATCTCAGAGTTTACTACACTGTACACTTCAAGGCTTTAACCAGAACGAACTCTTTGAACCCCAATGTCATGCCATCAAATAAAAGACATGAATAAAAACAATGGGAGCATTAGCAAAGTCATCCAGCACTTGCCATCGGCACAAATGGATCAATAGTTTAATCCCTAATTAGTTCAATTCCTTCTAGATTCAGATTAGTTACTTTCCCATAAACAATAAAGAAACAGACATAAAACATAGACACATCATATCATAGTCACGACTGGTCTCCATAACAATATATATGTTGGGTTTATGTCTTGCATACTATGTTGGATAAGAAGACGATGAGACGATGAAGAAATTGAGACGATTGGAGACGGAGTGAAAGTAAGGGAAACAGTCAGCAGCAGCAGCAGCAGGTAGAGTTGCGGTCGACTGCGCGTCGGCCGTACATGGGGTGCGGTTGACCGACCAACTCTACAGAAGTTCCCGAGAGGGGGACGGTCGACCGACCTTTTGGTGCGGTCGACCGCGAGCGGCGCTGATGGATTATTTGGGTCGGATCTTGGTGATTCGTGAGAAACCCAACTTGCTCTTCAAGTTAGATCTGACGGCTCTTATCGTAAGATTATCTCTTCAGAAATATCCAAAGGCTATTGTATCAAGATATCAAACTAGGTTTTCTCTACATCTCTATATATTGTTGTTATTGATCTCCATTGAGAGCCAAGAGAGAGAGTACTTCATTGAAGGAAAGATTGGGTGATTCTCTAATTGTAAACAACCAGTACTTACTGGTGAGGCTTGAGAGAGGGTCGTAGTGAGAATTGTAATATTCTTGTATCTTCTCTAGATGAATAACATTTTGGGTTTCTTCTTCCCCGAATTAAGGGGAAAATTCTAACCGGAACAAACTTGTGTGTGCTTTGGTGTGTTTGGTATGATCTCATATGTACTTGGTGGTTTATGTTAATTGTATCGAATAACTCAACAAGATCCAAAGGGAGGTTTTCGGTAGAAATCCCTAACAATATATCCATGCAATGCAAGCCCATGTCGTTGAAAATCAAGGCATGCATCAACAATTATACTTAGCTAGAACCAGCAGATTAATTGGACTGGACTAGGCATATAAACAAAAGAGATTATAGCTTCACTGTATGCTTAATTTGCCGCAGCAACCTCGCTTATCCTGTTTAAAAGAGGCAGCAAATGTTGACTTAAAAAGTAGGTTTGTTGACATTCAACAACAATCTAAAGCTATTAATAACTAAATAAACACAGCCAAACAAACCAAGCATTGTTTAGTTAGAAACAATACAGTATATAATTACAATTCTTGCTCAAATCATCCAAGTGTCTTACAGGATTTGGCATGTTTTGGTTAGTTAATGTTTGATGCTCTGATTTCGTTTTCTGATATTGATGATATTTGATGGTTCTTACCATCTTTTAATATTAAAAAAAAAGTTTGATGCTCTCAAAAGCCATTAGGGATGACTCCTCTCTCTTGCACTACTATGTAATAATATAATCTCTTTCGGTATGTTATCTATGGCATGTAGAGAGCAAACACTAGTAGCCTAAAAAGAGGAGTTATCGATGATGAGCAAGATTGATTAATTGTTCTAATGTACGTCTCTTCTTGTGTTATTGCAATTTAAATTTAAAAGTACTAACAAATAAGAGATTAGGTAGGTGGTTCACACAACTATCTATCTCTTCTTGTTGTATTTAAACAAATTAATAAATCATCAACTTTGAAACTTGAATTCAAAGCATGCATGCCTATGTTGGATTTGTTTCTTTATATGACTTGCACTACCATGAAATATAGTAAAAAACAATGTTCGAAGAGAAAAGAAATATAAAAATAACGCTTCCCGTTACTATCTGTTGGAAAAAGTTTTTGCATATTTTCCGGACCAGATCCCGGTGGGCTCCGGCCACCGTCGGCGCCGAAAATTGATTGGATCATGTTCCTCTCGTCGAGTACTATTCCGTAATGTACTCACTTGCCAAAAACGGTTTCCGTATGAATGAAAAATATAGGTTCAAAGTTGGGTACTCGAAATGTACTAACTTGGACAGTTGGAATGAATAATCCCACATCGGAAGATGAGAAAGATTTTCGCTAGTATATAAGCTAAAGAAATGGAATAAAGGGTGTAGCCTTGGGGTTACGCTTGGCTTGGCTTGGCTCGGCTCTGGCCTATATATTTTTTTGCCCCGCTCCAAAAATTTTTCCAGTTACTGTTGAGGCTTTTTAAATTCTGTAACTACTGGTACCATTACTCTGTAACAGTAGAGTAATGGCTCATCAGTTACGTTTTTGGCCCATTACTCTACTGTTACAGAGTAATGGGTCATTACTCTCTTGTTACAGAGTAATGAACCCTTCAGTTACTCCCATTCTCCTATAAGACCAACAACTTTTGTCTTCCATAAGACACTTTTTAAACATTCCGAAGCTGGACAGGTTTCTCACTGAATCTGCCCCTATGCTGACACCTATGGATGCACACTCCGTTGCGGCAGTTGATGCATGGACTCAGAGTGATTATCTCTGCAGAAATTACATCCTAAACGGTTTGGTAGACCCACTGTACAATGTCTACTATGTCTTTAAGACTTCCAAACTTCTGTGGGGGTCCTTGGAGAAGAATTACAAAACAGAAGACGCTGGCTCCAAAAAGTTTGTAGTCGGCAAATTTCTGGACTACAAGATGGTTGACTCCAAGATAGTTGTGAGTCAAATCCAGGAACTGTAGGTGATAATGCATGAAATCGCTGCAGAGAACATGACGCTGTGTGAACCATTCCAGATTGCAGCGTTCATCGAGAAGCTTCCACCTGGATGGAGGGACTTTAAGAACTACCTCAAGCACAAGCAAAAAGAGATGTCTCTTGAAGACCTCATTGTCAGGTTGCAGATCAAAGAGGAGAATCGCAAGGCTGACAGGTTCTATGAAAATCAGTCCATAGAAAAGGCCAACATGGTGGAGCACGAACAGAAGGGCAAAATGAGAAAGTTCTTGCCACAGGCCTCGAACAAAAAACCTGCAGCAAAAAGGCTTGCTGGAAAATGCCATAAGTGTGGTATAAGCTGGGCCACAAAATTTCTGACTGCCGCAGCGAGGAAAACAACCATACTGGAACTGGACAGGCAAAAGGGAATGAAAGATCCCATGGACACATAGCTGAGAACTTGTCCACTGGTCTCTCTGACTTGGACCTCTATGATGTTGTTTCAGAGGTAAATCTGGTCGGGAGCAATTCTCGAGAGTGGTGGTACGACACTGGGTCCACCAAGCACATCTGCTCAGACAAGGAGATATTCACTTCATACCAGAAGTGCAACAAGGATGAACAGCTCTGTTCATGGGTAATTCTTCCACCTCTAAAACTGCAGGAACATGGAAGATAGTGCTGAAGATGACTTCAGGAAAGGAACTAACACTCATAAATGTGTTGCATGTTCCAGATATTAGAAAGAATTTGGTATCAGGATCTTTGCTAAACAAGAATGGATTTAAGGTTGTTCTTCCTTCTGATAATTTTGCATTGTCTAAGAATGGGTGTACTTGGGCAAAGGATATGTAAAGGATGGACTGTTCAAATTTAATGTAATGTCAGTCTTCCCTAAACTTATTGTTCCTGTTGTTTCCAAAGTTAATGAAATTACTCATGTTGCTTATGTTTTTGAGTCTTCTTCTGTTTGGCATGAAAGACAATGCCATGTTAATTTTAATTCCATGCATTGATTAATTAACATGAATTTGCTACCAAAATTTAAGGTAGACAACTGCGAAAAATGTGAAGTTTGCACAGAGGCCAAACTCACTAAAACTCTTTCACGTTCTGTAGAAAGAAACACAGAAACTCTATGTCTAATTCACACGGATCTGTGTAATTTAAATTACGTGCAGACCGGAGGCGGCAAAAAGTACATTGAAACATTCATAAACGATTGCACAAAATTCTGTTATGTATAATTGTTACATAGCAAAAATAAGGCATTTGGATAAATTCAAAGAATATAAGATTGAGGTTGAGAATCAACTTGGCAAAACGATTAAAATCGTTAGGAGTGATAGAGGAGGGGAATATGATGCACCATTTAATATGTTCTTCTCTAAACATGGAATAGTTCATCAAACAACTGCTCCTTACTCACTTGAATCAAACGGTATTGCCGAATGCAAGAACTGAACTTTAAAGGACATGATGAATGTCTTGTTGTTGAATTTTGGGTTACCCTAAAATATGTGGGGGGAAGCATTGCTGACTGCTAACTACATTTTCAATAAAATACCTCACAAGAAAACTGACAAGACACCATACGAACTGTGGAAGGGTAATATACCTTCGTATAAATATATCAAAGTGTGGGGGTGTCTAGCAAAAGTGGCAGTCCTAATCTAAAATAGGTCACAATAGGACCTAAGACTATTGATTGCATATTCATAGGCTATGCACGCAACAATAGTGCATATTGATTCTTGGTATATAAATCGGATATACCGGAATCCATGTGAATACAATAATGGAATCAAGGAATGCTTGCTTCTTTGAACACGTATTTCCGTGCAAGGATGTTACGTACCCTAAACGTACACGAGAACAAGGGAATGCAAGCACTTCGGTTGATAAATCAGGATATGATAATGATGAGCCTATACGAAGTAAACGGGGTAGAACATCAAAGTCATTTGGTCCTGACTTTGTAACGGCCTTTCTGTTAGAGAATGAGCCCAGTTAATTCAAGAAAGCTATGTCTACGCCTGATGTTCCTATGAGCAAGGAAGCAATCAAAAGTGAAATAGACTCCATTATGTAAAATCATACATGAGAGTTTGTCGATTTGCCTTCTCACTACAACACACAATGGATTTTCTAGCGTTTTTTCCTATATTCACCGGCATTTTAAAATGCCGGTGAATAATTCACTGGCATTTTTAAAATCGCCGGTGCTAATACTGCCGAAGAAGGCGTCGCAAAAAAGGGGGGTCTATACCGGCATTTTTTACGAACGCCGGTATTTCCGTAAGATACACTGGCGGTCGCAAAAATGCCGGTGTATGGCGTATTCAAGACTGCCCTCTTCTTCCCCTATAATCATTCTACACCGGCGTTTTTACAAACGCCGGTGTAGGTATATAAATTTTTTTTAGAAAAAAAATTTTTAAAAAAAAAACATACAGCACTCTTACAATCAAAACCAGAATATGGAGTTCGAATTATTGAATTACAAAGAGTGAAAAAGAATACTTTCACTGTCAAATTGAGGCAAAAATGCTACTAACTGAAATGAAACTTATACTTTTATAATACTCATGAGATCACTGTCAATTGAAACCACAACATAAGTTTAAACAGGATTATTTCATCACTAGTCACTTCTCTGTAAATCATAGTATGCAACTTCAGTTACATAATCCATCTCATCATCACTTAAAACCATATGGCAAAGAACAATCTCATTTTCAAACCCAAGCAACAAGCATGAACATTACGTTAGAAACTGATACTCAGGCAGACATCATGATATAATTGTATATAAAGTTTAGATAAAAAAATTTCCATCACTAGTCGCTCATCAAAAAATCATAGTGTGCAACTTCGGATACATGATCCATCTCATCTCCAAATTTAGACAAAAAAGCAACTAACCCATCTCCAAATGCATAATAATTCCAGTTTATTCTGAAGGCTATAAACCCCTTACATGTTGGCATTCAACCAAACTTCAAACAAGCACACACTATGCAGTGAAAGAATTTGAGAGTTCATTTCATTAACTATTGGATCATATATACTTCATTAAAACACAATATAACTAGCATCGGTTAATTTTCTTAAAAAGTTGTCAAACTGCAAACTTTTGTCGATTGCAGATAAGAAAGCCAACTCAAAGTGAAGAATGAAAAAAATGAACCTACGTGGTCCCAATTTTTGTTTTAATCAGGATAAGCTTCAAGTATTGAACAGTGAAAAAAATGAAGCACATACTACAAAGAACCCAAACTAAAGGCCCCTTTCTTCAATCTAAACATAACATCATAATAAAATGAGCCAAATATAATAGATTGCCAGCATGGAGAACATAACTTCCTTTTTGGCTGAACCAAACATTAATTCAATGGGAGCTGAATGACATTTGAAGATGAGCCAAGTTTAAACTTCCTCAATTTACCCTTCTTTTTTATTGGTATATCCCAAAAGAATAGAAACAAATAGATGAGCAAGACAATGATTGGTGATAGAATTAATCCACGATGATAAACTAAATAAGAGAGCGACGCCCAATATCTTGCCGAATATCTATAAACCAACTACATTACATTTATTACTAATGAAACTGACCACAAGCAATTATGAACCAAATGAACAAATAAGTAAACACATATACCAATCCTAGAATCTCTTTCAAGATAATAAAGCACTTCATCTTGTCATTCCCATGCATCACTAACATTAACAATGCATAAAAAAGGGCAGTCATCAATTAACCATAAATGGGTACATTCTCCCCTAAATTAACCATAAATAGGTACTTAATAAAAAGGGCAGTAAACTCCAAATCTGAGTATATTGCCACATTTTTTGCAAATTGAGTTTCAAATCTCCCCTAAATTAGTCCTTACAAAAACCATTACCACCCAAAATTCCCACAAAAATAAACAGAGATTAAATCCCTCAAAATCTCAAGAACAACAAGTCAGTGAAATTAAAACCTAGCTAGATCCAATCACAGAGTAACACATTAAGACCTAGATCCAATCACAGAGTAACACAGTGAAGCAAAAATAGAAACGAGATTCGAGATCGCATGAGTTCTTGAGCATAGATTCCAAAACAAAATCAAGAAGTAGAGAGAGAGAGAGAGAGATAGAGAGAGAAAGAGAGAGATAGAGTACTTGCGATGAGAGAGAAATGAGTGAGCGGGATGGACAGTGCATGGACGTCGACGTGGCCACAGCGACGGCCGCCATGAACCGGTGTCGATGAGTGGCGGGAGATCACAAGAGAGAAAGAGAGGGAAAAATGAAATTGAGTAAAAAAGGATAGAGAGTGAAATAGGGTTCGGATTGGGGGAATTTTAACTAATGGACGCTGAAGTATATATACCCTAGACCGGCGTTTTTTACAAACGCCGACGTAGATTACCAAAATTTTATAGTCCTTCGATTCCCCGGCGCAATTACTCAAACGCCGGGGTAGATTCGACGGGGAATACTAAAAATGTTGTAGTGTCTGGGTGTAAAGCTCTAGAATGCAAATGGATTTTCAAACAAAAAATAAAACCAGATGGTTCAATAGAGAAACATAAGGCGAGACTTATGGTACAAGGATTTAGGCAAAAGAAAGCTCTAGACTTCTTTGATACATATTCCCCGGTCACAAGAATAACTTCCATAAGAATTCTGATAGCTATTGCAGCTCTACGTAACCTGGACGTATATCAAATGAATGTTAAAACCGCATTTCTAAATGGGAATTTAGAAGAAGAAATATACATGAAACAACCTGAGGGTTACGTAGTTTCTGGACAGGAAAACAAAGTGTGCAGACTTGAAAAATCTGTGTACGGACTGAAACAAGCTCCAAAGCAGTAGCATGCAAAATTTGACAATGTTATGATGTCAAATGGTTTCAAAAAAAAATGATGGATGTTAATTTATATATAAATTTGATATAACCAGGGATGTTAATTTATAAATAAAGAGAAATCTTCGGTTGCACACTACTTTGGTGAGCACTCCGTGAACACTCACGAAATAGAGCACCTATGAAAAATCTGAACCGCTCATATTGTTCTATATGCCTAAGATAGCTTAAAAATAAAAATCAAGTAATTTGAAGTGTTAGAACCTGAATAAGAAATTCCAACAAAGTTGTGAAGAAATCAAATACAGAAAGGAAAACAGTAAACAATGAAGTTGTACAGAGTCGAGATTTTTAAGAATCTCTGTCCTTAAAGCAGAATTTGCCCCGTAGTGTGACGGTTACCGGCAAATCGCTTCCCAGGATACAATTGTACCTTCTCTGAAGATGCAGCACCCTTGCTTCAGAGACAACGAACTGCTGTCTGTGTGTACTCTCAGTTGACAGACACTGACTCAGAGCAGAGGAAGAAGATGACTCAGAGCAGAGGAAGAAGAGAGTAACAAATGTCAAAATTCTATCTCTACTCTGAAGATTTCAGTCTGGTTTTATAAACTGGGACTGAGACTGTTCAGCAGCCATTACTCTGTAACAGCAGAGTAATGGGGACTCTTCAGTTGAGTAACTGGTGAGCCATTACTCTGCTGTTACAGAGTAATGGCCCCAGTTACTGAATCTGAAAGGTCTTTTCAGTTCAGTAGGGGAAAAGGCTGTCTGGGCAAAAAGTAAAATAAAAATTTAAGCCAGACCAAACCAAACCAAGCCAAGCCAAACCGAACCGAACCGAAGCCGAAGCCGAGGCCGAGGCCGAGGCCGGGGCCGGGGCCAGAGCCGGAGCCGGAGCCGGAGCTGGCCGGGCCCGCGCGCGCGCGTGCGCGCGTGTGTGTTTGTCATTTTGGCTAAGTCCTCTCTCCACTACACGTTAGTGGTAACCCCCGGGCCACGCCCTCTAGTCCAGTTTTCTAGTATATATACTAGTATAAATCTTTTCCAATTTCCGATATGGGACTATCCATTTGTTAAGTTGGTACCTTTCAAGTACCCAACTTTGGATCAACATTTCTCATTCATACGGAATTCGTTTTTGGCAAGTGAGTATACTACGGAATAGTACTCGACGAGAGGATCGCAATCCACTCATTTTCCGGTGCCGCCGGTGGCCGGAGCTTGCCGGAATCCGGCCCGGAAAACTGTAAAAATTAATTCCAACAATCCCCCACATGAATGGAAATTACCAGACCATGTAATCCAGACACGACAGAAAAAACAAAAAAACATGACAGAAAGACTCTGAGAGTACAATCGGAAAATCACTGCATCAGGAATGGTAGTAATTTTTCAACTTTGAACCACCCTTAGTAATTAGCTATCGGATTCACTTGACCAGGTAGTGATCATGATGTCTTGAACTACCCGGGCGTTCATGTGAACCTAGACAATAACTATCACACAGTTTCATCTCCTCACAGAACTAAGTTCTCTTGTTGTGTTCATTTTGGCCTTGAACATCCCTGGTTAATCATGAGTGAACTTGGAGAATGTAGCCTCTCTTCATTCTCCTAGAAACGGCCCCATTTCACACTCACAAGGTGATTTCCCATAAAGAGTATCCTGCTATACCCCACTTTTATTTCAAAGCTATGGGAATCATTAAAAGCCAAGCGTATCCTAACTATTTGCAGGCAGCACTTGTTTTATCATCCTAAGAATGGGTATGAGATGTTAATCTCTCCGTGCTTTCGTCGATTCAACAAGATTTAGTTGTCCCTTTGAACCTAGATCTTGGGATCTCCAATTTCTAGGTAGGGTTTCCATCAAGTATCCTCTTTCGTCATAGGCTTTAAACCCATTCCTCTTGATGATCTCACAACCTGCTCTCACGACAGACCTTTAGTAAATGGATCCGCTAGGTTGTCGGCCGATTTTATATATTCTATAGAGATTACTCCATTTGAGAGCAGGTGTCTAATGGTTTTGTGTCGCCTTCTGATATGACGAGACTTACCATTATACATGCAACTCAGTGCCCGTGCTATAGCCGATTGGCTGTCACTGTATACACATAAGGCAGGCACTGGTTTTTCCCACATAGAAATATCCTCTAAATAGTTGCGAAGCCATTCTGCTTCTTCTCCCGCCTTGTCTAAAGCAATGAATTCAGATTCCATGGTGGATCTGGCCAATAGCGTTTGTTTAGAGGATTTCCATGACACAGCTGCACCACCAAGTGTAAAGACATATCCACTTGTGGATTTTGAGTTCTTTGAGTCCGATATCCAGTTGGCATCACTGTAGCCTTCAAGTACTGCTGGATATCTGGTGTAATGCAGCGCATAACTCTGAGTATGTCGCAAGTAGTTCAATACTCTAGTTATTCCTTTCCAGTGACTTCGTCCTGGATTACTCGTGTATCGACTTAGTACGTTTACCGAATGTGCTAGGTCCGGTCTTGTACAATTTGTTAGGTACATCAGACTACCAATTACATGTGCATATTCCAGTTGTGATATGCTTTCGCCTGTATTTTTGAACAGGTGAAGACTGGGATCGACGGGACTTTTTGCTGTCCCATTAGAATAATTCTTGAATCTTTCAAGTATTTTCTCAGCATAATGAGCTTGAGACAAAGTAATTCCCTCAGATGTCCTGCAGACTTTGATTCCTAGTATGACATCTGCAACTCCCAAGTCTTTCATGTCAAACTTGCCACTAAGCATGCTCTTAGTTTGTTTGATAATGTCGTTATTGCTTCCAATAATGAGCATGTCGTCTACGTATAGACAGACCAGAATGTATCCGTTTGGAGTATCTTTGATGTAGATACATTTATCACACTCATTTATTTTGAAACCATTTGACATCATAACATTGTCAAATTTTGCATGCCATTGCTTTGGAGCTTGTTTCAGGCCGTACAGTGATTTTACAAGCCTGCACACTTTATTTTCCTGTCCAGGAACTACGTAACCCTCAGGTTGTTTCATGTATATTTCTTCTTCTAAGTCCCCATTTAGAAATGCAGTTTTAACATCCATTTGATGTATTTCCAGGTTACGTAGAGCTGCAATAGCTATCAACATTCTTATGGATGTTATTCTTGTAACTGGGGAATATGTATCGAAGAAATCTAGGCCCTCTTTTTGCCTAAATCCTTGTACCACAAGTCTAGCCTTATGCTTCTCTATTGAACCATCTGGTTTCAATTTTTGTTTGAAAATCCATTTGCATCCTAGAGCTTTATATCCAGAAGGCAAATCGACTAACTCCCATGTATGATTTTGCATAATGGAGTCTATTTCACTTTTGATTGCTTCCTTCCACATAGGAGCATCAGGCATAGACATGGCTTTCTTGAACGTTCTGGGCTCATTCTCTAACAGAAAGGCCGTCACAAAGTCAGGACCAAATGATTTTGATGTTCTTGCCCGTTTACTTCGTCTAGGCTCATCGGTATCTTGTTCTGGTTCATCAACTGAAGTGCTTGCAGTCCCTTGTTCACGTGTACGTTTAGGGTACGTAGTATCCTTGCACGGAAACACGTGTTCAAAGAATGAAGCATTTCTCGATTCCATTATTGTATTTACATGAATATCCGGTATATCCGATTTGTATACCAAGAACCGATATGCACTACTGTTGTGTGCATAGCCTATGAATATGCAATCAATCGTCTTAGGTCCGATGGTGACCTGTTTCGGGTTAGGTGCTGCCACTTTTGCTAGACACCCCCACACTTTGAGGTATTTATACGAAGGTAAGTTACCTTTCCACAATTCATATGGTGTCTTGCCGGTTTTCTTGTGAGGTATTTTGTTGAGAATGTAGTTGGCAGTCAATAACGCTTCCCCCCACATGTTTTGGGGTAGGCCAGAATTCAACAACAAGGCATTCATCATCTCCTTTAGAGTTCGATTTTTGCGCTCGGCAGTACCGTTTGATTCGGGTGAGTAGGGAGCAGTTGTCTGATGAACTATTCCATGTTCCGAGCAGAACATGTTAAATGGTGCATCATATTCTCCTCCTCTATCACTTCTAACGATTTTAATCGTTTTGCCAAGTTGATTCTCAACCTCAAGTTTATATTCTTTGAATTTATCCAAAGCCTCATTTTTGCTATGTAACAAATATACATAACAAAATTTTGTGCAATCGTCTATGAAAGTCACAAAGTACTTTTTGCCACCTCTAGTCTGCACATATTTTAAGTCACACAGATCCGTGTGAATTAGACCTAGAGTTTCTGTGTTTCTTTCTACAGAACGCGATGGAGTTTTAGTGAGTTTGGCCTCCGTGCAAACTTCACATTTTTCTGAGTTATCTACCTTAAACTTTGGTAGCAGATTCATGTTAACTAATCTACGCATAGAATTTACATTAACATGGCCTAGTCTTTCATGCCAAACAGTAGAAGACTCAACAACATAGGCAATAGGAGTTATTTCATTAATTTTGGGAACAGCAGGAACAATAGTTTTAGGGATGACTGTCATTACATTAAACTTGAACAGTCCATCCTTTACATATCCTTTACCCAAATATACCCCATTCTTGGACAGTACAAAATTATCAGAAACAAGTACAACTTTGAACCCATTCTTACTTAGCAAAGAACCTGATATCAAGTTCTTTCTAATGTCTGGGACCTGCAGCACATTTGTGAGTGTTAGCTCTTTGCCTGAAGTCATTTTCAGCACTATCTTCCCTGTTCCTTCAATTTTGGAGGTGGAAGAGTTTCCCATGAACAGTTGTTCATCTTTGTTGCATTTCTGGTAGGAGGTGAACATTTCCTTGTCCGAGCAGATATGCTTTGTGGCCCCTGTATCGTACCACCATTCACGAGGATTGCTCCCCACAAGATTTACCTCTGAAACAACAGCACAGAGGTCCAGGTCAGAGAGACCAGTGGACAAGTTCTCAGCTATGTGTACATGGGATTTTTCATTTCCTTTTACATGTCCAGTTTTTGAATAATTACTGTCCTTACTACGGCACTCAGAAATTTTGTGCCCCAACTTACCACACTTGTGGCATTTCCCAGCAAACCTCTTTGCAAGAGGTTTTTTGTTGGAGGCCTGTGGCAGAAACTTCCTCTTCTTGCCCTTCTGTTCATGCTCCACCACATTAGCCTTTTCTATGGACTGATTTCCATAGGACCTCTCAGCCTTGCGATTCTCTTCTTCAATTCGCAACCTGATAATTAGATCTTCAAGAGACATCTCCTTTCGTTTGTGTTTGAGATAGTTCTTGAAGTCTTTCCACCCAGGTGGAAGTTTTTCTATGAACGCTGCAACCTGGAATGGTTCGCACAGCGTCATATTCTCTGCAGCAATGTCGTGCATTATAACCTGCAGTTCTTGGACTTGACTCACCACTGTTTTGGAGTCAATCATCTTATAGTCCAGAAATTTGCCGACAACAAATTTCTTGGACCCGGCGTCTTCAGTTTTGTACTTCTTTTCCAGGGACCCCCATAGGAGTTTGGATGTCTTGAAGACATAGTAGACGTTGTACAGAGAGTCTACCAGGCCATTCAGGATGTAGTTCCAGCACAGGTAGTCGCCTTGTGTCCACGCGTCAACTGCTGCAACAGAGTGTGCTTCCATTGGCGCCAGCATCGGGGCAGATTCATTGAGGAATCTGTCCAGCTTCAATGTGGTTAGGTAGAACTGCATCTTCCCCTGCCACTTTTTGAACCCAGTTCCATTGAACTTCTCCGGTTTTTCTCCCACGCTTATGTGCGTGGGCAGAACGACCGAATGTTCCGCAACCGGTTGTGCAGTCACATTCTGGGTCACCGGAGTTTGGGTACTGATAAGCCCAGCAGCAACTTCAGTTTGTGTGTTTTCCATGTTTTGATTTTGTTCTCTGAAATTGGTTGAAACAGAAACTATTAGTTATTTTTCCGAACAGAACCTGTAAACAAAACTTCACAAAAATTGTTAGAATCTGTGAGGAAAAATTCTGCTTTAAGATTGTTAGAACCTGAATAAGAAATTCCAACAAAGTTGTGAAGAAATCAAATACAGAAAGGAAAACAGTAAACAATGAAGTTGTACAGAGTCGAGATTTTTAAGAATCTCTGTCCTTAAAGCAGAATTTGCCCCGTAGTGTGACAGTTACCGACAAATCGCTTCCCAGGATACAACTGTACCTTCTCTGAAGATGCAGCACCCTTGCTTCAGAGACAACGAACTGCTGTCTGTGTGTACTCTCAGTTGACAGACACTGACTCAGAGCAGAGGAAGAAGATGACTCAGAGCAGAGGAAGAAGAGAGTAACAAATGTCAAAATTCTATCTCTACTCTGAAGATTTCAGTCTGGTTTTATAAACTGGGACTGAGACTGTTCAGCAGTCATTACTCTGTAACAGCAGAGTAATGGGGACTCTTCAGTTGAGTAACTGGTGAGCCATTACTCTGCTGTTACAGAGTAATGGCCCCAGTTACTGAATCTGAAAGGTCTTTTCAGTTCAGTAGGGGAAAAGGCTGTCTGGGCAAAAAGTAAAATAAAAATTTAAGCCAAACCAAGCCAAACCGAGCTGAAGCCGGGGCTGGAGCCGGAGCCGGAGCCGGAGCCGGGCCGGGCCACGCCCTCTAGTCCAGTTTTCTAGTATATATACTAGTATAAATCTTTTCCAATTTCTGATATGGGACTATCCATTTGTTAAGTTGGTACCTTTCAAGTACCCAACTTTGGATCAACATTTCTCATTCATACGGAATTCGTTTTTGGCAAGTGAGTATACTACGGAATAGTACTCGACGAGAGGATCGCAATCCACTCATTTTCCGGTGCCGCCGGTGGCCGGAGCTTGCCGGAATCCGGCCCGGAAAACTACAAAAATTAATTCCAACATGAAGTTCATTTGCCCATGATTACATCATCACAAAATTGTATGGCTGAAAATTCTAACAGCATGATGGTTGGGCAAATGAACTTCAAATTACTTGATTTTTTATTTTTAGGTTACCTTAGGCATAGAGAACAATATGAACGGTTCGGATTTTTCATAGGTGTTCTATCTCGTGAGTGTTTACGGAGTGTTCACAAAAAATAGTGTGCCACCGAAGGAGACTCCATAAATTAAAATGAAGCACGCCATCAAGAATTATGAAGGGACTGAACGATGATGATAATGATAACAATAATGTAAGTATGTGAACCCGACCCCTGGCATTGATCATGAAAGTGACAATAACGACAATGCCAATATTTTATTGATCGGTGGTGTGTATACATATAACAAACTTAATCTATGTAATATATATCATTAACCTAATTCATAAAACAAGGAAGAAAGAAGATCCAAAGATAGGAGATGTGAGCAATGCAGATGGAGATAATAATGACAACGATGGAGAAAATAGCGAAGGGTAGTAGGTGTATACAATTATGGGTGGTTTGATTAGTTGTAAAATATATCTTCTAAAATATTACTGTTTGGAGAGAAAAAAAAAATATTTGAAAAAGAAGTTTAGAAAAAAAAAATATTTGAAAAAGAAGTTTTAAAAAGGAGTTTATTTGGATATTATTTTTACTGTAACGGGTAGGACAAAGAGAAGAGATAAAGAAACTTTAAAAATTAGTAAGAAATAATTGTGGAGAGTAGATTTAATTGTTTTATTAGATAATATGAAGGGAGGACAGAAAAAGCAATTTAAAAGTTCATGAATAGTGTTTTTCATACATTTTTCTTTTAGGATATGTTTGGATGTTAGTAAAAGCACTTTAGGATTTAAAATCCAGGGATTAGCATTGTAGCAGAGATTTGGATGGCGTAGATTTGATTGGAATTGGAATCCTACTGCAGCGCTCACAAAAGAAATCTGAAAAAAACCTTTGAACTCAGTTGAAGCGCACTATAGCGTTACTGTAGCGAATTTTAAATTATTTATCTCTCCTACTTTTTTACTCTATCCAATAAAATAAGTTCATCTAACCCTCCACATTAAATTTCTTTCTTCCCCCTCTATTTTACAACACAATAAAATTACTTCCAACCAAACCACTTTTTTAGAACTAATTTCCACATATATCTTTTCTCTATAGTAATCTTACAACTTTGGATTTATTTTACAACCAACCAAACACCCCCTTATTTTGAGTGGGAAAATAAATGGAAAAAATCAGTAACACTAATTTAGCTGGAAAACCAAATTTAACATCTTTTACGAAGTGCCATTCTGGATAAGAAGTCTGGATAAGAAGTCTGTTTTGCTTAAATCCTTAGGGTCTTGCCATTCTTGGTTACGAAGTGCAATGGGGCACTTTTATCAACCGATTCTTGGTGACTCTTCCTTCATCCGTTATTCTTATCTTACTAATTCCATTCCAATATCATCATCTGTTTCTTCCAGTTTTCTCTTACCTTCTTCTTGCCTAAACAAAGTCGAGGCTAGCTTGTCGGACCTTGGTGTGATTTCGCTCCCTTTGCTGGAGGTCGTTCCTCCCCCCGCTAATCGAAAATACAATAAGAAACTCTATAATAATGTGCAAATACGCATGAGTGCTCGTATTTTAGCTCAAAAAGCAGCTTTAGTGTCGGCTCGTCTTCTTGTGCACAGCTGAGTTTTTGCATTATTCTGTCATCCTCTAAGTTGGCAGTCTAGTTTTTTGTCTTTTCGGTGATGTTTCTGTTTTCATGAGCTGTTGGGCCTGTTTGTTCTCATTTCGCCACGTCATTAGATTTTTTGCGGTGTGCCTTCTCTCCTCCTATCTTACCATTATGTGTATGCATAAACGTGAATGTTTGCATTCATTATTTCCTGAGCTTTTTAGTGGTGCGCCTGGTTTCCTGCGTTTTCTCTCTTTTATTTTCTGTGCAGGTTGTGTTCTGTGCCTTCGTATGGGGCTATTTTGCCCCCTGAGTCTTGGTTCTCTCATTCAGATCTGTTTCACAATTTTCGCTCATGTCATCAAGGTGTGTGTGTTCCTGGATCTGACTTCTTGACCGTTGCAGTTCCTTTAGCGTTGCGGATGTTGGCCTTAGTGGGCATCTTCCCTCCTCTTTGGTGCGGTAGGGTGTTTAGCTCATTTAGTTGCATTATTATTCTGGTTGTTTACTCTGTCGTCCTTCTCGGTGTTGTTCTTCATTTAGTTCGCAGTTCTCTTATTTGCGTGCGACTCATCCAATTTTTATACTCATTTTTGTAATTTACTTTCAGTTTTACAGCTTGTAAACTCTCGTATATATTTCTGTAACTTAACTGTTTATATATATATATATATATCTATATAATAAATTACAAAGAAAGCTATCAAGTGGCTCTCATTCAATCTCCCCTAAAATCAATGGCCTAGATTGATTCTTACAAAATATATTTTTCCGCCCAAAATTTCAAACCCCAAAAATAAATTTTCCCCCCAAAACTAAAAAACTCATTACTTTATTACTAACTCTCTCCTTTCTTCAATTTTTCATGTTTTTCTCTTTCTCTTTCTCCCATTCTTTCTTTATTTACTTACAAATTTAGATTTTAGAATTTCAGGTTTGTAAAAATTTTAGAATTTTTATGTTTTTTTATTGCACATGTTATATTGAAAATAGCAAATACCTCTTCAACAGTTAAATTTCATCATTTTCCATCCTTAAAGTTCTAAGAAATTGGATTTTACACCCTCATTTATAATTATATTTCAATATATACTAATAGAAACATGGACTTTTATTTACAACTAATTATTGTCATACTATTCAAACTTGAACTACATAATTGTTGTTTCACTGTTTACAGGGCTTTTCGTGTGTTGTATCGTTACGAAGACGTGCCGTAGGCACGTGCCCATGGGCAAATCTAGTATACATATATATATGGGAAAAAGGGATATGAGCAACTTGCTCATTTAGTAAATAAGCAATTGATGATGTGGCATACATGTGATTGAAAAATCCATAAATGGGTTAGTTGTCCAATGTATCACATACTTGCCACATAATCAATTGCTCATTTACTAAATGAGCAAGTTGCTCATATCCCTTTTACCCTATATATATATATATATATATATATATATATATATATATTGATGGCTGGAGCCGTTTGGCTCTATCCAAAATATCAGAAAAAAAAACATCTTTTACTTCTAAACAAAGCTATCAGCAGTGTACTTCAATTAAATTTGTTTTCCTATAATAACTTTTAGGCCAAACAAACCACCTATAATAACTTTTAGGCCAAACAAACCACCTTCTATTAGAAGGTGACACACGAGGAAGAATAGTAGTCATAATGGTAAAACCGCTTTGATTATCAATGTTAAAAAATTAATATAGGGCCAATTGAAAATGGAAGCTGGATTTCTACGAGAGCACGTCTCTTAATGCTGCGCAATTCAAAGGTGTGGGACAGTGGTTGGACCCGGGAATCTCTAGAATATCATTATGAAAATGCCCCCAACCTATTTTAACGAAATAGATAGCGAAGAGAAGAGCACAGTTAAATATAGTTGATGGAGTGGGATGTTTTGGGCATAAGAATGGGCAAACCAAAATCAATATATATATACACTAAAGGAATGCTATATCCACTACCAATTTCACTATTTTTCACTATCTTAGCTGACACGCTCCTATCAAAAATTTTCCCACCTACTATCACTTTTCTCATAGAGAAAGAGTAATGCTTTAGCCACTACCAATTTCACTACCATTTTCTTCACTACCTTAGGTGGCATACTCCTATTGGAGAGTTCTCCCACCTACTCTATTTTCCTCTACCTATTGGAGTGTGCCACCTAAGGTAGTGAAGTGAAATGTAATGAAATTGGTAGTGGATGTATCATTACTCTTTCTCATATACTGGAGTGTGCTACCTAAGATAGTGAAGAAAAATGTAGTAAAATTGGTGGTGAGTGTAGTATTACGTACTTTACTATTGAACAGAATAATATTATTAGAGCATCTGTAGTCATCTTGATCCAAATTTTGGGTATTTGGCAAGTAGAAATGGAAAAATTGTCTTTGCGCTACAGTTGTTAATTGCCAAAAATTAGGTATTCGAAAATTTCCAATTCTCAGATGAAAGACGATTTTTCGTCTGAAATAAAAAAAATTATAAATTATTTGAACGGACGGGAAAAGAATTCCCGTCCATCCATTTTTTTTAAAAAAAATAAAAAATAAAAAATCCCAGGGACGGGAAACCTTCTACTGTCCAAGAAATGAGGGGGTTTTTTGCATTTAATTTTTCGATCAGACAGACGGGAAATCTTTCCCGTCCATCGATTTAATTAAACTGATTTTTTTTGCGACGGAAAATTTATTTTCGTCCGATACTTTGATTCTTTGAGAACAATAAAAAATCTCTCCGACGAAATTTTTTTCTTCCATCCGATGCAAAGACGATAAACCATCTTCAGATTGCTATATTTTCCAAAATCCCAAATCTTCTGCCATATGTGGCAGTCTTCTGTTCACCAAAAACCCAAATTTTAGATTTTTGGCTAACAACTGCAGCAGGTTGTTTCTCATTTTTCTGGAAAAAAAAAGCAAAAATGGCCAACCGACTACATATGCTCTTAGTAGTAGTAGTAGTAATAGCAGTTTGCGGAACCCCAACAACAATGACGCAATCTATGAATTAACTATTGATTAGATGGGAATGATGTCGAGGCTACAGCAACAACTTTTAAGGGAATATTTCAGAGACAGAAACGAGAGTTTCTCTCTCTAGTATTCTAGAGAGAGAAACTCTTTCCCCAAAAAACCCAAAAGAAAAAGAAACCCTAGATCGCCGATTGGGGAGGGGGGAGGACTCCATCGCCACCTTCTCCTCCTCCTCCTTCCCCCCCACAGCCCCATCCCGCTATCGGCACGGTGTAGATGCCGTCGGAGGCTCCAATTAGGGCTTCTCGATTTGATGTTTTTTTAGAGGCGGTCGACGCAGCGAAGGATAGCGACGTCAAGTGGCTGGCATCGAGGGTGGTTGTTGCGTCGTCGGGTGATGTGGAGGTGGCATCGCGGCGGCCTTGAAGGCTGTCGTCAGCGAGAGTTGTTGTCGACAGCGATTGGTGGTGCTGGCGATTGAGGTGGATAGTCAGAGTGTTGACGACATTGAGGGAACTTTGATGGGTGCCGTCGAAGGGAGTAGCTTTAGTCGGTGATTGGTGGTGCTGGCGATGATCGTCAGCTATTGATGGTGTGGTCTGCCAGCGAATGAGATGGTTTGGCACTGCTCTCAGTGGTCGGCTGGCGGTTTAGCAGGCAAGTGGTGGGGTGTTGGCGTCAACGGGAGGTGAGGTGGTCGAGCTCGAAGGGGAGTTGAGAAGGGGGATGGGGTGGTGATGGCTGATGGTGGCTAGGTTGACCGCGGGGGGGGGGGGGGGGCGGAGAAGAAATTAGGGGAAGGTGGAAAATGTGAGATAGACTGACTGATTGATCTTTTAAATTTAAATTTCAAATTAAGGTTTGAAATTCAAATTATATATGGGGATGAGATGTGGGGGAAGATTTGGATCATGTTTGAATTTTAATTTAGATTTTTGAAATTTAAAACATATAGGAGAGAGTATTCTTATTGATGAATTTTGAAATTCAATTTGGATTTTCGAAATTCAAATTCAAATTTGTTTTGTAGAGTGGAGGTGGAGAATTTAATGAAATTTAATTTTCAAGATAGATTTTTGAAATTCAAGTTATAGATTGGGGAGCAGGAAGAGATTATCTTTATGTAATCTTTATTTCGAACTAGATTTTGTTTGAAATTCAAATTATATTTATGGAGAGATCGGCAAGCGTCACATGTGTTAGGCGGTGGTGTTAGTTGGTGGAGAAGTTCGTCAGCAGCACCGGCCTATCGGTTGAGAACTACGACTGCTGTTGATGGCTGGATTTGGTGCAATCGGAAGATGGCATCACGGTGGGGTTGGTTTGACAGATTCATGACGGCAACGTCATTAGGAGAGGAATAAGCATGCTAGCAGGAGATGGTGGCTGTGGTTGTTTCCATGGTGGACGTTTGGGGGAATGTGAAGGGAGTCTCTGGTGTGGAGAGATATTTTGATGAATTTTGAATTTCAGATTAGATTTTTTGGAATTCAAATTAAATCTGGGAGGGTTGGGTGGGAGAACATGGTGTAGAGATCTTGTCTACAAGTTTAGCTAGGGGATGAACTAGTTAGGAATGTAGGCTTAGCTTTGTAATTGTTCTCTATTATTCCGTTTTAGGAACATATAGATGTATATTATTGTACTACTTGTTTCGTTAATTATTGATTAATGAAGCGGTGACGAGGTCACCTTTTTCTATAAAAAAAAAACTTTTAAGGCAGTTGAATAGGTATCAGTAATGATGCAATATTGTGCATGAATCCAGTATTAACAATTTAGTAATCAAGATATGAAAGCATGTACATAATGAACTTGCCAACATATCGAATCAAATGGATATATAACTAATCTATTAAGAGCATCCACTGCCCTTTTGTAAAAGTATTCCATATTTAGCAATAAGGGTTTAGCTTTTAGCAAAGATCGCTACTATCGTTATTCCTAAAATCCGATAAACTAATGAATTGGATGGATCTTGTTAATCCGTCTAAGGCTTTTTTATTTTTATTTTATTGAAAAATGAATGGACGGAGCTTCATCCTCCGTTTGAGAAATTTTTATTTGTTTTTATCTGAATTGTGTCGGACGGTGTTTGTTCCTCCGTCTGCCGTTAATTTTTTATTTTTTTCGTTCGTTTAAAACAGTGTAAAAACAATTAAAAAAAACAAACAGATCATCCGTCTAGCTTGTTTGTTTGTTTTTTATTTTTTTTTATTTCTAGCGTTGGCGGAAAGACCATTTTACCCATCTCTTCATAAAATCCCAAAAAAGAACCAGACTGCATATCTTCATCCGTCTGGTAAGTTTAATTTTATTTTTTTTAATGTGAAAATGTTAAATTACGAAAAACACCACTCATCTCATCCTATATAAATTCATACCTCTCACACCAAATCTTCTCATCCATCTTCTGATTAAAAATTCCTCTTTACTCAAACTACTATCTTCGTATTTAACCAAACACAATGTCCATCCGAAGATATATCGGTAGAATTAAATCCACTATTCGTCCACTATTCGTGGTGGATCTGATCATGGCAACATCAGTACGGAGGCCGAACCGATGACGGAATCTCATGATTTTGCCGATCCGAGTTTTTGGAAATCAGTGGTTGATGACCGCCAATATCTGTATCAACTTATTACCGATCAACCTGCAAGTGGATTTTGTAAATTTAGGGGAAATTGGAGTGTTCCAATAAAGGCACATGAGCGATGTTCCCGTGTTCCATTAATGAAGCAATTAATCGATCAAACCGCGTGGCAGCGTTTATTCACAATAAATACGAAAAAAATCATCAATGAGGCTTATGGAGGCCTTGGTTGAGAGATGGTGGGATACTACACATACTTTTCATTTACCGTATGGTAAATTGAGATTCACTCCGTTAGATTGGACAATGCTAACGGGGTTATCGATCGGATCCAGTGAAGCCCCTCCGTTCAATGATGAAGATTATCCCTTCGAAGTTGTACAATCTCGTTTTTTCCCTGAGATTACTGAAGCAGAGTGGAAATCTTCATCAATACGCAGTTCATTCCTAAAGAAGCATTTTCATAGTAACGTGATCGAGACAGCTCAAGTTGATGATAGTCTAGCATTGATGATCACAGGAGCGTTCTTTATGTTCTTTCTTTCAGAGTTTCTTTTCTCCAACGCTGCTTGCTTGATCAAATCTGGTTGGCTTGCAGCACTAGAAGATCTTAATAAAGTAGGTACATACGATTGGGCGGCCAAGCAGTGGCACTACTATATATTTCTCTAGATTCTTGCAGCAGAGTTAAAGTCAAGTCTTTTAACGGTCCATGGCAAGTACTAGAGGTAACATTAGATGTGTTTGAAAGCTATATATTAAACTTATTTGTTCAATTTGTATCAATTATGGAAGTGGATGTTCATTTATTTGAGAAGTAAGATGTTGTGGAAATCTTTTATTTACTGAAAAGCTTATATTTGATAAGATGAATTAATTTGGGGATTGATTTATAGATTCGAGTTTTTTGTCGAAAGGTGATATATTTGAAAATGAGTAAAAGAATGAATATTTGATTAATGAACAAAGTGGTGGTTTTATT
This sequence comes from Hemerocallis citrina, assembly GCA_017893485.1. NCBI lineage: Eukaryota > Viridiplantae > Streptophyta > Magnoliopsida > Asparagales > Asphodelaceae > Hemerocallis > Hemerocallis citrina. Next base: position 279,259,416 of record CM030360.1, on the reverse strand, counting down.
TGAGAATCAGGGTTATTATAAAGAACCCTAGAGGAGATTTGTATTGGGTTGTAAGCTCTAAAGGCTAAACAGGACCCTAAAACTTCGGTAGTTGAGATTACTAATATAACTCTTTCATCTACAGTATTGAGCTTATGAATATACAAGTATATGCGTTCCAATAACTGCAAAAACGGAAGATATAGCAGATGTTTTAATGGCTTCTGATAAATGGCCCAAAATTATACGTTGGAACAAAGATCAATTGGATACTAATATAGCAGACACAATTAGGTATAACATTGGCATCACCAGACATCAATTGGAGATGTGTTCTTCTGCATCTATTATTTGGCAGCCTTATTCGGGATCGAGGTACGAGGATGAGCGTGAAGTGCAGATAGCGAACATACTATCTCAGCACCGAGTTATTTTTGAGTACTGCTCATAGGTAAAATTATCCATTTTGCAATGTTTTTTATTTATCTTAATTTATTATTGAATGCATCACCCTGAAACAGTTGTATGTGTGCTTGAAAATATGTATACGATATAAGGTGTATGGTATTTAGGTGATCACTGTTATCGCCCAATTAAGGGATTTATTACTATCCCAATTGACCCACCAAAATTCGTGCCTCGAATATTACCACAAGATTTTTGTCCGCCTATTGACGCATCAGTATTGGTCCGGCTTGTACCACAAAAGAGATACGATAAGTATTGGGCAAAGGTATCAATATGTGCTATTATGCTGACTCTGTCGTATGGTACGAATGTGGATTTTATTGATCCAGCTAGCATTATTGATCCATAAGCTTAATTGCCCTTCCCTACTCCTCCTTTTTGGGCACCAGCAGGGTATACAACAGAAACAAACATACATGTTCCTCCAATACATGATGAATGTGTAGTTGAGGTTCCCCTTTTTTCAGGTGGTACAATAACGAGGATTATCAAAGAGGGATCGTGCAATTTGGAGCCTCGCGGTGTAATGTCATGTGAGCATACCTCATAACATTTTCCATCAGTATTCAAATTTCATTTAGACTACGATGCATTTTCTCCTATTTTTATAATTTACGAATAATATTTGCAGGAGCAGTTATACCAACGGTACCAGGAGTCAACTTATAATGAATCTCAATTAAGGCGATTCATAATGACAGACACTGTGTTGAAAGAATCTATTCTCGCTCAAGTATTTACTGGCAGGAGAAGTGTTTCTAATCGACCGTCAACTTCTGGACGAAGAAGTGTTTCTACCGATCGACCGTCAACTTCTGGTATGAGAAGTCTTCAATCGTCACCGGAATATGTGCCGAATACACAGTTTGATAACGAGGACTAGCATTTGTAAATAATGTTTAATGTGAACGTGTATTCATTAATTATTGTTTAATTAATTTTTCACCTAGGTGATCAGTGTTGTCTAGTTGTGTTTTTTTAATGCTTAACTAGTATAATGTACGTGCTATGCACGCATACAAAAAAACATGTATACTAAGTAGCCTATGACAGTGGGTACCTAGTGGATCTCTCTAGTCCCCTCCAACAGTGGAGAACTCATGTTCATGGGAGACCTGCATAGGAAACCTCAATAAAGCAAAACCTCTTTACTTTGATTTCTGAAGGTAGAAGCCAGGCAGTTTCATAAGTTTGGCTTTGGTATACAAAAATGGAACCACACATTTAAATGAGCTTTCAAAATGATTCATTTCCCATTCACATGTTGACCATGTCATGTTGCAATATCAGGAGATTATGGAGAAAGGTGATATATGATCTTCATTCAATGAAGAGACAAAGATGGTTACTTATGCCCAACAGTTTGATAATTCTTGCAGTTTGGCCAAAAACAACTATCTGATCTGTGTTACTGTAAATCAATGTTACATCCTTTTACATTTAGAATAACTCATTATAATCTGAACTAAGTAGTGTTTTCACAATTTCTAAACCTTCTTATTGGAAATATACGTACACTGGGATAGGTAAAGACTACAGACACAGGTAAGATAAGATAAACCCTATGCCCACATATTTGCATAAAATGGATAGGTAGCGCAGAGAGCAAGATAAAGTAATTATTATAATCTGATAAAAAAATGGCGGTAAAAACTTTATAAGCTGTTTATTGTAATTCATAGAGATCTTATATGCTTAAAATTGTTATCATGAAAAAATGAACTACCATATATCTACAATTATGGGCCCATAAATATATATATACATAAAAAGATTGTTATTCATTTTTGCAAATTCGTGTAGTTGTGACCTTGGGTGCTGCTTTCTAAGGAATTGTGTGGTTGTGAATGATATGGTCGTGGTGTCCTGTTTCATATATCCGTATCTACGACTTTTAGATTGTGCTAAAGATTCAAAACCATTTTTTTCTTTTTGTTGTGATTGATTTATTTGTGTGCTCCTTCTGTGTAAGAAAGCGAGGCTGGCATGTCAATTCTTCACTGTTCTCGATGCTACTTCTCAGTTACAACCTTGTTTAATGCCTGCAGTAATGTGAATCTTCATAACATATAATTATAGACAGTGTGAAATGACTAAATGTGACTCTAATGAGGCTTCAAGAGGAAACCATCTAATTTAGACTGTCTTTTACTCATGTTCTGATGTACTACATTTAGGTAACAATTGCACGCACATGTGAAAAAACATGAAGAGGTCATCATAAGCCTTAAAGCTTCCTGCAAGACCAAGACAGGCCCCTCTAGGTGTCTACAGAAACTAAAGAAAGCATTTTAGGTAATGCGATTCTTACATATGGATGCTCTTTATCCTCCACACAGTGATGACTGTTGCCATAGGGAGCATTCATGCATTATCACAGTGAACTTCATATTCCAAACACTACAAAAGAAACACGATTTCCCGGCGATTTTTTAGGGCTTTACCGGCATTTTTTTTCGCCGGTGAAACTTTCACCGGTGTTTATAATAGCGCCGGTCCTAATGCCGCCAAAGCGGGCGTCGCGGAAACGAAGGGGTCTACACCGGCGGTTTTAATGGACGCCGGTAAATGCGAAAGATACACCGGCGGTCATAAAACGCCGGTGTATGTCGGTCGCTGAGTGCCGTTCTTTTACCCCTATATACATCCACCGGCGGTCGTAAACCGCCAGTGTTTGTACATTCACCGGTGTTTATAGACACGTCGGTGTAGAACGAACATATACCGGCGGTCATAGAGCGCCGGTGTATATGAGTTTATGAGTGCCCGGGTTTCCCTACTTACAATCCCCGGCGCGTCCAAAAAATGCCGGTGTATTTATAAGCACCGGCGTTTTCGAAAATGCCGGTGTTCGTCCGTGCCGTTACAGCTGACGACATTCACTGGCGTGTGTGGAAATGCCGGTATATCGCATACTCAAACAAATTGATTAGATAGACCGGCGTTTTTAAAACGCCGGTCTAGCTATGCCCGTTTATTTTCGATACTCCGATTTTGCGTTCGATTTCAATTCACAGTTTCATTTACAAAACCTGTAAACTAATTCACAACTGATTCAACTAATTTCGTTGCATATTACTGCGCAAATCACAACCACACAAGAATAATTAAAGATAATCAAGTTTCACACGTGTCATATCAACGTCCAAATTCATTGATTAATTAACAGCGTCATAATTAACAAAATAATATAGGGACTAACATCCCAAATATCCAAACAAACGAGTCTGACAAATATCCAAAATATCCCAAATTAAAAGTCTGACATAACTCTCATAAAAAAAAACCAGTCTGACATAACAACATCAAGGAGGAGGACATAAGAACAACAACCATACAGCAAGGAGGACATAAGAACAGCAAGGAGGACCGCAGATTCATACCCCTCGAGTAGCTTCAGCTCTGATCATCAGAATTTCCTTTATCTGGGCGACCGCCCTGTGAAAAAAAAACAATAGTTTAATTCAACAGTAGACCACAATACAGAATATACATATTTTTTGAACTTGCAAAAAGAACTACTTGTATCTTAAATTATAAGATGAAAGTACCAATTCCAAATGGAATTGTTAATGATATATACAGAGGTAAAATAATTACATTGCAATGCTAAAAATCTAGTACTTAATTTTGTTTTTAAATATATCTAAAATAACAAAACAAATGAAAATTCAGTATCTAACTTGAAACCTTTATATTCTCCTCTTATTGGGAATATCCACTATCTAAAACAGTAAAACAAATGAAAATTCAGTATCTAAGCATGTCTTTCATGGATTGTTCAGACAATCCATGAAACTGTCATCATGGACGGAAACCAAATATAAGAAAAATAAGAAAAATAAGATAGGGCTCATATCAAGTGTATTTTTAGGTAACTGTCATCGTGGAAGGAAACCAAATATAGAAGCCAGAAATGGAAACAGAAAGAAGAATGATAGAGACTTTGGATACACCAGGCTAACATAGCGGCATTTTCCTCATCTCTCTCTCATCCCTTGTTTCCCTTCAGCACACGAACACAAAGAGACATCAGCAACAACAGCAAGAGCGACAAGAACAACAATAATAATAAATTATTATGAACAAGATGTCTCATATGGGTTTCCAGATCTCCACTCGAGCCCTCTTTTTCTAATTACAGCCCAATTAAGAACATAGACAACAGCCACTAAACAATCCAATCACAGCCGTACCAAAATTTGCCATCCTGGATCTTAATGAAATAAGATTCATTAACAGGGAAAGAAAATGAGGATGGTAACAGCATACTTAGTTTGGAAGTGAACCCATTTTTTGTTAAAAAATCATGCCTAAGATGGCAATCAGGTTATCTAACAGTATCTGAAAATGAAAATACCCATTATCTGAGCGTATATGTTGCTCTACTAATTCTTTAGCCCAGCCAAATCTAAAACCCAATTGTTGTGCATATCCGGCCGGAGGATTTTGGCATACGTACCTATACCATCCTCAGTTCACAGTGAACCCATTTTGGTTGGCAAAAAACATGCATGCCAAGATGACAATCAGATGCATGAAAATAAGCTTCACTAACAGTAAAAGAAGATGAGGATGCTAGTAGCATACTGAGTTTGGAAGTGAACCCATTTTTGGTTAAAAAATCATGCCACAGATGGCAATCAGGTTACTTTAACTGTATCTTAAAATGAAAATTTCCAATGTCTGAGCTTATATGTTGCTCTACTACTTCTTTAGCCCAACCAAATCTAAAATCCAATTGTTGTGCATATCCGGCCGGAAGCCTTTGGCATACGTACCTATAGCATCCTCACAGCACAGTGAACCCATTTTGGTCCAAAAAACAAGCATGCCAAGAAGACAACCAGATGCATGAAAATTAGCTTCATTAACAGTGAAAGAACAATCAGATGCTAGCAGCATACTGAGTTTGGAAGTGAACCCATTTTTGGTTAAAAAATCATGCCACAGATGGCAATCAGGTTACTTTAACTGTATCTTAAAATGAAAATTTCCAATGTTTGAGCTTATATGTTGCTCTACTACTTCTTTAGCCCAACCAAATCTAAAATCCAATTGTTGTGCATATCCGGCCGGAGGCCTTTGGCATACGTACCTATAGCATCCTCACAGCACAGTGAACCCATTTTGGTCAAAAAAACATGCATGCCAAGAAGACAACCAGATGCATGAAAATCAGCTTCATTAATAGTGAAAGAACAATCAGATGCTAGCAGCATACTGAGTTTGGAAGTGAACCCATTTTTGGTTAAAAAATCATGCCACAGATGGCAATCAGGTTACTTTAACTGTATCTTAAAATGAAAATTTCCAATGTCTAAGCTTATATGCTGCTCTACTACTTCTTTAGCCCAACCAAATCTAAAATCCAATTATTGTGCATATCCGGCCGGAGGCCTTTGGCATACGTACCTATAGCATCCTCACAGCACAGTGAACCCATTTTGGTCAAAAAAATAAGCATGCCAAGAAGACAACCAGATGCATGAAAATCAGCTAAGTTTAACAGTGAAAGAACAATCAGATGCTAGCAGCATACTGAGTTTGGAAGTGAACCCATTTTTGGTTAAAAAATCATGGGCAATCAGGTTACTTTAACTGTATCTTAAAATGAAAATTTCCAAAGTATCTTAAAAATACGAATAGGGCTCATATCAAGTATAGTTTTAAGGAATTGTCATCGTGGAAGGAAACCAAATATAGAAGCCAGAAAGAGGAATGGTAGAGAATGAGGATACACCAGGCTAACATAGCGGCATTTTTCTCATCTCTCTCTCATTCCTTCTTTCCCTTCAGCACACGAACACATAGAGACATCAGCAACAATAGCAAGAGCGACAAGAACAACAATAATAATAAATTATTATGAACAAGATGTCTCTATATGGGTTTCCAGATCTCCACTCCAACTCGTCTCTTTTTAATCACAGCCCAATTAAGAACAATTGTTCACAGTCACTGTTAAAGAAACATATATGCTCAGATTATGGAAATTTTCATTTTCAGATACTGTTAAAGAAGCTGATTTCATGCATCTGATTGCTATCTTTGGCATGATTTTTTAACCAAAATGGGTTCACTTCCAAACTAAGTATGCTGCTAGCATCCCAAAATCCTCCAAATCAGAACAACAACACGGCTGAACAAACCTTGTTTGCAGGTCATACAATGTCATCTACACCATGTTATGTGCCAAAGTGGTGTTGGTCATTCAATGCATGAACGACACGTATTAGTTGTTTGTGAGTATGCAATAGGGTGCAGCTATGAACAGGGCTCATATCAAGTGTAGTATTTCGGACTGTCATCGTGGAAGGAAACCAATTCAATATAGAAGCCATATATGGAGCCAGAAAGAGGGATGGTAGAGAATGAGGATACACCAGGCTAACATAGCGGCATTTTCCTCAACTCTCTCTCATCCTTTCATTCTCTTCAACACACGCACACAAAGAGACATCAGCAACAACAGCAAGAGGGGGTTGGTCCAACAATAAGTGTAGATTATAATAAACGAGATGTCTCTATTTAGGTTTCCAGATCTCCACTCCAGCCCTTTCTTTCTAATCACAGCCCACTTAAGAAACATAGACGAAATGCTTATAGACGACAGCCACAATGCAGACTCACAAACACTAGTACGTGTCTTTCATGCATTCAAGACCATAATCTCTTTTAAAATACCAATTTAAAGACTTACCGATGTTTTTTTGACAGTGGGCGGCGTGCTACCCTCACTCTCATATGTTTGACTGCCACTATTATTTAGTGGCTGCTCATCTCCATGGCTCTCGTTGCCATCATTTATATTTATCCTCTTTCCACGCCTCGGCATGTTGTACCTGTCAAGGATTCGATAACTTCCTTAGAGATGCAAATTTAATTAATAACATGTTTATAATAACTATCATAAAACATGTACTTTAGTAGGATTAACAAACCAACATAATTGTAAAAAAATTAAAAAAATGAGATTTGTAACAGATTAAATTACAACGATAGTTTGGTTCAAATGACACTAAGCATAGTTTAATGTAAATAATACCAAGCAGTAGAAAATAGAAAGATAATTAAACTGGTGTATTAAATTCACAATGAACATATTCGAAATTACAGACATAATATTACAACAAGATTTAAGACATAAAATTACAGACATATAATAAACACAATTGAAAATCATGTAAACTACAATACGACATCTTCTAGTACATCGCCCTCTTCTCCATCCTTACGGAGCCAAGTCCCGCAAATTCCAACATCGGTTGTTTTTACATCAAACACAGGAAACTCAGAAGCAATGTAACTGTTCATGACTTCACCGTCTTTATCGTCTGAAGTATCGCCCAGTTGGAATACATCTCTTGGTTGCATAGGGAGAGCCACATACGATTTTGGCAGGGTTGGATCTTCAATGTAGAACACTTATTGCACTTGGGATGGAAACACAAATGGCTCATGGCTAATGTGTGTACCGATGTGAATCAATTTTGAGAAGTTTACAACTGTGAAGCCAAGCTTATCTTTGTTGTTAGAAAAATTCCTATCAAACTCAGCCCAATCCCCACGAAATAAGACAACACGGAAATGGCCAAAATAATTCAACTCAATGATATCCGTGAGCACTCCATAGTAGTCGAGATCTCCATCTACAGGCCTCGTGTCCGATTTGGAAGCATAACTTCTAGTCTTAGACGTCACTACCATTCCACTATTTTGAGACTTCAAATTACATTCACGATCCTTAGTACGAAATCTAAAACCATTGAATATGTATCCTCCGTATCTTTTGACCATCTGATATGGACCTTTGGCAAGTACTTGTATTTCAGATGACGCACCTTCAGGACCCAAAGAATGTACCTATTAATTTTGCGCAAATCGTATCAGCACCATAGAAAATGTATCTATAATAAAGATTAACTTGCATAATTGTAATTCACCTACATGAGATTCAAACCACTTATGAAATTTTTCATTCATCAACTTGTTTTGTTCACGTGGTGGTAGTCTTCTTGGTCTAGCCCTTCGTTTGATGTCCCTGACAAATTCGCTAAAAAACAAGCAATTGAAATTAGGAATAACAAAAGTATCAACAATATCGAACTCCGCAGTTTTCACTGTATTCGATTTAAATTCAAAAGCAATTTACTTTTGAAATGGTTCCACTGATGCATGGTGGTCTAGCACATATCGATGTGCCTGTTCCCACGCTAAGCTATCGAGCTCAAATGCATCAACTTTACCAACAATAGTGTCAGCGGTATCAAAAAGATATTGAGCACCATCAAGGTTGGAAATGTCTGGATTTCTACGTGGTACACTGGAAGATGTCTCCACACCAGACAAATACCTGGAAAAAAAATGTGAGCACTCCTCTGATAGATATCCCTGGGCTATTGACCCTTCAGGATATGCTCTATTTTTCACATAACCCTTTAGGCGGTATAGGTACCTAAACATGTACAATTAATAAATTAGAGCGGATTAGGGGATTAAAACAAAATAAGCTTTTGAAAATTCAATTTCGTAAGATGAATGAATTCTTTTACCTCTCAATAGGGTACATTCACTGATAGTGAACAGGACCGCCGATTCTGGCTTCACCAGCAAGGTGGATTATCAAGTGAATCATTATAGTGAAGAACGATGGAGGAAATATCATCTCCATTTTACTAAGTGTCAATGCCGCCTACTGCTCCAATTGGTCCAGATCTTCAACACGAAGCATTCTTGAGCAAATACCTTTATATATGCTACAAAGATCTTTCAGGACAGTAGTGACTTGCTCACACATTGAAGACCTAAGGGCCACAGGAAGGAGATCCTACATTAGGATGTGGTAGTCGTGCGACTTTAGACCCTGAAGCCTCTTCTCTTTAAAGTTGACACATCTTGCCATGTTAGAAGAATAGCCATCAGGGACTTTAAGTTCCAGTAGTACTTTGCAAAACAATTCCAACTCCGATTTTGACATTGAATAGATTGCAGGAGGTAGGAGTACATTCCCGTTCGGTAATTCTTCTGGGTGCAACTCATGTCGGATGCCCATTGACTTCAAATCAAGTCGGCTCTTGAGATTGTTCTTTGTCTTCCGATCATCTCCCATAACTGTTCCTATACAATTTTCACCAATATTTTTTCCGATATGCATCACATCTAAATTATGTCGCAATAAGTTGAATTCCCAATACGGCAACTTGAAGAAAATACTCTTCTTCTTCCATGCACCTAAACTCGTCATGTTTTGATCCTCATCTTCGCCATATAGATCGGTCTCCTCACCTTGCTCCGGCCTTGCCCTTTTCTCGCCCTTTGTCCTGACTTCTGGTTCTTTTCCATATTTGAATTGATGACCATCTACCCGCCTCAAAATATCTGAACCAGAAGAAGACCCAGGAGCATGTTCCCACTCATCGGTACCATCAAATGTCGCTGCCTCTGCCCGAAATATATGTGTGTCAGGCAACCATCTCCTATGACCCATATAGCAAAACTTTCTGCCATTGTACAACCACCTTGAACTAGTTTGGTCAGCACAACATGGACATGCATAACGTCCTTTAGTACTATATCCAGATAAATTTGCATATGCTGGAAAATCATTGATTGTCCAAGACAACACGGCCCGTAGAGAAAATGTTTCTTTAGCCACAGCATCATAGGTTGGAACACCCACCCACAACTTCTGAAGTTCATCTATTAACGGTTGTAGGTACACATCTAAATCATTTCCAGGACCTTTCGGTCCAGGAACTATCATGGACAAAATAAATGAGGACTGCTTCATGCATTTCCAAGGCGGCAAATTGTATGGTATCAACACAACCGGCCATATGCTGTATGTACTACTCATTTGCCTAAAAGGGTTGAAACCATCACTAGCTAGTCCAAGTCTCACATTTCGAGGATCTTCCGTAAAATCAGGATATCTTTCATCAAATTTTTTCCAAGATTGAGAATCAGCAGGATGTCTAAGAATCCCATCATTAGTGCGACCTTCAGTATGCCATTTCATATCAGAAGAAGTTTTCGTAGACATAAACAACCTTTGTAGCCTAGGAATCAGAGGAAAGTAACGCAGTATTTTAGCAGGCTTCTTTTTCCTACTTCGCTTAGTAGATCCACTGGCTCCCTCGTCTTGATTTGGTCTTTCTTTCCATTTCGAAGAACCACACACTTCGCAATTCTCCAGACCTTCCTTACCACTCGTGAAAAGCATACAGTCATTTGGATATGCTGCTATCTTCTCATATCCTAGATCGAAAGAACTTAGGAATTTTTTGATTTTATAGGCTGAGTTTGGAATACAGATTTCAGGAAATGCTTCATTCAACAATTCAAGTAGCATAGTGAAGGACTTAGCAGACCACCCGTTTAAACATTTAATCTGAATAGTCTGACAATGAATGAGAATTTGGAAATTTTGGTGCATTCGCGGTACAATGGAGTACTAGCATCTTCAAGTAACTTAGCGAAGGATTCTTGCTGCTTATTATTTTCAGGGGTGGGGCCAGATATTTCCTCGTCCACCCCACCACCAATCTGGTTTGTTTCTGTTGACTCATTGTGAACTTGGGTTGTTGGGTTATCATTGTGGAAAGGAACATTATGAATCCCCATGGCATCTTGCAACAAAGCATGCATCTCATCGGAAACGCTTAAGTCTTCGTTCACTAAGGGCTCAGCTTCATTTTCTAATACAACCGGACGAACAGGAGCTGACGTATGATCCTCTCCATGACAAAACCACCTTGTGTACCCTTGAAGAAAACCGTTGACAACCAAGTGTGTATGTACTACGTCACATGTTCTCAGCATACAATTTGTACACCGGAGGCATGGACAAAGGATTAGGTTGGGATCACGGGAATGTCGTTTGGCAAAGATAATAAAATCTTTAATACCATCACGGTACTCCTTGGATAATCGTGGTTTACTAATCCAACTTCTATCCATTATAACAATAGCACACAATCTGAAATTAAAATTTGATATATTAAATAGTAATAACAGTAAAAGGTATTTTGTATATTAAATTTCACCTATTTGAAAACCATCCCTAGCTGCAAATAAATAAACGATATAATCTTTAACTGTAAAATAAAGAAATTGTGGTTCCAAAAAATGTACAAAAAAAAATACATCTTAACACAATCTACTCTATTCACATAACCCTAAACTACCTTTTGTGGAAATTATCACAACCACCTTAGTGGTATTTTATCGCACACCCTGTGTTCGAATGCCAAAAAAAAATCGACTATAGTCTCCCCTGTATTTGGCTTTCCGTTCAAGGAGATGATGATGGTGAAGGGTATTTTGCTGATGAAGAGGAATCGGCCGAATAATGAGCGCGTCGTGCTGTAACTAAAGGGTATTCTGTTCATGGCTACTAATAATCACTTACTTATCTCATAATAATAATAATAATAATAATAATAATAATAATAATAATAATAATAATAATAATAATAATAATACTAAACAAAAGAAACTAATATGGCTACTAATAAGGTTTTCTAAAATAATTCTTCATCCCAACTAAATCATTGATGTTTGTAGCGCCAAAAGAAACCTGCACGAGGTTTGTTCAGCCCAAATCTTGTACAGATTTGGAGGATTTTGGTAAAAAACATGCCAAGATGCCAATCAGATGCATGAAATCAGCTTCATTAATAGTAAAAGAAAAATGATAATGTCCAATATGTAAGCATATATTTTTCAGAGTGAACCAATTGTTGTACATATCCGGAGGATTTTGGCATACAGCTATAGCATCCTCAGTTAATACTGAACCCATTTTGGTCAAAAAAACATGCCAAGATGACAATCAGATGCATGGGATAAGCTTCATTAATAGTAAAAGAAAAATCAGATGCTAGCACCATACTTAGTTTGGAAGTGAACCCATTTTGTTAAAAAATCATGCCAAAGATGGCAATCAGCTTCATTAACAGTATCTGAAAAAATGAAAATTTCCATTATCTGAGCTTATATGTTGCTCTACTAATTCACTGTGCCCAACTAAATCTAAAACCCAATTGTTGTGCATATCCGGCCGGAGGATTTTGGCATACGTACCTATACCATCCTCAGTTCACAGTGAACCCATTTTGGTTGGCAAAAAACATGCATGCCAAGATGACAATCAGATGCATGAAAATAAGCTTCACTAACAGTAAAAGAAGATGAGGATGCTAGCAGCATACTTAGTTTGGAAGTGAACCCATTTTTGGTTAAAAAATCATGTCTAAGATGGCAATCAGGTTATCTAACAGTATCTGAAAATGAAAATACCCATTATCTGAGCGTATATGTTGCTCTACTAATTCTTTAGCCCAACTAAATCTAAAATCCAATTGTTGTGCATATCCGGCCGGAGTATTTTGGCATACGTACCTATAGCATCCTCAGTTCACAGTGAACCCATTTTGGTCAAAAAACATGCATGCCAAGAAGACAATCAGATGCATGAAATCAGCTTCATTAACAGTGATAGAAAATGGGGATGCTAGCAGCATACTTAGTTTGGAAGTGAACCCATTTTTGGTTAAAAAATCATGCCAAAGATGGCAATCAGGTTACTTTAATAGTATCTTAAAATGAAAATTTCCATTATCTGAGCTTATATGTTGCTCTACTACTTCTTTAGCCCAACTAAATCTAAAATCCAATTGTTGTGCATATCCGGCCGGAGGATTTTGGCATACATACCTATAGCATCCTCAGTTAACAGTGAACCCATTTTGGTCAAAAAAACATGCATGCCAAGAAGACAACCAGATGCATGAAAATCAGCTTCATTAAAAGTGAAAGAAAATGGGGCTGCTAGCAGCATACTTATTTTGGAAGTGAACCCATTTTTTGTTAAAAAATCATGCCAAAGATGGCAATCAGCTTCATTAACAGTATCTGAAAAATTGAAAATTTCCATTATCTGAGCTTATATGTTGCTCTACTAATTCACTGTGCCCAACTAAATCTAAAACGCAATTGTTGTGCATATCCGGTTGGAGGATTTTGGCATACGTACCTATAGCATCCTCAGTTCACAGTGAACCCATTTTGGTCAAAAAAACATACCAATATGACAATCAGATGCATGAAATAAGCTTCATTAACAGTAAAAGTAGATGAAAATTTTCAGTATCTAAGCATATATTTTTCTATTCATTCTTCATCCCAACTAAACCATTCATGTTAGGGAAATCAAGAAGCATAATCTGAAAAAACATGCTTTTTTTGAAAAATAAGGGAAATCAAGAGATGATACCGAAGAGAGAGAGAGAGAGAGCGGGGTGACGAGCGCGGGGGCGGAGGAGAGAGAGAGAGAGCTGGGCGATCGCCGATTCACCTCCAAATAGAGAGAGGGAAGAGGGAAATCGAAAATGACGAAGGGAAGAAGGGACGATTTCGAAAGGTCGAAGAGGACGAAGCGGCGGAGGCAAACGCGCGGGAAGTAGAGCGAGGAAGGAGGGAAATGAAGCGCCCTTTTTTTTGGGGGGGGGGGGTCTGGGATAATGGCGAGCGAAGGATTAGGGTTCGCGGGTTTTATCGCCGCTTATTCACCGGCGTTTCAATTAGTCATGCCGGTGAATGTGTCCGTATATTCACCGGCATTTTAACAATAAACGCCGGTGAATAATACGATTCACCGGCGTTTCTAAATAAAACGCCGGTGAATACGAAGATTGACCGGCATTTTAAATCGACCGCCGGTGTATAACCATCCCATCTGGCGCCCATTCCTATTCGCTCCCTACCCCGGCGCTACTAGTAAAACGCCGGGAAATAATTGCCGCTAAAACAAGTACCTTTTGTAGTGAAAACGGGATTATTCCAAAACGGGCATCATATTGATCTTGCTCATTTGATACAAATATATAAAAATAAAAAGAGAAAGTAAATGGGTATTTGTGTAAAAAATATCTCAAGTAACTTACGCGAGTCGGAGAATGATGGGTGCACAGTTCTTGCTGGAGACGAGGGCTCGAAGGTCCCTTTGGGCCTTCTCGATCTCTTTCAAGTACTCGGCATCAACAATTGGGGCTGGCATTTTCCTCAGTTTGAGCTCAAAAATTAAGGCTGTTAAAGAGGAAAGAGAGATATAGGTTAGGTCTTATAGTTACAGATATGGATTTAAAAAGAAAAGGAGAAGAGAATGAGGTAAGAAGATAGAGAAGATGAAGAGGCAGCGCTTGGGAATCGGGGAAAGAGAAGATGAAGAGAGCAGCGGGGTTGGGATTCATCAAATATATTTTTTAAATGTGAAATTTTCAATTGACAGAATTAACGCTAGATTATTTTTTAGTCTTTCATGTATATGGGGGCATGATAGTAAAAAGCCGCCAAAATGGGGCTTTGCTTAATAATAATATAGATAGATTTTTTTGACAGTTGGACCAACCCAACTCATTAACAGCTACATAAAATACACTCGTTCGTTAATTTATGATAGTTGGACCAAAATAGGGCTTTACTTAATAATAGTAGAGATAGATTAAATGAAACTCATTCCATATATAAATTGAGCTTCGTAATTTTTCAATCCCCGTACTTGCAAGAAGAAAAAAAAATCAAAGTATATGGTTATATACAAAATAAAAATAAGAATCATCTCATTCTCTTCATCTATTAAAAATCAAAATAAGTGAAAATCTTCAATCTCTGCACTCATATACATGGTTAAACCTAGATGCAGATGACCAATATAGTTTCTTATTTGGTGGGCATGGGGAGGACAAATGTGACTAAAATATTAAATCAAACTCAGAAAAAAGAAAGAAACAACAACAACAATTCACGACTACAAATATCAATCAAAACAACAAAGATGAGTAACTCCCTAATTCCTCAATGGGGCCAAAACTTGAATCAATTTGGTGGCAAATACAACATTTGGAAGTTGAATTTACCTGCATATAGACGAATGGTTTCAATTCGAGCAACCTCTTTCGCGAGCAAATGCAATTCTACTACATCCAAATTCCCTCCTTTCTCACAGCCCATACACCCAAACCCATCTGAAAACTCACCAAACAAAAATCCATCAAACAAACATAAAGTGATGAATCATAATTTTTTTATAAAAAGATTAGATTTTTATGGGACAAAACGAACCAGGACGCAATAGGATTCGGGCATGGGCAGAGTGGGAGGTCCATTCTGATGCGGCAATGGAGAGCTTGGAGAAGAGGTTGGCGATGTGCCTCTCTAAATGGGAGCATTCGGAGTTGAGTTGAGAAGAGAGGGAGTGGGTTTTTGAGAGATCTTGATGGTTCTTGAAATGCTGGTTCAGGAACCCAAACATTTTTATTAGGAAGGATATTCGGCGGTGAGGGTTGAGATTGAGGATGGGGTTTGGGGGAGGGGGAAGGAGCGGTCGTCGTCTTTGTCGAGTTCGTCGCTGTCGAAGCCTTCGAAGTGGGCAGTCGCGGCTGCCGTGGTAAGGAGGAGGAAGAAGATGGAGGTTGGTTTCGCCATGGCTAGAGAGAGAAAGAGGAGAGAGAGAAGGGATTAGATTGTTCTGGATTTTGAGGGTGGTGGGGATTTTGAGAGAGATGGAGAGGAATTGACGGGAGGGGGGATTTTTTTTTTTTGAGAGAGAGTTTGATTTGAGTGAAAATTACGGTTGTGACCTTCGGGATTAGGGGTAAATTTTGACAAATTTAACCTTACATTATTTTTTAGGTGTGTTATGTTTATGAGGACATAATAGTAAAAAGCCGCAAAAATGGGGCTTTACTTAATAATAGTATAGATGTTTAATTAATGCTTAATGCTTCATGAATGTTTATTCTAGTTTGATGTGATAGAGAAGAAATGTGTACATAAGGTCAAAAATGGCATTCAAACTAAACCCTACATGTTTACTTCATGTCATGTTGTGTTTTTTTGGACAAGAGAATATGACAACCCCACCGTCATTGGCAAGGGAATAGGTTAAAAATGGCATTCCAAGAAGAAATGTTGTGTTGGTTTATACGGGTGACATGGACAAGGGAATCTCAGTAGCCTACATTAGCTTTTAGAGTTTATATTCAAATATTAACAAATGACAACCCCACTGTCACTTTATGTCATATAATCACTTTATGTCATCTATCTCGGTACATCGTCACTTTATGTCATATAATCACTTTATGTCATCTATCTCGGCACATGGATAGACACTGTCTTCTTCATCCCCTATATATTCAAACAATGTCTTCTTCTAAAAAACAAACAATCTACAATATCATCTAATTTCTTCTTTCATTTTGCAATGGATGAATTTAGTTCATCTTCTTCATCTACTTCATCAGACGAAGAATCCGAGCAAAGTGCGCAACTAGCCATGTTGGGAAGACGTGTTCATAGAACATGCAAACTTTCTTCATGGCATTTCAACAAAGCCAACAAATAAACCACATGAGATATATACGTCGTGAAAGAGAAGATGGGGACATGCGTCTTCGAAGAGATTATTTTGTTGAGAATCCAAATTACGGTGACAACCTATTCCGACATTGATTTCGTATGCGGTGAGTTTTATTCCAATGTATTTTGGAAGCAACTGTTAACTACGATGAATTCTTCCAACAACGACAGGATGCAACTAGAACCCTTGGTTTATCTCCCTATCAAAAAATCACTGCTGCTATACGTTGCTTGGCTTACGGATCATCAGCTGATTCAATCGATGAGTACGTGCGAATTGGAGAGACTACTGTTTTGAAAACAATACCTCATTTTTGTGTGGTTATTGTGAACATGTTTGGTCCTCAATATTTGCGGGCTCCAACCGCCACTGATATTCGAAGACTACTTGAAGAAAATAAAGCTCGCGGATTTCCAGGTATGTTAGGTAGTGTTGATTGCATGCACTAGGCTTGGAAAAATTGTCCATCAGCATGGCACGGCCAGTATACCAGACACGTTCGGGAGCCAACCATTATTCTTGAAGCAGTTGTATCTTACGACCTATGGTTCTGGCATTCATTTTTCGAAATTCCAGGATGCAATAATGACCTTAACGTGCTCAATCGGTCCACATTATTTAATGATCTTCTTGATGGGTGTGCACCACCCGTGAATTTCACTATCAATAATAACAACTACAACATGGGTACTATTTAGCTGATGGTATTTATCCCCTGCTGGCTACCATAGTGAAAACATACTCGGCATCGGATACTCAAAAGAAAAGAAAAATTTGCCGAGATGCAAGAAGCTGCAAGAAATGATGTTGAACGCGGATTCGGTCTTTTACGGACACGATTTGTAATTGTAAGAGGTCCAGCACAGTTCTGGGATGCTGACAGTCTATCTTATATAATGAAGATATGTATTATTTTTACAAAATATGATTGTTGAGGACGAACGAGAATAAGCACTTGATGATTATGACTACGAACAAAGTGCGGACTCTATCTTCAGCATACCGAGCAGAACTGGAGCTTCAACAAGTACCTCCAGATTAGCACGCAATGTTGAACTACATGATAGATAGAAACATCATCAATTGCGAGCAGATTTGGTAGAGCACATATGGAACGAATATGGAGATGAGTTTTAGAAAAATATGTTATTTGTGTTTTAGAGTCATTTGCAAGTAATTTATATTTTTTAATGTTTTAACTTAGAATCAGTCAAAATATATTTGTGTTTTTCATTCTATCTTCGTAATTTATATTCTGTATTGTTTAATCTAGAATCAGCAATAAAATGTATGGATCTACTTGGAAGAGACATCAATTAAGTCTTTAATAATTTAAACTGAAATAAACACTTCTTAATAAGTAGTGGAATACAAACCAACTACATAACTGAAAATAAGCACGATACAATGGATATTGCAACATATATAAAACCAACATTGATACAAAAAATTAAACCAGTTGTAACCACGGCTTTGCATAATTTCACGTAGTCTACACATGAAATAATTACGTTGAGTCTCGGGTAAGTTGCTTATGTCCAAACTCATTATGCGGTCTTCCTCTTTTCGTTTTTTCATTTTGTGCTCTTCTTGTTTCATTTCGTGCTATTTTTGTTTTATCTCAAGCTTCGTTTCCATTGCCATCGTCAGCTTATCTTGTTACTCCTTAAACATATTGTTAAATGTTCTAGTCTCAAAAACCATTTCAGCAAATTGAGCTGATTCAATCGATCTTTTCCCTTTTCTCTTCTCTGCTTTACGGCCGGGTAGTTGGGAGAGGGCTGGAGGCAAATCTAAATCAGTCAGTATATCTGTATCCCAGTCTTGCACTGCTGGCATACGTATTGTGCTACCTTCTTCACCAGATTGAGAGCTACGGCCTGATTCGAACACATGCGTTGTACGTAGCGAAAATTTTGGTTGATCTTTAGGGACCTCATAACATTCTTCAAATTTAAATACTTTCCCGGATGATTGCATGGATTCCACTCTTGCTTTGCGTAGCTATAAAAAATAGTAATTAAACTTGGGTTATAAGTTATTATACTTGTATTCAAAAAATTTAAATCCGTTAAATTATACATACCTTATCCGCCTCAGTTGTTCCACTTGCAGCTCTATTTGTTACACTGGTCAACTTCGCAATGAACAAAGAAACAGATTTAGCAATTGCACAAAAATAACTAGAAAGAGAGCCAACTGTCCGGTCGGTCAGAGTGCCTATTAGAGTTTCAAATTTGCGGAATACTCGATCCCAAAACTGTGTCCTAGATTGATCGTTACCGGTGAATGGATCCTGAGTAATAGATACCCAGCTTTGAGAAAGAATAACATCTTCATTAGATTTGTATGTCCTGCCCCTATTACTACGGGTTGCCATTGCTCAAAGTTGTTTGGCATTTGGCAAAATATGAAGAATGAAAGAAACAATAGAATTGGAAGATAGATAGAAAGATAGAGACAGAGAAACGTAGATAGAAATAAAGAGATAGAGAAGCATAAATAGAAATAAGGAGACAGAGAAGTTTAGTTTTTACATGAGCGGAGTGGAGTACCAAATATATATAAACTGTATTTGAAAATTGTAACCGTTAAAAAAATAATTTTAAAATAATCAAGTGTCGTTGGATTTTTTTAAAAAAAAATATTTTAAATTAAATGTGCCTTTGGATATGAGTACTTCACACACCCGTTGGAGCTTAAGGGGTAAATGGGTCATTTCAATGCGGCCTATAGTGTAAAGTGGAAGTGAGGGGCGGATGAAGTTCATCCGTCTCTCACTTACACATTTAATAAATATAGTTTATTTATAAATTATAAATCGATTAGAGACGGAACACCATCATCCGTCTCTCATCTTTTTTTTATTTTTATTTAACTAGACGGCACTCCTTCATCCGTCCCTTCGTCAAACGGATGAACATCATCCGTCTTCTATATTTAGCAATTGGCTAAAGGAGCTGCTAAGTTTAGCAAGCCACTGTTCATTTCTATCTTAAATTATGGGTTTTTAGCAAATGATTGTGAGATATATTTTTAAATCGATTTTCAATTTTTCAATTTTTTAAAAACGACAGTTGATGCTCTAATAAACCAAAACGATGACTAGGAAATTCCTATTCCGGATATATATAGTATGATAAAGCAAACAGTACTTATATTGGCTGTGTTAGAGCATCCACAATCGTTTGCTATATTTGCCAATTTTTCCATTTTTGAGAAATGAGATGCTGCAGTCGTTTGCTATTTTGCCATTTTATGGCAAATAGCTACAGTAGCTTCTCATTTCTGAGAAACTAAATTGCGATTCTCAAATTATAAGAGACGAGACAACATGTTCCTTCCCTAATTTTTTTCCAATTTTTTAATGGGATCGGACGAGACAACATGTTTCGTTTGACACTTTCAAAAAAAAAAAAAAAAAAAAAAAATTGATCGGACGGTCTGGATGAAGAGAAAAGAAAAAAATCCAAAAAAAGGCTCGAACGAGACATGTTGTCTCGTCTCAAGCAAAAAAGCTTGGACGGGACATGTCCCGTCCAGCATAGGTGGCAGGTAGTTTAGTGTAGTTTAGTGGTAGGTTAGTTTTATTAATTAGGTTTAGGGTGTTTTTAATTAGGTTTTATATATTATTATATTAATTTATTTATTTAATTAACCTAGTATAATATTTAATTATTAATTAATTAATTCTAAATAATTTTTTTTAATTTTAAAAGAAAGAGACGAGACAACATGTCTCGTCTCTCTCAATTTTTTTTAAAAAAATTGCGGGACGGTACAACATGTACTGTCCCACGCAATATTTTTTAAAAAATTGAGCGGGACGAGACACGCTGTCTCGTCTCTTTCTTTTCTTTTTAAACACGCCATCGGACAATACAACATGTATCGCCCGACTATAAAAATGAGAATATTATAGCAAACAACCACTGCAGACAATTTCGCTATTTGCTACTACTGTAGCTGTCATTTTCTAATATCTTTCGTCTCTGACATTTTTTAATTTTTTTTTCTTTTTTCAAACGGTGTTTAATCCTTCGTCTCTCCTGCTTTTTGTACGTCTCACCTACGAGACAAAGTTTTATCTTTCTTCAATTCTGACGGACGTAGTAAAATGGTTCGTTAGCTATATTTTGGTTATGGCCAAATCGTCTGCTATATTTGGCAACGAACTGTTCATCGTACACCCAAATTTTGGGTATTTGGACGACGATTGCAGCTCGTTTTTTTTGATATTTTTCCAAATTTTGGGTATTTAGCCCACGACTACTATGCTCTTAACACATTAGTCAAATGAGGTAATATATTTAAAATCACCTATATATGAGGGCTTATTAGAATTTCTCTGTTCTGGAGAGTGGAAACCCTTATTTATGCGATTGTTTCCTTACTGACCCAATTTTTGAAATTATTGACTAAATTGACTCAGTGTCGAAAATAATTACCCTGCTGATATAGTTTTGGACACGGTTAGCATAAAACGTTATCAGTAAGAGCATCCACAGTCGTTTGCTATTTTTGCCAATTTACCATATATGAGAATTGAACATCTGCAGTCGTTTACTATTTTTCCATATTTTGTCAAAAATCGCTGCAGGAGCTTTTCAAATTTGAGAAACAATATGGGACGGAATATGTTGTTCCCTCCCAATTTGTTAAATTTTTTTAATTGCATTGGACGAAACAAGTTGTTTCGTCCCGAATTTTTTATAATTTTTTTTAAAGAAAATTTTCAGACGGAACATGTTGTTCCGTCTCAATAAAAAAAAATTAAAAGAAATGGAAGGGACGGAACTTGTTGCCCTGTCTGATCTCAAAATTGGACAAACGGGACCTGTCACTTTCACCCCCCATTAACCCACTAATTAACACTCTAATCACTGTTTAGTAAGTATTTAATAAATATTTAGTATTATTTAAATCAATAATTAATTAACTAATTACTATTTAATTAATCAAAAATACCTTTTGGGACGGAACAACATGTTCCGTCCGATTAAAAAAAAGATCTTTCTAATAATTTGAGAAACAAACCTATGTGGCGAACGTCGCTTTTGCTATTTGCTATTTTTCATTTTGCCATATATTATAGCAAACCATTGTGGATGCTCTAATAACGGTATATATTATTTTGATGCCGTTGTTGCAACACCTGTATAAAAAATAATTCCGTTGCCGCTCTTGGGAGTAACGACATCAGTATATCTCGTATTCACTTAGGAGTTCTCTTACTTCAGAAAAAATTGTAAGTGAAAAACCACTGATAACTGATGCTGCTATTCCCAATAATGGCATAATTAGTCTGATGCCGCTATTGGTAATAACGGCATTAGTATAATTCACAGTTTACGCCAAATTTCGTGCATGTGCATCAACTTCAATCCAATTTCGACCTTGGTACTGCCTGTATCTCTCAAAACTCAAAACATAAAAGTTGTAGATCTTTTTCTTGGTGTTTCATAGCATTTTGAATCATCTCAATCGGAGTTCGGATGACAAAGTTATGTCCATATTACGTAGCGATGTCGAAACTATCCAGAAAAAATTATAAATGAAAATCGCTTATAACTGATGTCGCTATTCCCAATAATAGCATAATTAGCCTGATGCAGCTATTAGCAATAACGATATCAGTATAATCCACGGTGTACTCCAAATTTCTGGACAGTTTCGACATCGCTGTGTAATCTGGACATAACTTTATCATCCGAACTCCGATTGAGATGATTCATAATGCTGTGGATCACCAAGAAAACCGCTATAACTTTTATGTTTTGAATTTTGAGAGATACTGACTACATCAAGGTCGAAAATGGGCTTGAAGTTGATGCACAAGCACAAAATTTGGAGTACACTGTGGATTATACTGATACCGCTATTGTCAATAGCGGCATCAGGCTAATTATGCCGCTATTGGGAATAGCGGCATTAGTTGTAAGATTTTTTCTCTTACAATTTTTTCTTCAAGTCAGAGAGATCATAAGTGAATGCGATATGTATTGATGTTGTTACTTCTAATAGCAGTAACAAAATAAAATAAAATTACAAGTGTCGCTATTGGCAACAACGACATTAAAATAACAGATATCGTTATTGCTAATAGGGTTTTGTGCTGATGCATTCGAAACTGTGTTAGTTGGGTACATATTTTTGAAAGTGAGTCAGTTTGGTCAATATTTTAAAAAAGTGGGTAAGTACGGAAAAAAAATTATATTTATGCCTCACTGTCCTGTATGACCGCTGTCCCACTCCAGTCCAATTTACCAAAAACCTCACAAGTCACAACCTATATGTATGTGCTTTATTGTTAAACTAGATTTGCCCATGGGCACGTGCCTACGGCACGTCTTCGGAACGATACAAAATACAAAAAATCTGTAAACAGTAAAACAACAATTATGTAGCTCAAGTTTGAATAGTATAACAGTAATTAGTTGTAAATAAAAGTCTATGTTTCCATTTATATATGTTGAAAAATAATTATAAATGGAGGTATAAAATCTAACTTTTTAGAACTTTAAGTGTGGAGTTTAAGAAATATTTACTATTTTCAATATAACATGTGAAAAAAAAACATTAAAATTCTGAAAATCTAATAAATCTCTAAGTAAATATAGAAAGAATGGGAGAGAGAGATAGGGAGAGAGAGAAAGAGAGAAATATGAAAAAGTGAAGTGAGAAGAGAGGAATAGTAATAAAGTAATAAGTATTTTAGTTTTGGGGGAAAAAATTTGGTTTTGGGATTTGAAATTTTGGAGGAAAATATATTTTGTGAGATTTGATCTAGGCCTTTTATTTTAGAGGGGATTGATTGTGAGCCACTTGATAGCTTTCTTTGTAATTTATTATATAGATAACTAAACGTCATTTGATACATGAAGGGTGATTTCTGCTCTCCAAATTCTCCCTTCTCAAGGTAGTTTATACTCCCTCCGTTTCACTTTAAAAGGTAGTTTATACTCCCTCCGTTTCACTTTAAGTGATATTCGGGAGTTTTGCACACAGATTAAGGAAGAGTGAGATAAACATTTGTTTCCCTCCACACCCTTATTAATAAGTCTCCATGATTTAATTACTAATTTTTTTTCCTATACAGATTCTGATTTCAAGAAATTGTAATTAATGTTTTCTCAATACAAATTCTGTTTTCAAGAGAAAATAAAATTACTAATTCTTCTTCCAATACAGTTGGCATTAAATTTTTGGAGAAAATAAAATCTAGAAAGTTGAAACTACAATTTTCTAAGAATATTTGATAGAATTAAGATGAGTAATTAAGACAAAATTTCAACATGAATAAAGGTTTTCTTGAAGAAAAAAAAGGAAAAAAATTGGATAATATCACTTAAAATAAAATAAGAAAAAAATCTCTAAATATCACTTAAAGTGAAACGAAACGGAGGGAGTATCAATTAAGATTATGATATAGAGGATTATAATATTGCAAATTATGTCTGTATCTTTGATGTTTGCGGACAATGAAATGTTTTTTTTTAGGTTAGGACAATGAAATTTTATTACTATCTCCAGATCATTTGAGAATTATAACGTCTTTGTTACTTGGTCATGAGGCTAATATACTGGCTAATGCCATATTCCCCTAAAAAATTTAATGCCCAAAAATCAAGAAACTTTGTCGACATTTCATTTATTGTTAATCACTTGAAAAATATGTGTAGTAAACACACCAGTTGGCTTGGTGTTAAAAATTAAAAGGGTACAAAACAATATTTCTGAAGTCTTAAGCGAAAAGGATTTACGAAGTCAATTGCGCGGAAGTTAGCTGGTGACTCACTATGAAGTGCTTGACTTTGAACAAGACAACCCCTATCTTCTTTTTTTCTTTCGAAGAAAGAGACAACTCCTATATAAACATTTAATTTGATGAAGGACGACTCCTATCTCTACTACTACAATTGGGAGAATGCCTTAAGTATAATTTGTCCATATTCCAATCCGTGCAACGCACGTTTAATTAAACACTACAATATAAATCAATGAAATAAGTACAGTACACGTTCAAATTTATTACCCTCTCCCTATCTCTCAAAAAAACCAAAAGCCCTATCCTCTTCATCTCCCTTTCTCTCTGCACCTACCCCGTGGGAGAAGGATCATGAACAGTGAATGTCAGTCTATTATTTTACGTGTTCCGCACGTGCTTCTCCCGTTATAATATAGATAAATAGAATATAAAAAAAATATTGTTCAGACGTGCATTGCACGTGTATTTACTAGTAATATTATAATGGGAGAGTTGAAGTTGTAATTTGTCAACACACAAACCCGTGCGTTGTATGTGCAACTCAAACTCTCCCATTAATTACAACAAAAACTAACAAACAAAAAAATTTCACCTATTTAAAATGTGCAACGCACGTGCAAAATAAAATTTCAATATTTTTAACACCAAACATGCACATATGTTGCACGTACAACTCAAATTCTACTTATAAATATGTGCATTGCACGTACAAAATGTAGTCTTTCTTCAAAATATTTTTTCTAATTACATGCAACGCACGTTCAACTCGAAAATTATTTCTTAACACATATATCGCACGTAAAAATCCTCAAACTCTTATCAAAACGTGCATTGCACGTGAAAAATACTAATCTTAATAATTAGAAAGCTACGTGCCAATTGCATCTTATATATGACCCACAAATAATAGCAAAATATACTTTGGATAGGAATATAATTTAATACCATTTACGTGGAAGTCAACCGGTGACTCAAGTCTTGAGAGCATCTGTAGTCGTTAAAGGCAAATTTTGGATATTTGGCAAATAGCAAATAGAAAAATAGTGGCGCTCTGTAGTCGTTGTTAGCCAAAATTTGGCTTGTACGAAATCCAAATATGACGGACAGTAAATCATTTTCCGTCCGACGTTAAAAAAAAAAAACCTAAAAAAAACTTTAAAATGCTTAAAATGGCCAGATAGTGACATTTGAACAAAAAAAAAAAAAAAATCGAAAAACTTCCCTGATGTAGGGACGGCAGATAATGTTTCGTTTGTGACTTTTTTGTTTTTTTTAGATTGAACAGACGGGAAATCATTTCCCGTCCGACCGTTTTTAAAAAATAATAATAATAAATAATTAAGGAACGATATATTATTCTTCGTCCGACGATGGCTCAGCTCAAATTGTGTAAGGACGGTGTTTCATTTTTCGTCCGACGTCTTTGACGAAAGATAATCTTTCGTCGCATTAAACGGACAAAAGATTATCCCTAGTTAGCTATATTTTGGCAAAAGCCATTTCGTCTCCCATATTTGGTCAACCACTGTTCATGTCAGCGCCAAAATTTGGGTAAATGGCCAACGACTACAGCGTTTTTTTTCTCATTTTTTCCAAAAAATGGGTAAATGGCAAATGACAACAGATGCTCTGAGGAGGAATGATTTAGATCATAGTAGCTGGAAGTTAAATTTTGGGAGTTTGGCAAATAGAAATAGGAAATTTGAAAGTAAGTTGTAGCCCGTTTATACCAAAAATTTGGCATTTCAATTTAAAAAAGAGATGGACGGGAAATCATTTTCCGTTGGAGCAAATTTTATCTTTTCTAATTAAAAAAAATATCGAACTGGATATCTTATCCCGTCCGTTAAAAAAAATTTGAATTAAATCCTAAATAGATCCATAATAAGTTCTATAAGCCTAAATGTATATGTTTTAAATTAAAAAAAAAAACTAGTAATATACACGTACGATGCACGTATTAATTTTTTGAAAAAATTTAAAGTAAAAACTCTGATTTACACGTGTGATGCATGTCTTAATAAATGGGATTATATATTTTTTAAAATAAATGAGAGTTGGAGTTGCACGTAAATAAGTAGATTTACAACTCTAACTATTCAATTATAATAGTTATTGTATATTATATTATAGATAGATATATAGCTAGATATATAATAATTTACACGTGTGATGCACATATAATATACTTTTAAAAAAAATTAAAGTAAAAAATCTGACGTATTGATAAATCGAACCTCAGACCTCATTCATATTAGTTATGCACGTGCAATGCACGCGTTAATAGATCTACAAATGACACCAAAGCCTTCTCCCATTATAATAGATAGATATATAGTAATTTACACGTGTGATGCACATATAATATATTTTTTAAAAAAGAATTAAAGTAAAAAATCTGATGTAGTGAGGACTCAAACCTAAGACCTTATTCATATTAGTTATGCACAAGCAATGCACGCATTAGTAGATTTACAAATGACACTAAGGCCTTCTCCCATTATAATATTAGAGATATAAGAAGAATGGGCCTCATGTCGAGAAATTTTTTTAATTAAAATTTGACGGTATAACAGATCTCATCCGATGTGTTTAACTTTTTTTTTTAAATATGGACGAAAGATCATTCACCGTCCTTACAAATTTTTGGAGAATCTGAGCGACGGACGAAAAATTATATTCTACTTGCCAGATTTTGTAAAATGCTATATCCTCTCCCAAATATGGCCAGTAAGAGCATCTGTAGTCGTTTGCTATTTTGCCAAAATTTTCAAAAAATAGAATTTTTGGTGCTACAATTGTTGGCTATAAACCCAAAATTTGGGTTTTAGAGGAATAGTCGTTTGCCAAATTTGGCAGACGAAATAGAAATTTAGAAAAAAAAATAGCCGACGAAAGATGGTTTTTCGTCCGTTCGATCGGACGAAAGATCGTTTTTCGTCGGTTGAAAAAAAAATTCCCTATCAGACGGGAATTGTTTTCGCGTCCCAATTTTTTTTTTTAATAAATCGTCGTTCCCGTCCCAATTTTTTTTTTAATAAATCGATCGGACAGGGACGGAAAACCATTTCCCGTCCGATCGATATTATTAAAAAAATATGGGACCCCACAATTTTTTTTAAAAAGAAAACGTCGGACGGGAACGTCTCGTGATTTTTAATAATAAAAAAATGGGTTACAACGACTACAACGTAAACTCAATTTTTTTTTCTCTCTATATGCCAATTATCCAAAGTTTGGGTTTCAACAACTACACGTGCTCCAATTGTTCACCCCAAATCCAAAAATGAAAAAACGACCAACAACTATAGCTGATTTCTTTGCCAAATTTTAGGTATGTTGGAAAAATGGCATATGCTCTTACAAAGTCATTTGCACGGAAGTTAGCTGGTGACTCGGTATGGCTTGACTTTGAACAAGACAACCCCTATCTTCTTTTTTTATTTCGAAGAAAGAAACAACTCCTATATAAACATTTTGATGAAGGATGACTCCTATCGTAATAATTAGAAAGCTAGGAGCCAATTGCATCTTATTTATGACCCACAAATAATAGCAAAATATATTTTGAGTAAGAAGAAATTTTAATATCATATGTCCAAATCCAATAAAAATATATTTTAATTACCAAAGTAATTCCGACCCAATAATCTTTTTTTTCTTTTTTTTCTTCTACCATTTTCTCCAATTGCTGTAGTAATGTCTTCAATTTCTGTAAGAACTTTTGTAAGAAAAACATTTAGATCGAGAGGTACAAAACAGAGAATTAAGATGATGATATTGAAATAATAACGAAAATATGCAGAGAAATAAAATAGAAATGAAGATCAAATCGAGTCTTGTGTGTCACACAATATCCTTAAAACAGATTTACCCCATCGTCGGCAGATCAAATCGAGAAAATGAAGATCAAATGTAGTGGCATCTGTATCCCAAGATAAAACGGTTGCGGAGTGTGAATTGCAGCACATCATTCCACTCCACGCGAACTGAAAAAGCGCGGAATTGTATCACCGACTTAAGAGGACGACAACAAAGAAATTTGTTTGAATATTTCTGGGTGTGAAGAATGAGAGGAAGATACCTCAATTTATAGCTTTCAGGAAGACAGCTGAATTAAAATGCCAGGAAAAAGTCGGTTTGTAAAACGTGTAAATGAATGCAAATAAAGGCAGACAAACATTTCGTAACGGAGAAATCAAAACTGGGGCAAAAATAAACCCTCACACAGGGTCTAAATCCAATAAGATATATTTTAATTTTCAAAGTATCTCTAACCCAATAATCTCTTATAAAAGCTCTTTTTTTTCTTATATCATCTTCAATTTTTCTACTAATATTTTCAATTTCTCCGTTAATATTTTCTCTCTCTACATTTAAATTCTAACACAACTAATCTTTTCTATCTCCTCTTCAAGGAGTGTTCCTTCTCTTTTAAATAATATAATAACATTGCTTATTAGCCTTCAAATATCTATGGCCACAAAAGATTTGAAGACAATAAGAACCCAAGATTTTTGTTGGGAATAATTTGAGAAAGAAATTACCCTAATTTTTTTATTTTGAAGTTTAATGGTTACTAGGATAAGCTATTACAAGGTATTTGAAAAAATTGTAACAAAATTGCTAGGTTCTCCTTACTTTGATGGAGAACTAGAGAATGTAGAAAAAAGTAAAAGGGCCAAATAGTCTTTTTAAATAATACATACACTAGTAATTTACACGTGCAATGCACGTTTTTATAAATATATATTTTTAAAAGTAAAAAATTTCGCCGTTGTCTAGCACTGAACCTAATATCTCATTTATATTAATTATGCATGTGCATAGTACGTATTTATTTGGTTATAATGTACGTGTTTATTTGGTTTTAGAAAATAGTGAACTAATCTGAAATTCCCAAAAATAGTATGTTTCTTGTTTACCCTGTACACAAATAGCAAGCAGCCACTACTGTAAATGATCATTCTATCAACAAACTATTTCATTTTCTTGAAATCAAGCAAAACAAATAGGGCCAAAAAAATACGATGAAGACAACTTACCACTAAAAGTTGGAGAAGGAGAAATTTAGAACCTCTCAAACGAAATAAGTAGCATCTATGCTGGTTTCCGACACAACAGACAACCAACTTGATATCCTAACTGTAAAAGCATATCAGTTGTTTGTACAACCATGGAGATATACAGTCTATGTAGTACACAATAAGTGATCATGACACATGATATAAATGAGTTTAAGAAGTTGTCTATTCTAATTATCACTTGAAAATTAATTCCTCAAAGATTGAATCTATTCTTGCTCTGACTTAACTATACTTAGGCTATGTTTTGTTCTTGAAGAGTCCCAAAGCACCTTTTGAGCCCTTGGAAAATAGGTTAATAGTTACCTTTTTTCACCATGCCTTAAAAGGTACTTTTAACTTTTTGAGAACCTGAATTTGCCTTCTCAAAAACCTGTACAGATCATAGATGGTTTTCATTGTCGAACCTAATCACTTGAATAAAGAACGCATTAAAAAAAACGACTTTCTAGGAAATGGATTAATTATGTTTTATGTTTTGATTAATCGATACCCTCCATCACTCCTACCTATGATTTCAAGATTGGATGCCTTTTTTTGCAAATCATTTTCCAACCCTTCTACATTTACTCTTCTCATTCTATTGCCAGATTGCCTCCTCAATCCATTCAAGGAAACTTAAGATAAATTTGCTCCGTAACAAACCACTAAGCACATTCAATCAGCACATGGAGTTGCTATATTTGAAGTATCAATCAGTATCTAAAAAAAAAGGGACCTTCCTTTCCTACCACAGATTACCTTCCCTCCAAGAAATCCCTCCATTTCTATGCTGCCTTCGATTTGGTCACTGAATGCTCTTCCCCAAATAATTCTCTAACTCTTCTACCATCCCTCTCTGCATTCTATCCCCCCCCCCCTCCCCCCCTCTCCCCCTCTCCCTCACTCCATTCCCAAACCCAACCTTTCGCAACCAAGTCCACTAATTTCCCCTAACCTCATTCATACCACATCAAGATCCCTACTTTCCAACATCAACCTAAAAAAAGAATTTCTTTTTTTTTTCCACTTACATTGAGAAGGCACCAGAAGAGGTTGAGCGCGCTAACAATCCAGAGCAGCACGTATTAAGTGATCATGATGTAGGACCTCCCATAAGTGAGCTTGGAGAAGTTGTTCTTGGCCTGCGAGGCCAAGTAAGCGACGAAGAGAACAGCGGGGACGATGAAGGAGAGGTTGACGAAGAGGCCATGGCAGTCGAGCAGCCACCACAGAAACCCCAACGACGATTTGCCGCTGCTGCCGGCGTCGTCGGCCGAGGGGATGTTGGGCTTCGGCGATATCTGGAGTAGGGAGCTCATAGGGTTAGGGTTTGGATCATTTGGGGATTTGGGGGGAATTAGAACCCCTAGAATTTGGGGGAAATTTTTTGAGTTTGGTTTTGTTTGGAGTCGTTGAGAAAGAGGGATTAGTGTGGGGTTACCGAGAGAGGAGATAAATCTGCACTATGGAGAGGGTGCAATGGCGCTGCAGGTCGACAGCGCGGGAGAGAGAGGGGGGGAGCAGGCGGCGCTACGATCGTCGACGGAGTTGCGATTTGTCGGCGAGAGTGACAGGGAGTTGAAGAGACGAGGAGGAGCAGGCAGATGCGATTAGGGTTTTTGATTTTTTTGAGAGATAGGAAGAGGGTAATAAATTTGAACGTATACTGTACGTATTTCATTGGTTTATATTGTAGAGTTTAATTAAACAGGCATTGCACGGGTTGGAATATGGACAAATTATACTAAGGCCTTCTCCCATTACAGTAGTAGAGATTTTTAGAATCATCATGCTGATTTGATGTGGTTACTTGGAAATATAAAGATTCAAGATAGGGATATAAACATAGCAATGATTGTGAGCGTCGCGATATGGACTAAACCCAAGACTAAACAAGCTAAGCAACAAACTAGTAGTCTACTGTGCATTTGTATCTGTTAAGATTCTCCCAATATGAAAAAGAATTTTGTGAAATCCCAAATCCAACCAGAAAGGATTTGGGCTTAAAAGCAAGGCCCAAAAACAACAGACAAGTCTAGCCAAAATGAAGTGTAGCCCATCTCTGTTTTATTTTTATTTTTTCCCGACTTGAGAAGTCACCTAAATAAACATATTTCAGTTTTTTGCTAATCTTCAATGCTAATCACGCATGAACATTAACATGAATAAATTGTTTCAAGTCATCTAGTTTTTTAACTACTATAACTAGTGTTTGTCTTATTATTTGTATCGTCATTTCATCCTAGTCTACCGATTCAATTTCAACTTTCAAGTGTCGACCTGGTCACTACTAGTAACATCCATATATAATTCAAGTTGATACCAATCAGGGCCGGCCCCACCTTGATGCCGGTGAGGCGGCCACCTTAGTCTCCCAATTTTTTTGCACTTTTAGGAGCCTCAAAATTTCTATTCCTTGTAAATATAGACACGTATTTTACGCGTTAAAAAATTATATTGTACTCCCTCCGTTTCACTTTAAGTAATATTTAGGATTTTTTTCTTGTTTCACTTTAAGTTATATTATCCATTTTTTTTTTCTTTTTTCTAGAAAACCCTTATTTATGTTGAAATTTTATCTTAATTACTCATTTTAATACTATCAAATATTCTTAGAAAATTATAGTTTCAACTTTCTAGATTTTATTTTCTCCAAAAATTTAATGCCAACTCACCATTTGTATTGAGAAAACATTAATTATAATTTCTTGAAATTAGAATCTGTATTGTAAAAAGAATTAGTAATTAAATCATGACGACTTATTAAAAAGGGTGTAGTGGGAAAAAAATGTTAAACTCACCCTTCCTTAATTTATGTGCAAAACTCCCGAATATCATTTAAAGTGAAACGGAGGGAGTAATT
This sequence comes from Hemerocallis citrina, assembly GCA_017893485.1. Lineage (NCBI taxonomy): Eukaryota > Viridiplantae > Streptophyta > Magnoliopsida > Asparagales > Asphodelaceae > Hemerocallis > Hemerocallis citrina. The sequence goes on along the minus strand of CM030360.1, from coordinate 279,226,846 downwards.
AGGGGGCCAAAATAACTATTTGGGCATTTCGCCTTGGACCCCGAGAACTCAGGGCCCTGATATCAATTAATTGTGTTCTCTAAACACATATATCAAACCACACCACAAGCATGTTATCTAACTTGCAGGTATCATTCCTTCTCATCTTTTTGTGAGTAGCACATACCGTGCATCATGTCCAGGAGCTCCGATGATCTGATTTCTATCCTTCATGCTCAATTTTATATTTACTGTTTAGAGCAGGCAATCTCCAATACTATATGATTCTGCGACTGCAATCTTTTCCCCTTGTTCTGCAATGAAAACATCGTAGTATTTCATACATGCTTGTTTAGTCTCCACGCAATAGATTTTTAAAAGTTTCTCAGGCTGTAAGATATTTTGATTGGATAGTGTGTTTGAACGGTGAGATCCAACCATATAGACTGGGTTGTCTATTTTACCAAGTTAATCATTCACAATATATCTTGTAAGAATGGAATCATTTGTGAGGTTTGTGACAAATCTCTGTTAAAGGGAATGTGGAAATTCCTTTGCTGGTTTTGAAGGTTGCACTCATGAAACTATGTGGGCATCACGGTGAGGGCCGAGGGGGTTAATGAAGCCATAAAGGTTCTTATTGAGAGGTCCGAGAGCTTTTCATTTTCAATAGCCATGACACTCTTGAGTGATTTCTAGATTTAGAAATCAATATGAAGTTTCAGACCTCGTGCGCATAATTACAGTAACTGAAATAGTATGCAGTTGTATCTGCGATATCATTGTTTCACTGTTGATTTGTGAGATTTATGATTCGTTCATGATCGGAAGTTTTTATCTCTCTCTCTCTCTCTCTCTCTCTCTCTCTCTCTAAATTCCCAAATCGACTAGGCTCCATCATCCTTTGTCTCACTCCTCTCTCTCTCTCTCTCTCAATCCCGAAATCGACTAATAGTCTCAGTGAGACTCACTGTTGCTTTGATGTTTTGTATATGATCTCTGAACTGCTTAAAGTGTGAAGTAGTTAGTACCTGAACATACAATACTTGAGAAAATGGGATCTCTCAACACAGTTTATACAAAGGATTCTTTTTATACACATCTACACAATTTTTTGTATATGATTCTTTTTCTACACATCTACCCAATTCATACAAATGATGGGATTCATTTATTCATGTTCTGCATTCGTCTTTTCCCATTCAATGTTTCTGAGATTATCTGTTGTAACAATCACCGAGTTTCTGCTCTAAAAATTCTTCTGGGTGTGCACTTCGTTCACTTCCAAAGCGTACCAAGATCTTTTCAAGCAGTTCCTGACAATCATGTTGGGGAACCATGAAGCTCAAATTAGTCTTTCCTTTCAAGCAGTTTATGCAGTTTTATATGTTAAAAATCATTGAAATCTACTGTTGAGCTAATTCGCATTTATGATATTTTGTGTTTTTTTTTTAGCGCGCGCGCGCGTGTGTCTATATATATATATATATATATATTATTCAATATTATATTTTCTTATAAATATATTTAAAAATAAATAAATAAATAACCGCCTAGAGCCTAGCCTCCTATGCCTTGCTTATAAGGTCTAGGTGCTAAGCCCCCATCAGCCGCCCGATTACCGCCTAACAACTTTTAGAACTTTTCTCATGTTGGTGGAGTCATTTTATGGTGCAGCAAGAAATAATCTTGTGTCGCTTTGTCCACTATGGAAGCCGAGTACATCGCTAGTGCAGCTGCGGACCAAGGGGCTATTATTTGGTTGAGGAGGTTCTACAAGCGACTCTATCGGAAGTCTAGCGGACGATGACCTTTCACACACTATTCTGACAGCATATCTGACCTAACACTAGTAAAGTATCCCAATTACTACGGCAGGTCGAAGCACACCCAGATGATGTATCATTTCATTAGAATGCTTCACGAGACAAAAATGATTGATTCGGTTTACATGTCAACCAAAGATACAATTGCAAGTCCACTTATGAAGCTCTTGGATTCGGCCATGTTTGAGCACCACGTGGCAACCATGGGGCTCTGTAAGATGCAGACATGTCTTTGATGTAACCATGACTATTTGTTAGTGCATATTTTTGAGACATTGATCACTTTAGACACAGATTTTGAGTTCGAATGTATATATTTGATTTTTGGCAATATTTTCTTTGCCCATTATGTTTTCTTGTGTTTTATCTATGCATTGAAAATGTTTGTGATATTATGAATCATTGAACTGTACACATAAAATTCATGTCGTGAAGTAATGGTATACTCACTCTCAAGCATACCTCATTAACGCTTTCAATGGAGATTGAGCAAGTTGAGATCCAGTCTTACTAGGTGTAAAAGAGTCTACATAATGCGTTACTCGCTGGAATAAGGGATTGCCCTGGGCAGTGTCCAGGAAGAGGCCACATTGTACGATTACGCTCTTGGGAGATCCAAATCCGATGCATGATAACTGAACCACGTATTTGACAAGAGCCGGAGGTGAACTCCAAATCAGCAAGGAGATGAGATCAATGCAATTGTGCAAAGTGCAGGATGAGCTACCCATGGTGGACCGGTCAAAATCTATACGCAGAAGTTGAGCTGACATGCATTCACCATTTAATGTGGATTTTGGATGCTCCCTCATAGCATGCTAGAATCATACAAGCGTGTGCTACGAATCAACCAAATAGCATATAGAGTGTCGACCTTCCTAAAAAGGAAGTGATCTTCACAGGATGATCTTTACGCGACCAGTTACTACAACTGGAACTCTGCCTTAATTCTTTTGGAGAAGGACATTGTGCCTTGACTCAAATATCTGCTACTTTGGCTGTTTCTACTGAAGGCTGCCAATACATAAGTGCATGCCAGTGGTGCCAGTTAGGAAAGTGACAAGGCGATAGATGCAATGGTGCTTGTTTGAGGACATGTATCTGTGCAACATGTCCCGAGAATGCGATGCATGCTACCATGCCCTAAGGCACAACATTGTAGTAGGTTTTAGAGCTTCTCCCATGGGCTGTGGACTCATACACGGGGTATAGGGAGAGTGCTCGACCTAATGTGGTATGGAAGACACCAGACAACGACGATGAGGATGATTTTTTTTTCGATAGTTGATGGTGTAGCTTTCTTCTCACCCTTAACTGGGAGTGGAAGTTATGCTCTCCATTCAAGTCTATCTCTCGCATGGTCACATGCCCTATAACCAGTATGAGTCATTTAAGATGACATGGTTGGTGAGTTTCAGAGCAACATATTGGGAATACCCCAACAAAGAGTCCAAGTGGAAAATGTTAGTCAATTTGGGCCCATTGGGGCCCAACCATTCTCCTTCCACTATTTGGAAGGCCGGCCAAATGGTTAGGGCTACATATGGGTAAGTGTCCCAATCAAGTGAATTCTTGTTTGATTCTTCCCAATTATGGAGATGGTATCCTGTTATGAGAGGATGAAGGGGAGGCCTTGGATTTATTGAGAATAGTTCCTAGCCATCTGATGAGATCTAGCTCTTGCCTTCCTTTATATATAGAGGTGGAGGCTTAGGTTTCTCATGTTAATTGAAACTCTTGGATGTCATACAAGACATACAAGTCAATACTCTAAAGAAAAAGATTTCCTAATTCTTCCTCCTCTCATACTTTCATTAGAGCTCCTTCATAACCATTAAATCTTTCCGGTTTCCAAGTTGTGATTGTGTGACTAGAGTTTGATATCCTCTAGTAGGAATTACCACCATAAGAGGCTTGTTCCTGAGGACGACGTCGACTACACATTCTGCTTCCACATTCTGCCTCCATAGGTAATCAATGTTAGACAACTTATCAAGTAGTTACATGCTAGGTTATTGTTAACTTGATTCTTTACTTCATTCTTTAGGTCTAGATTTGTTCACGTCAATACCATATGCCTGTGATGATCTAGTTGACGATGTAGTTATTCATATTGGGATCGTAGCCGCCCCGCAATGGTATCAGAGCCATAGATCATGTATATGTGTTAGCACCACTTGAGTCCAGATCCCTTGGAACTAGCAATTCCTCAAGAAAGTGCACAATTAACAAAGTCAAAAAGCTTTTTCAAAATCAATCTTAAACATATTAACAATGTCGTCTTTATTTTTGGAACAAAGATTAATCATCTCTTAGACAATTAGAAAGCAATCAATGATAGATTTATCTTTGAGAAATGAATTTTGGGAAAAGAATACCAAATCATATTACTTAATTTATTGGCTAGCACCTTAACAATGATCTTGAATGAGAAATTTAGAAGATTGATGTTGCTTGTTTCTTTGGGTGTGGAGGCAACAGTTGTGACTTCTTGTAATTTGTGAAGCGGAAGGCACAACACTGATGTTGGTCTGATCCCCGATTGTAGGACTGGCTTGGGATTAGCAGGAGATAGGTTGAGGCTCGTAGCTCAGCTCGGATGTTCGGAGCTCGGCTCGGATCTTCGAACCTGCACAATGCCTAGAGACCCCGGGAGAGTTCTCGGAGATAGGTCCTCCGACGATCTAGTCAGTCACCGAGAAAGCAACAGTAGCTAGGGTTCAGGTGGAGAAAGATTGATTTCCTTTGAAAGTGATGAGGGGGTCTGGTATTTATAGGCAAGGGTAAACATGTCTGGACCCTAACGAGCCGAGTCGGACCCATTTGTCTGTGGGCCTGAGTTCGCAGAAGCCCGTTGGACTTGTTAACATGATGAGCTGGGATGAGAAAAATCTGAGATCTTATGGCCATGATTGGGCGACATTATCTATACCACAACATAAGCCCCCCCCCCCCCTCCTGGAGGGCTGTGTAACCCAGCCATGTAGTAGTCTGTTTCTGTGGGAAGAGAGGAGGGGAGTATTTGGCAAAGATTTGTTGCTCTGAATCCCTTAGGGGTGTTATTAGAACTGGCCGCAATTTAGGTCGAAGGCCGAAGGCCAAGGGATGACTTCGTCCAACAGGCGTCGAGCACTCCGTGAGGGGAGCTTAGGGAGAGAAGCTAGGCAGGTGCTTGATGCCACTGCCGAACTCCGAGCTTAGAGGATCGGCTCGAAGAGCTTCTAGTGCGGTAATGTAACACCCCGTGTATATAATATGGTTGATTAAAAATTGCTGTTTGGTAAATGAGAAGATGGCATATGTATATTAATTTGTATATGGAATTAAATGTTGTAATGGAATGTGGTAAGGTGGGGGGCCCACACGTGGAGGAAATGAAGGAATGAAACAACACTGAGTGATTGTGCTTGCTTGGTTTCGGTTGTTCAATGATGACATGGCCATTTCCAAGGGGGCCCACCTTGCTGTGTACTCACGGCAGTTGAAAGGAGAGGGAGAAGGTAAGTGCAAAAAATCCCATATCGGTAATTAACATAGAAATAATAATATATAAATAACAAAGCCTATGATCAAGAGTCATTTAATCGGTTAACCAACTTTTGTGAGGCAGCATGTGGTTGGCAGTTGTACTACATAGTATCTAATTTGTCTTATAAATTGTATAAATTGTCTGAGCCTGGGGCAGGGACGTTACAAATGGTATCAGAGCCGACTTTCGACACCGAGTGTGGGTAAGAGTGGGCGAGATATATGCTTGAGATGAAGCTAGCAGATACACGGGTATGCCTGAGAGGGAGCAAGGTGGCGGCTTGAAATAGTGGACCACCCGCAGAATCGGGCTACGGTGCAGCTAGCAGAATCAGGGTACTCCACTCCACATCAGCTAGAAAGGAGATCCTGCACTAGATTGTGCATGCCCGTGCTCAGCAAGGACGCTAATTTCTGAAGGGGGTGTGTAACACCCCGTGATTTCAAAAAAAAATAAATAATATATATATATATATATATATATATATATATATATATATATATATATATATATATACTTGTACACACACACACACACACACACACACACACACACACACACACATATATACACACACACACACACACACACACACACACACACACACACACACACACACACATATATATATATATATGTATACACACATATATATATATATATATGTGTGTGTGTGTGTGTGTGTGTGTGTGTGTGTGTATATATATATATATATATATATATATATATATATATATATATATATATATATATATATATATATATATATATGGTTGATTAAAAATGGCTGTTTGGTAAATGAGAAGATGGCATATGTGTATTAATTTGTATATGGAATTAAATGTTGTAATGGAATGTGGGAAGGTGGGGGGCCCCAGATAGGGATGCTTTCGGATCGGATACGGATCGGATATTGGCTATACCAACATCCGTATCCGCAATCCAAAGACGGATTCGGATACGGATACGGATATGATTCAGAAAATAAAAATCATATCCGTATCCGCAATTTTCGGATACGGATGCGAATCGGATACGGTCTACCGGATAACGGATACGAATTCGGATAACAAATATAAAGTTTTTGCTATTTATTTTTCTTAACTAGTACTTATACATGTATATCACTGAATTGTGAATATCGATTTTCATATCTAATAACAAAATAGAAATCAATAGAACAAAAAAGGAGAATGAAAATTTATTTCAATATATACAACTCCTATAAAAAAATGAATATAATACGCACTTACTTGTCTATGTTGCATTGGTTTGAAACTGACTCTTTAACTTCTTTTACCAGGATGATGTGGCGTCATTGAAAAAGATAGCACTTGGGAAGAACTGCAGTAATGGAGAAAAGTTAACAATGACAATGTATAAATTATTTCTTCATTCTTAAAAAAATAGCAGAATTTGTACTTGTATATAAATTTGGCTCAATGCCTCAACTGTTACAAGAAATTATTATACTAAGCAACTTACCATTATTATGTGCAATTTCAGTCTCCCACCTGTCCCCAATTTCAAGCAGCTTCTCCTTGTCATACAACAACTCCTGTAAAATATGAGCAGACCCAGGATAAGATATTGTCTGGAGACAATGACTTTAAAGAAAGAGATGTACAAGTCAGACAAAAGGAAAGGAGAGGAGAGGAGAACCTCATGTGTTTCAGTAGCAAATTCAAAGTTAGGACCCACGACAATGGCATCTACAGGGCAAGCTTCCTGGCAGAACCCACAGTAGATGCATTTGGTCATATCAATATCATACCTATACAATCACACCGAATGATACCAATTACCTTACAAAAATAACAAACAATGGATGTAAATGGAGAGAAAGAATCAGCAATTGGTGTAAAACCTTGTAGTCCGACAACTACCATCTTCACGTTCTTCTGCTTCAATTGTAATTGCTTGTGCAGGGCATATCTGTGCAGATCAACATTGTCAAACTACTCAGAAAAAAGTTTAACTGATTCAGGTAATAATGAATTAATGATATAGAAAGACCATGTATAGAATTATATGGTTGACAAGCAGGCACCTCATAATGTTTTTCATATAATTTTTTTTATATGTGCTCAGAGCACCTCCTAATACCCTATGATCTTTGAGTAGATCATGGAATCTACATTTCCTCCTTGAGTTTACTACCACTGTTAAGCTTCTACCTAAATTCATAATCAACAGTACATATAAACATAGTATACCACATACCGCTTCACAAAGCTTGAAAGCAATGCACCGTTCCTCCCCAGTTGGATATCGGCGGAGTGCATGTTCTCCATGGAACCTGGGGCTTAGAGGACCTTTCTCAAAGGGATAGTTAATCTGTGGAAACAGAAACCAATAAAAACCTTTTCTATTTTCCTTTGGGTGAAAAAGCGCAAGATTAGTCTAAGATTGTATGGTATAACTTACAGTAACTTTACTCTCGAAGAAGTATTTCAGTGTCAGCGACAACCCTCGAACCATTTCAGTCAGAAACAATGTATTGATACAATGTTTCTATTTACAATGTATAATTGTTATTTCTATTTTGTCAAGTTACAGAAGGCCCAATTTGAACTGTCCAGGACCAATTTACAGTATAATTCAAACAAACGTATTGAAAGCTTATAAATGTTGAGAATCTCTACTCTTCGATCACTTCCATAACAGTACATGCTCACCCACACATCTTTTATGATCTTTTCCATATATATAAATATTTCCATGACCAAGATATAAAGCATAAAGCCACTAATAGGTTATCAGGCATATGATAGAAACACCTAGATGTGCCTCAGATGCTTACCTAGGCTATGTGAAGCACCTATAAGTCTTTGGTTCAAGTTACTCATAACTTGAAACTAAATAAGACCAAAAACCTGGACTAGCAACCCTTTGCTCATTTAGAAAATGCTCATGAAATTAAAAAAAAAATTGAATTACAGAAGACACTACAAATTCATGAGTTGGTATTTTTACAACATGCTTACTGAACAAAATTATACTTCCAGTGAAAAAAAATCAATTAAGTAAACATCGTGGTAAATAAGAATTAACCTATTGAAGAATTAAATGCAACAATCTGTATACACCTCTAACTAGAAGTTTTCAAGAGCCACATACATGATACTGCTGCTGAACAGGAACAACCGGCATATCAAATATCAAATATCAAGGCTGCTGCCGCTGCCGTCGACTCTGGCTGCGGGAGAGGAAGGGGAGAAGAAGCGGGGGTGTGGCTGGCGACGGGGCGTGGCGGTGGGGCGCTGGAGACTGGCGTGGGATTTTGAAGAGGAAGACTGGCGTGGGATTTTGAAGAGGAAGACTGGCGACTGGCGTGGGACTGGTAATAGGGGACGAGGGAGAAGAGAACTGGAGAAGAGGAAGGGTCGATTTGGGATTTTGGGGGATTTAGCTGATTAGGGTTTAAGTTATATGATATAACTATTAATATATATATATTAAATAAATAAATATTAAATTAAGCGGATATTCGTATCTGAATCCTCTTTTTTTAGGAATATCCATATCCATATCCGAATCCGAAATTTTTTGGATTTGGATATCCGAATCCGTATCCGTATCCATCCGGATACGGATTTTTCATATTCGTATCCGCCAAAAAATTGGATTCGGATGCGGATCGAATCGGATATATCCTTATCCGAAAGCATCCCTAGGCCCCACATGTTGAGGAAATGAAGGAATGAAACAGCACTAAGTGCTTGTGCTTGCTTGGTTTCGGTTGGTCAATGATGACGTGGCCATTTCCAAGGGGGCCCACCTTGTTGTGTACTCACAGCCGTTGAGAGGAGAGGAAGAAGGTATGTGCAAAAAACCCATATCGGTAATTAACATACAAATAATAATATATAAATAACAAAGCCTATGATCAAGAGTCACCTAATCGGTTAACCAACTTTTGAGAGGCAGCCTGTGGTGGGCAGTTGTACTACATAGTATCTAATTTGTCTTATAAATTGTATAAATTGTCTGGGCTAGGGGCAGGGGCATTACAGGTAACTCTAATGAGAAGTTGAATAGGTGCTCGAAGTCACTGCCGAGCTCCGAACTTGGGGGGTCAGCTCGAAGAGCTTCGAGTGAGGCAACTTCAGTGAGAAGCTGAGTGGGTGCTCGAAGTCAATGCCGAGCTCCAAGCTTGTAGGGTCGGCTCGGAGAGCTTCGAGTAAGGCAACTTCAGTGAGAAGCTAAGTGGGTGCTCGAAGTCACTGCCCAGCGCCGATCTTGTAGGGTCGGCTCTGAGAGCTTCGAGTGAGGAAGATTTGTTGGAAAAAGCTAGGTGGGTGCTTGCAGTACTTGTCGAGCGTCGAGTCTTGAAGCCTCGGGGAGGGGGGGGGGGCAGCTTTATTGGAAAAACCTAGGTGGGTGCTCGCGGTACTTGCCAAGCCTCGAGCCATCCATACTTGGCCTTTGTTAGGCAAATTTGTTAGAAAAAGCTAGGTGGGAGTTCGCAGTACTTGCCGAGCGTCGAGCTCTGAAGCCTCAAGGGTCATCTTTATTGGAAAAAGCTAGGTGGGTTCTCGTAGTACTTGCTGAGCGCAGAGCCCTGAAGCTTCGAGGGGAAGCTTTGTTGGAAAAAGCTAGGTGGGTGCTCGCAGTACTTGCAGAGCGTCGAGCGACCCAGACTTGGCCTTTGTAAAGCAGCTTTGTTGGAAAAAGCTAGGAGGGTGTGCGAAGTCACTTCCGAGCACCGAGCCTTGAGAGGTAGCGTTGTTGGAAAAGGTTAGGTGGGTGTTCGCAATACTTGTTGAGTGTCGAGCCATCTAGACTTGGCCTTTGTTAGACAGCTTTGTAGGGAAAAACTAGGTGGGTGCTCGCAGTATTTGCTGAGCGTCGATCCCTGAAAGGTAGCTTTGTAGGAAAAAGCTAGGTGGGTACTCACAGTACTTGCCGAGTGTCGAACCCTGAAAGGTAGCTTTGTAGGAAAAATCTAGGTAGATGCTTGTAGTACTTGCCGAGCGCCGAGCCCCCCAGACTTGAGAGGTAGCTTTGTTGGAAAAAACTAGGTGGGTGCTTGCAGTACTTGCTGAGCGTCGAGCCACCCAGACTTGGCCTTTGTTAGGCAGCATTGTTGGAAAAAGCTAGGTGGGTTCTCACAGTACTCGCCAAGCGCCGAGTCCCCCCAGACTTGAGAGATAGCTTTGTTGGAAAAATCTAGGTGGGTGCTCGCAGTACTTGTCGAGCGTCGAGCCCCCCAGACTTGAGAGGTAGGTTTGTTTAAAAAGCTAGGTTGGTGCTCCCAGCACTTGTCGAGCGCCGAGCCCCCCAGACTTGAGAGGTAGCTTTGTTGGAAAAAGCTAAGTGGGTGCTCGTGGTACTTGCCGAGCGCCGAGCCCCCCAGACTTGAGAGGTAGCTTTATTGGAAAAAGCATGGTGGATGCTCGCAGTACTTGCCGAGCGTCGAGCCCCCCAGATTTGAGAGATAGCTTTATTGGAAAAATCTAGGTGGGTTCTCACGGTACTTATGAAGCATCGAGTCATCCAGACTTGGCCTTTGTTAGACAACTTTGTTGAAAAAAGCTAGGAGGTGCTCGCAGTACTTGCCGATCGTCGAACCACCCAGACTTGGCCTTTGTTAGGCAACTAGGTGGGTGTGCGAAGTCACTGCCGAGCATCGAGCCTTGAGAGGTAGCTTTGTTGGAAAAAACTAGGTGGGTGCTTGTAGTATTACCGAGTGTGAGCCATCCAGACTTGGCCTTTGTTAGGCAGTTTTGATGGAAAAAGCTGTGTGGGTGCTCGGAGTACTTACCGTGCGTCGAGCCATCCAGACTTGGCCTTTGGTAGGCAGCTAGGTGGGTGTGCGAAGTCAATACCGAGCGTCGAGCCTTGAGATGTAGTTTTGTTGGAAAAAGCTAGGTGGGTGCTCGCAGTACTTGCCGCGCGTCGAGCCATCCAGACTTGGCCTTTGTTAAGTAGCTTTGTCGGAAAAAGCTAGGTGGGTGTTCGCAGTACTGTCGAGCGCCGAGCCTTGAGAGTTAGTTTTTTCGGAAAAAAAAACTAGGTGGGTGCTCGTAGTACTTGCCGAGCACCGAGCCCCCCCAGACTTGAGAGGTAGCTTTGTTGGAAAAAGCTAAGTGGGTGCTCGCAGTATTTGCTGAGCGTCGAACCCCTAGACTTTAGAGGTAGCTTTGTCGGAAAAGCTCGGTGGGTGCTCACAGTACTTATCAAGCGCCGAGCCCCCCAGACTTGAGAGGTAGCTTTGTCGGAAAAAAACTAGGTGGGTGCTCGCAGTACTTACCGAGTGCCGAGCCCCTCCAAACTTGAAAGGTAGCTTTGTTAGGAAAAGCTAGGTGGGTGCTCGAAGTCACTGCCGAGCGCCGAGCCTTGAGAGATAGTTTTGTTGAAAAAGCTAGGTGAGTGCTCGCAGTACTTGCCGAGCGCCAAGCCCCAAGCCCCCCAGACTTGAGAGGTAGCTTTGTTGGAAAAAGATAGGTGGGTGCTCGTGGTACTTTCCGAGCGCCGAGCCCCCCAAACTTAAGATATAGCTTTGTTGGAAAAAGCTAGGTGGGTGCTCGCAGTACTTGACGAGTGCCGAACCCCCCAGACTTGAGAGGTAGCTTTGTCGAAAAAAGCTAGGTAGGTGCTCGAAGTCACTGTTAAGCGCCGAGCCTTGAGAGGTAGCTTTGTTGGAAAAAACTAGGTGGGTGCTCGCAGTATTGCCGAGCGCCAAGCCCCCCAGACTTGAGAGGTAGCTTTGTTGGAAAAAGCTAGGTGGGTGCTCGAAGTCACTGCTGAGTGCCGAGCCTTGAGAGGTAGCTTTTCTGAAAAAAGCTAGGTAGGTGCTCGCAGTACTTGCAGAGCACCGAGCCCCCCAGACTTGAGAGCTAGCTTTGTTGGAAAAAGCTAGGTGGGTGATCAAAGTCACTGCCGAGTGCCGAGCCTTGAGAGGTAGTTTTGTTGGAAAAAGCTGGGTGGGTGCTCGCAGTACTTGCCGAGCGCCGAGTCCCCCAGACATGAAAGGTAGCTCTGTTGGAAAAAGCTAGGTGGGTGCTCGCAGTACTTGCCGAGCGCTGAGCCTCCAAGACTTGGTCGTTATGAGGCCATCCCTCTTCCAGAAGCGTGGTTCTCCGTTTGTTGTGTCCGATGTGTTAGCCGAGCTTCGAGTGTGAGGGCCATGGGAATTTGGACGGTCTGTGGTCCGATAGGGTGGTGACACGTGGAAATGATGATGTCATGCTTTTCGCAGAATTCGAGGAGTCGCCTCTCATGCTATATATCCTCCACCCCTCCCTCATTTCTTGCATCTGCTTTATTCTCTCAAGTTCCCAAATCTTCCTTTCTAGCACAGTTCAGTCACCTGCGGCGAATTTTCCGATATCCTTCTCCGTTATTCGAACATGTTAGTTTATTTTATTGTAACTCCTGTTTCCCCGTATTTGTATTTTTATACTGTATTTCTCCTCATTGTACTCTTTCATCTATATTGAGATCCTATATTTTGTTTTAGATTGAATAAAATTATTATTTTTGTCTCGACTCAATTTTTGGTCCTTTTATCGAATTCATCTGTGTGCACTTTGTGTCATTCTCCATAAAGAATTGACCGTTTCTTCTCATTTATCTCTTTAATCCCCATTTTGATACATTTTGACCAATTCTCCTGTTGGGTCCTATTCGAAACGGATATCCTAAAACCCAAAACCCGATACCCTCACTATATAACCCTAACCCTATACTCTAACCCTAACCCCTAACCCCGTATACTGTGCAGCCCCAAACAAACTAACCGCCGCTACCCACTACGTCTCCTACCTCCGCTTCCTTCTCCTATGATTTTGAACCAACTCCCCACCTCCGATCACCATTACCCCACCACTCCCTCACCATCACCTTCGTTCATAACCCACTCCGCCAGTTCCCCACTCACCTCCTCCACCCATCCATCGTCTTCTTCGTCGTCCCCACAATCTTCACCATCGAAGCCCCGAACCAAACCCAACTCTCGAACTCCGAAACCCATTTCCGCCATTACCCACCTCCATCATCTCCGCCTGCGACCTCCACCCTGCATCACCCTCGTCATCCCCACAAGCACCTCTGTCCACGCCGCTAGCACCACCGACCCAATTCCACTCGCCATCGCTCCTCTGCTCGAACCCAAGAAACAGAGCACGCACAGAGCCTCCGCCATCGCCACCGTGTCGCTGCATCGTTCCTCGACGTCGCGCCGCCAAGCACTCCGCCAGTCGTCGCCGCAGGTGCCGCCGCAGTTGCACCGTAGTCCCGATCTCTCCCTCGCTCACTGCCGATCGAAAGAACGAAGAAGAAGAACGGGATTGGGCAGGATTTGATCTCGACCATCGGATCGCATCAAGATCCGTGCGATCGAGCCCAGCTGATCGCTGCCCCGTGTTTCCCCACAGCGGATCCCACTTCCGCCGTTCCATGTTCTGGCCCAGATCCGCTGTGAGGAAGCTTTTTGATTCGCTGCATTCGGTGTTCGCTGTTTTGCCGCGCCAAATCCCAAAGCGCTATTTGCTGTTCTGGACGATCCGGTGTGCGGGATTTTCTCTACCATTGGATTTTTGCACGTGCTTCACACGTGCTTATGAGAGACTTCGCCCGGGATTTTTCGATCCCATTTTCTTCAACAATCGGATCTTTTCGTCGTCAATCAAGGCAAGTAATCCTCTTGTACACATTTTTGTTCTAGTACAAGCATCCCTTGAAAAATACTACAAATAGTTAGAAATTGTGACTCCTCCTTGACTATCCTTGTGGATCAAATATCAAACCTCCGAAATTTTATAATTCTAAGAGTCACAATAATTTCATTGTATTAAATTATAATTACTTGGACTCTTTTACCCATTGAACACATGAACACATGAGATTAAGGAAACCTAAATTTGTAGACACATGGTATATTGTGCATTTGATGAACTCACAACCATTTGACTTAGAAAATAATTATTACTTGCTGTTTGGACCACCAATATCATGTATTTATAACACACAATAACTTAGACGCCTAATGACAAATTCCTTGTAATCTATACTTGTAAGTTCCCACATGTTGTTGTTCTGAATCTTCTTTTGCTGTTTTGACCCCTTACACATTAGAATATGAACCCGAGCCCTGAATAGAAAATGTAGCTCTAGATGTCTAGATGTTGATAGCCTCCGAAAATTTCGAATTTGGAGTTATGTTCTAGGAGTTATTGCAGTTTTACTGCATCTGTGTCGGTAGACACAGATTCGTAAAACTGCTGCACACCTTTACCTTGCGAATTAAGTTAGCTATGTAATCAGCGAGCGTTTGACTCGAAATTTTATATGTAGTTGCTGGACACCTTATAGGACATCCCCAATTTTTCTTAGAATTAATTTACATTATTTCAACACTATTTCATATGTATGAATACATATACACAAATTCTGCCTGACCATTTTAGCTGGATAATTTATTCATGTCGACCCTCGATTATGCCATATAATTACCCTAAGCTCATTCCATGTATATGACCCTGGTTTCTTGACTTGTTTCACACACATGTATGCTTGCTTGATAAAATAATAAATGTAACAAGCCGGGGTTTAAGGGAAAGACCATAGTAGTGGACAATATAGGTAAGTGTACTCGGAAGGGGGCCCGTGTTTCCCAGTACTCGGTTCATGAACCTGTTGCACCTGATGTATTCATGGAGTCAGTTACTTGGCTCATGAACCTGTTGTATTCATGAATCCACTGTGTGGGTCATGAACCTGTTAGTATTCACGAACTCGTTTCGTGAACCTGTTATTTAATTTCGTATTCATGAACCGTGCCTGCCTGATACCTGATACTTGATACTTGAAACCTGAGTACGCCGCCCTATAGACTCCATTACTAGGCCTAAACGAAATTGATTTGACTGTAGCAACCATGTAGTAAAAGTATGGATGCATGAAGTGCTACCTAGATAGTAATAACTACAAGACTTGAATATGAAACTTGAACATGACACCTGTTACTTGATACTTGATAATATGATACATGAAATATGATACATGAGACCTGAAACCTGAAACTTGAACTTGATACTTGTTACCTGATACTCAACAACTTGTTACTTGAGACCTGACAACTTGACACTAGACTTGAGACTTGTTACCTGACACTTGTACTTAATGCCTGTAATTTGTGGTTAGATACCCTATGTGTTCACTTATCACTTGTTTCACTATTAGTATTTGTCATCCAGCCTGTTTACTAAGATGTCCCTCTTGCTAGCTAGTTCTTGGATTTCCACTACTTGTTGTATCCCTGTTACATTCTTGATTCCAATTCTTGTTCTCCATTACTTGTACTCGTTTTTACTATTTGTGGCCCTAGTTTGCACTAAAGGTATTTTCTCTTGTTTTCCCTATTTTTTCCTTTTTATATTTATTAAGCAGACTTGGGAGACGAGCTACCTGCTGGAATTGGCGAGCAGACATTTCAGGCTTTGCTTGGAGCAAGGACTTGTTTAAATAATTGCTTTCCTTAAAGTATTTATTTCTTCCGCTGTATAAGACTTGTTTCCGAGTTTTACACTTGATCCGGACTTGAGAACTATGTGGACATTATTATTTATTTTCAAACTGTTTTCTGTTGCTTTAGAAATTATTCATGCATGCTTGGTTATATATAAACCTGGTTATATTCTTGTTATGATGCTGAGTCGATCCTACAGCGTATGGATGATGTAAAAATCATTCGCTGGGCTTCGTCACGCGCTCGTATTCCATGTTTTTGAGAAGCGGGGCGTGACATTTATTTTTCGGTATGTCACGGGCTCAGTCTGGTTCGTCCGCCACTACGTCGGGTCATGTCACACCCCGCTTCTCACTATACAGAAATACAGGCACGCAACTGAGGTCCAGCGAATGATATACATCATCCATAAGCTGTACAATTATAAGCTCAATAAGATATTTATAACACATTCACACAGGCAAATATAATGATCACATGAACTGGAAATAGAATAACTATCTTCTGGATAATACATCAACATCGGGTCAAGATGTCCGGGAATACAAGGTGTCAGAATTAAAACAGTACGATAAACCAATTCGCTATAACAACTAGATAAAATAGCGACTGAAAGAAAAATAACATGAAGTAGTAAGAAAGAAGCAACAATCGTCTAGAGAGTCTGCTCGTTGGGTCCATCAGTACCTGTATAATTATTAACTCAAAAAAAAAAAAGGAAAAGTACCGATTAGAACAAGCTTCGGGCAGCAGGTAGCAACAAGCAGTAAAAGGGGTAATATAAAAAGATATAACATGGAAGAACAAGAAGTAGAAGTAAAAATACAATATGGAAGGAAGCAAGAACTGGGACAATATAATCATGTAACTAATAACCATAAACTAGTGTAATCAAGACTTCAAAGTATAATCGATTGATAACCAAGTCGCAGTTAATCAATAATCGTGTAATCAAGGATCGAGAGTCTTGTGAATCGAAAGTCATGTAATCAAGAATCAAGAGTCATGTAATCAAGAGTCATGTAATCAAGAATCATGTAATCAAAAATCATTAATCAAGAATCATGCTTAGTGGAAATCTCAAGTTTATCTGTTTTATTAACTTATCTAATGCACGCAATCCTGTGTCCCATACCACAAGTTCGGTGCATGTCAATCATGTGACGTTTAGGTCTTCCAGTGATAGTATCATGCAATCAAGAATCATGTAATTGAGAATTGTGTAATCAAGGATTATGTAATCAAGAATCAAGAATCACTATTTCGGGAAACACGGGCCCCCTTCGGAGTATACTCCCCTATATTGTCCACTATTAAGTCGTACCCTTATAACCCCGGCTTGTTATTCTTTTATAATTAATTATGAGCATGCAGTTGGTACGACTAGTGGAACGGTGAAATCAAGACAGTTAATTAAGAATTAAGAAAAATATCAATGGCGGTAATCATGGGTATGAGATGTGAACCGGGTACATGTATCGAGAGTAGTTATCATGGAATTATCAAGAGGTATAAAATGTATTACATGAGAAAATCTATATTTATGCAAGTTATTATTACAAGAACAATAATACATTCAGTTCATTAAATATGAAAAATAACGGGTTTATATGCAAAAATGTGGAGATGACTTTTTAGACAACTTGACATATCTGCATTCAAACTCACTTTCCCGTTGTTACAGAAAAGCAAATCTGATTCCGTCTGAGATTCTAGAAAGTAGACTCTCTTCCGGTTCCAACGCATATTCACACAATATATTCTATAGGCAGTAGCTATGCGTACAAATTCATTCTTCGTTAGTTTCGATGTTTTGCACGCATTCTGAAAATTCAGAGTCACAATGCTAAAATTGCGATATCTCACAATCTATATATCAGATTGAGAAACCGTAAAATGTTCTGGATATCTAGACTCTAAGGGCTATGATTTTCATGTAGAAAGTTTCTCTATCCAGTATCGAGAATATGGTCGAATTCTCAGTACAAGAGACCGGTTAGTGATCCCGTGGAGGTTTAGGAATTTACGATATGACAGTACTAAAATCGTGATATCTCACAATCTATACATCAGATTGAGAAACCGTAAGATGTTCTGGATATCTAGACTCGAAGGGCTACAATTTTTATGTAGAAAGTTCTTCGATCCAGTATCGGGAATATGGTCTAATTCTCAGTACAAGAGACCGGTTAGTGGTCCCGTGCAGATTCAGAAATTTACGATATGACAATACTAAAATCGCGATATCTCACAATCTATACATCGGATTGAAAAACCGTAAGATGTTCTGGATTTGGGACTTGATGGGCTACGATTTCCACATAGAAAATCTTCAATCCAGTATCGGAAACATGGTCGAATTCTTAGTATAAGGTCAAGAAATTTAGAGATAGCAAGGCTGAATATTCGATATTTGATAACACGATTCGAAATATATTAACGGTTCACTCATGAGTTGATATAGCATGGAACAAGTGACTAGAAAGAAATTTTTGACAATAAAACATGATGATAACTAGACTACTTGCTACGGGTTCAAGAAAAATGCTTGTACGAGAACAAAAAGAGTGTACAAGATGCTTGCCTTATAACGTGATGATTACGGTGGGGGTGTTAACCCCAGAAAGAAGAAGCAGTGTCGGCAACGGATGGTGGCACAACGGCAGCAAGAATGGCAGCAATACGGCAGCGAGCAACGGTGAGTGACAACAACAACGAGGAGATGGCACGGCATCGGGTTGTTTGGGATTGAGTTTGTGCAATGGCAGCGGCAAGAACAACGGTGAGTAACGGTGTTGAGGTTGAGCGCAACAAGGTGGCGAGGAGCTTGGCTTCTCGAGTTTGAAGAAGGCAGAGGAAGAGAAGAAGAAGAAGACGTAGAGATGAGGGGTTTATGTGTTATGTGCATGTGTATATATATAGAAAGAAGGGTAGAGAGACAGAATGCTGAATGCATGCATGGTGTATATTATATATATATATATATATATATATATATATATATATAATATGCATGCAATTGTATTCATGTGTATTATTATATAGGTAGTGTAGTGTTAGGTGTGGAAAATGAGAGGGGTTAGTGGGGATTAGGTTAGAAAATAAGAACAAGGAGGAGAAGTCAGGAGTAGGAGTTAGCCCGTAGGAGAAAAATGGGAGGAAAAGATTGGCGTATGCAGAAGTGGGGATTTTAGGGAGGGAGAAAAGGAAGCGTAGGGAGGAAGAAAATAAGGTGTAGGAGTGCAGAGTTAGGTTAGTTGTTGGATTAAGAATTATGATTAGGATTAGGATTAATCAGGGTTAGAATATGTATTTAAACTCCAATCGAAAAAATCAAAAAATTATAGAATTGATCATAAAAATATTCTAGCTCTAGATAAAGAGTCCAAAGAGAAAAATAAAATTGATCTAAAAATTGAAGTTCAAAAATTTACGTAATAAACTACGTACAACTGGAACAGGGAGTTACAGGTCAGGACATGGGTCCCCGTGCCTCCAACTCAACGTCATGGGACTTAGAGACAAAGGTCCACGATGTCACGCCTATATGTAGTAGAAGGCCCTTTTTGGTAGAGTCGAGTGACTCGGAACTGGATGTACCTTTGGTCGAAGGTGAGTCTGAGGCCGAGGTGGTCGAAGAACAGATTGCAGTGGTTAAGGAGGGGGCAGAAGAAGAGGTCGAAGTGAATGAAGAGGAGCTTGCCGAGGAGGGTGAATTTGGAAGGAAAAAAAACTTGTCCGAGGATGGCGACTTGGGCCCTTTGGCTACGCCGTCCCCCCTGAAGCATCCTCGAGTTGACATAAGAAGACGAAGTGATCCGGAAAGCTTGGATGAGGAGGCTCCCTCGGTTAACCTTGAGGTCCCATTTGAGGTCCAGCCGCGCTCTATCCGAATGTATCCGGACGATGTCAAGGAGTTGCTCCGGTACACAGGGGAGTTGATGAGGATGTGGGGGCTTCTTCACCTAGTAGGCAGAAAATCACTATGGATATGGTGCTGGCCGTCCTTACAGCGAACGACCTCCCCATCATCCGTGCGAATTACTTCATCGGTGAGGAGTATGAGTTGCTGTTTTCCAGCCCCGGGATCCATCATATGGACAGAATGGAGCTCCACTTATGCATGTTCCCTATTGATGCCTTCTGCTCTGCTTTGCGACTGCTGCTCCACCCCTTCATTACGAAAGTTTTGAACTGGGCGTCCATTAGCCCTATGAAGTACGGGCCCAATTCCTGAAGTAGATAGTGTGCTTCCTGTTGCTCTGCACTGAGTGGGGGATCTGCTCGAAACTGAAGTACTTTCGGGCGATCCTCGGCCTCAGCTCGTCCGGTGAATATGAGGGGATCTACTATATTTAGCTGAGACGAGGGAGAAGGGTCGTGCACGGGCACTCGGACTCCATTAAAGGGTAGAAGGAGAAGTATTTCATCGTTCGGGACCTGACCCCATGGGTGATACCCACGGCTTGGAAGTTCTACAAGCCCAATCTGAAGGGTCCTCGTAAGTCGCACTTGACGGCCGAAGAGTGGGCGGACGTTGAGAAAATATGTTCGAGCAATAGCATTGGTTGGCCGAACGTGACAGAGAGGCACTTGGCTCGAATCGGACTGAGCCCCACTCCAATTAGTTTTTTTTATCTAGTTTTCTTTCAAGTATTTTCGCTCGTCTTAAGTGATTTTCTTTTCTGTAAACATGGATGATGATGCGATTGCAGCGAGAAGGGCTCTGCTGTAGAAACAGGCGGTCGAGAAGGCTGACCGGCCCCGTCACAAGAAGCATGGGAGAGCCCATACCAAGGGGGTTGCGGACGATACCCCTTTCCTGACGCCAAAGAAACACAAGATCTCGAAGTCAGGCCCCAGCACCAGCAGCCAGAAGGTCACCATGGTAGTGAAGGCTGGACTTCCTCTAGTCGCTCCGATGAACGACCAGATCGTTGGCGAGGCCGGACTGCAACCCTGGGCACCATACTGGGCTGTTAAGATCGGGGATACTATCTCGGATGGGCCGGTGACCATAGAGATGGTCGAGAAGACCGCTCCGCCCCGAGACCAGAAGGCACGGGATTACGACACCGTCAAGCCCTCGTACATGAAGTGGGCTCTGGCCAGCTTGCAAGTAATGTGGTAATTGGTTGTGTTCATACTTTTGGCACATTTTCTAAGTCTATCTCCCTCGGTTGCAGTCCTGCGTGGATGGCGCTCAGCTGATGAAGCTGCACACGAAGGAGGTGGCGAACGAGAAGAGGAATACCCAGCACTGGGAGCAGGAAGCGAAAGACCTCAAGCTGGAGAATACGGACCTCGAGGGCCAGATCCAGGCTCTTCGAGCAGAGTTGGTGAACCAGGATGATGCCTATATGAGAAGGATGGCCGACCTGATGAAGGAGGCCGACGCATGCATGGAGGAGATAAGGACGGTCGGGATGGACAAAGTGATCGAGGCCCAGGATGTGGTCTATGCCAGGGTGATTCGGCATGTCCAGCACTTTCATCCGGAGCTGGACCTGAGCAGCTTTCACTATGACCTGGTCGTGCCTGAGCTCCTGCTGACCCCCGGGGGTGGTGACGATGCAACGGACGACGAGCTCCTCCCCGAAATGCAAGTCGAGGAAGAGGTGGGCCAGCAGTAGTCATCATTGTTTCTTTTCCCTGTTTCGTTTTTGGAATAGCCGAAAGCGGACTGGCCACCGCACTTTTTGTAAAATTATATTTTTGATCAATGAAAAGCATTTTTAGCCGAACCTCTTGACTTGAATGAATTTCTAGCTCGATTTTTTAGCCAAGTGTTTTTGGCTTGGAGTGATATTTCTCTGTCCTTTGGCAGATGATAGTGACCCCGGCTGGGGACCTTGGTGGCTCGGAGTTGAACCCAATTGAAAGGTAAGAACTCGGCGATGGAGTTTTCTTTGGCTAGATACCGTAAGGAGGCTCATGACCGTGAGGCCGCCGTCAATTATTTTATGGACAAGTCCAAGGGGCTCAGCGTAGAGCTGGCGCGGTTCAAGAAGTTGTTATCCGACCGTGACCAAGACTCCACTGGAGCTCATTTTTCGATGGCTAGTAGAGAAGGAATTAGAGGTGCAGCGATACAAAATAATGCTCGGGATGTCTGGGTCCCAGTCTGTTTCATTCACTGGACCCCGTCCTCCTGATGGTGCCTCCTTGCCGACCCCAAGGATTGGTTCGGCGAAGCCTTGTGAGGCTCAGAGCTCTGTCGCCAGCATGTCCACCTTGGCGAGACCGGAAGACCCGGCAAAGGAGTCGACTCGGTCGGTTGGACTAGAACTCGTCTACTTTGACCCTGTGGTTCCGACACAGGAGCTCTAGGATAGGTTTTACTAATGTATTTTCGTTTCTCTTTGTAACGAAGCAATTTCCTTTGATGAAATAATATGAGAAGACGATTTTCTTATCTTGGCTGTTTTTCTATCTTGTGATTCATATGGTACCTTGCTCGAGATACATGCAGAGTGTCGGGCATCCAAGTTTGTGAGAAAGCTGGTGCCTTACTCGAGATACATGCCGAGTATTGAGGGTCCAATCTTGTGAGAAAGCTGGTGCCTTGCTCGAGATATATGCTGAGTGTCGGCATCCAGGCTTGTGAGAAGATGGGTGCCTTGCTTGTTGTACATGCCGAGCGTCGGGCGTCCAGACTTATGAGAAAGCTGGTGCCTTGCTCGAGGTACATGCCGAGCGTCGGGCATCCAGGCTTGTGAGCAAGCTGGTGCCTTGCTCGATATACATGCCGAGCGTCGGGCATCCAGGATTGTGAGAAAGCTGGTGCCTTGCTCGAGATACATGCCGAGCGTCGGGCAACCCGATTTTTGAGAAAGCTGGTGCCTTCCTCGAGATACATGCCGAGCGTCAGGTGTCCAAGCTTGTAAGAAAATTGGTGCCTTGCTCGAGATACATGCCGAGCGTCGGGCATCCAAGCTTGTGAGAAACTTGGTGCCTTGCTCGAAATACATGCCAAGCGTCGGGCATCCAGGCTTGTGAGAAGGCGGGTGCCTTGCTCGATGTACATCCGAGCGTAGGGCGTCCAGGCTTGTGAGAAATCTGGTGCCTTGCACGAGATACATGCCGTTCTCTGGTGCCTTGCTCGAGATACATGCCGAGCGTTAGGCGTCCACGCTTGTGAGAAAGCTGGTGTCTTGCTCGAGATACATGCAGGGCATCAGGCATCCAGGCTTGTGAGAAAGCTGGTTTGATATGTACACATTTTGAATCGACAAAAAAGTGCTGCTTTTATACCATGACTGTTTGCTTACAAGGGAATTGGCGCGTAGCACTTACAATAGTGGAATCTTCCTCACTTTTCCTCTTGAAATTTGATGAGGTACTCCGCATTCCAGGGCTTCTTAACCATCTTGCCCCCCAAGTCTTTGAGGCGGTACGTTCCGGGACGTACCACCTGGGAGATTTTATACGGGCCGTCCTAATTGGGGGCAAGCTTGCCTCTGGCTGTGGGCTGGGAGATTGCTAGCTTTCAGAGCACGAGGTCCACTTTCTTGATGTTGGTTGGGCGAACTTTCTTGTTATAGATCCTCTCGACCCATTGTTGGTAAATGGCCCGTCGGATGCTAGATTTTTTTCGTACCTCGTCAACGAGGTCCAGGTTGGCTCTGAGGTCACTTGAGTTTGATTCTTTATTGAAGCCCATATACCTCGGCGATGGGAGGTCGACTTCTAGTGGGATGACCGCCTCGGTCTCATATGTCAGATTGAAAAGGGACTCGCTGGTCAGAATTCTCTTAGTCTACCGATGTGACCCGAGGACGCTTGACAATGCCTAGATATTTTAGAATTTAATGCCACAATAACATTTTAGTTGTCCTCGTTAGAGCATCTACAATCGTGATTGTCAAAAAATGACTAAATGCATATTTACATATAACATTTTAGCTTTTGCTGCAGTCGTACAATTGCTATTTTATAGGATTTTAAGATAAAAAAAGTACAAGACGAACTTTGTAGTTGCTTCCTAGGGCGAAATTAATTATTTAAATAATTTTTTATTGTAAGACGGAAGTTGAAGTTGCGTCAGAGGAAAAAAAATTAAAAATTGACAGACAGAAGTTGAAGTTGCGTCCGTGATTTAGGGAGGCCTCAGACGGATCTTGAAGATCCGTCCGTCAATTCTGAGTTTTAATTTTGCTTTTATTTGCTTTATTCGTTATTTCAGCCTTTATCTTAGGCTTTATTACAAAATTATGGATGAAATTGCCCCTAGTTAATCTTCTATATATTCATGAAATTATATTGGTACGAGGCAAACATCAATTTGCTCCCGCCCAACTCTCTATCTCAATTTCTTAATTAGTCGAGGTTCAATCTTCTTCGGGAGGTCATATCTTACTATCTATTTTTCAATTAGCCAAATCGATGTACAATGTCTTCGATACAAAGATTTATTGTTCATTTGAAATCAAAGCAGGAACAGATGATGGCAACACAATCAACGAAGCTAAAGGAGAGATTCCAAATGCCGACTTTGCCGATCAATTCAGTTGGAATCATGTAGTAGACGATTCGAAACATATCAGTCAATATATTACTGTTACCCCTAAGGGTGGTTTCGGTAAATTCAGAGAAAATTGGAAGGACCCAATCAAGATGTACAATCAGTACTGCTCATGGCTCCCACTAATTAAACAACTAGTAGAGCAGGTGGGATGACACTGTTTCATGAAAATCAATACGAATAGGTCATCGAATCGGCTCTTCGAGGCACTCGTAAAAAGATGGTGGGACACTACCCACACTTTTCACCTACCGTGTGATGAGTTGGGTTTCACTCCATTGGATTGGGTTATGCTAACGGGAATGTCTATCGGTGTCGGTGACTTGCCTCCATGCGACGATGAGGCCTATACTTTCCAAATTGTTCTGAATCGCTTCTTTCCGGAATTAATAGTAGATGATTGGAAATCACAAGGTATACGGTATTCTTTTTTCAAAAATTATTTTACCAATACTTTGATTGAAAAAGCTGAAACCGATATGGCACTAACAATAAGGATTGTACGAGCTTTCTTTATGCACTTCCTCGGTGCATTTCTTTATCCTAATGGTGCTGGGTTAGTAAGGTGTGGTTGGCTAGCCGCAGTTGTAGATCTGAATGTTGTTGCCAAATACGATTGGGGTAGTCATGCACTTGCTCTGCTGTATTTGTCTTTGGACTCATGTAACAGACTTAAAGTGAATTCATTTAATGGGTCGTGGAAAGTGTTGGAGGTAATACTAAATCTATTAGATACTAATTTTAGTCGAATAATGTCATTTTTATTTCAATTGGTCTATTCGTAACATATTTGATAATTATACTTTACAGTGTTGGGCTTACGAATACACAAATTGCTGTATTCCAGTTAGAGATAGGAACATCCCTATGGAGACTCACATGGCTAATTCTGATGTATGGCCGAAAATTTTGCGATGGAATAAAGAATTCTTGGATTTAGGTTGATCTGATCCTATTAGGTACAATCAATCAATGGCTCGTGATCAGTTGGAGATGCGCACTTCTTCCTCCATCATTTGGCAGCCATATAATGGGTCATCAATTAAAGACGTATATGAAATTAAAGCTGCCAAATTCATTTCACGTTATCGACATGCTTTTACGTAGTGCGGCCAAGTATATTAATTTTTGTCATATTTATGTACAATACTTTTATTAAATAGTTTGGTTATGCTAAAGTAAACATTTGATTGCAGAGTGTATAGTATCTTGGTGATCGTTGTATTTGCCAACTTACTAGAATAATTGCAATCCCAAAAGACCCACCTCCTCTAATGCGTTTCATGACATCTAGTACTAATATTCCTGAACCTATCGAAGCATCATCTTTCGTACGTCGTGTAGAGAAGATCACTTATGATCAATATTGGGCAAAGATTTCAATTGGTCCGATAATGTCGACACTCTCCCATGCAGCAAATATCGATTTCATTGGGCTAGCATCAATTAGAGATCCTTTCGCTCAGTTGCCACATGCTGCACCTCCATTTTGGCTACCAGCCGAGTACCCAACTCAATCCACTGTAGAGAATTCATTATTTCTTGGTCAACCTTACGTTGAAGTGCCACTTTTTTCAGGAGGTACTCTTATCAAGAATTTGGACCCTAATATCAATGTCCTGTTTCATCAAAGTGAGCAACCATCATATGTTAGTTTCCAAAACCGTATATACATTTTCGTCTCTAAGAACACTATTATGTTATAATGTATTTTACGTACTCTGATTATTTTTTTATATATTATAAATTTCCACAGGATGAGTTATACACTCGTTGTCAACAATTGAGCAACACTAAAGCACAACTTCGACGAATAATACTTTCAGACATGGTTTTGAGGGAATCAATTCCACCTGAATTACCGAATGTTAGACGATCTGTATCGATGAACAGACCATCTAATCCCTGACATAGACCGTTGAATCCGAATTTAGAGGACACCGGAGCATCGACGTCCTCATTTGTGCCTGAAACACAGTATAATTATGAAGAATAGGAAAAATAGTACTGAAATTGTTTTCTATTTAGCATGAAGGTATTAATGTCAACTTGTAAATGTCATATGCCAAGCAACACCCTAATTGGAGATTGGAGCAAAACTTGGGGATTTTAATTAGATTGTAACAATAGTATTAATTTCATAGTTTTAACTTGGGGATTGTAGATAGCTTGAGGGTATTTTAGTCACAATATTAATGTCACATGCCTAGTAGGTTTATACTTGGATTGTAGTGACATATAGGTTTTTGTATTTATTCACTTCCGTACACATTATTCACAAATACTTTCCTACCTACGAATGATAGGTTTTGACTTTTTTTACACCTATTTATTAACTTTTAAATTGGACGAGACATTGATGATTCGTTCTTCTTCAAGCGACATGATCAGTATTTATATGTTGCCATCCTTTGTACATTTATTTCTCGACTAGACTTTGTAAACTTCAACTCCAAAATAATCCACTGCAAATTTATCTTCTACTTAACCATGGCTAATTTACATGTATCTTCTTCCTCGAGTTCATCTTCTGATTCATCAGCGGAGGACAACGATGTTGTTGCTAGGATTATTCACAACCGTCTAATAAGGATTGGCAAAGCAATCCAATCTAGTGAACAAAAAATCCTCGCCATTACATTCGTCGGAAAGAGAAGAAGGTCATAGACAGATTTGGAAAAACTATTTTGCCAAAAATTTAGTTTACCCAGATTCAATTTTCCGTCGTCGATTCCGTATGCGCTGACAATTCTTTAACCGGGTATTAGATGTTGTTGTGGATTACGATCAGTATTTTCTCCAGTCCCAGGATGCTTGTAAACAACTTGGCTTAACTCTTTATCAAAAAATTACAGCGGCACTACGATGTTTGGCGTACGGAGGTGCGGCTGATTCGGTTGACGAATATATACGTATAGGTGAAACAACGGTATTGAAAACTCTGCATCATTTTTGGTTTGCAATTGTAACTTTATTTAGTACTCAATATATGAGAAAATCAACACCAGCTGATGTGGAAAGACTACTCGAAGAGAACAGCGCTCAAGGCTTCCTGAGATGTTGGGTAGTATAGATTGCATGCATTGGAAGTGGAAAAATTGTCCAGCAGCATGGCAGGGCTAGTACATAGGACATGTTCGGGAACCGACTATTATTCTCAAAGCAGTTGCTTCTCATGATCTTTGGTTCTGGCATTCATTTTCGGAATTCCAGAATGCAATAATGATCTAAATGTGTTGAACCAGTTAACTTTATTTAATGAGATTTTTGATAGTTGTGCACCTCCAGCTAATTTTGTAATCAAAAACCACAATTACAGTATGGACTATTATTTAGTGGATGGTATATATCCACCGTTAGCAACCATCGTCAAAACTTACACCGCACCGGATACCCAAAAGAAAAAGAAATTCGTAGAAATGCAAGAGGGTGCAAGAAAAGATGTGGAACGTGCTTTCGGAGTTTTACAATCACAATTTACAATAGTGAATGGTCCAGCACGTATGTGGGATGCAGATAGTCTGTCATATATTATGAAAATATGTATCATCTTACAAAACATGATTATTGAGGATGAACGTGACGAATGAATTCTTGATTATGATTATGATCAAATTCCTGACTCGATTGGGATCGAACCAAGCACAGGTGGATGAACTGATGAAGAAGGCCGAATCGTTCGCAATGTCATTCTACATGATTAGCAAAAACACCATGCACTTCGTCAAGATCTAGTGGAGCATATTTGGTCACAATATGGAGATGAGTAACTGCACTTAGCATGTATTACTATGTATTCTCATTGTTTTGTAATGTACTACTTTGTATTGGGTAATAATTAAAAACATAGTTAATGTACTACTTTGAACTATGATATAATATTTGAAGCGTATTGTAAGCCAATAATTATGGGTATTAACTATCGAGCCATATTATGAACATGGGATAAACTCGCAATTAAAATTGAAAATAATAACATAGGATCCTTCTTAATTAAAATTCAAATTAATATCATATTTTGAAAACAGGATCATTCTTAATTTCAAATTAATAATGTAGGATACATTCGCAATTAAAATTGCATGCTTATATTATATGAAGATAAAATTCAAAATTTTGGGTTAATGTTGTTTACCCAGGATTGTAACCTCATTTTTGCAAAATTTCATTCTGCTTACACATAAAATAATATCGCTGATTACTTGGTAACGTATTGAGATCAATACCCATAATGCGATCTTCCTCGGCCTGTTCTTTAATATCGCATTCTCAGTTTTTTATCGGATTCCTCCTTTGTTGCGATTCTTTGTATACAGATGTAAAAATTGTTGTTTCTTTTGCAATTTCTTTGTACTCTGATGTTTCGGCCATTCTTTTTTCCTTCCTCTTAGCAGCTTTGCGACCTGGTGGTCAAGTAAGGGATGTAGGTGAATCCATATCAATGGGTATATCTGAGTCCCAGTTGTTTATTATGGGAGAGTTCTGGCTATCACTCCCTTCACCGGATTGGGTTCTTTGTACTAGATCAAACACTTGTGTAGTACGCAATGAAAACTTTGGCTGATCTTTAAGAATCTCATAACATTCATCAAATTTGAAAGCTTTCCCCGAAGTTTCCATATATTCTACTCTGGCTTCGCTAATCTAAGACAACTTTGAAAATCCAAACGTTATTATGTACACAAATAATAAAAATCATGACTTTAAATTCAATTTCTTTTACATACCTTATCTGCCTCGGTTGTTCCGCTACCGGCCCTAGTAGTTGCACACTCATTTTTGCTATGAATAGGGCTACTTCTTTCGAAATAAGTTGAACTCGACTAGTAAGTGAGCTAACTATTCTGTCGGTCGGAGTCCCTAATAATACCTCAAACGTAGAAGAAATTTGCTCGCAGAACTATGCCCGGATTGATCGTTACTGATCAGTGGATCTTGCGTTATACTAATCCAACTTTGGCAGAGAAGAACATCTTCCTAAGTCGTATTTGCTCTCCCCCTTGAACCTCGGCTCGCCATTTCACAAATAACTCAGTACAAGACAGAGAGGTAATAGATGTTACTGGAGGAATTTTTTTTAGACAATTGTGATGTTTGGATTGGGTTCAAGATAGGTACTATATATAACAAAATTTTAGTGAGCTGATAGAGAAAGAGCCGTCGGATTAAACTGGGAAAGCACAAATAACCGTTGAATGAAGAGGGGGCAAAAGGTCATTCAATTTGGTTTTTTTTTAAACACAAGGGACGGAACTAATAGTTCTGTCTGAAAAAAGCGGAATGGAGGGACGGATCTACAAGATCCGTCCGAGGGGAGGCTTCTTTTTTGGGCTTTTTAATTAGGAATTTTTTTTTGAAGGGATTCCGTCTGAGTATTAAAAACATATTTTTTTAGAGGGATGGATCTTGAAGATCCGTCCTTTAAATTATGCATAATTCATATATATCTCCTCTCATTTATAGCAATCTATTGTTGCATTTTTGTCAAAAAAATGCATAAATAGCTAACGACTGCAGCTCGTCATTTGCTATAAAATGCATTAAATGGATAATTAGAAAATGACTGTGGATGCTCTTAGCAAAACCTTTTCTCAAGTATCTCTGATCATCATACATGAAAGGTGGCAACCGGGCTGCCAGGGCTAGGTTGGGCCCAAAACCAGCTGGCTTGACCCGGTTCCGGACCAGCCCAGGCCGGACTGAGGGGAATGGTGGGCCAGGCCAGGCAGGGGAAGGGGAAGGGGGCCCGGACTCAGACCCTGTCCCCTGGCTTGGTGACCGGGCCAGGCCGGGCCTCTGCGGGTTCGCAGTTTTTTTATTTTTTAGACTAGAAAGATTAAAGGAAAAGATTAAATTAAGACTATAATTGTATGTAACGCCCCTGCCCCTAGCTCAGACAATTTATACAATTTAGAAGAAAAATTAGATACTATGTAGTACAACTGCCCACCACAGGCTGTCTCTCAAAAGGTGGTTAACCGAATTGGTGACTCTTGATCATAGGCTATTATATTTATATATTATTTTATTCCTTTTCAATCCCGATATGGGACAAATCATATACACTTTTTACCTCTTCAAGAATTGCACAGCCGAAGCTATTGTATCTGGGTGGGCCCCTGCTGGACTGCTACGTCACCTTAGGGTGACGTTATCACCCAGAGAAACAACAACAACACCTATGCTTTTATGCTGTTCCATCTTTTACGTGGGCCCCACCCTCATCACTACTATTCCTTTTCCAAATTAATTACAAAATGCCATTTATACAAACAGCCCTTTATCAAACTATATTATATATATATTATATTTTAACACGGGGTGTTACATTGTAAAAACATATAGAATAAATGGCAAGATTCATATATTAAATTGTTTCAATGAATTACGAAATTTCAAATATAATCAAATAAATAAGTAACATTTCATATAAATATAATCAAATTACAAGTTGAGGGGAATATTTGAATTTAAAGTTGGAGATGACCTTTATTTATATTGAAGAGAAAACATTGGACTGTTGTTGTGCACTTCAACTTAACATAAATATAGAATCTTTTCACCCTAAAATTTTCAGTTATTTACAATACAAAATTTGTAGTGCACTTCTACTCAATTTTCATTCGTCGCTACTTGAGCCGTTTTGGTAATTTTGTAGTAAATCTTGGGTCCTCTCTTCCGTGCTTACTAGCACCTCCAAATTCTTCGAAAGCAAGTGATTTATATTCTGGCTCATTATTCTGCCATCAACAGAAAAATCACTTACCGATGTAAAAGTTGCACATAAGCAGAGTTAGCAAATCTTTAGTCATACGAAAAAGAATCGGAAGAAGAAAAAAATTCATTGTTTTTCCAAAAATTTAACACATCAACTATATCATCGATGAGACGTTGTGCATTATACCAATTAAACTCATTTGGTGCATTTAATCTTTATTTTTTTTTGATTTAATAATATTTAAACCCCACTAGTTGAAAATGCAAGCTATTTTCCTTTGATATAGAAGAAAAAGAAGAAGAATGTGTTTGTGTAGTATTTTATGCATAATGTCTATCATAACAATCATATAAATTATTCAAAACATGCTCTAATTGTGTACTAAAAAAACCATGATCAAAATCTTTTATTTCATCATGTAGAGCATATGAATAAAAAATATCAATTAAATTCTTTTTGTCCTCTAACTTAATTATGAGATTTATTACATTAGCAACACAATATAGCATAGGAAGAAGATGAAAATATTTCAAAAATTTTAGATAAGGGGCATAAATCATTGTTCCAATATAAGGGTCGCTTACCAAATCTTTAATTGTGGTTAGTGACAATTGTAAGTAAAATACCACTAAAAGTAGATGAATATGTTTTCGAAAATTGTAAAGTTGCATCATTAGAAGGTTCTAAAATTTTTAACAAACTATCAGCCAAAAACCAAAAATCACTATCTAGCATACAATCTTGCATAGCCATTTCATCACAAAACTCTTTTAAATGGGTTCGATAATGAAGAACTACACCTAAGAGATCATATGTAGAATTCCAATGATATATAACATCTTTAGAAAAACGTTTAAATACAACTCCTCTAAGTTGACACCAAATATGAAAAGCTTGTATTTTTTGTTGTGCAAGCGTGTCTTTAGATCATTCGGTTACGCATTTATCTAAGTGACGCTTAAGTGTACCCGTTCCTGCTCCTAATTTAAAGTTATATAAAGTTTGACACTTATTACAAATTTATTCCTACACTTTTATCATTTTGAGGAGCCACAAAAGTAAAATATTGGTGTACTTCGGAAGTGGGTGATATTGTTTTACGGGATTGAGAATGGGCTTGTTCCGTATCTTGTGATTCTATGTCTTCTACTACTACATCTTCCAATGTGTGTATGAGGAATATCATGAAAATCGGGAATATTATCAAAAAATTTAAGTGTATCTTCATTATCTATTTGTAGAATGGAAGGAATGGAAGGAATGCGACGAGATGAGGAGGATTCTTGGCTACTATGTGTTAGAAAATGGGTATTTTATACACCATGTACGAA
Organism: Hemerocallis citrina; assembly: GCA_017893485.1. Lineage (NCBI taxonomy): Eukaryota > Viridiplantae > Streptophyta > Magnoliopsida > Asparagales > Asphodelaceae > Hemerocallis > Hemerocallis citrina. Next base: position 279,194,465 of record CM030360.1, on the reverse strand, counting down.
CCAATTTTTGAGCAATTTTTTAGTAAGATCACCTATGAATTAGTGAGAGATCTTGATAGATTTGTGTTCTCCTTCATGAGTAGATCCAAATCATATATTTACTAGTTCAAAACGGTTATCAGGTGAATGAAAAATTGTCTCCCAAAGTGAGGCAGTTTCATATCTGAAAATAAGTTCAGGGATTTTAGTCCCACATCGAAAAAAACAAAGGAATTAGAAGATTTTATATAATAACATCTTTCTTGGCATAGTAAGATAGCAAGCCAAAATGCTCTCTCGCGCGCGCAAAGGGGGTGCAAATCTCGGACCAGATTACATACGACTTGTGTTCGCCCACATGTCCTGTGGACATGAGTGTCGGATTGACGTGAACCCACACCGTGCAGAGCCAATTTTTTACTACAGTTTTGTATTTTTTGATTAGTAACGGCTGAAATAAATGCACAAACTGTTTTGTCTGCCATTTATCCACGTAACAGTTTTGTCCATCATTTATTCACGGAACAGTTTTTTCTGTCGTTATAGTAGTGCATTTAAGCTTTTGTCTGCCGTAATAGCCGGTGCATTAAAGGAGTTGTCTACCGTTACAGTGGATGCAGTCAATGCGTTGTATGTCGTTACAATTCTCACTCTGACCCTATAAATAGAGGTACATCTCCCCTGAATAAAAACACAAGAAACTCTTCTCTTCCTCAAACTCTCTGTTATGTGCTTGTCACGCCCCGCTTCCCAAAATACGGAATACGAGGGCATGACGAAGCCCAGCGAATGATCTTAACATCATTCATAAGCTGTAGGATCGACTCAGCATCATAACAAGAATATACAAGAGAGATATATATAACCAAGCATGCATGAATAATTCATTAAACAACAGAAAACAAAAAATAATAATGTCCACATAGTTTTCAACTCTGGATCAAAAGTAAAATTCGGGAACGTAAGCCCGTTACAAGTCTTATACAGCAGAAGAAATAAATAACTTAAGGAAAATAATTATTTAAAAAAGTCCTTGCTCCAAGCAAAACCTGAAATGTCTGCTCGCAAATTCCAGCAGGTAGCTTGTCCCAAAGTCTGCTTAATAAAAATAAAAAGGAAAAACAGGAAAAAACAAGAGAAGATGTCCTTAGTGCAAGCTAGGGCCACAAAGAGTGAAAACAAGTAAAAGTATGGGGAACAGGAATTGAAATCAAGAATGTAACAGGGATACAACAAGTAATGGAAAAACCAAGAACTAGCTAGCAAGAGGGACATCTTAGTAAACGGCTAGTTAACAACTACTAATGGTAAAACATATGACAGGTGAACCTGTAGAGGTAACTAACATCAAGTATCAAGTATCATGTGTCAATTTTCACGTATCAAGTTTCATGTGTTGGGTTTCACGTATCAACTAACAGGTATCATGTTCAAGTTCCATGTTCAAGTCTTGTAGTTATTACTATCTAGCTAGCACTTCATGCATCCATACTTTTACTACATGGTTGCTACAGTCAAATCAATTTCGTTTAGGCCTAGTAATGGAGTCTATAGGGCGGCGTACTCAGGTTTCAAGTATCAAGTATCAGGTATCAGGCAGGCACGGTTCATGAATACGAAATTAAATAACAGGTTCACGAAACGAGTTCGTGAATACTAACAGGTTCATGACCCACACAGTGGATTCATGAATACAACAGGTTCATGAGCCAAGTAACTGACTCCATGAATACATCAGGTGCAACAGGTTCATGAACCGAGTACTGGGAAACACGGGCCCCCTTCCGAGTACACTTACCTATATTGTCCACTACTATGGTCTTTCCCTTAAACCCCGGCTTGTTACATTTATTATTTTATCAAGCAAGCATACATGTGTGTGAAACAAGTCAAGAAACCAGGGTCATATACATGGAATGAGCTTAGGGTAATTATATGGCATAATCGAGGGTCGACATGAATAAATTATCCAGCTAAAATGGTCAGGCAGAATTTGTGTATATGTATTCATACATATGAAATAGTGTTGAAATAATGTAAATTAATTCTAAGAAAAATTGGGGATGTCCTATAAGGTGTCCAGCAACTACATATAAAATTTCGAGTCAAACGCTCGCTGATTACATAGCTAACTTAATTCGCAAGGTAAAGGTGTGCAGCAGTTTTACGAATCTGTGTCTACCGACACAGATGCAGTAAAACTGCAATAACTCCTAGAACATAACTCCAAATTCGAAATTTTCGGAGGCTATCAACATCTAGACATCTAGAGCTACATTTTCTATTCAGGGCTCGGGTTCATATTCTAATGTGTAAGGGGTCAAAACATCATAACAAGATTCAGGACAGCAACATGTGGGAATATCTTACTAGTATAAATTACATGAAATGTGTTATTAGGCATCTAGGTTAATGTGTGATATATATACAGAAAAATGGTTATCAAAACAGCAAGTAATAACTGTTTTCCAAGCCAAAATGGTTGCCAGGTCATCAAGTATAAGATATAACATATGTCTACACATCTAGGGCTCCTTAATTCATGTGTCCATGTGTTCAGGGGGTAAATTGAGTCCAAGTAGTTATAATGTAATACAATGAAATTTTTGTGACTCTTAAGATTATGAAATTGCGAAGGTTTAATATTTGATCAACGACAGTCAAGGAGGAGTCACAATTTCTAACTATTTGCAGTATTTTCAAGGAATGCTTGTACTGAACAAAAATGTGTACAAGAGGAATACTTGCCTTAATTGACGACGATTAGATCCACTTGTGGAAGGAAATTGGATCGAAAAATCCCGGAAGAAGTCTCCCAAAAACACGTGTGAAGCACGTGCGAAGATCGACCGTAGATCGAGTTTTTCCCCACACCAGATCGCTCCAAAACAGCGAACACGCTTCTGGGATCTGGTGTGGCAAAAGAGCGAATCAAAATGCTCCAAAGTAGCAGATCTGGCCAGAACACGGTACAGCGGATCTGGGATTCGCTGTGGGCGAACACCAAACAGCGATCAGATCTGGCCCGTTCGCACGGATCTTGATGCAATCCGATGGTTGGGATTTGATCCCGCCTTAATCCACTGTTCTTCTTCTTCTTCGTTCACTTCTTCAACGAACCAGCAGCGAGAGCAAGATTTGGCGACGGTGGGGTCCTGCGACGGTGACGAGGCGACGGCGTAACAGTGACGACGGCGGCAGAACAGTAGCGCGACGTCGAGAAGCGACGCAACGCGCAGCGGTGACTTTGCTTTTGGGTTCGAACAGAGGGTGGAGTTGGGTTCGATGGTGGACGACGATGGTTGGGTGCTGAGGTGGTCGAACGTGAAGGTGATGGAGATCGAAGGTGATGGGATTGGGTTGTTTGGCGATGCAAGAAGCGCGGACGTAGGAGACTTGGGGGTAGCGGCGGGTTGTTGGGTTTTAACAGTATAGGGTAGGGGTTAGGGTTAGGAGATAGGGTTTATATAGTAGGGTTTCGGGTTTGTGGGTTTTAGGGTATCCGCTTCAAATAGGATCCAACAGGAGACTTGGTCAAAATGCAATAAAATGGGGATAAAGAGATAAATGAGAAGAAATAGCCATTTCTTCATGAAGAACGACACAAAGTGCACACAAATGAATTCGGTAAAAGGACCAAAAAAATTGAACCGAGGCGAAATAATGATTTTATTCAGACTGAAATAAAATGCAGGATCTCAATATAGATGAAGGAGTACAATGAGACGAAATACAGTATAAAAATACAAATACGGGAAAACAAGAGTTACAATGCTTGTTCCATTCTTCAGTCATGTGGTGATAGATTTCAGGCGTTGTCTAGTTCGAGTGTGTGACGTGGTGCCTGGGTCGGCTCTCTTGTCGATGCATCCTGGAAAACAGATGCCTACGCAAGTTCCAGCACCCAGACAAGGCAAAATCTGTTTTAAGGAGATTGTGTGATACACAAGCCTCGACACAAATCGGTTCGGTTTTATTATTTTTCATTTTCCTTTAAATTTTTTGGTTTTATTCTTCTCATCCTTCTTTGATTTTTGTGTCCCTCAGTCATATTTGGATTTATTGCAAATATTTTCTTACCAAAGTTGTAATAAAGAAAATAAATCTCTTGAAGTTGGTTTTATTGTGATACAAATATTATAACAAACTTAAAACAGATTATGATTTTCATCCTTTCTGATTTTAAGGCACTTCTTTTTATTTTCTTTTCATTCTGAAAAATTTACACTCGTGTTGTGTATTTTTATATTAAAAATGAAAAATGCATCGGAAAATATTTTTGATGCTAATGCGGCAAAAGTACCGATTGTTGCTGTGGCACGAGTGCCAATGCCAGCCGATGTACCTATCTCAGCCTCTCATGGGGAGAAACCTGAGAAGTTCAATGGGCAGAATTTCAAAAGGTGGCAATAGAAAATGATGTTCTACTTGACCACCTTGAATCTCGCAAGATTCTTGAATGAAGAAGCACCAAATCTTAAGGAAGACGAGTAAGAATACCAAGTCATCGCCGCTGTGGATGCTTGGAAAAGTTTTGATTAACTATGTAGGAACTACATAATGAACGGATTAACCGATTCCTTGTACAATATTTATACTGACAAAAGAACTGCTAAAAAACTTTGGAAATCTCTAAATCATAAATATAAAACTGAGGATGCCGGTGCCAAGAAATTCATTGTGGGCCGCTTCCTAGATTATAAAATGGTAGATTCTAAAACGGTAATCAGTCAGGTTCAAGAAATTCAACTGACCCTGCATGAGATACATGCTGAAGGTATGAACTTAAGTGAAAGTTTTCAAGTTTCTTGTATTATGAAAAATTGCCAACATGTTGGAAAGATTTCAAAAACTACTTGAAGCATAAGCAAAAGAAAATGGGCATTGAAGATCTCATTGTCAGGCTTCGTATTAAAGAAGACATTGAAAAAGACAATAGAGGATCTGAAAAAATCAGAGTCATCAGTCATGTGGCCAAGGCTAACGTGGTGGAAAATAGTCAACGTTCCAAAAAACACAACAACAAGGCGTCCAAGTTAGGGCCTAAGGGAGGAATCTTTAAGAAAATGAAGTTTCAGGGCAAGTGATTCAACTATGACAAGATAGGTCACAAGTCTACTGATTGCAGACTACCAAAGAAGAACAGGAACTAAGAAGAAAATATTGTTGAAGGCATTGCTCAAGACGTTTCTGATATCAACCTCTCAGCTGTGGTCTCGGAGGTGAACATGATGTGTTCAAAGCCCAAGGAATTTTTGATTGACACTAAAGCTACTCGACACGTGTGCTCCAATAGAAGTATGTTCTCCGCTTTCAAATCATTAGAGAATTGAGAGAAGATGTTTATTGGGAACTCGACTACTTCAGATTTCAAGGGTAAGGTGATCTTGAAAATTACTTATTGAAAGGAACTGACTCTGAAAAATATTGCATACATTCCTGAAATTCGTAAGAACCTGGTATCTGGTTCGTTGCTTAATAATCACAAATTTCGTTTAGTGTTTGAGTCAAACAAATTTGTTTGTCGGAGAGTGGAATGTATGTTGGAAGATGATACAGAGTGATGGAATGTTTAAACTCAATGTAATGACCATGGTCAAAAATATCAATAAAGCTAGCTCTTCTACTTATATGGTTGAGTCTTCCAATTTATGGCATGGTATGACATGTTAATTATGATATGATATTTTACATAAATTAATTAACTTGAATCATATACCAATATTTCAAATTGATTCCAAATATAAGTGTAAAACTTGTGTTTAGGCAAAACTGACTAGGTCATCTTTTAAAAGTGTTGAAAGAAACACTGAACCTCTTAATTTAATCCACACTGATATTTGTGAACTGAAAATGATACAAACATGAGGTGATAATAAATATTTTATTACCTTTATTGATGTTAGCACAAAATATTGATATGTGTATTTGGTTAAAAGTAAGGACAAAGATATAGAAATTTTTTTTTTTAATAAAAATGAAGTTGAGAATCAACTCAACAAGAAAATTAAGGCTCTAAGAAGTGACCGAGGTGGTGAGTATGAATCGTCATTTGCTGAAACTTGTGCTAAACATGAGATTATACATGAAACCACAATGCCTTATTCTCCTTAGTCCAACGGTCTTGCTGAGTGAAAGAATCGTACCATGAAGGAAATGATGAATGCAATGTTAATAAGTTCTGGTTTGCCGCCAAACTTGTGGGGAGAAGCTATTATTTTAGCTAAATACCTTTTAAATAAGGTGCCTAAAAAGAAAGAATAGAAAACTTCATATGAATTATGGAAAGGAAAAAAGTCATCATATAATTACTTGCAAATGTGGGGATGTCTTGCTTAGGTGGCAGTACCTCCACCGAAGAAAATGAAAATAGGATCCAAAATGGTTAATTGAATTTTCATCGGCTATGCACATAATAGTAGTGTTTATCGGTTCTTGATGTATAAATTCAATACCTCTGAGATACCAAAGACACGATAATGGATTCCAGAAATGTATCGTTCTTTGAATATGTATTTCCATATAAGTATAAGGAAGAACCAAGTTCTTCCAAACGAACACATGGGACTATTAGTGAAGATAGTGAAAACCAAAATGAAGAAGTTGAAGAGGAACCTATACGTAGTAAAAACCCAGAACAGAAAAATCTTTTGGTCCAAATTTCTTGACCTTTATGCTTGAAGGTGAACCTCAAACTTTCAAAGAAGCAGTGAGCTCTAGTGATGGTCCTTTATGGAAAGAAGCCATTAAGAATGAAATTAACTCTATCTTGCAAAATCATACTTGAAAACTAGTGGATCTTCCACCAGGTAGTAAACATTTAGGTTCCAAGTGAATTTACAAAAGAAAAATGAAAGTCGATGAATCAATTGATAAATACAAGGCAAGAGTTGTTATCAAAGGATATAGACAAAATAAATGTCTGGATTACTTTGATTCATATTTTCCTGCGATGAGAATAAATTCCATTAGGATTGTACTTGCAATAGCAGCCTTGTGCAATCTTGAAGTACATCAAATGAATCTAAAAATAACTTTTCTTAATGAAGATTCAAATGAAGAAAGCTACATTGAACAACCTGATGTTTTTTCATCTCCAGGACAAGAAAAAAAGTTTGTAAACCGACGAAGTCGATATATGGCTTAAAACAAGCACCAAAACAATAACATGAGAAATTTGACAATGTCATGATGAAAAACAGTTTTAAGATCAATAAATGTGATAAATGCGTATTTGTTAAAAACACTGAAAGTGGATATGTCATAATATACTTGTACGTAGAAGGTATGCTTATTTTTGGAAGCAATGATAAGATGATTAAATCTACAAAAAAACATGTTGAACTCAAGATTTGACATGAAAGACATGAGACTAGTTGATGTTATATTGGGAATTAAAATCACAAGAACATCATATGAGCTTATTTTAAGCCCTTCACATTATATTGACAATATTCTTGAAAATTTTGATAAAAATAATTCTGGAATTACCAGAACATCAATAGATCTAACTTTATATTTATCCAAGAATAAATATGGTAGTATTTCTCAAGTAAAATACTCTAGATTCAGAGGCAGTCTAAGGTACTTAATGAGTTGTACAAGATCAGACACAGCCTATGCAGTGAGTAAACTAAGTAGATATACGAGTAATCTTATAATCCTGGAAGCGAGCATTGGAAAGCAATTACAAGAGTACTGAAGTACTTGCATTTTACTCGTAACTATGGGCTGCATTATACGAGATATCCAGCTGTAATTGAAGGATACAGTGATGTGAACTGGATATCTAGTGATAATTCAAAATCCACTAGTGGCTATGTGTTTACACTAGGTGGTGCAGCAGTTTCTTGGAAGTCCTTGAAACAAACAGTGATCGCTAAATCAACGATTGAATCTGAATTTATCGCACTGAATAAAAGTGGAAAAGAGACTGAATGGTTATGCCACTTTCTTGAGGATATTCCAAGGTGGACCAAACCTGTGCCTCCAATCTATATACATTTAGATGGTCAATCTGCAATTTATAGAGCACAGAGCAATATGTATAATGGTAAATCTAGACATATTCATCGAAGACATGATACCATTAGACAACTACTCTCTACTGGGGTTATCTCTGTGGACTATGTAACGTCAAAAGATAACATAGCGGATCCGCAAACCAAAGGGTTAAACAGAGAGTTAGTTGATAAATCATCAAGGGAAATGAGACTAAAGCCCATGAAGAATAAGTCGATACAATGGACACTCAACCTAGTTGACTGGAGATCCCAAGATCTAGGTTCAAAGGGACAACTAAATTATAAAAACCATGTTGGATCACTGTGGGGAGTTACCCATGTCCATTCCTATGATGAAATAGCGATTTTTGTAAGGTAAGAGGTTAAGCTAGGCTTTTAATGATTCTTATGCTTCAGAAATTCGAGCAGAGGAATGCGGGTTACTCTTAACTAAGATATCACCTATGTGAGAGGGAAGAAGGGCCACTTCCAAGAGAATAATGTAGGGCAATATTTTTGTTAAACTCTTGCAGAACCAAGCATATGTGTAACACCCCGTACTTTAAGAGAGTAATATATATATATATATATATATATATATATATATATATATATATATAGAGAGAGAGAGAGAGAGAGAGAGAGAGAGTCCCCTTCGGTTGCACACTACTTTTGGTGAGCACTCCGTGAGCACTCATGAAATAGAGCACCTATGACAAATCCGAACCTCTCATATTGTTCTATATACATTAGATAGCCTAAAAATAAAAAATCAAGTAATTTGAAGTTCATTTGCCCATCCATCATGCTGTTAGAATTTTCAGCCATACAATTTTGTAATGATGTAAATCATGGGCAAATGAACTTCAAATTACTTGATTTTTTATTGTTAGGCAATCTAAGGTATATAGAACAATATGAGCGGTTCGGATTTGTCATAGGTGCTCTATTTCGTGAGTGCTCACGGAGTGCTCACCAAAGTAGTGAGCAACCGAAGATTTCTCTCTCTCTCTCTCTCTCTCTCTCTCTCTCTCTCTCTCTCTCTCTCTCTCTCTCTCTCTATATATATATATATATATATATATATATATATATATAGATAATTGAGTAGCTGTCCCATAGAGTTTCCTATGGGAGTGGTTGTATGGGGTTGGTTGCACGGTTGGGCACAGGGGAACAGTAGTAGAGTTGCTGCTGCTGTGTGTGTTGCCTACGTGGGCGACATGGCAGGAAGGCAGGGCCAAGGATCAGGGGCTCTATTGGTCTGTCGACGTGGCAGTGGGGCCCCTTGGAAGTGACTTCACTGTGTATGGCTCGCGAAGAGAGAGAGCATGGTGTGGATTAAATTGATCTTATATCGGGAGAATTGCAAGATTAATTAATAATAAATGTAATTTCCTATGATCAATAATCACCTAATTGGTTAACCACCTTTTGAGAGACAACCTGTTGTGGACAGTTGTACTAATAAATAAATAAATTATATGAGTTTGGGGTCGGGGCGTTACAAATGGTATCAGAGCCGACTTTCGACACCGAGTGTGGGTCAGGGTGGGTATGCCTGAGAGGAAGCTGAGGTCAGTGTGCTGGCATTTTAGCCAGGGACAGTACGCTAGAATTAGCTGAATCAGGGTATGTCAATCTACATCGTCTAGAAAGGAGATCCTGGACTAGATTGCATGCCCCGTACTCAGTGAGGACGTTGAATTCTTAAGGGGGGTGTGTAACACCCCGTACTTTAAGAGAGTAATATATATATATATATATATATATATATATATATATATATATATATATATATATATATATATATATATATATATATATATATATATATATATACACACACACACACACACACACACACAAGATTTTCCCGTGGGCACGTGCCTACGGCACGTCTTCGGAACGATACAACACACGAAAAGCCCTGTAAACAGTAAAACAATAATTATGTAGTTCAAGTTTGAATAGTATGATAATAATTAGTTGTAAATAAAAGTCCATGTTTCTATTAGTATATGTTGAAAAATAATTATAAATGAGGGTGTAAAATCTAACTTCTTAGAACTTTAAGTGTGGAAAATGATAAAATTTAACTGTTGAAGAGATATTTGCTATTTTTAATATAACATGTGCAATAAAAAAAAATTCTGAAAATTTTACAAACCTGAAATTTTAAATTTTAAAATTCTAAGTAAATAAAGAAAGTGATATGTCTAAAAATAGGGTTAAATCGGAACCGTCCAAATCGGGCGCGAATCTTAAAGATCAGGGATAAAATGGTAATTTCACCTACAATCGGGTCTGAAGTGGTTACTGGGAATTTTTTCCAAAGCCCAATAACCCACGAACGGATCCATCTCAACCGGGTGCGGGTTTCAACCCACAAGAAACCCGGTCCAGCTTGGTAGAATTAGGGTTTAGGATTATACCTAATCAATGGCCCTGATTCACATCAATCCATTCACTCGGAAGTAGGGAACTGATCTTATCCCGAAACTGGTCCCTAAGGCGGCTATAAATAACCCCCATCCCCCACCATTAAGAGGTAATCAATCTTTTACCAGTAAAAGCTCATTCATAATCTTTCTGATTACTGACTTGAGCGTCGGAGGGTGCATCGCCGAGATCAACCCCGGTGTTTCGCACTTTTTGCAGGTGAACGGCGGGAGATCACGGTCGAACTCCGGCAGAAAGGTTTCAGGTTTGACTATTCAACATCCCGAAGAATCTACAAATTCTATTTGTTTACCCTCACACCAGATTTAGCGGCAACAAATTGGCGCCGTCTGTGGGAACAATCGAGTAGCAATTCTTCCTCTTCCCTTGGTTAAGATCACCTCCAGCCATGCCTCCCCGAAAACTGAGATCCAAAGGGTCCAACCGTGGACCCACTCCTCCTCAACCACAATAGGAGATCCCCCTCCAAACCGTCCAGCCACAGGGACAACTCCCACCATAACCTGATCAGCCCCCGCAGCAGGACCAACCTCCTCTTCAGAACCTTCAATCGCTGGGCTCCTGAATGCCGGCACAAGGGCCTCTTGTCCCAACCCTCAAAAGCAACCTCCTCATCGAGACCGCATCTCCGTACACAATCCTTCTACCGATTCAATGACATCTCACAACCCCCGGCCTTCCGAAGATCTACGCAATACCATTCTCAACTGGCAGAAAGAAAAGGACCTTCGCCACCGTTTGAATGAAAGGCGGGCCCGTGAGGGATCCTCCTGCCCGGAACGTCCAAATGAGCGATCTCTTCGTCGCCGCGACCACAGAAGATCCCCACCTCACAGGGGGCAGAGAGAGTCCCCTGAGTACCATCGAAGAAGATATTGGTCTCCCGCTGGTCGGCATCCCCCGAGGGACGATAACAGACCTATCACCTGGGCCAAATTCCAAGAGTTCCAGGCTACAATCCTGCAGGCCCTCAACCTCCGGCCGAATAACAACAATGCTCAGAGGGTCCCCTCTCCTCCTCTGGTCCAAAGTCCTCGCCATCGGTCCCTAACCCCTCCTCAAGCTCCGAGTCACCGCCATCACAGTCCTCACCATTCCCTAGCTACCATCGCCGAACTTCGCGATCCCCTTCTTACGAAGACGAGTTCGGAGGCTCACTTAGCTATCGTCAAAGGTACGATGCGGTCTACCGCTGCCTCCATGAGATGGAGAGGCGCCTTGGCCAACTGGATAGAGAAGAAGAACTGAGAGGAAGGACCTTCCGTCCAAGCCAACCTCCCTTCTCTCGAACAATCATGGAGGCGCTCGTTCCAATAGGCTTCAAGCCCCCACAGTTTGAAACTTACTCTGGGGTCTCAGACCCCGTGGACCACATCGAGAGCTTCAAGACCCTCATGTTCATCCACCAAGCTTCCAATGCTCTGCTGTGCAAAACCTTCCCAGCTACTCTCAAGGGTCCGGCCCGAGAATGGTACTCTCGTCTTGCCCCATCCTCCATATTCTCCTTTGAACAATTTGAGACCCTCTTCGTCACCCACTTCGTGAGTAGCCGCCGCACCGTGAAGACTAGTATTTTGCTACTCTACCTCAGTCAGAAGAAGGGTGAGAAGTTGAGAGATTATGTGAAGCGGTTTACCGCGGAAGCTAGGTCCATTGCCTCCCTCGACCAATCGGTCACCGCTGCAGCCTTCCAGTATCCATTCACTCGAAAGTAGGGAATTGATCTTATTCCGAAACTGGTCCCTAAGGCGGCTATAAATACCCCCCATCCCCCACCATTAAGAGGTAATCAATCTTTTACCAGTAAAAGCTCATTCATAATCTTTCTGATTACTGACTTGAGCGTCGGAGGGTGCGTCGGAGGGATCAACCCCGGTGTTTTGCACTTTTTCAAGTGAGCGGCAGGAGATCACGGTCGAACTCCGGCGGAAAGGTTTCAAGTTTGACTATTCAACATCCCGAAGAATCTACAAATTCTATCTGTTTGCCCCCACACCAGATTTAGCGGCAATAGATTGGCACCGTCTGTGGGAATAATTGAGTATCACTCTTTCCTTTTTCCTTGGTTAAGATCACCTCCAGCCATGCCTCCCCGAAATCTGAGATCCAAAGGGTCCAACTGTGGACCCACTCCTCCTCAACCACAATAGGAGATCCCCCTCCAAATCGTCCAGCCACAGGGGCAACTCCCACCACAACCTGATCAGCCCCCGCAGCAGGACCAACCTCCTCTTCAGAACCTTCAATCGCAAAGGGCTCCGCTTGGGGCCCTGAATGCTGGCGCAGGGGCCTCTTGTCCCAACCCTCAAAAGCAACCTCCTCATCGAGACCGCATCTCCGTACAAAACCCTTCTACCGATTCAATGGCATCTCACAACCCTCGGCCTTCCGAAGATCTATGCAATACCATCCTCAACTGGTAGAAAGAAGAGGACCTTCGCCACCGTTTGGATGAAAGGCGGGCCCGTGAGGGAGCCTCCTGCCCAGAACGTCCAAATGAGCGATCTCTTCGTCACCGCGACTACAGAAGGTCCCCACCTCGCAGGGGCGGAGAGAGTCCCCTGAGTACCATAGAAGAAGATATCGCTCTCCCGCTGGTCGGCATCCCCCGAGGGACGATAATAGACCTATCACCCAGGCCAAATTCCAAGAGTTCCAGGCTACAATCCTGCAGGCCCTCAACCTCCGGCCGAATAACAATAATGCTCAGAGGGTCCCCTCTCCTCCTCTGGTCCAAAGTCCTCGCCATCGGTCCCTAACCCCTCCTCAAGCTCCGAGTCACCGCCATCACAGTCCTCACCATTCCCCTAGCTACCATCACCGAACTCCGCAATCCCCTTCTTACGAAGACGAGTCCGGAGGCTCACTTGGCTACCGTCGAAGGTACGATGCGGTCTACCACCGCCTCCATGAGATGTAGAGGCGCCTTGAACAACTGGATAGAGAAGAAGAATTGAGAGGAAGGACCTTCCGTCCAAGCCAACCTCCCTTCTCTCGAACAATCATGGAGGCGCCCGTTCCAATAGGCTTCAAGCCCCCACAGTTTGAAACTTACTCTGGGGACTCAGACCCCGTGGACCACATCGAGAGCTTCAAGACCCTCATGTTGATCCACCAAGCTTCCGATGCTCTACTGTGCAAAACCTTCCCAGCTACTCTCAAGGTTCCGTCCCGAGAATGGTACTCTCGTCTTGCCCTATCCTCCATATTCTCCTTTGAACAATTTGAGACCCTCTTCGTCACCCACTTCGTGAGTAGCCGCCGCACCGAGAAGACTAGTATTTTGCTACTCTACCTCAATCAGAAGAAGGGTGAGAAGTTGAGAGATTATGTGAAGCGGTTTACCGCGGAAGCTAGGTCCATTGCCTCCCTCAACCAATCGGTCGCCGCTGCAGCCTTCCAGTTAAATGTCCTCAACTCAAGCCTTCGGTCCTCCCTAGCCAAGAAGCTCCCGTAAAACTTCTTCGACCTTCTTGACAGAAGCAAGAAGTATATCCAGGCCGAGGAAGCTGAACATCGCCCCACTTTTGAGGGGTCTTCCTCCGGGACCAAGAGAAAGGCTGCTGAAGAAGAGGGAGCAAAGAAGCTCCAGAAGGACAGTGGAGGACAGCGCGCCCACCTCCCAGATTTGAGATGTTTACCCCTCTTAACGCCAACATTTCTACCATTCTCATGGAGGTCGAGAAGGAAGGAGTTCTGCCTCCTGCCCCGAAGATGAATACCCCCAGCAAGAAGAGGGACAGGGGAAAATGGTGCTGATATCATCGAGACCACGGCCACAACACCAACGACTGTCGGGCCCTGAAGAATGAAATTGAGGCCCTAATCCAGAGAGGGCAGCTATCTAAGTTTGTGAGAAAGGACCGAATTGATCTTCCTCCACCGCCCAGGGGGGCTAACAAGCATCCCGAAAGGCGTGATGAGACTCCCGAGTTTGAAGAGGAACGTGTCTTGCATCTCATTCATGGAGGTCCCATGGAAGGAACCTCCAACTCTTACCGGAAGGCTTTCATACGAGAAGTTAATTCGGTTTATGGCATACCACCTCCCAAAGGCCTCGGAGTCCCGATCAGTTTCTCAGATGAAGACCTGGAGGAGGTCCGAACCCCCCATTGTGATGCACTAGTGATCAACCTCCATATGGCAAATTTTAAAGTGGAGAAGATTCTGGTGGACAATGGTAGTTCCGTTAACATCCTCTTCCTGGCGGCTTTCCGAGGACTAAAGTTATTGCGGGACAGGCTCAAGCCCACAGGCTACACGCTCCATGGGTTCACGGGAGTGCCAGTGACTATCGAAGGGGTGATCACCCTCGACGTAACCGCTGGCAAAACTCCTACTACCCGGACAGAGCCGATGGACTTCATGGTCGTCGACATCCCAGCTACTTACAATGTGATTCTAGGCCGACCTGGCCTAGCTGCTTTAGAGGCCATCCCGTCGGCTTATCATCTTAAGATGAAGTTTCCCACCAAGTCAGGAGTGGGAGAAGTAAGAGGTAGTCAAGAGATAGCCCGCAAGTGTTACATGACCTCCACCGGGGGCCTTTTCCACTCCCTCGAGACCCTCGATATTCCCCAGGGGAATGCCCAACCTATGTCCGAACTGGTGGATGAGCTGGAGGAAGTGCTCTTTTCCGAGCAAGATCCGAACCGCAAGTTCCTCATCAGCAAGACCCTCTCATCTGCCCTATGTTCCGACATAGTCCAATGCATCAAAAAGAACCATGACCTCTTCGCCTGGTCTGCTGCCGATATGCCAGGAATTTCTGAGGAACTCCTCGTCCACCACCTAAGAGTTGCTCCGGGGTCCAAACCGGTCCAACAGAAGAGGCACAAATTCGCCCCTGAGTGCCAGCAAGCTATAAAGGAAGAAGTGGACAAACTCCTCAAGGCCCGATTCATACAAGAAGTCAACTATCCCGAATGGCTCTCCAATATTGTTATGGTTAAGAAGACCAACGGGAGCTGGAGAATCTGCATCGACTTCACGGACCTAAACAAAGCATGCCCGAAGGATCCTTTCCCTCTTCCCAGCATTGACACCTTGATCGACGCTACTTCGGACCATGAGCTGCTGAGCTTTATGGATGCCTTCTCCGGATACAATTAAATTAGAATGTTCCCCCCGGATATCCCAAAGACCTCCTTCGTCACCGATCAAGGGCTCTATTGCTATAGGGTAATGCTCTTCGGACTGAAGAATGCCGGTGCCACCTACCAACGCCTAGTCAATAAAGTCTTCCAGAATCAGATCAGCCGAAATATGGAAGTGTATGTTGATGATATGCTAATTAAAAGCATCCATGGGGCTGACCATGTTGCCGATCTCCAAGAAGCATTCGATGTGTTGAGGAAGCATGATATGAGGCTCAACCCGAACAAGTGTGCGTTCGGAGTCTCTTCGGAAAAGTTTCTAGGCTTCATGGTCAGCCAAAGAGGAATCGAAGCCAACCCCGAGAAGATCAAAGCCATACTGGACATGGCACCCCCTACAAGTGTGAAAGAGGTTCAGAAGCTCACGGGGTGCCTCGCGGCCATTGGGCGCTTCCTGTCAAAGTCTGGAGAAAAATGTCTTCCTTTCTTTAAGGCACTCAAGGGGGCTAAGGGCTTCGAGTGGGGCCAACAACAGCAAGAATCGTTCAATCAGCTAAAGGCCTATCTAGTCAATCCCCCTCTCCTCAGCAAGCCTATCCCCAAGGAAACACTCTACCTCTACCTAGCCACCTCCGAGCAAACCCTCAGCGCTGTACTAATGAGGGAACAAGACAAGACTCAGAAGCCTATCTATTACATGAGCAAGGTACTTCGGGATGCCGAGCTCCGCTATCCAAGATTGGAGAAGATCCATACGCCTCAGTTATGGCAGCCAGGAAACTCTGTCCTTATTTTCAATCCCACTCGGTGGTCGTTCTTACCGACTATCTGCTTAAGCAAGTTCTACACAAGGCTGAGACCTCCGGGCGTCTGATGAAATGGTCGATCGAATTGAGTCAGCATGACATATCTTACCAGCCGCAGACCGCAATCAAGGCTCAAGCCTTAGCTGAGTTTATTGTTGAGAGCACCATCCAAGAGGTCAGTCAAGCAGCGAACGGGCCTCCCATCTGGACAATATGTGTAGACGAGTCCTCTTGCACAGAAGGGAGCGGAGCCGGGGTCATTCTGGCAGGCCCAGATGACTTCGTTCTCCAATACTCCCTCCGCATCAACTTTAAGGTCTCCAACAACGAAGCAGAATATGAAGCCCTTATAGTCGGCCCTGGTATGGCTCGCAAGGCAGGGGCACAACGTCTCCGAATATTCAGTGATTCGCAGCTGGTGGTGAATCAAGTCTTAGGGGAATACGAAGTGCGAGACGACCGAATGGCTAAGTACCTAGCCAAGGTCCAAAGTCTCATGACTTCATTCGAAGAGCCTTTCCCGCTTTCAAAATCAGAGACTCTCGTTTGGAATTCAAGAGAATCTTAAGAGTCTCATCCAGAGGGGGATATGGGACACTCGTTTTGGGGCCCCCAAATTGGACCCTATTATTGATTAATTAATACAAGACAATTCCCTATGACTATGTAATATGTATTTTAATCTCGTCTCTGATTTTGAAAGCGGGAAAGGGGCCCACTTTCAAAATCAGATACTCTCTTCAGAGTTGGAATTCAAGAGAATCTTAAAAGTCTCATCCAGAAGGGGATATGGGACACTCGTTTTGGGGCCCCCAAATTGGACCCTATTATTGATTAATTAATACAAGACAATTCCCTATGACTATGTAATATGTATTAATTCAGTGGATCTCTAGAGAAGAAAATTCCCAAGTAGATGCCCTCTCCAAATTGGCCTCCTCCTCCCTTCAAGGTCTCGAGCAGACCGTCCTGATTGAAGTACTCCTAAGACCGTGCATAGAAGAAGAAGCCCCTGACTCAATGGAGTCGCTGCTCATCCAACTCCGGGATAACTGGATGAAACCTTTGATAGAATTTCTCAGGGATGGGCATCTCCCCGAAGACCCTAAAGAAGCTCGTCGAGTCCGAACGAGAGCGAAGCAGTACACCCTTGTTGAAGGGGTCTTGTACAAACGCTCCTACACCCAAGTAGACGGCAGAACCTACTTGAGATGTCTCTCCCCGGAAGAAGCCTCATATGCCTTGCAAGAACTCCACGAAGGTGTAGGTGGAGCCCATTCAGAGTCGAGGTCCCTCGCCAGGAAGGTGTTGAATTACGGATATTTTTGGCCTACCCTGCTTCGCGATGCCGAACAGCATGTGCGACACTACAGCTCCTGTCAGCAGTACTCCAACCTTCGTCGCCTACACTAAGCACAACTCACATCTCTATCAAGTCTGATTCCCTTCGAAATGTGGCGGAACAGCTTCCCAACGTACTGTGGAACTACCGCACCACAAAACGGACCCCCACAGGTGAGTCGCCATTTAATCTCACCTATGGGTCCGAAGCTGTGATCCCTTTGGAAGTCGGTCTACCATCTCCTCGCCTTATGGCCTTTGAAGAAGAGCAGAATGCCAAAGAGCTTCGGGCAAATTTGGACTTAGTTGATGAGCTCTGTGAAAGAGTTTCAATCCGCCAGCAAAACTACCGAAGAAGAATTGAGCAGGCCTACAACAAAAGGGTCCGTCCCACCAATCTTAAGGAAGGGGACTTGGTCCTCAGAAAACTATCTATCTCCTTCCCCGGCCAAAAGAGTAAGCTGGCCCCCAATTGGGAAGGACCCTATAAGATCACCAAGGTAGTTCGGCCCGGGACGTACCGACTTGAAGACCTTGAAGGCAGAGAGATACCCAGGACTTGGAATGCCGACCACCTACTGAAGTATCAAGAGAGCGCCTTAACGCCTCTCTAAGTAACTTCAAGTGTCGATTCATTCCCATATTTTCACTTGTATTTTGCTTCTTTATTTTTTCATTATAATAACGACTTGCAACTTAGAAGCAGCCGATTAGCAGTTATCAATAAAGATATTCTTTTCCCCATATTTTCCTTGTGAATTATTTTTATCTTTCTGTTTAAGGCCTTTAATCACTCTTACTTAAACGACGAGTTTGGAGTCCAAAACTTGGCTCGATTCTGCTTCGCTAGCTCGCTCTTAAGCGAGCTAGAAGTGGTTCGCCATTCGAAATTGCTCCCACAACTGTTGAAACTTACTCAAACGACGAGTTCAGAGTCTAAAACTTGGCTCGATTCCGCTTCGCATGTTCTCTCTTAAGCGAACTAGAAGTGGTTTGCCATTCGGAATTGCTCCCACAACCATTGAAACTCATTTCAAACGACGCGTTCGAAGTCCGAACCACTTGGCTGGATAACCAACGAAGTTTCTACGACTAGACTAGACATGGGAGAAGAGTACTTTAGAGGAGCTAAACTTTGGTTCTTATGATTCGTTTAAAGTTGTCCTCACTCTTGGACCTCGGCACACCTTGCCGAGCGTTGTTGGCACCGACGCCCAAACGAGGAAAAAATCCCCTCTTGGACCTCGGCACGCCTTGCCGAGCACTCTTGGCACCGACGCCTAAACGAGAAAAAATTCCTCACTCTTGGACCTCGGCACACCTTGCCGAGCGCTCTTGGCATCGATGCCCAAACGAGGAAAGAATCCTCTCTTGAGCCTCGGCACGCCTTGCCGAGCGCTCTTGGCACTGACGCCCAAACGAGGAAGTCTCTTAAGCCAGCTAAAAGTAGTCCGCCCTTTATAAGCAATACAACCACAAGGCCAACAAAGCAAAAGTCCAAGAAGGGAAAAAGGCTCACTTTATATACAAAATTTGAGAAGACAGCACAAAACAGTACTCCACTTTACAACAAAATTTCAGGAGTCAAAAAAGCTAAAGTCGCGATACTTTTCTCTGCAATGGAATTACAAGAGTTGGGAAGCCACAACTACAAATTCGCCTCGTAATACTCGGACAAAATGCGATATTGGGGAAACAAGAAGAGCTTTAATGCCTCCTAGGCACGGGGATATTCCGCTTTAAAGATACACGCGGATGGCGGCGCCGAACCTCAGAACTTGTCCCTAGACCGGCAAACTGGGACGTATCTTCGGCGCTACTCCGGATAGTCGCGCCAGCAGAAGCCCCGCTCGACGACATAGCCACGCCGCTTTGGGCATCGCCCGGACATTGTCGAACCACAGGCGGACGGGTCGCAAGCTCGTAAAACGAAATACCCCGCTCACTTTCTTCGTGGGTGCATAAAGTGCTTCTGACATTGATTGGTCCCGAATGAGGTTTGAGGCAAGCGACTTCCGCCTCCAGCTCGACTATGCGTTGTTTCCGAGAATCGTCATTCACAGCTACCTTGAAGCGAGGAGGCACAGCGGAGCTCGCGACACCGGGACTACTGGCAATAATTCGGCGAACTTGAGTAACCTCGATACTCTTGTCTACCGTGGCCCTCTTCAACACGTCGACCGCCGCCGACAGCTCGTCGCATTCGGCCATTAACTTGCCCACCGCCACAGTCAATTCCTCTTCCTCCGCCAGGAGCTCTTCCTCCACTATCTGTAGGTGGTGGATCTCAGCGAGCAGGTCGTCTCTCTCCGTTGTCATCTTCGACAACGAGTGTCGGAGGCACTTAAGCCTCAGGCCAAAAGTGAAAGCTGTTGACGAGCCATCATCCTCGTCTACGGAGGGGCATCTCAGCAAGCCTACCTTCCAGATGTCGAATCTCGGTGTTTTGCCAACCGACAATCAGTTGCAGATGATTTCGCTAACTTTCAGCCCTGTGCAACCCCAACTCAACTTCATAAAGGCACTCTCGGCACCTAGTTAGACACAGCCTCGTTGCCCCTAAACCGACCTCAAAACGTAGCTCCTTCCCTGCATTAGTGGGTTCGACGAGCTGGGTCACCTCGACGAGCTGAAAATTTGAGGCAAACAACGAAAACGCTAAGCAAAAATTGGCAAATTTGGTTCACCCAACTCCAGAGCAAGGCAGTGTGCACACGGCAAAGACTTGATCTTTTGTTCACACACGGTCAAAGCATTGGGCAGAGTTGCGTGAACACTTAGCCAAATTTCTAGAAAACATTTGTAAAAGCTTTCCCCAAAAGAAACACATGATCGAGCCCAAAAAGTTATATTTTCATTCATCATAAAAAATGCGGTGGCCAGTCCGCAATTAGGCAATACATTTAGAGGCGCAAGATAAGAACACAAGAGTGAAAGAAGAAGAAGCAGGAGACGACCTCTTTCCCGGGGCGACGAGTTTGTACGGGGTCGGACTCTCCCGAAGGTGTCAACATCGCCAGCGGAGTTACCACCGACCGCTGGACCTCGCCGATGACCTCGACCTCTGCGTCCTCTTCATCATCACCTTCTTCCCCCTCCAACTCGGGGTCGAAGCCGTCGACGTGGCCGGGGAAAAGGCGCCATCCGGAGCAATCAACCTCAGGATAGCGCTCCGACACCTGCGCAAGCCTGGGCATACGCCTTGGCCATGTTGATGGCAAGGAAGCCCTACGCCTTTTCCATGGTCGCCGCCTCGGCACCCTTCACCACTGCAGCCTTGGCTTCCACTGCCTCGTCCAGCTGCTTGGCCGAATCCTCCCTCTGTCGAAGCAGATCGGCCTCGAGCTTCGTGACAAGGCCCTCGAGGTATTCGAGCCTTGTCGCCTTCCCCTCTGCCTCGACCTTCAACTTGTCGAGCTCATTGGCGAGGCGAGCTTTTTCAGCCCGAGCGTGATCGGCCTCCTTCTTGAGGTCCTTCTCCAGCTCCTTCAACTTCTCCATGAGATGACCGAAGTGGATGGTTATCTGCGGTCGAACAACAGAAAAACAAAAGAAGTTAGAAAATCCAACATGCAGGTTACATACAAAATGGAAATTGGCACTCACCGATACTGCCGAGCGTGCGATCTCGACGGGATCGTCGCCAGTGCTTCCGGCGTCCATGGCGGCTCGATCTTTCGGTGTTGCCAGGTGCTTCACCGCCTGCATGCTCGATGTCGAGTCGCCGAAAAATCCGTCGAATTTTTGAACCTGCCAGTCCGAAACATAGATCTTCTTGTGCTCCTCCGTAAGCAGTTCCTCAGCATCCACCGTCAGCAGAGGCACCTCCATCCCGAGTGCAGCAGCAATTGGGAACTCGCCTGCCTCGGCTGATGCCGAGGTTGCTGCCGGAGCCCTGCTCGGGGTCACGGCCTTCGGTGCCTCCACCTCCTCGGCGGCACTGGCGACCTTCTGAGCCTTCGGAGCAGTCAGCTTGGTTGCGACCCTCTTGTGCTTCTTCGGCGCCTTGCTCTCGAGGGCGACCCTCTGTGCTAGCACCGCGTCATAGTCTATAGTCTCTGCATCAAGAGAGAAATTGTTTAAAACCCAAGATGCAATCGAGCAAAATAAAAAGGACAAAAGGAAAACACAGATAAAGCCGCGCACTAGGATCTACGCGGCAGAGCCCTCCCTGAAGTGAACGTCTTCGGTCAGATCTCGCCAGTCAAACTTGGGTCGATCGAGAAGAACCCGAACTGCATCTTCTTCCTTAGGATGGAGCACTGGCGACTCCCTCACTCGCTTCGTCACCTCCTCCACCCAGCCAGAGGGAATGGGCCACGCCTTGCGACTCCGCAGTATGAAGTACTTGTCGCGCCAGTGCTTTATGGAGTCGGGACAAATGACGAGCCGAGCGCCATGTCTCGGGGCCAAATAATACCGGAACTCAGACCAGCTCTGCTGGTGGAGCCGGTAAAGCGTCCGAAGCACCCTCAACTCCGATTCGACCTCGGCTGTCTGGCAGTGGAGCACGAACCAGCTGATGACTCTCCACGTGTTCGGCATAAGTTGAATGGGGCTGACCCCAAACCACCTAAGTACCTGAATCAAGAACGGGTGGAGAGGGAGCCGTGCCCCGGCGATGAACGCATCGACCAGCCAGAAACACATGTTTACTGGTATCGGCAAATTGGCCCTAACCCCAGGGCCCGATAGCATCAGTTCATACTGCTCTGGGATTTGGAAGCAATCCCGGATCACTACCAGGTCCGCCTCATTGAGGATAGAAACTGTGTCGTCCGCCTCCGAGGTCTCTCTTGCCGCATTCTCCTCGAAGGTGCACCCCCTCCCGTGAACTATGTGCTCAGCATGCTCCTCGGGAAGCTCCCGAACCCTATGGAGCCCTGTCAGCACCCCTGGCAATCTGCCGAACTCCCCCATACGCTTCAGATCTTCCACGATTGTGTCTCGACTAGATACCATCTTGCCCTTGTCAGTGCGAGCTCTCTGACCTGGAGACGGTGCTTCGCCAACCGAGGGGGAGGGCTCCGAAACGGGGGAAAGCGACATTTTTTATATACTTGAAATAAACTAAGTATAAGTTACCTTGAAGCGACAGTTGCGGTCGGAATATTCACCGAAAAACAGTCGATGATCACCGGGAGCTCTCGATAGTAGGAAATCACTGCCTAAGTAAAAAATTTGGAGAAGTGAAAAATGAGGGGGGGATGGAGTCTTATAGAGCTTGACACACAGAACGAGGATAATGGGCCTCAAGAAAACCAACAGTCAGGCCCATTTACACTAAGCGACAAAAAAAGCTGTACCGTCACATTAATGACCATGCCAACTCGTACAGTCGCATTAATGGCTACCGGTCAAAGTCGTCAGAAGGTCAAGTCATCAGGCCAGCCTGTCATCTCCTGGCCATAAAGTCCTCACTCTTGGACCTCGGCACACCTTGCCGAGCGCTCTTGGCACCGACGCCCAAACAAGGAAAAATCCTCACTCTTGGACTTCGGCACGCCTTGCCGAGCGCTCTTGGCACCGACGCCCAAACGAGAAAAAAATCCTCACTTTTGGACCTCGGTACACCTTGCCGAGCGCTCTTGGCACCGACGCCTAAACGAGGAAAAAATCCTCACTTTTGGACCTCGGCACACCTTGCCGAGCGCTCTTGGCACCGACGCCCAAACGAGGAAAAAATCTTCACTTTTGGACCTCGGCACACCTTGCCGAGCGCTCTTGGCACCGACGCCCAAACGAGGAAAAAAACCTCACTATTGGACCTCGGCACACCTTGCCAAGCGCTCTTGGCACCGACTCCCAAACGAGAAAAAAATCCTCACTTTTGGACCTCGGCACACCTTGCCGAGTGCTCTTGGCACCAACACCCAAACAAGGAAAAAATCCTCACTCTTGGACCTCGGCACGCCTTGTCGAGCGCTCTTGGCACCGACGGCCAAACGAGAAAAAATTCTTCACCCTTGGACCTCGGCACGCCTTGCCGAGCGCTCTTCGCATCGACGCCCAAACGAGGAAAAATCCTTACTTTTTGACCTCGGCACACCTTACCGAGCGCTCTTGGCACCGACGCTCAAACAAGAAAAAAATCCTCACTTTTGGTTCTCGGCACACATTACCGAGCGCTCTTCGCACCGACGCCCAAATGAGGAAAAAGTCCTCACTCTTGGACCTCGGCACGTCTTGCCGAGCGCTCTTGGCACCGACACCCAAACGAGGAACAAATCCTCACTTTTGGACCTCGACACACCTTGCCCAGCGCTTTTGGCACCGATGCCCAAACGAGAAAAAAGTCCTCACTCTTGGACCTCGGCAAGCCTTGCCGAGCGCTCTTGGCACCGATGCCCAAACGAGGTAAAAATCCTCACTTTTTGACTTCGGCACTCCTTGCTGAGCGCTCTTTGCACCGACGCCCAAATAAGAAAAAAATCCTCACTTTTGGACCTCGGTACACCTTGCCGAGCGCTCTTGGCACCGACGCCCAAACAAGGAAAAAGTACTCACCCTTGGACCTCGGCACGCCTTGCCGAGTACTCTTGACACCGACGCCCAAACGAGGTAAAAATCCTCACTTTTTGACCTCGGCACACCTTGCTGAGCGCTCTTCGCACCAACGCCCAAATAAGAAAAAAATCCTCACTTTTGGACCTCGGTACACCTTGCCGAGCTCTCTTGGCACCGACGCCCAAACGTGGAAAAAGTTCTCACTCTTGGACCTCGGCACGCCTTGCCGAGCGCTCTTGGCACCGACGGCCAAACAAGGAAAAAAATCCTCACTTTTGGACCTCGACACGCCTTGCCGAGCGTTCTTGGCACCGATGCCCAAATGAGGAAAAAATCCTCACTTTTGGATCTCAGCACACCTTGCCAAGCGCTCTTGGCACCGACCCTCAAACATGGAAAAACCCACTTCGGACTTCGGCAAAGGCATGTCGGACCCCCTCTCAGCACTTGTAGCCTCGCCGAAGTATCTCTGCTCTTCGGCAAAAGGTGCCGAACCTCCCTAGACCTTGACCTCCTTTATAACATGCGATTGAGAGGGGTCGGCAACGGCGCCGAAGCAACTAAACCCCCGAACGAAGAGAAGGAATCCTTCAAGCAACCACAAGTATTAGATCTCCCCAAAATTCCCACCCTATGCTGATGAAGGGCCCAGATCGCACCGCATCATAAAACGAATTTAAAAATTAATTTCTATTTATTAAAATCAAATTATTTATTTAAAAATTGCAAAAGAATGATTAAAAATTCAGAAAAAATAATTAAAAATTCTAAAAAATAATTATAAATTCGGAAAAATATTTTCGAGCCCCTGGATAAATAATTATCGCTTAGAATAATTAATTAAGGCCCCCGAATAATAAATCACCGCTTCGCAAATTTAAATAAATGATCCGAAAAATAGATAAAAATTAAGAAAAATCACCAAAAGTTCAGGAAAGCTCGAGAATAACCTTGAGCATTCAACTATCTCTAAAAATCACCATAATACCTCATACAAAGATTTGACGCCCCTCAGTTGGACTCCGATACAACTCCGCAAGCCATTAAAATAGTAAAACTACTCCTCAAAGGCTGATTAAACTCAGTCTTCGGTAGTGGAGGGCTCGTGATATGGATAAAATAGGGTTAAATCGGAACCGTCCAAATCGGGCGCGAAGCTTAAAGATCAGGGGTAAAATGGTAATGTCACGTACAAACGGGTCTGAAGTGGTTACTGGGTCTTTTTCCCAAAGGCCCAATAATCCACAAACGGATCCATCTCAACCGAGTGCGGGTTTCAACCTGCAAGAAACCCGGTCCAGCTGGGTAGAATTAGGGTTTATGATTATACCTAATCAACGGCCTTGATTCACATCTATCCATTCACTGGAAAGTAGGGATTTGATCTTATCCCGAAACTGGTCCCTAAGGCGGCTATAAATACCCCCCATCCCCCACCATTAAGAGTAATCAATCTTTTGCCAGTAAAAGCTCATTCATAATCTTTATGATTACTGACTTGAGCGTCGTAGGGTGCGTCGCTGGGATCAACTCCGGTGTTTCGCAATTTTTGCAGGTGAACGGCGGGAGATCATGGTCGAACTCCGGCGGAAAGGTTTCAGGTTTGACTATTCGACAACCCGAAGAATCCACAAATTCTATCTATTTGCCCCCACACCAGATTTAGCGGCAACAGAAAGAATGGGAGAGGGAGAGGGAGAGAGAGAGAGAAATATGAAAAAAGTGAAGAGTGAAGAGAGAGATAGTAATAAAGTAATGAGTTTTTTAGTTTTGGGGGGAAAAATTTAATTTTGGGGTTTAAAATTTTGGGCGGAAAAATATGTTTTGTGAGAATCAATCTAGGCCATTGATTTTAGGGGAGATTGAATGAGAGCCACTTGATAGAATTCTTTGTAATTTATTATTATTATTATTATTATTATTATTATTATTATTATTATTATTATTATTATATATATATATATATATATATATATATATATATATATATATATATATATATATATATATATATATATATATATATATATATATATATATATATATGGGCGCTTCAGTTGCGCACCCCTCTTTGCGCACTCCTCCTACGCAATCCTCCTCAGCCACTGGATTTTGATCTTCATCATGATCAAAATCCAGTGGCTCTCCTTTCAGGCGTTCTCTCAGTTAATATGATGGGGGCACTAAGGTCATTTTCTCATCTTTTCTCTATCTTCTCCCTCTGCTCTCTCTATCTCCTGCTCTCTTCTCTCGTTCTCCAATCCCCCTGTTAACCCAAACCCTAGCTTCCTCGAATCCACCTCCACCTCAGCGCCGCTTCAAATCCAGCTCTCAAATCGCTCAAACCCTCTCCTATCTTCTCTCTCCCCGCTTTCAACTCTCCTTATCAAAACCCTAACTCATCGAAACCCACCCAGAACGAAACCCTAACTCCTGCTATCGAAAGTTGTCGATGCCCATTCTCCTGCTTTCGAAATCCCCCATATCCCCAAAAACCCATCAAAACCCACCCGATCGAAACCTAACTCCACCTTTCTTCTCCACCCCGACATCTTCGTTCAGGTATAATTTTGTAAACATTTTTTTTCCAATTTTTTTTTTCAATTCCCTTTTTTTGCAGTTATAGTGGTGTGTAGCACAAGAAGTGGAAGAAGAAGAAGGAGAAGCAGCAGCAGAACAACTGAATTATAAAGACAAGCATTGAAAATCTTAATGTGATTTGGGCATTGCTTGAAATCTTTGGAGCTTCAAAACTGTAAAACATTTTTCTGTTTTTGCGATTCCCAAAAACTTTGTCCCGCTTCATCACCATGTGTTACTATTATGAGGATAGTTCTGGAAAAAAAAAATGAAAACAACAAATGAGAAAATTATAGGCTCACAACGAACAAAAAAACTTCAACAAATGCTTAAACATCCCAGTGAACAAAAGAAATTTGTAGGCTCAGACCATTCTCAAAATTAGCTAGCTTTCAGTGAAGCATGCTATCAACAATTCAATCAATATTTGTGAAGGCTCAAACAAAAGATGCTTACAAAGAAACTGAAACAACTAGCACCTCAAGTGCTGAAAAATAGTGTAGGCTCAGAACAATATATAAAGTCAAGTGCTGCGTAATTGTAATTTTGAATCAAGCATAAGTGTATCAAATGCTGAAATTGAGTGTCACGAGAGCTGCATTATTATACCATGAACATGAAATTGAACATTAAAGCCTCTTCAACAAATGCTTAAACATGAAGTTAAACTCAATAAACACAAAACTGACTTGAGACACCTTCAGCGTTTCTTTCTTCGGCTCGCTCTCGGCTTGGTAGGTAGGGGAAACACAAAATAAAACTTGTCAATTTTTTTGTCGTCACTGCCTACACACTCAGAAATAGAATACAATGGAACTAAATTTAAAACATTACAACGAATCAAACACTTCCCTCAATTCATATAATCGGAATTTTCCTCAGAACATTCGTTAGTGGAGGTATCCACCTCTTGTGCATTGAACTCACATATATATAGAGAGAGCCCCTCGGTTGTGCACTCATCTGGTGTGCACTTTGATCCTGGTCATGATCGAAAGGCTCACAAGAGCTCCGCTCTTCTCACTTACAAAGAGGAGTAGTTAGGGAATTTCCCTTACCCCTCATAGTTCACCTTTTACACTCCTAGTTGCTGCCACTTCTCCTACTAACCCAAAAAAAATTAAAAAGCATAAGATTGAAGTATGATTAATTAAACTAACCCAAACATAATTTAAAAATTCAAAAATATTAGTAGGATCAGAACACACTATTCACACTAGGGCTGCACTACAGTGCCATGCCAACTGGTTCAAATGCATAAATAATCAAGCATCAGTTAATTAAATAATCAAGCATCAGCTTAAATGCATAAACACACCCTCCATCAATTTTATAATGAGGCATCACTTCAACTGCATAAATACACCCTTCAAAATGCATAACAGGGGGATTGGGGAACGAGAGAAAAGAGGGGGAGATAGAGAGAGCAGAGGGAGGAGATAGTGAAAAGATGGGAAAATGACCTTAGTGCCCCCATCATATTAACTGAGAGAGCGCCTGAAAGGAGAGCCACTTTATTTTGATCATGATGAGGAGGAGTGCGCAAAGAGGGGTGCACAACTGAAGCGGCCCTTATTCATATTAGTGGATGTTCATTGGTAGATTGTCATCACTGCCTACTTTCACACACACAAAAATAAGGGACCAACTTTGTAAATAAGATTCATATAGTCAAATACTTCCCTGATCAGATCATAGGATTTACATAGTTGTCCAATAGATGCATTCTCTTTCATTACCTGCAAATTGATTAAACTTACTCATCAGAAAATGTTTGAACAAATGAATGCTGAATAGTGTAAGTAAATGAGTAAATGCATGATAAGATACCTCAATAATCTATATCATTCAATTCGAGCTCACTCTATATTGATCATGTTTGAAAGCATGGGCTGAACTATAATAAGAACACTTGCAAGATAGAGGTAATAGATGTTGATCTCAAATCAAATTCATTCGTAATTTATTGGTAAGAATATTTTGTAACTTCAGCTATCTCCTACAGCGTAAACTAACTTAAATTATCGACTTTCACCAGTAGGGCATTATCAAACTCATCAAAACCATAGACCATTTCACTCACCCACATTCTAAAACAGGTAGCTTTATCAACATCCCATAATTCCAAATTGGAAATTTACCCAATAATTAATGACTTAGGTTTTCATCTTTCTTATCCAAAACAGAAAGATTACCCAATTTTGCTTGTGAGATTCACCAATCACTAGTAATTCCCAAAATCCATCACTATGTTAGGATTTTATAGCACACAAAAAAACACCCCAATCTCAACTTTTCTCTAATGGGCAATTGAAAAATCAATAAATAAACTGATCTAAATTTTCATCAAATTGAAAAACGAAAAGAACTGAAGGTGGTGGAAATGCCATTTGAACTGCCATTAACAAGCTTATGGATTTCTACGGATTTCTGGGAATATGGGGACATGGGGAGATTTCGAAAGCAGGAGAAGGGGCGTCGACAACTTTCGATAGCAGGAGTTAGGGTTTCGATCTGGGTGGGTTTCGATGAGTTAGGGTTTCGATCAGGAGAGTTGAGAGTGGGGAGAGAGAAGATAGGAGAGGGTTTGAGCATTTTGCGGCGCTGAGGTGGAGGTGGATTCGAGGAAGCTAGGGTTTGGGTTAACAGGGGGATTGGGGAACGAGAGAAGAGATCGGAGATAGAGAGAGTAGAGGAAGAAGATAGAGAAAAGATGAGAAAATG
This sequence comes from Hemerocallis citrina, assembly GCA_017893485.1. NCBI lineage: Eukaryota > Viridiplantae > Streptophyta > Magnoliopsida > Asparagales > Asphodelaceae > Hemerocallis > Hemerocallis citrina. The sequence continues at coordinate 279,164,966 of CM030360.1, read as the reverse complement.
ACGTTAGTGCCCCCATCATATTAACTGAGAGAGCTCCTGAAAGGAGAGCCACTGGATTTTGATCATGATGAAGATCAAAATCCAGTGGCTGAGGAGGAGTGCGTAGGAGGAGTGCGCAAAGAAAGGTGCGCAACTGAAGCGCCCCTATATATATATATATATATATATATATATATATATATATATATATATATATATGAAAATCTTCTATTGTGCACCACCCCTACGTATGCACTCGGCCTTCCCGCCTTCGTATTGAAAATCCGAACCGTTCACTTTGATCTACACATCTAAATTAGTCTAAATATGTAAAATCAAATCATTTGAAATTCATTTACCCATCCATCATGTGACTATAAAAAATAATGATTTTCAGCCATACAATTTTGTAACACTTAATTGGATGGACAAATGAATTTCAAATTATTTGACTTTACATATTTAAACTAATTTAGATGTGCTGATCAATGTGAACGGTTCGGACCGTCGATACAAAGACGGGAAGGCCGAGTGCACACGCCGTGTGCATGGTGCACAACAGAAGACTTCCATATATATATATATATATATATATATATAATATAATATAAAAGAATTGAGTGGCTTGCCCATAGAGTTTCCTATGGGAGTGGTTGTCTGAGGGTTGGCTGCACTCTGGAGCCCAGGGGAACAGCAGCAGAGCTGCTGCTGTTGCTATGTGTTGCCCACGTGGACGATGTGGCAGAGAGGCGGGGCCCAGGAAGGGCTTTGTTGGTCTGTTGACGTGGCAGTGGGGCGCCCTGGAAGTGGCTTCGCTGTGTGTGGCTCGCGAAGAGAGTAAGCGGGGTGTGGACTAAATTAATCCCATATTAGGAGAATTGCAAGATTAATTAATAGTAAATATAATTGCCTGTTGCTGTTGATTACGGGTGTGGGAGCAAACAAATGAATTTGTGAGTTCTTTGAGGAAAACAGTAAAGCGAACCTGTTGGCCTTCACCAACGTGTTGACTTGTTCCATGCCGCTGCCGCGAACCTGCACAAAGTTCGATACACCGGGATGGATCCTGGCGACGAACCCTCCGACGCTTTTGTCAGTAATCTCCAAGATTAAGAAAAAGTCTTAGGTAGGAAAAGATTCATTACCTTGTTATGGATGGGGGGGGGGGGTATTTATAGTCGCCTTAGGGATCTGTTTCGAGATAAGGACAAATCTCTACTTCCCGGTGTGGATGGATAAGCTGGAGAGTTTGAATTTGTTTCCTGATAAGAAGTGGTTAAAACCGCCTCTTAGAGATAATGACGAATTTGGATTTCTCCTTATCCTTCTGAATTGGTTTGTAACGGGTTGGTACTCGTATCCCATATGACAGACCCGTTTATGGGTTAATGGGCTTTGAAGAAGATACCCAGTTCCCATTTCGGACCCGTTTGTAGGCGAATTTTGTCCTGTCATTCTGTCGTGTCTGTGGTCGTCAATTTCATTCATGTAGGGAATGTTAGAAAATGGGTATTTTATACACCATTTACAAACAAGCTTTTGAGCAATTTTTTGGGTAAGATCCTCTATGAATTAGTGAGAGATCTTGATGGATTTGTGTTCTCCTTCGTGAGTAGATCAAAATCATATATTTACTTGCCTAAAACGGTTATCGGGTGAATGAAAAATTGTCTCCCAAAGTGAGGCGGTTTTATCTCTGAAAATGAGTTGAGGGATTTTAATCCCACATCGGAGAAAACAAACAAAAAAATTGGAGAGGATATATAATAACTTCTTTCTTGGCATTGCAGAAACTGTTTTGTCTGCCATTTATTCTCGTAACATTTTTGTTCGCTGTTACAATAGTGTATTCAAGCTTTTGTACGCCTTTCTAGCCGGTGCATTAAAGGAGTTGTCTGCCATTACAGTGGATGCAGTCAATATGTTTTCTGACGTTACTATTCTCATCCTGGCCCTATAAATAGATGCCCCCTCTCCCCTGAGTCAAAACACAAGAAACTATACTCTTCCCCAAACTCTCTGTTCTGTGCTTATTCCATTCTTCAGTCGTGTGGTGAAAGATTTCAGGCGCTGTCCAGTTCGAAAGCATGACGTGGTGCCTACGTCAGCTCCTCTTGTTGTTACATCCTAGGAAACAGATGTCTACGTAAGTTCCAGTACCCGGACGAGGCGAAATCTATTTTAAGAAGATTGTGTGATACACAAGCCTCGACACAAATCGGTTCGGTTTTATTGTTTTTCATTTTCCTTTAATTTTATTGGTTTTATTCTTCTCCTCCTTCTCTGATTTGTGTGCCTCTCAATCGTATTTGGATTTATTGCAAATGTTTTGTAACCAAAGTTGTAACAAAGAAAATAAATTCTCGAAGTTGGTTTTACTGTGATACGAATAATAATATAACACTATGTCTACCGTGTGATCGGTTAGATGTCATCTATTTAAGAACTAGTGTATGTATGTTTGGAAAAAAAAATCTAGAAATATGAAGAGAGAGTTCAAAATATATATATATATATAAACTAGTGTATGTTTTATAAAAAAAATTCTACAAAACAAGTAAAGAGAGCTAAAAATAACACAAAGAACAAGTTGTGAACTGTATATATTAATAAACAAAATCTAAAAAAAAGGAAGAAAGAGTTCAATAAAACAACAACAATTAAGAGATGAACTACTGTATGATTATAAAATATATATATATATATATCTAAAAAGAAGAAGTTCAACAAAACACAAAATTTAAATTATGAACTAGTAATATATTAACTACTATGATCTAATAAAGAGAAAGAGATGAGAACAACGTTATTTCTAAAAATTAAACAATGCGTACATGATTTACTAGGCGGATATGGGTGGTTTGACTAGAAGATGAAGAAGTAGAATACATACTTTGAGATGTGTTCCCCGACATCCATCACTTCTGTGACGCACCTTGCTATAAGCCCTGAACATAGATTTTCACCCCGTCAATGAGATGTGCGTGCGTGTGTTTATTTTACTCATCATCAAACTGTCTTCCCCAAATGGATTTGGACCCAAGTGCTATTGAAGTGAGCATCTTCTAAACATTGATTAACTCGTGCTTTTCGAATGGCGTTCTAAATATTTTGAATGGCGCTCTCAATATTTTCTTTTCTTGTTTTTTAACTACTTTGGAAATGCCATTTCTTTTTGAAATTCGTTATTTTGGCTCTCTAGTTCAGAGTAACTTGTTCCTCACTTATATCAGGGAAATCTTGTTCCTATCCTAAAAAATAAAAGAAATTACTAGCTAGCTGGTTGTTCATAACAAATATAATAGGCTTTTCTCCACGCAATTCCTCCTTAACTGTCTAAATTTTATGTAAGTTTATGAGATGTCGGTATCTTCATACTTGTCACTGTATCCTCTTAAAAGTAATCAAAACTGATAAATTTGAAATTAAGTGGAACGTTATAAAAATCATGATGCACTGATCTAAATTTTGGGGGAAAAAAACTTTAGTATAATAATCTAAAAGATGATAATATCATAAGAGTAAAAAAGACTAACTTAAATGTGACACAAGAAATAATAGCATGTCAATCCGAGTATAATTTTATTTACAACTCTTTCATAAGATTGGTTCATACATATAAAAAAACTAAAAATAGATGCAGCTAGTTGGAACCACTTATAAGAGCATCTGTAGTCCTGGGCTAAATACCCAAAATTTGGAAGAAAAAAAATAGAAATAGCTTCGCTGCAGTCGTCTTCTAAATACCCGAAATTTGGGTGTACGATGAATAGTAGACTGCCAAATATAGTAGACGATTTGACAAAAGCCAAAATATAGCGATCGGGAAATTATCTTTCGTCCCTGAAAAGAGACGAAGGATAATATCCCGTCACGTCAGATTTTTTTTTCCCGGACGATGAACAATGTCCCGTTCTTTATTAAAAAAATAATTTAAAAAAAAACAACTGTGTCGGATGGTGTATTATACATCGTCCCAAGAATTTTGAATAAGACAAAATTGGTGGGCAGGTGTATAATCCACCGTCCCACCATTTTTCCATTTTTTTTTGTCTTTTAGTGCCCAGAAATTTTTTTTATTATTATTTTTTATTTTTAAAAGTTTGAGACAAGAGATAATAGATTGTCCGACCATATTTTAGCTTTCAACGACTGTAGCGCGCAGCCATATTTTTTATTTCCAAAAGTCAAATACTCAAAAATTAGCTCAGAACGACTACAGATGCTCTAAAGAATTACAAATTGAATTACACAATTAGAATGATATGCTATCATTTTTCTTGTGACAGTTTCACATATATTTTTCTCAAAAGTTGGTTCAATGGACCATTCATCCCACTAGAATTTTTTTTAATGTCACTTTTTTTTTATGTCACTTTTTGAAACTATTTGCAGAAATATGATAGTTGTCAAAGTATTTACGTTCGTTGACTCAACAACTAAACTCGTCGTTCCCAACGGCGAGTTTAGTTGTTTCATCATTCATGCTCGTCGTTAGGACACGACGAGTTTAGTGCTATTTTTTTTGAGAAACTCGTCGTTCCCAATAGCGTCGTTTCTAATGGCGAAGACATTTACACTAGTCTCACTGTTGGGAATAACGAGTTTAGTTCAAAATTTTTAATAAAGATTCGCCGTTTCCAATGACGATGACATTTATACAAGACTCGTTGTTGGGAACGGTGAGTATATAGGAAATTTCACAAAGAGTGAAACACTCTGTTGGACTTAGTAAATTTTCGAAAAAAAACTGTATTTTTTTTTTTTTTTGGAACTAAACTCGTTGTTCCTAACAGCGAGTCTAATGTAAATATCATTGCCAATGGGAAAGGCAAGTCTGAAAAGAAAAAAAAATGAACTAAACTCGTTGTTCCCTAACAGCGATTCTAGTGTAAATGTCACCACCGTTGGGAACGGCGAGTCTTCCAAGAAAAATAAATGAACAAAACTCGTCGTTCCCAACAGCGAGTTTAGTGTAAATGTCATCGCCGTTGGGAACAGCGAGTTTTTATTGAAAATTTTGAACTAAACTCGCCGTTGGGAACAACAAGTTTCTCAAAAAAAAACACTCTCCGTGTTGCAACGGCTAGCGCCGTGTTCCAACGGCAAGCATGAAACAACTAAACTTGCAGTTGGGAATAGCGAGTTTAGTTGTTGAGTCCACGAGCACAAATACTTTGGTAACTTTTATCTTTCTGCAATTGGATACCCACAGTACGCAGCTACCTCTACTTTGTATTTTGTTTCGACCTATTGTACCTTTGGTTGTACTTTTGTATGTGTGGTTAGACCCACCCTCCAGGATATTATTGGGAGGTTATATTTTATTTTCTGCACTTTACGTTTGTATTTTTCCCGGTACGCCGGGGTTGTTTTATTAATTTCTTATTAATGAAGCAGGGTGGCGTTATTCCACCTTCAACCTAAAAAAAAAAAGAGCTTTCATCTTTCTGCAAATAGTTTCGAAATTTTGCATACAAATTTTTTTTCCTTTCCCACTATGAGTGATGACTATTGAGATTAGCTATGTTTTAGGACTTACATAAAATTTCAATATTTGTGGAGTCCTTGTGTGAAAAAAATGCTTTGATTTTGTTGGGCAAAAAAATTTTAAAAAGGGAAAATGTTGTGGGTATTGTCAAGGTGCACAGGGACAGGGAGTCAGCTGTGTTGCTATAAAATGTAGTGAGTTTGTGGACTCCCAAAACCACACGGGCGCCTCTGTTTTTCTCTCTCTCCTTTTTATTTGTTCTTTTACTTTGTTTTGTCCTAAACTTCAGACTCTAGTTTATTTGTGTTGTCACCCAAAACAAAGAGAGGGAGAGATAGAAAGCTCTCTTCCCTGTTCTCTCTCCAAAACAGTCACCCATTGTTTCATCATCAACGGTATCAAGAAAGAAAACCCATTCTCTTGTTAGGTTTTTTTGTGAGAGAAATGTCTGGTCAACCTCCCAAATCAACTGCTCAAGAAACGGTCTTCTTTCAAAGTGGCCTCAGTGAAGAAGAAGAGAAGAAGAAGAGTGATGATGATGATGATGATGAAGAAGAAGAAGAAGGGAGTAAAGAGCAAGAAAGTCTGAAGCAGTCGAAGCTCTGTGCCCGAGCCCATTGGAGGCCAGCTGAAGATTCCAAGCTCAAGGAGCTTGTTTCCCAGTTTGGCCCTCAAAACTGGAATCTCATTGCTGAAAAACTTCAAGGCAGATCAGGTTAATTTTTTGTAAAAAAAAAATTTTGATTTTTTTCAGAGGAAAATATGAGTAGGAAAAATGGGTTTTTGATTTCACAATCTAAAATGTTTTTGTTTTAATCAAAGAGAAACTGAAGAGAGAAAAAAAACAAAAAAAACAAAAACAAAAAACAAAACAAAAGAAAACACTTCGCTGTCAAGAGTTGTTAGGGGAAGAAAATTTGTTATGGACCACAACTCTGCTCTAGTCTTAATCAAAGATCTTTCAAAGATGTAACAACTTTGAAACATGGATTTTGATTTATGATTTTTGGGAACAGGGAAGAGCTGCAGGCTAAGATGGTTCAACCAGCTGGACCCAAGAATTTGCAAGAAGGCCTTCAGTGAAGAGGAGGAAGAAAGGCTGTTAGCTGCCCACAAAGTGTATGGTAACAAATGGGCACTTATTGCTAGGCTTTTCAATGGAAGGACTGATAATGCTGTCAAGAACCACTGGCATGTCATCATGTCTAGAAAGCAGAGAGAGCACCACTCTGCTAATCCTTCTTCTTCCTCTTCTTCTTCCTCTCCTCATAACAACAACAATCGTAATAAGAGGATCAAACCCAGTTCAAATCCACTCTCATCTTCTCATTGCGTGTTTCCGAAGGGCTGTGATGACTACTACATTATTACCACCACTAACAGAGATGCCTCTGTTTCCTCTTCCACCACTCTTTCTCTTGGCTCTAACTACTCTCGCATTCCGGGGTTTCTCTACAACCCCTTTCAGCTTCAGCAACTCTACAGTAAGTTTTTTTTTTTCTTTCTTTTCTTTTCCCCTTTCTTTCTTTCTTTCATTTGGGTAATTTGTTTTTATGCCGTTTACTAATTTTTCTTATTTATTTGTGTACAGGGGTTGATGAGCGTTTGAAGTTTGCAAGTGGCAGTGTTGATGGTTACTCTGATTCGAACTCATCTGATGTTTCAGTGGTGAGCAACACTCATCTGACTATGAACATGAATCATGGGCTTGTTCTGCAACATCAAAAAAGAGATGAAGAAGAGAAGGGGATGAGCATTCCGATTCCCTTCTTTGATTTTCTAGGTGTTGGCGCAAAGTAGAAAGAAACAACAGGATTAGGTTTTGCATAACTGATTGATGTACATTACCTCTGCAAAACTAGTAGTATGTGGAGATGGGTGGGTGGGGAGCAAAATAAGGAAGAGAAATACAAAGAGGTGGTCCTAGTAGTTTCCTTTCTTAACAACAAATTTTTTTTGTGTTCAGAGCTGGAAATGGAGTTTGGTTCAGCGTCAGGTTTTACTGTGCAACTTCATGAGGGGCCTAAAGTTTGTTCACTTGTACTAGTTTCATGCTAAACGCATTTGTTTTATCATTGATTAACTAACTTGAATGTGTTATGCTCGTCTAGCTTAACTGGAAATGTAGTTTGGTTCAGCATCAGGTTTTACTGTGCAACTTCATGAGGGCCCTAAAGTCTGTTCACTTGTACCAGTTTCATGCTAAACGCATTTGTTTTATCATTGATTAACAAACTTTAATGTGTTATGCTAGTCTAGCTTTGCCCTTTTGTTGGGGACTATAGCCCTTTAATAGAGATCTCCAATTTTATATCACACTTAACAGAAGCACCTTATCTAAAGCTTATAAGAGCGTTATTATGTGATTTCTCTTTGATGAAAGCGTGTTCACAACTGAAACCAAACTTATAACAAGGCATCATATGATCGCAACCACTGATTTTGACTGAAATTTTCAATCACAAATAGCATATACGAAATGTTTTGATCCCAATACATTTTTCTCTGAGGAATAACCCAAGACCTTTTGCTGGGGGGAAAGAGTTTACACCTTAGAAAACACAGATCCTCCAAACATGCATATAATAACATGCATGTAAGTATGAGGTCGCTTTTAACTTTTACACTGCCTGTAATTTCTCCCCCTCCATGACCTTTAACAAATTTGGAAAGTATACACTATAGGAGACAAGCTTTGAACAATTGTTTTAAAAAATTTGTGCAACATAAAGGTGATGGAGTACTTTTCAGCCTCATCAGACTGCTGGAATTCCATTCACAAGAAAGACGGTTTAGAAAGCAGATAAAAAGGAGCCACAATCCTTAGGAATTTCAGCACATGTCCTGAAATTTGAAATACATGCTTTTGAACCTAACCCTGATTGAAAACTTTGGTTTAAGCGAAGAACAACTTTTCTATGGCATCAAAACAGGTGGTCCTAATGGCCACAATGCCACTGTGCTCCCCAGCCACTGCACACTGATCTATTTTAATATTTACATTTTTGTCTTTCATGGTGGGTTCATTTAATGAAAATAAAAATTCACATATTTGTCTTTATTGAGAAACAATATTTGCTGATGTGCATACAAGTGTAAGAATATATTGTGTTGCTTGAAAAAAAAATTGTATTGTTACATTATACGTAGGGCAGCCGAGTCGAGCCGAGTATCTTGAGGCTCGAGCTCGGCTCGTTTATGTTATCGAGCTCACTTTCATGTTCGAGCTCGGCTCGAGCTCGACACGAGCCGAGCCGAGCCGAGCTAAAAAAAAATGTATTGTTACACTATACGTAGGGCTGCAAACAAGCCGAATCGAGCCGAGTATCTTGAGGCTTGAGCTCGGCTCGTTTATGTTATCAAGCTCGCTTTCAAGTTCGAGCTCGGCACGAGCCGAGCTATAAAAAATAAATGTATTGTTACACTATACGTAGGGCTGTAAACAAGCCAAGTCGAGCCGAATATCTTGAGGCTCGAGCTCGGCTCGTTTATGTTATCGAGCTCACTTTCAAGTTCGAGCTCGACTCGAGCTCGGCATGAGCCGAGCTAAAAAAAAATTTGTATTGTTACACTATACGTAGGGCTGCAAACAAGCCAAGTCGAGCCAAGTATCTTGAGACTTGAGCTCGGCTCGTTTATGTTATCGAGCTCACTTTCAAACTCGAGCTCGGCTCGAGCTCGACACGAGCCGAGCTTTGACCGAGTTCGAGCCGAGTACTCGCGAGATTTTGCCTCACAACCTGAATACCACGAGGCTCGGGCTCGGCTCGTTTACGTGATCGAGCTCGCTTTCGGCTCGAACTCGATACGAGCCGAGCTTTGACCGAGCTCGAGCCGAGTAGCTCGTGAGTAGCTCTGCTCGTTTGCAACCCTAATTATACGTGCATAAGAGAGAGACATACTAAAATAGACATTTTGGTAAGATAAATAATAAATAACTAAAATTGGGTAGTTGGATATTTGATAAATAAAATATGAACCGTTCCACTTGATCCACACAAACTAAACTAGTATAAGATGAGATTAAGTCATTTAAATCTAATTTGTTGATGTATTAAAATATTATAAAATTGTGTGGCTAAAATGTTAGAAAATAGCATTTATTTTGTAAGAGCATCCACACACTATATTTGTCAATTTCTCATTTTTTAACAAACAAGGTGTTACAGTCGTTTGCTATTTTGCCATATTTTGGCAAAATAGATATAGTCGCTTCTCATTTTTGAGAAATGAATTTGTGATTCTCATATTATAAGAGACGAGACAACATGTTTCGTCGCAAATTTTTTTCCAATTTTTTAATGGGATCAGACGAGACAACATGTTTCGTCTGACATTTCTTTTTTTTTTTAATTGATCGGACAGTAAATGTACCGTCTGGAAAAAAAATTCAAAAAAAATGCGGAATGTCTCGTCCCAAGCAATTTTGCTTGGGGCGGGACATGTCCCGTCCAGCATAGGTGGCATAATTAAGGGTGCTTTAATTAGGTTTGGTTAGGTTTAGTGTGTTATTAATTAGGTTTTAGGTATTATTATATTATTTAATTTATTTAATTAACTTATTATAATATTTAATCACTAATTAATTAATTCTATAAAAAAAACCAATCGGACGAAACAACATGTCTCGTCTTTCTCAAATTTTAGCAAACAATTACTACAGACAAATACCATATTTTCTATTACTGTAGCTGTCATTTTCTAAAAAATGAGAAACACCATTGTCGATGCTCTAACGACATAATGCGTGGAAGAACGAATTTCATTTGGCTTGAGCTTACTTTCTTGTACTAGTTTAGTCCTGCATATCATAATGAATGGTTCAGATCATTCGTAGTATGGCTCACCCAAGAAATCCATCATTAGTTTATTTATCAAAATGGTTTATTTTACTTGATTATCTCTCATAGGTACACAACAATAAAAAAAACAGAATCTCTGTCCCCCCCCCCCCCCCACACCAAAAAAAAAAAAAAAAAAAAAATTTAAAAGGCGGCTGGTGCACATATTGAAGAATTCTCGAGAATGAGATGATTTTCGGAAATGTGAAGATTGGAATGAAGATTTCTGAGAATACTGTATTATTGCTTTTATAATTCATTGCAATTCTGGAAATCCTTTATTATTTTTTATTCTAGTTTTTTTAGTTATTTTATTGATTGTTATAGAAATCTAATGAGAATCCTCAAATCTCATTATTTTATGGGGAATATTTTTTTATTCTATTTTTTTGGTTATTTTATTGTTTGTTATGGAAATACTATAGGAATCCTCAAATCACATGGTTTTATAGGGATGAAAATTCATTCTAACAATGGATTTTGATTTCCTTGGAAATCCATAATTCATACCAAAACTATGTTTGTTGACATACCAAACAAGGTATTCTAAGGAGGAATCTGAATTTCCTTACACATTCACACGTACCAAACGCCCATTTATATATTGTGATTGAATATCAACGGAGAATCAAAGATAGGCATGGCCGCAATGGTAGAAAATATATTGTGAGTATTTATTTTATGAGTAATGCTTCAGCCACTATCAATTTCACTACCATTCTCTTCACTACCTTAGGTGGCATACTTCTATTGAAGAGTTCCCCCACATACTCTATCTTTTCCTACCTATTAGAGTGTGCCACCTAAGATAGTGAAGAGAAATGTAATGAAATTGGTAGTAGATGTAGCATTACTCTTATTTTATACCTCCAACAATTTTATAGGTGGCTTCTTTACAAATAGATCTTCTATTTTTATCTCCGCCCCTCATGCAAGAAAAGTGTTTTTTTATTATAATATTATTAGGAAAAAAAAAACTATTTTTTTCTATCTCTTTTTAGAGCAACTCCAACCGGGCTTCAAATTCATCTTCAAAATGAAGGAGCTTCAAAAAAGTCTCCAAATTTGGAGACTTTTTTGAGCTCCTTCAAATCACTATTCACAATACAAATTTTTCATTTTACCCTTTTTTTACCTTAATATCTTATTAAGAATTCCTTCCATATCCTTTAATTAAAATGTGTAGCTATATATTTCGTGAATATATCTTATAAAATATTAAACCAAATTTTATTATTTTGGTACTGTTGGAAATGTCTCAACGATATCTTTAAAATGAGACCATTTTTGAATATTTTTTTATTGTTGGAAAAAAATAATTGATACAATATTTACAGTCAAGATTATTTAGTTATTTTGCATTTAGCTTAACATATTTCCAAAAGACTACCCACTCATACAATGTGATCATTAATTGGAAATAGATAAACGACAAATACATAGAATCATTAATTGGAAATACAAACGTTGGACATTGAAATACATAGAACTGAATGATAAAAAAATATTAAAATTATAACATTAATAATCCCCAACTTTTAATCCATTTCATAATAAATTTAATAATCTTATAATTAAAAATATTTATCCGGATATTAAAGTAGTTTTATATTTTATTAGAATTACAATTAATATATAGTTTAATTAAAAAAATTGATTTGATCAAATCATTGAATCGTTTATTTCTCTTGAAATCTGTTTCATTTTTCTTTTTACACACATCTTTTTTTAGAGGGTCGACACCTATTATGTGACATCCGTGTTATATCATGTACGAAACTTAATAGTATACCACTTCTACGAATGGCACGTAATGCGGCATTCCTTCCGAGACCAGGACCCTTTATCATAACTTCTGCCCGTTGCATACCTTGATCCACTACTGTACGAATAGCATTTAAAGCAACTGCTTGAACAGCATAGGGCGGTTCTGTTCTTGTGCCTTTGAAGAAAGATGGTTGGAGTTGATGAGCCTTCAAAAGAAAATATTCCAAGAATATTTTCTTTTGCATGCCTTCAAAATGAAGGAAGCATTGGAGATGCTCTTAGTAAAGTTTATTATATCTTTACCAAGTTTTACTTCTCTAAAAACCCACCACAAATTCAGGGTTCATTGGTAGGAAAAGATACCCCAAAAAAGTGTCGGAGCCTCATGAGAACTCACATTCATGACTGACCATCATGGCACTTTGGTTTTGGCAATAACGCCATCACCAAGTCACACACAACAACACATTAGTAGGGGGAGGAGAAGGACTTTATAGATGAGATAGCCTGATGTGGGCACAAAATCGTAGGCTAAGGTCATGATTCTACTTGACATTTATGGTATGAGAAAAAGGATGGGTTCGCAAGTATGAGTGAACTCTTTCTTCTCTTTTGTTTCCTTGAAAGCAGCAGCTCTCCCATTGCTCTCAAGTGGGTACTGGAGTACTTAGTACCGCTAACACGTACTATACATGTAATTTAAAACTACAATATCAGTAAACACAATACACTTATACACAATTTTCTTTACATAATATTGTTCATTGTTAGCATCATATCCTCAAATTTGATTCCGTGCCTCCAATCGGTCAACCCCAGTCGAGTTGCGGTGCAAACAATAGAGTGCAGCCAGACACATGGTTACAAATATTCTTAGGGACTCTGGCCGGTAGTTTATAGCTGAGTATAAATCTTACTATCACGAATCTAGTCATATATATACAGTTGTCGAGAAAGTAGGATGCGATGGAGACGCATCAAAATGGACAATATTTTGAAAAATTAAACTAGGCTAATTATTCCTACATGTTTGACAAAGACAATACTATGTACAAATACATGCATCAGATGTGTAATAGCATCTGTAGTCAGTTTGCCATTTACCCATATTTTTAAAAAATTGAGAAAAAAAGCACCGTAGTCGTTGGCCATTTATCCATTTTTTGAGCCTGACGTGAACAGTATTTGGCCAAATATAGAAGACGAAATGGCTTTTGCCAAAATATAGCTAATGAAGGATTATCTTTCGTTCGTTTATTGAGACGAAAGATAGATTATCTTTCGTCTGAAACGTCGGACGAGAAACAAAACATCGTCCCTGCACAATCGCATTCGACGAAGTTGTTGGACGAAAGATTAAATTCCGTCCTATAAATTAAATATTAAAAATAAAAATAAAAAGTGAAGGACAGTAGATAATCTACCGTCCCTCAACTTTTCGCTAAAGACAAAGTAGCTCGGACAGATCTTCATCTGCCGTCCCAGGTTTGTTTAGTTTTCTTTTTTTTTTGTTATAAATGTCACTTTCTCACAGGTCAGTAACTAACTTTTTGATTTTTTTTTAAAAACTTCGGACGGTAAATAATGGTTCATCCGTCCGATTCGGATTTCGTAATAATCAAATTTTAGCTAACAACAACTAGAAAATGCCGTCATTTTTTCTATTTTTATTTACCAAATATCCAAAATTTTAGCTAACAACAACTAGAAAATGCCGTCATTTTTTCTATTTTTATTTACCAAATATCCAAAATTTGGGTGTAGATGAACTACAGATGCTCTAAGTGAATCCAAGAGTAATAAATTAGTTACAGTAACAGTATCTCAAAGCTGAAAGCTGTCTCTGACCTGAAAGATTACACGTCCAATCTTGGGCCTTGGGGATGGGCAAGGAATAATAATTAGAGGAACTCAAACTCAATGAAGTGTGGAAAAGAACAAGAGCATCTTTCTCCCAGAGTCCTACTAACTTTGAAACACCCATGACATCATGATGGTTACTTGTTTGACCATACACTCCAATATATAGTACTATGAGATTTTTTAAAGAGATTTCTTTAGCAGTTACAGGTGACATAAAAGACAAGGTTAACTGTACAGCCCATAGATGTAAATGCAATATAAGTACTGGTAAGGTTGCATGGTTAAGTAAAGAAGTTGAGGAGATTTGGTTTATGAGTAGAAAAGATCTCATAGTAGTTACGTCAAGTTTGTTCAGGTCTCGGGAGAAGCAGCTGCCAGTTTTAGCTTGTACAATGACGATAACAGTAACAAACAACAACAAATTAAGTGAAACTGATTCTGATTCAGGGGTTCACGTGGGTGGTGGGTGCTGAGACTTTTCAGACTGCACGTCTTTAACGCGTGTTTAGGCCAAGGGAAACAAAAAAACTGTTTGCATTTTGTTTTCTTTTTCCCTTTTTGTAACCGCATATAAAAGAAGAAGAATCAACATTGTGTAACGATGTGGGTTTGTTATGCTTTTGACTGAGGTTTTGGAGATATGATGAGTCCATTAATAGTTATTGGTTGTTGGATTGGCATTGGCGAGAGAGGGATGAGGAAGGATGATTGTGATGGAGGGAGGGGCATGAGTTGGATGATTTGTCACAGCAGGAAATTTATTTAGTTTTGGAGAGTTTGATTTGGTTGTGTACTGTATCTGGAACCATTTTATAAATGAATTTTTTGTTGTAGTCACCCACTTTTTGAAAATATTTGGAGTCTCACCCACTTTCGAAAATAATTAGTAATCTGATCAGTTTTGGACACGTCAGTATAAGTCGTTAATAAAAATAATTGCATAGATTATTTATATACCGTTATTTTCAACAACGGCATCATTTTATTTTAATTTATTTTTTTTACATGCCGTTATTTAGTGTAACAGTATCTGTATATTTCTCATACGAGTGTGAATCTTCTGACTTGGGAAAAAATTCGAAGTATTGAAACAACTTATAAATAATGCCGTTATCCCCAAGAACGGCATTCGAATTACTGATGTCGTTATTGAAAAATAATAACATCAGTTATAATAAAATGAATTGTTGCATTTGTTTGGAACGACGGCAATAATTCATTTTATTATAACTGATGCCGTTATCTCCAATACGGCATCAATAATTCGAATGCCGTTCTTGGGGATAACGACATTATTTATAAGTTGTTTCAACACTTAGATTTTTTCAAGTCAGAAGATTCACACTCGTATGAGAAATATACTGATGCTGTTACTTCAAATAACGTCATGAAAAAAAAAATTGTAAAATGATGCCGTTATTGAAAATAACGATATATAAATAATTTATACGGTTATTTTTAATAACAGCTTATGCTGACATGTTCAAAATTGGATCAGATTGCTAACTTGGATCAGATTGCTAACTGTTTTTACAAGTGGATCAGATCTCAAAAATTTTCAAAAAGTGTGTCGGTACAGCAGATCTTTCTGTATAAATAGAGATGTATAGTAATTATTTAGTGTAAGTGCACTTTCACTGTAGAACTTTGCATACAGTGCAGATGTTATCACAATCAAACTGAGCGGATGGTATTATTAAAGTTAGAAAAGATGAGACTTATGAACGTGTAAAAGAGCATCCAGAGGTTTGCTAAATATACATAATATGTACATTTGTGCTCAAAAAGTGCTGTAGTGGTTTGCTATTTATGTATTTTTTTAAAAGTTTTTGCGAAAGTCGATTGTTATATATGAGAGTGGATTTGAGAGAAATGAATATTATACAGGACTCAAATTTACTTTGCATCCGACGAAAAAAATTATTTTTTATTCCTCCGACCTTACTTCACTTTCCGTCCCTCAATTTTTTAAAAATAAACCGTAATAAAAAAACTCAAAAAAGTCAATAAAGCAAAAAAAATTACAAAAGGTGTCGGACGCAACATGAAATTGCGTCTGACGATTTTTTTGATTTTTTTTTCTCTTCCAACGCAACATGAAGTTGCGTCCTTCATAGTAAATGTTTTTTTCTCTTCCAACGCAAAGTGAAGTTCCGTTTACCTATTAAAAAAAAATAATTAAATTTCTCCAACGCAACTTCAAACTCCATCTGATATAAAATTTTTATTAGTTAAAATTAAATTGCTATAAAATATCATTCGACGACTGCAGCAAAGAGATAAAATGCTATATGCATTAATGCATTTATGCATTTTCTAAATAAACACAGACTGTGGATGCTCTAAGAGCATCTGTAGTCGTTTTCTATAAATTTATCCATATATCGATAAATAGAAATAGATATTACGATTCCGCTGCACTCGTCGTAAGGTATATTATAGCAAACAACTATTTAATATTAAGGGACGGCATACGAAATGCCGTCGGAGGCCAAAAGTGCAAAAAACACGCGTGAACGCAGCCGCATGTCTAGGACGGCACATGAAGTGCCGTCCGACACTAAGCAACTTTCCACTGACATAATAGCTGCATTAATTGCACTATACTTAACAGCTAATTAATCTAATTGAAGAAGACTATACTTAACAGCAACTTTCCACTAACATAATCTAATTAATAGCTAATTAACACTAAGCAATTTTTTTGTTTTTTAGTGAAATCCCAACGGACGGCACATCGAGTGCCGTCCGGGAAACGTGGCCACTCCTCCACGGCGGCAAAAATTGAAACGGACGGCATATCGAATGCCGTCCGACGCCTACAACAGTATTTTGCACGAAACGGACGGCTCTTCGACCACCGTCGCTGACTTATCGATAAAGCTATTTCGTCTCTCATATATAGCAATCGACTGTAGCGATTTATCGATAATATCGATATATAGCAAACGACTGCAGCTACTTTTTAAGCTATATATCGATATTATCGATATATAGATAACGACTACAGATGCTCTAAGGAACTCCGTATAAAAGAAAATTATAACAAAATTAGACTTATGAGCAGGTGTTTGGATCTGCATATTTGCACTTTTTGCAAATCTAGTTAAATTTGCAAAATGCCCTTTGCAGGAAATGTCTTTGGCATTTGCAACAAAAAAAAATTTAGATTTCATAATTGAAAATCTGATGCGGTCCTCCATTTTCAAATTTTTTTTTTGGGGTGTAAATTTATGCTATCAGATATTGCACAACAGTTTTTTCAAATAAATCTGATGTGGATGAGGGATAGGGCTGCAAACGATCCGAATTACTCGCGAGTTACTCGGCTCGAGCTCGGTCAAAGCTCGGCTCGAAACGAGCTCGATTGCTTAACGAGCTGAGTTCGAACCTCAAGAAATTCGGCTCGACTCGGCTCATTCGCAACCCTAATGAGGGACCTTACATAAAATTTGCAAAAATAATCTGCAAATGTTAAAAGGCATTATGCAATTACTTCACACCAAATTTACATCAATGCAAATTTTTCAGTTCGATACTTGAATTATACATTAAATTCTAAACACACACCATTTAGATCTAGATAGAAGTCTAGATATTGAAAAGTGTCGTGTTTTTTTTTAATAAAAAAATTGAAAAGTGTCCTGTTCAGGGCGCCTTAAGCTGTCAAAAAGTTAAAGGGAATTATAAATGGTTTTCTTCTTTTTGTTCGCTCCATACAAGTCCACAAAAAATGTTAAAATTTCATATACGTCCTTTACAAATCACCATTTCAACGTTTGTTCATGATCCAGTCCAAAACTGCTCAGTTTAAATTCAAAATTCAACATTGTGAAAGCTTTGTTTGGTGAACAACTTTGGGGGAATAGTCTCTAGGGTTAATTTAAGTCATAATAATCTTTCCAAAAATGTGTACGATTACGCGCGATTTTTGTCAGGGAAGTCTATGATTAAGTTACATCCACACCTTAAGTCCTATCTCATGTACAACTAACTTGACATTATCCCAACCATGCAGTGTCGATCTAACTATGCCCGCTCAGTTAGTAGCTAGCAGAAAACTTGGTCTAACCATTTACCGATTCAAGTCAAGCCAGGACTTTGCTTTTAATCCAAACTAGTAATCTGCACGTGCATTAATTATTTTTTTATAATCAATAATAAGACGTAATCTAGGCTTGAATCTAAGAGATTAGAGATAATTTTTTTTGAAATTACCCTTAGAGTAAATAATAAGACATCCACTATCTATGCACCCGGATTCACGAGATACTAAGAGACTGTGGGTTGTACGGTATTGTTAGGATGAGCTCCATCAAGTGCGATCAACCTCTTCTGGAAGCACTTCTTGAAAGATGGAGGCCTGAGACACACTCTTTTCACCTGCCAGTTAGGGAGATGACAGTGACTTTGCAGGACGTCTCCATAATCACCGGGCTTCAAATTGATGGAGAGGCAGTCACAAGTACAATGGACTTCGACCCGGTTCATTTAGTCGATGAGTACTTAGGTGTCGAAGTTGGGATCAGTGCAATTAATGGTAAATTTATTCGGTTGAAGTGGTTGAAGGACACCTTTAGCAATAAATTGAATGAAGGTTCAACTGCGGCGGAGGTGGAGTGCTATTGCATGGCCTACATCCTCACGCTATTTGACACTGTATTGTTTCCAAATTCGTCAGGTAATGTCGTCTCGTTGTTGTTCTTACCACTAAATGCCGATCTAGGAAACATTAGCCGTTACAGTTGGGGTAGTGCCGCACTGTCAACACTGTACCGGAGTTTGTGTTTGGCCAGTATAGGTTCGATGCAGATGAATGGACCTATGATTTTACTCTAAATCTGGAGTTGGAAGCGCGTTCACGTCGATGGGCCCATAGTACGGATCCAATCTCCATACTGGATACATCTTCCCGATGACGAGCACATGCTACCTCCTATCGGTGTTTATTAGAACGGCAAACTTACATGGACAGCCAACCCCAACAAGTGCTTAACGTACTACCGCGATGAGTTGGATAGGTTGGCAGCTGATTGTGTGTGGCTTCCTTACACGGAGGAGCGTGTACTTCGACTGCCACCTAATTGCACGTACATGCATGATTTGTGGCTGACAAAAGCACATTTAATTAACTTTGGGGTTGTTAAGTTCTACTATCCCGGTAGAGTGCTACGCCAGTTTGGTCTTCACCAAAGGATTCTGGTTGTCGAGCCATTCAATGCGGAGATGCACAATATTACTGGAATGGGTCGATAGTCCGGACACAATTGGGCCGCATGCTTTGCTATGTATGTTCAGAGATGGAATGTACACCGGTTCGACGAAATCATCGGTAACATTCCTCTGTTTGACCTTACGGTGCATGTGGTGTACATGGCTTGGTACGAAAGAGTGACTAGACGAAATGTCTCACCCCACGTTGCAGACTCCTGCTGGAGTGGTAGTCCCGATCCGTCGACCTGGAACGGAACCAGCAGATCAACATTCCATGAATCTGCCTATGTACCAACCAAAGAGATCCACTGTTCGCAAATTTGTAAGTTTTAAAGTTTTGTTTTATTTTTTTAAGTTTTGTCAAAAATTTGTTTTTATATATGTATGTGTATATGTAAGTACCATAATCTTTCAACTTTTCATGATTGTCAGTTGAGCCAGACTTGGACCATAGCAAAGAAATGTGCTACTTTGTTGAATAGCAACGTCGCGGATCCGACGAAGGATACCATACGGGAGATGATTACGTGTTGTCGTGCACAGACTGATCTTATGGGTGAGAGAGTAACATTAGATGCAATACTAAGGACTCCCACAGATCGAACCAGCGGCCGTTCTGGTATGCGACGAAAAAGAGTTGTTTGAAGGCCCCCACCTCATCCTCCAAGCGAATCCGAAGACGAAGAACAAGAAGGGGGTGAGATTCAAGTGGAGGGGACACAACAACAAGTAGGGGGTGAGATTCAAGAAGAGGAGAATAACCCGATGTCCGGTGTCACACAGGCTACTCCACAACGTGGTAGAAGGCAATGGAGACCCACTAACTTCTTCATACCCGACCCTTGATTTTTGTTACAATGTATGAATTCAGGTTCATTTAAGCGTTAGTTGATTATTGTTGATTTTTGTCACCATAATTTATGAGTTAGTTGATACTTGTCTATAATGCAGGTTCGGTAAATGTTTAGTGAACGGAACAAGCAGAGGGAAGTGCGTGAAGGAACCACATTTTTGAGTTATCCCTTGAGTTAGCTTTTGAGTTATCTTGTCTATAATGCATGTTATCTTTTGAGTTATATAGAATGTTATATTTTGAGTTATATGTTAACTTGATGTTAGTTTGAAGTTGTAATATTTTGAGTTACCTTGATGTTGTAATATTTAAAGTTAGATTGATGTTGTAATATTTTGAGATTTTTGCAGAGATGTTTGAGACTGTTGTGAGATGTTTGAGATAACTTCATTGAACTTGTTGAGATTGTTTTATTGTTTTATTTATTGTTTGAGATTGTATGTGAGGTTGTTTATGAGATGTTTGAGCTAGTGGAGAAGTTGTTTGAACCGAATGTGGAATGTGGAAGTGAATGTAAACTGTATGTGAGGTTGTTTGAAGTGAATGTAAAGGGGAAATACATGTTCTAAACTTAAATGGTGCAAAAACCGAGTTTAGTATTAACATACTCGGTCTTTGAAAGGCTGAATGTAAGATCCTCTAAAGTACGATGAATTTGAAACTCGGTCTTTGAAACTCGGTCCAATTCCTCTAAAGTACTACGAATTTGAATGTAAGTTTAGAGGAACTAATTGGAAACTCGGTCTTTCAAAGTACGATGAATTGGAAACTCATCGTACTTTAGAGGAACTAATTGGAAACTCGGTATTAGCACTCGTTCTTTCAAATTCATCGTACTCAAAGCTTGGTTTTCGAAAGAACGAGCTCATTATAACTAGACTCGGTCTTTGAACCGAGTCTTGTGCCTGTACTTTTTATTCAATCAGCTTCAAGGCTGACTGATTCCAATTCCTCTAAATTTGAAAATGATTGATTCCAAAATTCTTAAAGGCTGATATTTGAATTAAAACACAATTAAAACTCATACAATCATTCATTTTCCACAATTAAACACATACAAACCGAGTACATAGTTCAAATTAAATATTACAAACACATTTGAAAGCACATAATCAAATTAAATGTTATGAGATCCTCTATTAGTACATCGACGCTTGTTGTGTCCTTCCAAACCACAACTTGAACATTTCATCCCCGAACCCCTACTAGATCTATCTCTCACATCCATATCGTTGCGTATTCTCGTGGATTTAGGCCGGCCTTTCGTCGAACATCGCAAACTAGCTCTGGTACGAGTCATGGTCCATCAACAGTAGGCCAATATGTCGGATCTAGAATAGGATGAAACACGGGAGCCCATGTTTGTGCTAATGACGTGACAAGGTAAAATTTATCAACAAAAGACTTATGATTGATTGCACGATATGCACAAGCTGCCAATACATGAAAACATGGAATATGATATAGATGAAATTTCATACATGTGCATGTTTCCGTACCCAAGTTCACAGTGTGCAAGTTTCCACCCTTCCTTTCTCCACTAACCATTCGTATACCCGTTCTCACAGAAAAAACTCCAGGTTGATGATGAAACATTGTAACCTCATGTCGGTTTGCTCTCTCACGGCGACTATCGATCAATTCATGTACTCTTCGAGCAAAAATCGTCCCTTCAGATAAAAGCTTACTGGCTTTATGTCGACGAGTAGTAAAGTAAGAGTTTAGACGATAAAAGATCATCTCAACAATCACAGTTACCGGTAAACTACGGACACCTTTCAAGATTGAATTGAAGACTTCAGACAGGTTCGTAGTCATTATGCCTTATCTTTGTCCTTCATCTGCATAAAGTAACTATTTCTCAACCGGCTTCTCTTTCAACCAATTAGCCGCCTCGACATTGACGATTTCAAGTTCAGCGAGTTTGGCCATGAACTTTTTGGGTTGGTTTTGACACGCTATAATTTTGGCCTTTTTCCGCAATGCCTTGCTACCAAATTTACTAAAGAAGTTTGTAGCAAAATGACGCATACAATAACAATGATATACATTAGGTTCGTTCTAAGCTCTATTTTGCAAATCCATAGCAGACAATATACCAGCATGACGATCCAAGATAACACACAACTCAGTGCCATCGGTGACATAATACCGAATGCAACTCATGAACCATATCCACATATTTATACTCTCTCCATCAATCAATGCAAATGCAAATGGAAATAAGCAATTATTCGCATCTGGGGAAACAACAATTAGCAAACAACCCTTGTACTTACCGTACAAGTGAATTCCATCAACACTAATAACAGGTCTGCAAGACTTGAAACCTTCAATCGAAGGACCAAATGCCCAAAATACTCCCTTGAATGTTTCCTCTCTAGGACCAGACTCATATTTATACCAGTGGACAACGGTTCCTGTATTTGCTGCTTGAATTGCTGTTAGTAGAAAATGCAACTTTGTGTATACTTCTTCGAAGGTACCGAACATCCTCTCAATTGCCTTTTGTTTTGCAATCCAAGTTTTCTTACATGAAATCTGATAATTATATTGTACTTTCACTATCTCAATAATTGCCTGCGGTGTTAAACCAATATCCTTCTTCACCGCACCCACAATCAAATTACAAACAAGGTTAGAATCAATTTTACCCTGGTCTTGATTCAACGTAGGATTCGTATAAGTATGAGGCCTAACTATCTTCTTCACTACAAAGTTTTTCCCGCCTTTTGGAACAATTGCTCGTAATCTCCAAGGGCATCCACCATCACTTACTCCTGGGGGACCTTGCACGATCTCCTCAATTAAACGTTTTTTAGGTCCCATTTTGCATTTAATAGTGTACAGTGACGATGAAGATTTTAATGTGACGAATTCACGATGTTTCTTGATAGAATACACCTTGACAGCTTGCTGAATCGACTCTTTACTTACAAACTTCTGTCCAACGTACAATTCGTCTATATTGGATGAACCAGACGACTCTTGTGGAACTTGGTGTACTCTAGCACCTTGTGTCATCTCCTCGGTAACATGAGCGTTGACATTGACATAGCTATCAGTAGCTCTCACTTCATTAGAACTGTTGTTCGTAATATTTACATTTGCTACATCATCATCTTCGTCTCCATCATTATTTTCTACACTCTCATCAACTTCATCGTCTATTTCTTCCTCTTCTTCATCATTGTCTAATAAGTCGTTGTTAATGGTAGCATTTTGAAAGAGTTCAAATACAGTGTCATTCGGAACATAGTCATGAACCGGACTAAGTTGGCGTGGCAACTCAACATCTGTAGAATCCGGGTTTGTTGTATTTGTGAAGGTGTTTTCTTGTAAGGACAGTGGATTTGGTTATGAAGTTTGAACGGGGTTAGACCTCATCTGCTATGTAGGTACTACCCTTACGAAGATTGAACTAGGAATATCATGTGGCTGAGCATTCAAAATTTGAATTTGCTGAATATATAACTCTAATGCAGACCAAGTACAATTGGAATCAAGTGTCCTAGAAATCATTGACTTCATAGCATTATCAGTAGATACGGGCACTGTCATAGAATACTGACCATCTCCTCTACCTGCTGCGTATCGAGCTAAAATTTTCACATTCCATTGATCCATAAACCAATTAGTAACTTCATAAATTTTCTCAACTAATTCTGCCAATGTAATGGTATGATGTACCCAAACTATTTTCGGATCCACCACACTATAATAACAGCCGATCTTTGGATCACGAATTATTTCACCACCAAAGTATAACCAAATAGGAATCTCGAGATCTATACCTACGTATATTTATACGAATATGCGAGTTATTATCTACCCACACTACAATAAACTAAGTCTTCACCGGCGTTTTTACCCCGGCGCTTTCTGAAAGCGCCGGAATAGATTATAAATTTTTGGAAAATAAATTAAAAATAATTTTCTACCCCGGCATTCCACATAAAATGCCGGGGTATAATTATGTACCCCGGCGTTTCATAAAAAACGCCGGGTATAGGGTAATTATCCAACCAAAGGGCAATTATCCCACTTTTTTTTTTTTATTCTCCCAATCTCTCTCTCCCCCCGTCTTTCTCCCCTGGCTTTTTCTCACAAACCCAACACCCCCCTCCCCCTCGTCAACCTTCAGTGCTCTCAACTCCACAGGATCTATTAATTTTTATTTTATTTTTTCATTATTCTCCCTCGCCCACACACCCTCTCTCTCTCCCCCTCTCTCTCACGAACCCAACACCCCTTCTCTCACAAACCCTAGCCCCCGATCACCGTGCCCCCAACCTCACCGTCGCCGTTGCCGATGCCGCTGCAGTACCCATCGCCTTTTTCGCGCCATCACTCTGATAACTGTCATCTTCCTCCCTTTCTCAAACCCTAGGTATGAATTTGAGAATTTGAGAATTCATTAATTTGTAAATTTGATAATTTGGGATTGGGAGAAGAATAATTAGGATTTGGGTTTATGGATTAATTAGGGTTTGTGTAATTTATTAATTTGTGTATTTGATAATTTGAGATTGTGAGAAGAATAATTAGGGTTTGGGATTGGAAAAATTATTGTGGTTTTTAGAGCACTCCTGTTTAGCAATAACCAACCTAAAAAATTGTGGTTTGAGATTAATATTCAGTTTTAGTCTAATGTTTTTGAACTCCTTTTCTTTATAGGTCAATGGAGGCAGTATCAATGGAGGCATAACTTCTATTTATTTAGTGCAATCAAGATTGGAGGGGACAGAGGAAAAGATTTATGTTTCAGAGTGTAGTAGAGGTATGAAAACCGCATTTAGCATAACTTCTACTTAGCTTAAGTAGTTTTTAGTCTGTATACTTGTACTTTCATTTATTTAATCACTTCAGTTACGTTTTTTGTTGTGTGTGTGTGAGTTGTCAGCGACGAGGAGATCGTCGCGAACAAGGGGCCGCTGGTTTTGTCCATGGAAGTGAGGTATTAAATTAATATAGACTACTCCCAACTGTTACTTCCCTTCCCTTTGTTCGTCTAGTCTTGACTCTCTTGATAAATAAATGTTTAATTAGCATATTTAGCATTGTCGTCTTAGTTTACATCCATTATGTTAGAAATACAACAACAACAAACAACAACAAAACTTTTTTCCCAACTAGTTGAGGTCGGTTCCATGAACATCATGATTTTTTGATCGGTTTAGCGGAATATCTTAGCGTAATATCTTGTGTAAGACCACAAGTTATCATATCTTTTCTCACAGTTTCCTCCCAAGTAAGTTTAGCTTCTCTACTTCCTCGTTTATTTATGTTAGAAATAAATTAAATGGATATCGAACCGAACCGATTCCATCTTGTCCAATGTATTCTTTGGTTTCTATTATAAAGCTAGTTGGTTATAGTTTCATTTGCATCTTTGATACTCTGGCCATAGTTTTGGTATGATTCCTCTCACCATATAATGAAGTATACTTACCGTGTTTTCTCTTGCACTATTCTTTGAAGGTTGACTCTTGTTAGCGGGCTTAAATGGGTGGATGAGGTCATTACGAATGCACCTTACGAGATCAACGAGAAATTTATGAACATTCTGTTTAATGACTACAAAATTGACTATATTATACACGGAGATGATCCTTGCTTACTTCCTGATGGAACTAATGCTTATGCATTAGCAAAGAAGGTTGGGCGGTACAAGCAAATCAAGCGCACTGAAGGGGTATCAAGCACGGATATCGTTGGTATTATGCTCTACCCTCTTCGCTACAAATTATAGCTAGCGTATTCCTTTTGATTAATTTGTTCCATATTCTGTCTATTCTGACTTAGTTCAGAAGCAACTGAAGAGCTTCCTATTTGGCTTCGTATTTACTATCTACCAGTTGCTTCTATAATAGATAATTTCAGGTTTCCTTTTACATCTCTTGGTCTAATTATTTTCTTTTCAGGTAGGATTCTGTCATTAAGAAGTACAAAATTGGAAAATGGCACCGTTAATGCATCCAGTCATGAACAACTCCAAAACGGTGAAAATACTCCAATGGAACTATTGTACCTGGTTGCAGTAAAGTAAGTTTTTAACTTTGCATGATGTATATGGAGTGATCTTAGTCTATGATTCATGTTTTCTATAATTATCATGATTTTGTGTATGGCAGGTCACTGGAAAAGCAGTCATGCTCGACGAAATTATCAACTACGTCCAGTCCTTGCAACGACAAGTTGAGGTGTGTGTGTGTGTCTCCTGTCTAATAGATGAAATTTCAAATTTCTCATTCAGCTAATGTTTTATTTTTTTCATTTTTATCAACAGTTTTTGTCTATAAAACTTGCTGCCGTTAATCCAAGTATTGATTTGAACATAGAAGGGCTTCTTTCTAAAGAAGTAAGTGATAACATTCATTCGATGAATACGTAATGCTAATATCTTTATCTTTAACAGATGACTGATGAATATAATTAAATTGATTGTAACTTGAAATTATTCCTTATTTATCCCAGATGTTGCATGCCCAGGTTGGTCCACCTCCAGTGGGTTTCCCGCAGGATCTTATTCATTCTCAGTTACTTCCATCTCACATGGGTTTGGTTCAGGCTGGAATTACCAACATGGTAAACCAAACAGATGCTTTTAGAAGGGCAATAAATGCTCAGTTTACAGCAATGGGGGGATTTAAAGAATCCACATCTCAGGTTCACCTTCATTAGCGAAGCATATTACTCTCCTTTTTATTACCTTGCATTAATTAAATTTCATTATTTAAATGAATATGAAGCAGATATAGCAAAATGAGTTGGAATAACATTGGAGTTAGTTTTTCTCTACAAATTAGTGTTTGACACAATTGGATCAGTAGAACTTTGTAGAACAGGATCATATCCTTGTTGACACAATTAGATCAGTAGATGTTGTTTGTGTTAGAGAGTCATGTCCTTATTAGGTACCATTATTTTATGTCTTTGGTTCAACCGAACCAAAATTATCGCAAACATGCTCTTCCATCACTGTTTAGAGCCTTTTTTGGAGTAGAGTTGTGATAACTCGAGTTATCATTTAAGTGGATGTAGAGGTATGATACTTTTACATGAATAAGTTTAGTTATCTTTTATAAGTGTTAGGCAGTGAGAGAGCAAAGCAAAGATAGATTGCAATGAGAGAGCAAAGATAGAGTGTAAGGAATTATTTGAGTGGACTGGAGTTGGGCTATCTCCAATATTTTTGACCTTTTGGCCTGAGATAACTGGAGGTACGTCAACTACAAAAAAGGCGACTAAACTTATGTAAGGTGACTCCACAGCTCCCATTATTTAACTTCATTCCTAAACAAGGCCTTTTATTGGGAGATGGGATATCATTATCAAGGTTTGAAACTTAGTAGTCATTATTGCCATCACAAACAAGCTTAAGACTAAGTGTGTTATCCCCCCTAAAAGTAACAGACTACACACTGACCTTTTTCTCTTCTAAGACTTGGCCGTATCCTTTATTGCTTAAAAAACATTCAAAATATATGAATTTATCAACCAGTTGTAAAATTTTGGTATCAAGCAAAAGCATAATAGCAAGTTTCTGCATGTTTGGAGTATGTCCTTAATTGTTTACATGATTGTGTTTGATTTGGGCTCTGTTCATCTACAGTTACCAAATCCATGGGAAACAGAGCTCCAAAATATGGTTCAGATGAACTTCGGCACCAATTCCTCACCCGAAAACCAGGAGTTGAACGGCAAATCTCAGGATGGCTTCCAGATGTAAAATTGGCCAAACTTCTACATAGTTCCATTGGTTTTGCTGCTTCCTATTCAGTCAGAAGTTTAACTGAATTGTGCTTCTCTTGTGGGACCAAAAGAAATAGCACATACCAGTCTTAATGGTTTCAGACAGTAAAAATAGCACATCTTCTATTCATGTTGGCCTGTCATACTCATGTTCAGCAATCTTCTATATTTTAGCAAATCTTCTATTCATGTTGGCCTGTCATACTCATTCTTGGTTACTATGGATCAAAACGCAAGCAGCGATTACTACATTGTGGTGAGTGCCAGGTTTGTGAATGAGTCAGTTTGAACCAGAGTCACGGGTATTGCTGTTGTGCAAGCAGTCTTTCTATGCTAATTAGTATGCTAAATATAGCTTGTAATAGGGTGAATCAGGTGCTTAGACTATGTATTTTATGATTAGCAATGTAATACTCTTTTGTATTTTATGATTAGTAATGTAATCTTGAACAAGCAGAAATAATGTACGTGAAAATGAATTTTTCATATATTCATTCATTATATATATATATATATATATATATATATATATATATATATATATATTAAAAAAAATTTAAATTTTTTTTTTAAAATTTATATAAAAAAAAAATTTATAAATTTTTTTACCTACCCCGGCGTTTTTGAAAACGCCGGGGTTGATTTTCCCCCAACAAAAAATAAAAAAAATAAAAAAATAAAAAAGTATATAGCGGCGCTTTTTTGCAAGCGCCGGAGTATATTGCACCAAGACCGGCGTTTTCAAAAGCGCCGGTGTAGGCCGCCAAACAATCCCCAGCACGCGCTCCACCGGTGCTTGTTGTGGCGCTTTTCCAAACGCCGGTAGGTTATACACCGGCCTTTATAAACGCCGGTGAAGCCCCAAAAAAGCGCCGGTGAAGACCTTTTCTTTTGTAGTGCCACAAACAAAATCTATAAAAAATATAGAAAATTATAGGCCAATATTCATCATACCTTCACAAGCTTCAAGGATAGAGCCGTAGATATTTGGGTAGAAGAGTTGAAGTTGCTATCCTCTTCAAATTTAGCAAAATTCCAAAATATGGATCTTTCGGAAGATGGGTTTAGGGTTTTTAGAGTGGAAGGTGAGAGGGTTAGGAAATAATTAGTAAATATATTTAGATTGAGATGAGATTTTGTGGGTAGGAGGCCGCCCTAGATTGAGGGGGATGAGGTTGAGAAGATAGAGTGAAATAAAGTAGAGAGGAAGAAGAGGAATCAGATCTGAAATAACCTCCCAATCGACACTCGGTCTCTGAAAGACCGAGTTTAGTTAAAACTAACTCGGTCTTTCCAAGACCGAGTGTTAGACTTCGAAAAATCCAAGACTAATACTCGGTCTTCGAAGATCGAGTGTGATTGTTTGGGAATTAAAAACAAAATTAGGACGGTTTGGGAAAACCTTTCAAAAAGTGGGACAGTTTGGGGAAAAATTCAAGTTTACTACACTGTGCACTTCAAGGCTTTAACCAGAACAAACTCTTTGAACTCCAAGGTCATGCCATCAAATAAAAGACATGAATAAAAACAATGGGAGCATTAGCAAAGTCATCCAGCACTTGCCATCGTAACAAATGGATCAATAGTTTAATCCCTAATTAGTTCCTTCTAGATTCAGATTAGTTACTTTCCCATAAACAAGAAAGAAACAGACATAAAACATAGACACATCATATCATAGTCACGACCGGTCTCCATAACAATATATATCCATGCAATGCAATCCCCATGTCGTTGAAAATCAAGGCATGCATCAACAATTATACTTAGCTAGAACCAGCAGATTAATTGGACTAGACTAGACATATAAACAAAAGAGACTATAGCTTCACTATATGCTTAATTTGCCGCAGCTACTTCACTAATTCTGTTTAAAAGAGGCAGCAAATGTTGACTTAAAAAGTAGGTTTGTTGACATTCAGCAACAATCTAAGCTATTAATAACTAAATAAACACAACCAAACAAATCAAGCATTGTTTAGTTAGAAACAATACAGTATATAATTACAATTCTTGCTCAAATCATCCAAGTGTCTTACAGGATTTGGCATGTTTTGGTTAGTTAATGTTTGATGCTCGGATTTCGTTTTCTGATATTGATGATATTTGATGGTTCTTACCATCTTTTAATATTAAAAAAAAGTTTGATGCTCTCAAAAGCCATTAGGGATGACTCCTCTCTCTTGCACTATGTAATAATATAATCTCTTTCGGTATGTTATCTATGCCATGTAGAGAGCAAACACTAATAGCCTAAAAAGAGGAGTTATCGATGATGAGCAAGATTGATTGATTGTTCTAATGTACGTCTCTTCTTGTGTTATTTCAATTTAAATTTAAAAGTACTAACAAATAAAAAAGAGATTAGGTAGGTGGTTCACACAACTATCTATCTCTTCTTGTTATATTTAAACAAATAAATAAATCATCAACTTTGAAACTTGAATTCCCAAAAGCATGCATGCCTATGTTGGATTTGTTTCTTTATATGACTTACACTACCATGAAATATAGTAAAAAACAACGTTCGAAGAGAAAAGAAATATAAAAATAACGCTGCCCGTTACTATCAACAGTCACTTAACACACACACACACACATACATATATATATATATATATATATATATATATATATATAGTTTGGCTAAGCTTGACGCGAACTAGAGATAACTATTGAAATAATGATTCGAGTAGGTTTTATCGGCCAGGCACCTTGCATTGGAGAGGTGTCTCCCTCGCTCATCACAAATCAACTGTCGTTTATTTATTTATTTAATTTGATATAACGATGGATGTTAATTTATAAATAAAAATGAAGCACGCCATCAAGAATTATGAAGGGACTGAACGATGAAGATAATAATAACAATAATGTAAGTATGTGAACCCGACCCCTGGCATTGATCATGAAAGTGACAATAACGACAATGCCAATATTTTATATAACAAACTTAATCTATGTAATATAATAACGACAATGCCAATATTTTATATAACAAACTTAATCTATGTAATATATATCATAAACCTAATTCATAGAACAAGGAAGAAAGAAGATCCAAAGATAGGAGATGTGAGCAATGCAGATGGAGATAATAATGACAACGATGGAGAAAATAGCGACCATTCTAGAATATTACTGTTTGGAGAGAAAAAAATATTTGAAAAAGAAGTTCTAAAAAGAAGTTTGTTTGGATAATATAGGACAGAGAGAAGAGAGAAAGAAATTTTAAAAATTAGTGAAAAATAATTGTAGAGGAATAGATTTAATTGTTTTATTGGATAATATGAAGAGAGAGGACAGAGAAAGCAATTTAAAAGTTCATAAATAGTGTTTTTCATCCATTTAATTTCCTCTTAGGATATGTTTGGATGTAAGTAAAAGCATTGTAGGATTTAAAATCCAGGAATTAGCATTGTAGCAGAGATTTGGATGGCGTAGATTTGATTGAAATTGGAATCCTACTGTAGCGCTACAGTAGCCACAAAAGAAATCTTAAAAAAAAATCTCTGAACTCAGTTGAAGCGCACTGTAGCGTTACTGTAGCGAATTTTAAATTATTTCTCTCTCCTACTTTTTTTACTCTATCCAATATTCTATCCCCCCCCCCATCCTACAAACAATAAAATTATTTCCAACCAACCCACTTTTTTAGAACTAATTTCTATATATTTTTTTTTATCTACAATAATCTTATAACTTTGGATTTATTTTACAACCAACCAAACACCCCCCTCATTTTGAGTGAAAAAATAAATAGAAAGAATCAGCAACACTAATTTAGCAGGAAAAATCAAATTTAACATCTTTTACTTCTAAACAAAGCTATCAATAGTGTACTTCCATCAAATTTGTTTTCCAATAATAATTTTTAGACCAAACAAACCACCTTCAATTAGAAGGTGACACACAAGGAAGAATAGTAGTCATAATGGTAAAACTGCTTTGATTATCAATGTTAAAAAATTAATATAGGGCCAATCGAGAATGGAAGCTAGTTTTCTACGAGAGCACGACTCTTAATGCTACGCAATTCAAAGGTGTGGGACAGTGGTTGGACCCTGGAATCACTAAAATATCATTATGAGAATGCCCCCAACCTATTTTAACGAAATAGATAGCGAAGAGAAGAGCACAGTTAAATATAGTTGATGGAGTGGGATGTTTTAGGCATAAGAATGGGCTAATCAACATCAATATATATATACTGCAGTAATGCTATATTCACTGCCAATTCCACTATTTTTCATTATCTTAGATGACAGACTCCTATAGAAAAAATTTCCCACCTACTCTTGCTTTTCTCATATATTGAAGTGTGCTATCTAAAATAGTGAAGAAAAATATAGTAAAATTAGTGGTGAGTGTAGTATTACTTTACTATTGAACAGAATAGTATTATTAGAGCATCTGTAGTCGTCTTGACCCAAATTTTGGGTATTTGGCAAGTAGAAATGGAAAAATTGACTTTGCGCTGCAGTCGTTAATTGCCAAAAATTAGGTATTCAAAAATTTTCAATTCTCAGATGAAAGAGGATTTTTCGTCTGAAGTAAAAAATATATATATATAAAATATTTGAACGGACGGGAAAAAAATTCCTGTCCATACAAAAAAAAATTTTAAAAAAAATCAAAAATCCCAGGGACGGGAAACCTTCTGCTGTTCAAGAAATGAGGGGGTTTTTTGCATTTAATTTTTCGATCAGACGGGAAATCTTTCCCGTCCATCGATTTAATTAAACTGATTTTTTTTTTGCGACAGAAAATTTATTTTCGCCTGATATTTTGAGAACAATAAAAAATCTCTCCGACGAAAAAAAATTTTCCGTCCGATACAAAGACAAAAAACCATCTTCAGATTGTTATATTTTTCAAAATCCCAAATTTTCTGTCATATTTGGCAGTCTCCTATTTACCGAAAAAACTCTCCTGTTTACTAAAAAAATTTGAATTTTGAATTTTTGGCCAAAGACTGCAACAACGGGTTGTTTCTCATTTTTCGGTAAAAAATGCAAAAATGGCCACCGACAACATATGCTCTTTAGTAGTAGTAATAATCGGAGATAGCGGAACCCCAACAACAATGTCGCAATCTATGAATTAACTATTGATTAGATGGGAATGATGTCGAGGCTACAGCAACAACTTTTAAGGGAATTGAATAGGTATCAGTAATGATGCAATACTGTGCATGAATCCAGTATTAACAATTTAGTAATCAAGATATGAATGCATGTACATAATGAACTTGCCAACATATCGAATCAAATGGATAATAACTAATCTATTAATAAACCAAAACGATGACAAGGAAATTCCTATTCCGGATATATATAGTATGATAAAGCAAACAGTACTTATATTGGCTGTGTTTACAAATTATACTCTTCAATTTGTCATAATTAAGAGAGTGTCCAATCAATTAGATGAGTTCGCACTTTACAGATACTCATCCTATAATCTGGAAGTTGCTTCTTAAACTTTTCCAAATATGCATTATTATTTTTTTAGAAGACCAGTTATGCATTATTAATGTCACTATTCACTAATGATGTTAAGTTCTTCACCGTATCCTTGCACCTCATGATTACGGGGTATGCCTAAATTTCTTGCATTCTAAATATTCTTTCTTTTACTATTTGCATTAGTATATATTTTTACATTAATATATTTAATTATTAATGCGGCATTTTATAAATTATTGGTTACTTGTTATATTTATTCAATTACTTTTGGGTATTAGTTCATTTTATTGTTAACAAATCTTTTCAAATTAGTGCATCAAAACTGGGTGGTCGAAGAAAGTAAAGAAGCTAGAAGCTTGCATCTTTTTTAAATAAATTATCATAGAGTGGTAAGCTAATAAATTGAATTTCGAACGGATAATCATTTGAACTACTTTCTATTAATGGATTTTATCGACATAAGATTTTATAAGTATTATGTTGTCAAAATTTTGTTATCGGCTTGGGGCGTTACATATATATCATACAAAATTTTGTTATCGGCTTGGGTCCGTTTGTTTTGCAACTCAGAATAGAGTATTCAGAATACTCTATTCTGAGTTGGCGTTTGTTTTAAGCCTTATTCCCAATCTCTATTCAGAATACTCATACCCCCTATTTTCCAAAACACCTCCTTTACTCTCTTCTCACACCTCCTTTACTCTCTATTCAGAATATTATTATTATTATTATTATTATTATTATTATTATTATTATTATTATTATTATTATTGTATATATTATTATTATTATTATTATTATTATTAAATATATATTATATATTATTATTATTATTATTATTATTATTATTATTATTATTATTATTATTATTATTATTATTATTATTATTATTATTATTATTATTATTATTATTATTGTTATATACTATTATTATTATTATTATTATTAATATTAATATTATTATTATTATTATTATTATTATTATATATATTATTATTATATATATTATTATTATATATATTATTATATATATTATTATTATATATTATTATTATTAATATATATATTATATATATTATATATATTATTATTATTATTATTATTATTATTATTATTATTATTATTATTATTATTATTATTATTATTATTATTATTATTATTATTATATATTATTATTATTATTATAATTATTATTATTATTATTATTATTATTATTATATATTATTATTATTATTATTATTATTATTATTATTATTATTATTATTATTATTATTATTATTATTATTATTATTATTATTATTATTATTATTATTATTATTATTATTATATATTATTATTATATATATTATTATATATATTATTATATATATTATTATTATTATTATATATATTATTATTATTATATATATTATTATTATATATATATATTATTATTATTATTATTATTATTATTATATATATTATATATATTATATATATTATTATTATTATTATTATTATTATATATATTATATATATTATATATATTATTATTATTATATATATTATTATTATTATTATTATTATTATTATTATTATTATTATTATTATTATTATTATTATTATTATTATTATTATTCAAAATTGATATTCAAATTGATATTCAAAATTGTCAGAAATATAGCAGAACAGCTTTTAAACTCTCTTTTTCAGAAAAACAGCTTTCAGATAATAGTTTTCAGCTAAAAATATAACCGAACAGCTTTTAAACACTCTTTTTCAGAAAAACAGCTTTCAGATAATAGTTTTCAGCTAAAAATATAACCGAACAGCTTTTAAACACTCTTTTTCAGAAAATCAGCTTTCAGATAACAGTTTTCAGCTAGAAATATAACCGAACAGCTTTTAAACACTCTTTTTCAGAAAAACAGCTTTAAGATAATAGTTTTTAGCTAAAAATATAACCGAACAGCTTTTAAACACTCTTTTCAAAAAAACAGCTTTCAGATAACAGTTTTCAGCTAGAAATATAACCGAACAGCTTTTAAACTCTCTTTTTCAGAAAAACAGCTTTCAGATAACAGTTTTCAGCTAGAAATATAACCGAACAGCTTTTAAACACTCTTTTTCAGAAAAAACAGTTTTCAGATAACAGTTTTCAGCTAGAAATATAACCGAACAGCTTTTAAACTCTCTTTTTCAGAAAAACAGCTTTCAGATAACTGTTTTCAGCTAGAAATATAACCGAACAGCTTTTAAACACTCATTTTCAGAAAAACAGCTTTCAGAATACAGTTTTCAGCTAGAAATTTAACCGAACAGCTTCTAAACTCTCTTTTTCAGATAAACAGCTTTCAGAATATCAATATTCAGAATATAGGCTAAACAAACAGCTTTTTGGCTCATATTCAGAATAACTCTATTCAGAATACTCTATTCAGAATACTTAATTCAGAATACTCTATTCAAAATATCAAAACAAACGCACCCTAAATATTCTTTCTTTTACTATTTGCATTAGTATATATTTTTACATTAATATATTTAATTATTAATGCGGCATTTTATAAATTGTTGGTTACTTGTTATATTTATTCAATTACTTTTGGGTATTAGTTCATTTTATTGTTAACAAATCTTTTCAAATTAGTGCATCAAAACCGGGTGGTCGAAGAAAGTAAAGAAGCTAGAAGCTTGCATCTTTTTTAAATAAATTATCATAGAGTGGTAAGCTAATAAATTGAATTTCGAACGGATAATCATTTGAACTACTTTCTATTGATGGATTTTATCGACATAAGATTTTATAAGTATTATGTTGTCAAAATTTTGTTATCGGCTTGGGGCGTTACATATATATCATACAAAGATGACACACAGAGCCGGTCCTGAGTTCCCGGGAGCCCGAGCCAAAAATTTATAAAGGCCCAAATAATTATTTTTGGGAGCCCCTTTACGCATAAAATGCATACCTATATTAACAAGAGAAATGTAAATTTAGAGATTCCTAAAATTATAAAAAATTCGGAGATCTGAAACGTCCGTCTCACCTACCTCAAGGGTGGGGCTGACCGAGATGACACATCCATGAAAATTATCTGGCTACACATGCATATACTCTGCATGTAAACAATTCAGACCTTAAGAATGCTTGTGAGATTTTTGTCAAATATGTTTTTGTCATTGACTAGGACTAGCAAACAGACAGATATTAGTAGAAAATCTCTTCCATAGAAAAATGCTAAAAAAATAAAAGAAAGATTTAATCAAGCGAATTAACAAAATATATACATACTCCCTATAATGTTGAATAATAATGCATGAGTAGAGAAATTAAGATTAGAGTTTAATATTACTACTGCTTGAAGATATTATACCCTGATTATCATAATTAAAATATTCTCAGGCGCTACCACAAAACTAGTATATATGGGATAAGACTGAATTTTGAGTACCGTGCTTTATGTCAACTCAACCAGGTCCAATAACTAACAGATAATACGTACAAACAAATAGTGGCCCATACAATATTATACACAATAATATTTTATTTATAATGAGAATATACATATACGTCCAACAATCTCCTCATATATATTCTCAATATATTAGGCAATACACACATGTAGTGGACTGGATCACTACAATTTCAAATAAACATTGAATCACAAAATAATATACTTCATAGTCTAAATCAATAATAACTTAAATAGTTCATTTGAGACTAAACCAAAATAATCAAATAGTTCCAAGACCATATAAAAACAGAGTAATTCACAATAACTAAACCAACTAGAGAAATTTGTCATAGTTTCAAAATCAACCAAAAAAAATAAACTTCAAGAACAGAGTAAGAATTATAAGCTCAATGAACACAAGAGTTTTAAACTCAAAAGAAGTTTTACCAAGTAAGTAACTAATTTATTCTCGAGAGAAATAAACCTAAACTTTATCATTGCAAACTGCTTTATGTTTACTCATCTATTTAAAGAAAATTATTATTATAAAATTTATGTTAACAGATTCAGCTCCTTCATCTTTGCCAGCATATTGCAAACAAAAATATCATGAGACGCATCTCTAAGAACTCTAGCGAATTTAATTAAGTATCTAGTTCCACAAAAGAACTTAGTACGCTTCATGATTAGCTTAGCAAAAATAGAATGCAAGCATCACAATCAAGTTTCTTGAACAAAATATTAAAAAAAAACTATTATAGTTTCTACACAAAAACTATGCTATGTTCATATTAGTATGATAAAATAATCAAATCAATTATGGATAAATTCTGAATTATCAAAATTAGAATGAAACATGATTCCATAAAAGAGATAAATCTTCAAAATTGGAATGATATAACGGCAAATCTAAACATCGGAAACACATCGACAAGTTTTCACGCTTTCTTTGGAATAGTGAAAAGATTCTAAGTTATGAGAATATATAGCCTCATCGATTTTGGAATGAAGTTAAATATTAACAAAATTTACAAAGAACTTTTCAAATTATCTTAAACATATCAACTACTTAAAATTGATGCTTAAGCTTGAACTTCTCTATGACTCCAAGTGAATTCTAAATTTCAAAACAACTAGAATGTTAAAGCTTTTGGATCAATAGCTTTTAACCTCACTCCCCCACAGTTTTGATAATTATATCACTTTCAAGTCTCTTAGTAAGAACATTAGCCATAATTTATCTCAAATGCATTTTATCTGTGAGAATGTTTAACTAGGCTTCTTTCAGCCTTAATGTAATCTTCTTACCATTATAGAATGAGTTATGAGCTACAGTGCATTGTAGCTTAATAGTCGTAGAATAGAAGTAGAGAGTTTACTTTAAACTTCTTAATGGAAGACTAGTAGCAAGTCCTTTAATCCACTCTGCCTATTTCCCTGCAGAGGATAACACATAGAGGTCTGATTTCATGGATGATACTACAGATCTCCATAATACTTCTTATCCTCCTAGTGTAAACACATGTTCACTAGTTGTCGACTGTCACTAAATTCTGAGCATTATAATGCATCAGATCATTCATTCCATCCTGAATGATGATTAGAGTAGCACAAAGCAAACTCTTAACTATTTCTTATGTATCTCATTAGCCTCTTAAGGGCACATCAATGTATATGAATATGATTACTAGTAAATCTGCGGATCATATATACCTCAAAGGCTATGTCTGTATGCACGAGACTTTCAATAAGTTTAGAATGATCTAATTATCTTATAGTTGCATCATTATTATGTGTCAACCTTTTATTATAATCATAAAATTTTTCAAAACACACTTTGAGTCACTATATCCCTATTTTTTGAACACATTATTGATTTGATGAGTTTTACTAAGGATTATCCATTGCCAACTGAACCTCACCCTTATACCTAATATGGTGTCCACAAAACTTACGTGTTTTATGTTGAATTCTTTGGATACCACAGTTTTAACTTCATTTATAATAAAACGGTTACTTTCAACAATAAGCATGTCAACAATATACAAATAAATGAGAGCAATTATATTTGACTTACCACAAAATTAAAGACAATTATCTGAATTACTTGATTCATATATAAGCTCTTTAAAATTTTGTCAAATTATTCGTACCTCGGTTTTAATACATGTTTTAAAATATACAATAATTTTACTAATTTGTAAATCTTATTTACTAAACATATTAGTGTAAAATCTTTCAGTATAAAAATGTTCAGTACAAAACTGTCCAGTACAAAATATTTTAGTACAAAACTGTTTAAATATCTTTAATGAATAAGAAAATTTTCAATAGATATAAGGGCAAGAAGAATCCTGATTGTAGCAATATGACAAACATAGGAATAGACATCAAACAAATCTACCACACTTATCTCAGTCAATCCTTTAGTTACTAAAAGTGTATTAAAATTGCTACTGAACAATCAAAATTAAGTTTTTTTCTACAAAACCCCACTTACTATAATTTTAGCCTTTTGGGGGCAAATCAACGAATTTAAAGTATTCTTGTATAACAACAAATTCATTTCATTATCTACTAAAAAGTCTTCTTGGCTCATCTGCCATTGAAGTTTTCAGGGTTAGTTAGCTGGTTCTTGATTCTAACTATAAATTATTGACCGTGTCTGTAGGACTAGATAATTTCATACATTTAACTTTGATGAATACATCCTCAAAGAACTCTGCAAGTCTAGATTCAACTAACACAAATTAGACAGATTCAAATTTGTCCATATAACTACATTCTGATTTTTTAAGTACACACAAATATTTGTGATATGTCTTACTTTCGGCCTTCTATGGTCATGTACTCTAACAAATTTATCATCTCACATGTTTTCACTTTAACAAAATTATTTATGGTTTTATGCCATAATCTACATGGTGTAAATAATTTAGAGTGTGGTAGAACTCCTTCCCTTTGTCCATCCCTTTCTTAGATACAGGAGGGGCAACCTTCATTCGTTTTTTCGTCGTGATCCTTAGTGCATTCATCAAGCGGCTTAAAGACAGGCTCACCGAAGACTAACCAAGAATATGATTGACAATACAACCTCACCCACAATTACTCGAAGTCAAATTGACAGTTAATAATATAGAATTCAACATTTCATTAAGTGTTTGATTCTAACTTTTATCAATAACGTTTAACTGTGGTAATTAAAGTGCACTAATTTCAGAGAAAATAACAAATACAAAATTCTCCATATTCACCATCTCTATCAAATCTAAACTCTTTTGATTTTAGCAGTTAACTAGATTATTTATTTATTTATTTATTAAAACAAAAAGTGTTTCATCCTTCATTTATCTGACAATCATTCAGTAATAATCTGAGCACAAATTTTATATTTTTCATATTTTAATGAAGTTTCATTTAGCAAAGTTATGAGTTTTAATAAGAGCAAACAATTTAACATATAGTTCACATGTCCTTATTATGTCGTGTTCAAGGATTGGACAAATTGGAACCACCATTATCAATTGTTTCGTTTGTTTAAATCAACTTACACATGTCAATACATGCACATTATAAAATAATAATAATATGGATTAATACAAAATTACTCTACTACATTTCACAAAACAATTTGCTTTCTCTCATGATTCTAACAATGTCCAAGTGCTCAATCAATTTGAGCGAAGAGTTCTTTTCTTTATTTGTTCTTCATCATCTTCAAAACGTTAAACAGAATAATGACCAATATTTTATAATTCAATTTTGCACACACAGTATAATGAGCGAGAAAGAACAAAATGCAACTAATGGAGTCACATCCTCCATTACGGGATGCTCTCACCTAAGTTATAGACATTTGTTACAGATCTTATAAATTAATATTTAAGAGAAGTAAATATAGGATTTCACATAAGCTGTAAATATAGGGTTAGCCATTATACTTATACACACATTATGATAAGACACACTTAAGAACTCTATACATGTTAGTTATAACACGAGATTAATTATGATCAAACTTTTCAAACATGTTATCACTCCCACAAAATCACACAGATCATTTAATCGAAGTTGGGATAGACCATTCAACACATGAAAATACTAACGGGGATTATTGTAGATCGTACTGACACTTTATGGTAGAAGTTCTTACCAAATTCGATGGAGAAACCTGCCATGTGCAGACTTATTCAACCGTGTGACAAACTTCCAAGTTGAGAGAAATCCATTGTCTCCAACACATGCAATTTGTAGGTAATTTGAAGATCCTATAATTATCATAGAAGATAGTCAATATTTTGTTATTTATTTTCACAACAAAATCTATGTCTCAAAAGTAATTCCTTGAACTTTAGCACACAACAATAAATTCAAATTCATAAGATTACAATGCTTAACAAAGTTTTGAACTTTAGCAATTAGAAACAAAACTCCAACAAACAATAAAGCAACGACTAAAACAAACATATGAGAGACGACTTATCTTCATATTTGGATTCATCCAACCAATATCCCCACTGCTTCACTAACTCCAACAATTGCATCCACATTTATATCTCTCAACACAATTGTTGCCGCTAAATTCGGTGTGGGGGCAAACAGATGAATTTGTGGGTTCGAGGAAAAACCTGAATAGCGAAACCAAACCTGACCCGTCGTTGACTGATCGTTGACTCCCGCCGTTAACCTGCAAAAAGTGCGAGACACCGGGGGGGATCCCGGCGACGCACCCTCCGACGCTCAAGTCAGTAATCAGAAATGATTAAGAAAGAGCGTAAATTGAGAAAATACTGATTACCTCTTAATGGAGATGGATGGGTGGTATTTATAGGCGTCTTAGGGATCAAATTAGGAATGTAATCCCCGTGATTAGATAAGAAATATTCCTCGTAATCAGATAAGGCATGTAATCTGATAAGGTATATTCTCTGTAATCAGTTAAGGAATTTTAATCCCTAATCCCCAGTGAAAAGATAGATGTGGATCATGGCCGTTGATTCAGATCTAATCAGGGGCCTTGATTGTATCTTGCTGGACCGGGCATGCAGCGGGTTGGAAACCCGTACCCGATTGATGTGGACCCGTTCATGGGTTATTGGGCTTTGAATAAAGACCCAGTTCCCATTTCAGACCCGTTGGTAGGCGAAATTACCGTTTTACCCCTGAGCTTTAAGATTCGTGTCCGATGTGAACGGTCCAGATTTAATCCTATTTTTAGCCATATCACGAGCCCCCCACTCCTAAATACTGAGTTTTTCAGTCTTTGAGGAGTAGTTTTGTTGTTCTAATGGCGTACGGGATTTTATCGGTGTTCTTAAGGGAGTTTGGATCTTGTTCGGGGGTGTAACGGTATTATTATGGGCTTGTAAAATGCCCAAAAATATTCTCAGAATTTTCTGGATTTTTTCTCTTTTTTTGAATTTTTTATTCATTTTCCGGATTAAATAATTAATTATCGAAAATATTAAATAATTATTCTAATTAAATAATTATATTTCTCAGAATTTAAAATATTTTTTCTGAATTTATAATTATTTTTAGAATTTTTATTTAATTTTTTCCGATTTTTTTAAATATTTTTTCGGATTTTTTAAATAAAAAAAAACAATTAAATAATTAAATAAATAAATTAAATATTACCTAGACACGTGGCAGATTTCTGATCGTCCATCATGATCAGATCCGCGCGCATCGTGAGGCAGATCACGATCGGGACACGTGGCGCGTTTCTGGCCGTCCATCATGATCAGATCTGCGCGCATCGTGAGGCAGATCACGATCGGG
Source organism: Hemerocallis citrina (assembly GCA_017893485.1). Taxonomy (NCBI): domain Eukaryota; kingdom Viridiplantae; phylum Streptophyta; class Magnoliopsida; order Asparagales; family Asphodelaceae; genus Hemerocallis; species Hemerocallis citrina. The sequence continues at coordinate 279,122,514 of CM030360.1, read as the reverse complement.
ATACGTGGCACGTTTCTGGCCGTCCATCATGATCAGATCTGTGCGCATCGTGAGGCAGATCACGATCGGGACACGTGGCGCGTTCCTGAGCGTCGATCGTGTCACGACGCGAATTTTGAGACGATCGGACGGATCGTGTGGGTTGGCTGATTTTTTCTCCATATAAGAGGATCGGTGCCATGCGCAAGCTCGGCAAAAGGTGGCCGAGGTCCACGAGGACGACACGTGGCGAAGTCAACGTTTGACTTTTTTTTTTTTTTTTTTTTCTGCTGCTTCTCTTTTTTTCTTCTTCTTCGTGTCTTCGAATTCCCGCCTCGCCCCCTTCCCCTTTCCGACTTCACGTGGCGAGAAGCTCGGCGACGAATGAGGGGAGCTCGACGGCGGTGGAGAGCTTCGGAATGGAACTCGGAGCTCGGAGTTGGGGAGAGCTCGAGCTCGCAAAGTCGGCGAGGGTGGAGTTGTCTGGAGCTCGGAGGTGGGCTCGGAGCGTTGGAGGAGTGGAGCTCGGCGCGAAGTCGTTCGGAGCTCGTTGACGAGAGCTCGACGACGGAAGGTGTGAGGTCGACGAGGGCGGTGACGAGCTTGGTCGAGGCTCAGCGCTGGAGCTCGTCGGAGCGTGATTTCAGCGGAGGCGAATGGGACGGAGCTCGTCAATGGAGCTCGTCTGAGGTGATGGAGGAGTCCGACCATGGTGGAGCTTGGTCGTGAGTATGAGCTCGGAGCTCGTTAATGGCGGTGGTGAGCTTGCTGAGTTGATGATGGAGACGGAGCGTCGAGCTCGGCGAGGGGAGCTCGACAGCGGGCTCGACGACTGAGGGTGCTTGGCGAGAGTGGACACTTGGTTTTGGAGGAGGTCGCTCAACAGTAGGAGGAGCTCGGGGTGACGGTGATGGCGAGCTCGCTGAGTTGATGATGGAGACGGAGCGTCGAGCTCGGCGAGGGGAGCTCGACAGCGGGCTCGACGACTGAGGGTGCTTGGCGAGAGTGGACACTTGGTTTTGGAGGAGGTCGCTCAACAGTAGGAGGAGCTCGGGGTGACGGTGATGGCGAGCTCGCTGAGTTGATGATGGAGAAGGAGCGTCGAGCTCGGCGAGGGGAGCTCGACAGCGGGCTCGACGACTGAGGGTGCTTGGCGAGAGTGGACACTTGGTTTTGGAGGAGGAGCTCAACAGTAGGAGGAGCTCGGGGTGACGGTGATGGCGAGCTCGCTGAGTTGATGATGGAGACGGAGCGTCGAGCTCGGCGAGGGGAGCTCGACAGCGGGCTCGACGACTGAGGGTGCTTGGCGAGAGTGGACACTTGGTTTTGGAGGAGGTCGCTCAACAGTAGGAGGAGCTCGGGGTGACGGTGATGGCGAGCTCGCTGAGTTGATGATGGAGACGGAGCGTCGAGCTCGGCGAGGGGAGCTCGCGGTGGTTTGGCGAGCTCGACAGCGGGCTCGACGACGGAGCTATGGTGCTCCGAGCCCAGAGCTCCGGAGTGTGAGCTTGGCATGGCGAGGAGTTGGAGTAGAGTTCGAGTTTGGGACGAAGCTTTTGGAGTTGGTTCTCTTCTTCGTTGGTTTTGCTTTTGGCTTTGGCGCCAGTATGCTGAAGAAGAAGGTGACGTGGGGGAGTTCGGGTTTGGATCCTAACGGGTCCGAACCCGGCCCCTTGTACTTTCTCTCTCTTCTTTTTTTTTTTTTTTTGTTGTTCGTGGGTCTTGTACTGAGAGTGTTCCGAACTCAAATGTCCCGAACTCAAATGTCCCGAACTCAAGCCCGTAAAACGGTCGGTGGCAAGAACGCTCGGCACCGGGTGCCGAACTCAACTGGTGCCGAACTCAAATGTGCCGAACTCAAATGTGCCGAACTCAAGCCCGTAAAACGGTCGGTGGTAAGAACGCTCGGCACCGGGTGCCGAACTCAACTGGTGCCGAACTCAAATGTGCCGAACTCAAATGTGCCGAACTCAAGCCTGTAAAACGGTCGGTGGCCAGAACGCTCGGCAGCGGGTGCCGAACTCAAATGTGCCGAACTCAAGCCCGTAAAACGGTCGGTGGCAAGAACGCTCGGCAGCGGGTGCCGAACTCCAATTTTGCCTGCAGATTTCTTCTTGATATTCCCGGTGCTACGGAGGTCGGCTCAGGGCGTGCGACCCCTTGTTTCGAAGCTAATTCGAAGATCTACAACTTCTCTTTAGGAGTGGGATGAAGATTCACCCTCCTTCATGGTAAAAATAGCCCCGCAACATCCTGGTCTTCATGAAGATGGGGAATGTGTTCGGTTTTGAGGGTTTTGGAAGAGGAGCTCCACTCCTAGGGATGGAGAAGCTGCGCTAGGAAGACCCTTGTGCTAGGAAGACCCGTCCTGTGAGCAGAGCGAAGAGCTTGGCTCTAAAAGAGAGCCGTTTGTGGGACGAGTGTGAGGAGGAACTCTAAGAGAGGGTTGCGAGCTCCGAACTTGTTGAGAAGAGGTCCGCTTCGGAGGCGAGCGGAGCGAAGGGCTTGATTCTGGTAGAGAGCCATTCGGGAGACGAGTGTGAGGAGGAACCCTAGGAGAAAGTTGCGAGCTCCGAACTCGTTGTCAAGAATGCTCCGCAGCTGGTGCCGAACTCAACTGTGCCGAGGCTTGAGACTTAGAAATTTTTTGGGGATCTTGACTGCCGAACTCAAGCCCGTAATACGGTCGGTGGCGAGAACGCTCGGCAGCTGGTGCCGAACTCGAATGTGCCGAGGCTTGAGACTTAGGAATTTTTTGGGGATCTTGACTGCCGAACTCAAGCCCGTAATACGGTCGGTGGCGAGAACGCTCGGCAGCTGGTGCCGAACTCGAATGTGCCGAGGCTTGAGACTTAGGAATTTTTTGGGGATCTTGACTGCCGAACTCAAGCCCGTAATACGGTCGGTGGCGAGAACGCTCGGCAGCTGGTGCCGAACTCGAATGTGCCGAGGCTTGAGACTTAGAAATTTTTTGGAGATCTTGGCTGCCGAACTCAAGCCCGTAATACGGTCGGTGGCGAGAACGCTCGGCAGCTGGTGCCGAACTCGAATGTGCCGAAGCTTGAGACTTAGAAATTTTTGGAGATCTTGGCTGCCGAACTCAAATGTGCCGAACTCAAGCCCGTAAAACGGTCGGTGGCAAGAACGCTCGGCAGCGGGTGCCGAACTCAAATGTGCCGAACTCAAACCCGTAAAACGGTCGGTGGCACGGGTGCTCGGCGGATGGTGCCGAGCTAGAATGGGTGCCGAACTCAAGCCCGTAAAACGGTCAGTGGCACGGGTGTTCGGCGGACGATGCCGATCTGAATTGGTGCCGAACTCAAGCCCGTAAAACGGTCGGTGGCACGGGTGCTCGGCGGATGGTGCCGAGCTAGAATGGTGCCGACCTCAAGCCCGTAAAACGGTCGGTGGCACGGGTGTTCGGCGGACGATGCCGATCTGAATTGGTGCCGAACTCAAGCCCGTAAAACGGTCGGTGGCACGGGTGCTCGGCGGATGATGCCGAGCTTAATTGGTGCCGAACTCAAGCCCGTAAAACGGTCGGTGGCAAGAACGCTCGGCAGCGGGTGCCGGACCCCAGAGTTCTTCTTGATGTTCCCGGTGCTGCGGAGGTCGGCTCGGGGCGTGCGACCCCTTGTTTCGAAGCTAATTCGAAGATCTACAACTTCTCTTTAGGAGTGAGATGAAGATTCACCCTCCTTCATGGTGAAAATAGCCGGAGAATATCCTTGTACACATGAGGTTGAGGAGTGTTTTGGTCGTGGGGATTCTGGAAGAGGAGTTCCACTCCTAGGTGGCGGAGAAGCTGTGCTGGGAAAACCCTCGTGCCAGGAAGACCCTTGTAAGAGCCGTGGGAAGACCCATCCTGTTCGGGGAGAGGTCCGTCTGGGAGGCAAGCGGAGTGAAGAGCTCGACTCTGGGAGAGAGCCATTTGGGAGACGAGTGTAAGGAGCAACTCTAGGAGAGAGTGGTGAGCTCCGAACTCGCTGAGAAGAGGTCCGCTTTTGGAGGTGAGCGGAGCGAAGAGCTTGACTCTGGGAGAGAGCCGTTTGTGAGACGAGCTTGAGGAGCGACCCTAGGAGAAAGTGGTGGGCTCCGAACTCGTTATTTAAGTGAGGGAATCAACGGTTGTGGGAGCAATTCTGAATGGCGAACTACCCCTAGCTCGCTTAGGAGCGAACTTGCGGAGTAGAGTCGAACCAAGTGTTGGACTCCGAACCATTCAACGGCTGTAGGAGCAGTTCCGAATGGCGAGCTACTTCTAGCTCGCTTGGGAGCGAACTTGCGAAGTAGAATCGAGCCAAGTGTTGGACTCCGGAACCATTGTCAGATTAAGGGCGTGGGAGCAATTCCGAATGGCGAACTACCCCTAGTTCGCTTAGGAGCGAGCTTGCGGAGTAGAGTCGAACCAAGTGTTGGACTCCGTACCATTCAACGGCTGTGGGAGCAATTCCGAATGGCGAGCTACCCCTAGCTCGCTTAGGAGCGAACTTGCGGAGTAGAGTCGAACCAAGTGTTGGACTCCGGAACCATCGTAAGATTAAGGGCGTGGGAGCAATTCCGAATGGCGAACTACCCCTAGCTCGCTTAGGAGCGAGCTTGCGGAGTAGAGTCGAACCAAGTGTTGGACTCCGTACCATTCAACGGCTGTGGGAGCAATTCCGAATGGCGAGCTACTTCTAGTTCGCTTAGGAGCGAACTCGCGAAGTAGAATCGAGCCAAGTGTTGGACTCCGGAACCATCGTAAGATTAAGGGCGTGGGAGCAATTCCGAATGGCGAACTACCCCTAGCTCGCTTAGGAGCGAGCTTGCGGAGTAGAGTCGAACCAAGTGTTGGACTCCGAACCCGTTGAGATGAGGTCCGCCTGAGAGGTGTGCGGAGCAAAGAATTCGGCTTTGGAAGAGAGCCATTTGGGAGAAGAGTTTGGGGAGCGACTCTAGGAGAGAGTGGTGCGCTCCGAACTCGTTGAGAAGATGTCAGCAAGTTATGGGAGCAGCCGTGTAGAAGAAGCTGGACTCCGAACTCACCTTTTAGCGAGTCGTGACTCGGAGAGATAGAGATGAAACGAGAGCAACAATTTCCAATGAAAAACGTAAGGTTTTATTGAAATAAGCTAAGTGGCTGCTTCAATAGAGCGTGCCGTTATTACATGTTGTTAGCCGGGTTACAAGCATCGGCCTTATTGAAAATCAAGATCCTACTTCTATAATAGGGTGAAGGCCTCTCGAGAAGAGCTGGGAGGTTCTGAGTCTTGAAGCTCGGAGGGCCTTTCCGTTCGTTCGTTGGTTCCTCAGGGGAGAGGCTCGGCTCCATCGTTTTGGATGAACTTGGTCAGGTGTCCCCGCTGTATGAGTTCTTCGATCTCCTCCTTGAGAGCTCGACAATCATCCGTGTCGTGGCCGTGGTCCCTGTGAAAGCGGCACCACTTATCTTTGTTCCTCTTCTTCCCAGGTGTGTTCATTCTAGGGGGAGCGCGGAGTAGTCCTTCCTTGTCCACTTCCATGAGAACTTCTGATATATTGGCAACGAGGGGGGTGAACTTCTCAAACCGAGGAGTTGGGCGATGCTGTCCATTATTGTCCTTCTGGGATTTTTGGGACCCCTCTTCGCTCGTGCTCTTCCGTTTGTTTCCGGAAGATGTCTCCTCAAAGCCCGGGAGATTCTCGGCTTCTTCGGCCCGAATGTACTTTTCACACCTGAGAAGGAGGTCGGCAAAGCTCTGTGGAGGCCTCTTAGCAAGAGAGGAACGGAGGCTGGAATTGAAGACATTGGATTGGAAGGCGGCCGTTGCGACGGATTGGTCGAGGGAAGCTATGGATCTGGCTTCAGCTGTGAACCTCTTCACGTAATCCCTCAATTTCTCCCCTTTCTTCTGGTGGAGGTGCAATAAGGAGATGCTGGTCTTGTCAGCCCTTCGGCTGCTTACAAAATGAGTGACGAAGAGAGTCTCGAACTGCTCGAAGGAGAATATTGATGCTGGGGCGAGGCGAGAGTACCATTCTCGAGCCGGGCCCTTAAGAGTTGCAGGAAAAGTTTTGCAGAGGAGGGCATCAGAAGCTTGGTGGAGGAGCATCAGGGTCTTTAAGCTCTCCATGTGGTCAACGGGGTCGGTCTCCTCGGTGTAATTTTCGAACTGGGGAGGTTTGAATCCGAACGGCACAGGCGTATCCACTATGGTTCGGGAGAAAGGGGGTCGGCTAGGTCGTATGGTCCTTCCCCTAAGCTCCTCTTCTTGGTTTATCTGGCCCAGACGCCTTTCTACTTCATTAAGACGACGGTACATGGCGTCATCCCTCCGACGGTAACCTGCCGAGCCTCGAGACTCGTCTTCGTATGAGGGAGAGCGAGGGCTGCGGCGATGGTAACTTCGGGAGCGACGAGGACTTGGGGTATGCCGGGAGTTGGTAGGAGCAGGACGAGGAGAGGGGGACCGTCGGCGAGGGCTTCGAACCGGGGGCAGAGATGGAGCCTTGGGTGCGTTGGTGTTGGGACGGTTGTTGAGAGCTTGTAGGATGGTTGCTTGGAGCTGCTGGAACTCGGCACGCGTAATGGGTGCCTCATTGTCCCTGGGCTGTCTCCGACCTGCAGGGGAGTGCGGCCTTCTTCGGTAGTGCTCGGGAGATTCTTTCCGACCCCTTCGATTAGGGGTCCTCCTATACTCCTGGCGGTGAAGGTACCGCTCATCCGGACGGTGCTGGCGGGGGGTTCCCTCTCGCTTCCGCTTCTCCTCCAGATGACGGCGAAGATCCACGTCCTTTTGCCGATTCTGAGGATTGTGTGAGGCCATGGAATCTGTAGAGGCATTATGTATGGAGACGCGGTCTTGGTGGAGGGGTTGCTTTCCGCGGGAGCCCCCCGGACCGGCATTCTGAGGTCCGGTAGGAGCCTTCGGGGGTTGTTGATTCTGAAGGGGCTGATCTTGCTGAAGAGGGTCTTCCGTCTGAAGCGGAGGTCGTTCTTGCTGCGGAGCGGGTTGGACGGGGACTACCTCTTGCTGATCGGCGGGGTTGGGTCCACGGTTGGACCCTCTGGATCTTACTTTCCTAGGAGGCATGGCTGGAGAAGATCTGACCAACGGGAAGAGGAGGGGCTGCTATTCGTATGTTTCCCACAGACGGCGCCAATCTGTTGCCGCTAAATTCGGTGTGGGGGCAAATAGATGAATTTGTGGGTTCGAGGAAAAACCTGAATAGCGAAACCAAACCTGACCCGTCGTTGACTGATCGTTGACTCCCGCCGTTAACCTGCAAAAAGTGCGAGACACCGGGGGGGATCCCGGCGATGCACCCTCCGACGCTCAAGTCAGTAATCAGAAATGATTAAGAAAGAGCGTAAATTGAGAAAATACTGATTACCTCTTAATGGAGATGGATGGGGGTATTTATAGGCGTCTTAGGGATCAAATTAGGAATGTAATCCCCGTGATTAGATAAGAAATATTCCTCGTAATCAGATAAGGCATGTAATCTGATAAGGTATATTCTCTGTAATCAGTTAAGGAATTTTAATCCCTAATCCCCAGTGAAAAGATAGATGTGGATCATGGCCGTTGATTCAGATCTAATCAGGGGCCTTGATTGTATCTTGCTGGACCGGGCATGCAGCGGGTTGGAAACCCATACCCGATTGACGTGGACCCGTTCATGGGTTATTGGGCTTTGAATAAAGACCCAGTTCCCATTTCAGACCCGTTGGTAGGCGAAATTACCGTTTTACCCCTGAGCTTTAAGATTCGTGTCCGATGTGAACGGTCCAGATTTAATCCTATTTTTAGCCATATCAACAATCATCATAAGTTGTTGGTCAAATATCAAATATTTTCAACCTTTTGAAACTGTTAAATTCAGAATTATCAAATCCTTTAGTTTAGGAACTCATACAGACGATCTTGTTTTTCCATCTCAAAAGGAATAAACAATAAATTCCATAAATATAGGGTCTTATTCCGAACAATTACTACTTATGTAATTTCAGTAAAATGAGGGGTTTTTCTATAAAACAACTTAATAACCAAATAAAACAAAAATTAAAATTAAAAGAATAAGCACAAATCTTAAAGTTTAGGGGGGCAAAACTTGATGAAGATTAAGAGGTATTGGAGCACAACAGATGTTGCGGAACGGGTTGCGGAAAATATCCACAACCCACAGCTAGCAAACCTCCTTCTAAGAGTATCTGTAGTCGTTAAGATACAAAATTTCCATATTTGGGTTTTAGAAATATGAATTTTGAGGTGGGGTTGTAGTCGTTGAAACCCAAAATTTGGTCGAACGGTGGATGATCTTTTTTTTTTCTTGAATCTCAACCATTGATTATTGAGTCTAACACTTTTGCAAAATTAATAAAAAAATTGTACGCATAGGAACACATAACAATTTCTATAGAACGGTTCTATCTCAGCTTTTGATCAAAACAATCAAACCAATCTCAAATTTGATTTATATGCATAACAATCGTATAGGCCCTATTCCATTGAAAAAATACAAAAGTTGGGGTGGAAACATCAAGGATGCAAGTTGATCTTACGTTCGTTCTGTTTGGGTTTTTTTTTTCAAATTTCTTCAGACGCAAAGGGTTATTGCGTCCGGTGACTTTCAGTGATTTTTCTAATTTAAATTTGGTTAGACGCAAGATGATCTTGCGTCCGACGCCTTAAAAAAAAAAATCGATCCCACACAAGATCATTTTGCGTCTGACACTTTTTTTTGTCTTTTTATAAATTTGATCAAACGCAAGATCATCTTGCGTCCGAGAAATTTTTTTTAGAATGGAAACAAGATGATCTTTCGATTCCTATTTTTGGATATTTGCTACATGAGCTCTTAAATACAGACGGCCAGTGTTCCTATTCTTCCAAATTTCGAAAATATAGGAAACAGCTATAGATGCTTAGAGCATCCACAATGGTTTCTTACTTTTGCCATTTTTCTATATTTTGGCAAAAAGATGTCTACAACGGTTTGCTATTTTGCCATTTTTTGAGAATTTTGCTACAGTCGCTTCTCATATTTGAGAAATAATTTGCTCTTTCTCAAAATATAGGGGACAGAACATGTTGTTCCGTCCCTATTTTTTTAAAATAGCATCAGACGAAACAAGTTGTTTCGTTCTGAATTTTTTATAATTTTTTTTTTTTTGAAAAAGTATCGGATGGAACATGTTGTTCCGTCCAAACATAAAATAAAATAAAATAAAATAAAATAAAAATGGATCAGACATGACATGTTGTCCTATCGGATATCAAAAATTTGAAAAACAGGATCACTTTTAGGAAGGATTTAATAAAGGTTTAGTATTATTTTAATAATTAATTAATTGACTAATGACTAATTAATAGCTAACATTATTTTAATTTTACTAAAATTACATAAATACCTCTTGGACGGAACAACATGTTCCGATAAAAAAATTAATTCTTTCTCAATATATGAGAAACGAACTAGTGTAGCGATTTCTCTTTTGTCAATTCTCATTTTGCCATTTTGCCCAAAAAATATAAAAAACCATTATGGATGCTCCAAAAAAATCTAGATTTGGCACCAAACACTCCTTTGACTTCTCCACTGTACAAATGTGGGTCATCAACCACTCAGACAGCAAGCAGCAAGCACAACTGATATGGGTCGGATGATGTGGCCCCTCCTGAGCCACAGGATCCCCTCAGAATACGCGCACCTCCAGATCATCCAGATCCGCCACGTCAGCATCGGAAAATCGCTCGGGCCTCCGCCACGTCAGCCCGGAAACCGCACGGACCTCTGCCACGTCAGTCCTATACCGCCCGGGTTTCCACCGCTTCAACCCCACGGGCAACCAGGTCCAGACCCAGCCCCAAATGGGTCCAGACTCGATTGGGTTCTCCTATAAATACCAGACCCCTACCCCTTGATCCAGGTAATGAATCTTTCCCACTCAAAACCCTAGTTACTGTTACTCTCTCTCAGTAGCTGACTAGATCGTCGGAGGGTCTGCCACCGAGACCAACCCCGGTGTTCCTAGACCGTCTGTAGGTACACGAGACCTCGGATCCGAGCCTCCCGATCCGAGCCGAGCATCCAGCCTCCACCGCACTCTTGCCTACTTCCGTACCGTTTGCTTTGCTGAGGGTCGGCCGCACCGGAGCTTCCTCCACCAATACAAATTGAGTAAGAACTCACAACTGGTGCATCCACACGCCTCCCAAAATAAACTGCATCAGGTTGGCACCGTCTGTGGAAAACCTTCTATTGCAGACATCGACTCGAGCTCAGCCATCAACGGTACCCCGTCAACCCGAGCTCACATGGCGCCCAAAGCCACGAGAGCTGTTACCTCAGCGCGTCGGTAGGACGTGCCTCCATAGGGCATCGGCATCGACGCACAGGCATCCAACAACCCGGGGGTCAGTCATAGACTCCAACCGGGTGCCTCTTGACCAGTCCAGACCGACCTGCGGGGGGTAATCCAGAATCGACAGGCAAGCCAGAGTAAGGGGGGCGCTTCCAACTCGATCCCGAACCATCCCAAACCTCCATCCCAAGGGCAAGGGCCAGCACTCAGCCACGTCGGCCGACGCCCACCGGCTCAGCAAAATCGAGCTGAACGAGCTCCGGTCACCCACCAGGAGTTTGAAGACTTCCGAAAAGAGATCATGGAGGCCATTCGGGGACCCCCCCGTCGATGACAGTGTCCGCCGCTCTTGCTCCCGCTCAGATGCCGAGGCCAGCGTGTCTCGCATCCCAACCATCCAGCCGGAGTATGACAATGACATTTTGAAGCGCCTCCACGAAATGGAGGACCGCCTCGATCACTTCGGGGATGGCGGGCCGAGATCGGCCCAGGAATACAGGCCCATTTGACCTCCATTTTCCACCGCCATCTTGCGGGCGAAAATACCCCGGAACTTCCGCCCACCTAAATTCGAGACTTACGATGGGGAGGGCGATCCTGCTGATCACATGAAGGGCTTCAAAACCCTCATGATGATTCACAGCGCATCGGATCCCCTCCTGTGCTGTGCCTTCCCTGCCACCCTCCGGGGTCCGGCTCGTGAGTGGTTCTCGAAGCTCACCCCCGGCTCCATCCATTCCTTCGACCAATTGGAGGGCAACTTCCTCGCCCACTTTGTGACAAGCCAAAAGGTCGTAAGGACAAGTGCGTCTCTGTTTGGCCTCCGGCAGAAGGAAGGAGAGTCACTCCGGGTGTTCGTCCGAAGATTCACCGCTGAGGCGAGATCGGTCTCCTCCCTCGACCCAGGGGTTGCCTCGGCAGCATTCCGGCACAACATCCATCACGGACAACTGAAGGTCTCCCTGGCGAAGAGGCCCCCAATAGATTTCCCCGACCTCCTCAATAGGATTGAAAAGTACATCCGGGCTGAAGAGGCCCTGAATCCAGAGGACTCGAAAAAAGTTCCCGTGAAGGGGAAGCACAAGGCCAACGAGGTCGAGCAAGCAAAGAAAGCTCCGAGAGACGGGGGCGCCACGAAGTAGGTTCCGCCGGTCCCTCGCTTCGAGAGGGACACTCCACTGACACAGAACGTGTCGACAATTCTCTTAGCGATCGAAGACAGCGACCTCGTGCAGTTCCCCCCTCGACCGTCCAACAACACCAATAAGAAGAGGGATCAGCGGTTCTACTGCCGCTTCCACCGGGACAATGGGCACGACATAGATCGTTGCCGTGTCCTGAAGGACGAAATTGAGGCCCTCATCCAATGAGGGTACCTTCGAGAATTCAAAAGAGAAGGCACCCGGGAACAGAGGGATACCAGAAACAGGAGGGATTCCCCTCCTCCTCGAGCACCCCGACAGCGCCCCGAGCGGGATCTGGAACCCGAGGAGCCCGAAGGTCAGGCAATCTTGCATTGCGTCCACGGAGGGTCCATGGGAGGGGAATCTAACACTTCCTGCAAGGCATTCGTCCGGAATGTCATCACCGTCCAGGGCCCTCTCTCTCCCCAGGTCCAGTAACTTCCTGTCTCCTTCTCAGGGGAGGATTTGGAGGGAGTCCGGCTCCCTCATTGTGACGCACTCGTCATCAGCCTCAACATGGCAAACTTCGAGGTCCGACGAATCCTTGTGGACAACGGGAGCTCAGTCAACATCTTGTTCCTGGAAGCATTCGAGAACTTGACGCTCCCCCGTGAGAAGCTAAAGCCAGCCGAATATACCTTGCACGGATTTTCTGGCATCCTAGTGACAATAGAGGGGATCGTCACCCTAGACGTCATGGCGGGTACGACCTCGAACAGAACCGAGTCCATGGACTTCATGGTTGTGAACGTCAAGGCAGCCTACAATGCCATACTCGATCGCCCCGGGCTCTGCTCGCTCCAGGCGGTTCCCTTGGCCTACCACCAGAAGATGAAGTTCCCTACCAACACTGGTGTCGGAGTTGTCAGAGGAAATCAAGAAGCAGCATGCTCATGCTACATGACGGACATCGGGCGCGGTGTATTTCCCCTCGATGCCCTCGAACTAGAGCCCGAGAGGACCCAGCCAGAACCAGAGCCGGTAGACGAGCTAGAGGATGTCTCATTCGAGACAGGGGATGCGTCGAAGCACTTCCGAGTGAGCTGCTCCCTCGCGCCCGACCTCAAGTCCGCCCTGATCACCTGCATTCGCTGCAATGTCGACCTCTTTGCCTGGAAGCCCTCTGACATGCCCAGTATCTCTGAGGATCTCATCATGCACAAACTCAGCGTGATCCCCGGGTCGAAGCAGGTTGTCCAAAAGCGGCATATGTTCGCTCTGGAGCGACAGCAGGCGATGAACGCGAAAGTAGACAAGCTCTTATCTGCGCGTTTTGTACAAGAGGTCAGCTACCCTGAGTGGCTGGCGAATGTCGTCATGGTCAAGAAGGCAAGCGGGAGCTAGAGGATCTGCATAGATTTCATCTACCTCAGCAAGGCATGCCCCAAGGATCTGTTCCCCCTCCCCAGCATCGATGCCCTTATCGACGCCACATCGGGTCACGAGCTCTTATCCTTCATGGATGCCTTCTCAGGCTACAACCAGATCCGGATGTTTCCTCCCGACATCGCCAAGACGTCCTTCGTCACAGACATAGGACTTTACTGCTACCGGGTCATACCCTTCGGGCTGAAGAATGCTAGTGCTACTTACCAGAGGCTCGTTAACCGAGTCTTCAAAGATCAAATCGGGCGTAACATGGAAGTGTATGTCGACGACATGCTCGTCAAAAGCCAACAGGGACAGAATCACGTCGCCGACCTGGAATAGGCCTTTGGGGTACTTCGAACCCACAACATGAGGCTCAATCCGGCTAAGTGTGCATTCGGCATCTCCTCGAGAAAGTTCCTCGGTTTCATCGTCAGCCGGTGCGGTATCGAGGCAAACCCCAAAAAAATTCAAGCTATAATTGACATGGCCCCTCCCAGGAACATCAAAGAAGTCCAGAGGCTAATGGAGAGACTGGCGGCCATCGGTCGTTTCCTCTCCAAGTCTGGAGAGAAGTTCCTTCCGTTCTTTAAAGCACTGCGCGGAACCGGAGGGTTCGAATGGGGTACTCAACAACAGGAGGCCTTCGGCCAATTAAAAGAGTACCTCACCAACCCTCCCCTCCTCAGCAAGCCCGAACCAGGCGAGCCACTCTGGCTCTACCTCTCGGCTTCGGAGAATGTGCTTAGCACCGTCCTTATTTGAGAAGAGGAAGGGGTCCAAAAGCCCCTGTACTATGTGAGCAAGGTCCTGCTCGACATCGAGACCAAATATTCTAGAATGGAGAAAGTAGCATACGCCAGGTACTCATGGCCGCGCGAAAGCTCCATCCATATTTTCAGGCACATTCGGTCCAGTTACTCACGGATCAACCCCTGAAGGCGGTGCTCTATAAGCCCGAGAGCTCGGGGCAACTAGTCAAGTCGTCGATCGAGCTCAGTCAGTACAACATCGACCACCAGCCAAGGATGGCCATCAAAGGGCAGGCCCTCGCCGAGTTCATCACAGAATGCACCATCTCCGAGCAGCCGACAAGCAAGGAAGCTGACCAGACATGGGAAGTTTACGTCGACGGTTCCTCTTGCGAAGCAGGGAGTGGTGCGGACATCATTCTGCGGAGGCCAGACGGTTTTCTCCTTCAATACTGCCTCTGCCTCAACTTTTTGGCCTCTAACAATGAGGCTGAGTACAAGGCCATGATCGCCGGGCTCACCCTGGCTCATCAGGCCGGTGCCAGGCAGATCAGGGCCTTTAGCGACTTCCAGCTTGTGGTCAACCAGATCACTGGGGAGTACGAGGCCCGTGACGATCGGATGATCAGGTACCTGGCCGTGGTCCAACGGCTATTAATGTCCTTCGACGTTTCGTCCGTCTTAAGGATACCCAGGGAGCAGAACGCCCAGGCCGATGCCCTATCAAAGTTAGCTTCCTCGTCCTTTGAAGCCCTCGACCGGACCGTCCTGGTTGAAGTCCTGTTGAAGCCAAGCACAGACTTCCCTGAGGTATGTGCGTTGAAGACGGAGCCTTTTCCAACGACTGGACCACTCTTATCAAAAAATTTCTAATCAAGGGAGAGCTCCCCGAAGACCGGGCCGAAGCAAGGCAGGTTAGGGTCCGCTCAGAAAGGTTCGCCATAATCGACACAACCTTCTTCAAAAGGTCCTACACAACAACGGATGGCAGACCCTACCTCCGCTGACGGACCCCTGATGAAGCAAAGTACGCCCTCAAGGAGCTAAACGAGGGGATCGGCGGATGCCATATGGAAAGCCGCTCGCTAGCATGAAAGGCTTTGAATCACGGGTACTACTGGCCTACTATACTGCAAGATGCCCTCGCCCTAGTGAAGAAGTATGGCCCCTGTCAACGGTTCTCCCCCATGAAGAGGGCTCCGCAAGCAAATCTCCATTCCATGGCCAGTCCGACCCCCTTTGGAATGTGGAGGATGGATCTGGTAGGCCCATTTCCGAAGGCAACGGGCCAAAGAAAGTTTCTCATAGTAGCGATCGACTACTTCACGAAGTGGATCGAGGCAGAGCCATTAGCAACGATCACCGAGCAACAGACCCAACAGTTTTTCTGGAAACACGTTGTCTGTCGGTTCGGGATCCCACATGTGCTCATCACAGACAATGAGACTCAGTTTGTGGGTAAGCACTTCCGAAAGTTCTGCGAAAATCTCAGGATCCAGCAGCGCTTCTCCTCGGTATGCCATCCCTATTCCAACGGTCAGGCTGAGAACGCAAACTGCCAAATTCTCGACGGCCTCAAGAAACGACTCGATAACTCTTCTAAGGGGTTATGGGTCGACGAGCTGCCAAGCGTTCTCTGGGCCCACCGGACAACAAAGAAAATCCCCATGGGAGAATCGCCTTTTAATTTGACATACGGCATGGAGGCTGTCATTCCCTTGGAGATCGGGATCCCTTCACCCCGGATCATGGCTTTCGACGAGGCAAGTAACTCTGAACAGCTGCGAGCCGACCTGTACCTCATAGACGAGGTCAGGGAGAAGTCCGCCATTAGAAGGAGCATCTACCAACAAAGGATATAAAGGTTCTACAATAAGAAGGTGCGTCCCACCGACATCAAACTCGGAGATCTTGTCCTCCGAAAGCTGGCGGTATCCAACCCCGGGCAAAAAAGAAAATTGGCCCCAAATTGGGAGGGCCCCTATAGAGTGTCGAAGGTCGTGCGCCCAGGGACTTACCGCCTTACCAACTCAGAGGGCAAGGCCATCAAGAGGCCCTGGAATGCGGAGCACCTTATCAAGTTCCTGGGAGGAGAGGACTAGCCTTCATCTCATGTAAATTATGAAGAATATAATCGGCACGTCGTGCCTTGTCTTTTATAAAATTTCAAGTTGTCGTAAATATGCTAGCTTTCTTAAAACAAGTTTTTTGCCTCTTTTTAACTACCATTAAGAGAACACGGCTCGGTGCTCGGATAGCATCTCGAGCCAGAAAGGCTTCTCTTACAAGCTCGAGGCTCGGCGCTCGGATAGCATCTCAAGCCGGAAAAGCTTCTCTTACAAGCTTGAGGCTCGACGCTCGGATAAGCATCTCGAGCCGGAAAAGCTTCTCTTACAAGCTTGAGGCTCGGCGCTCGGACAGCATCTCGAGCCAGAAAGGCTTCTCCTACAAGCTTGAGGCTCGGTGCTCGGATAGCATCACGAGCCAAAAAAGCTTCTCTTACAAGCTTGAGGCTCGGCGCTCGGACAACATCTCGAGCCAGAAATGCTTCTCTTATAAGCTTGGGGCTCGGCGCTCGGATGGCATCTCGAGCCAGAAATGCTTCCCTTACATGCTTGGGTCTCGGCGCTCGGATAGTATCGCGAGCCAGAAAAGCTTCACTTACACATCTTCTTGAGAACAGGTGCGGGAGGTCGGCGTCGACCTCGAGCAAGGCCGGAGCTTTCTTCAAAGCACCTCGACCTTAACGCTCGGCGACGACCCTCAGCTACACCTGCTACTGGCTTTCTCACCGGTGTGGGGGCTCGGCACCTGTCTCTAGTATGGTTTGGGCTTCTTCAAGCCCATCAACCTATGCACGAGGCGACAACCGCCAGCTACACCTGTGTCATCTTCCTGAGAACAAGTGCAGGAGCTCGGCGTCGATCTCGAGCAAGGCCGGGGCTTTCTTTAAAGCACCTCGGCCTTAACGCTCGGCGACAACCTTCAGCTACGCCCGCTACTGGCTTTCTCACCGATGTGGGGGCTCGGCACCTGTCTCTAGCATGGTTTGGGCTTTTTCAATTCCATCAACCTATGCATGAGGCGACAACCGCCAGCTACACCCGTGCCGTCTTCCTGAGAACAAGTGCGGGAGGTTGGCATCGACCTCGAGCAAGGCCAGGGCTTTCTTCAAAGCACCTCGACCTTAACGCTCGGCGACGACCCTCGGCTACGCCTGCTACTGGCTTTCTCACCGGTGTGGGGGCTCGGCACCTGTCCCTAGCATAGTTTGGGCTTCTTCAAGCCCATCAACCTATGCACGAGGCGACAACCGCCAGTTACACCCGTGCCGTCTTCCTGAGAATAAGTGCGGGAGTTCGGCGTCGACCTCGAGCAAGGCCGGAGCTTTCTTCAAAGCACCTCGACCTTAATGCTCGGCGACGACCCTCAGCTACGCCTGCTACTAGCTTTCTCACCGGTGTGGGGGCTCGACACCTGTCCCTAGCATGATTTGGGATTCTTCAAGCCCATCAACCTATACACGAGGCGACAACCGCCAGCTACACCCGTGCCATCTTCCGAGAACAAGTGCGGGAGCTCAGCGTCTACCTCGAGCAAGACCAGAGCTTTCTTCAAAGTACCTCGACCTTAACGCTCGGCGACGACCCTTAGCTATGCCTGCTACTGGCTTTCTCATCGGTGTGGGGGCTCGGCACCTGTCTCTAGCATGGTTTAGGCTTCTTTAAGCCCATCAACCTATGCACAAGGCGACAACCGCCAGCTACACCCGTGCCGTCTTCTTGAGAACAAGTGCTGGAGCTCGGCGTCGACCTCGAGCAAGGCCGGGGCTTTCTTCAAAGAACCTCGACCTTAATACTCGGCGACGACCCTCAGTTACGCCTGCTACTGGCTTTCTCACCGGTGTGGGGGCTCGGCGCCTGTCCCTAGCATGGTTTGGGTTTCTTCAAGCCCACCAACCTATGCATGAGGCGACAACCGCCAGCTACACCTATGCCGTCTTTCTGAGAACAAGTGCGGGAGCTCAGCGTCGAGCTTGAGCAAGGCCATGGCTTTCTTCAAAGCACCTTGACCTTAACGCTCGGCGACGACCTCCCAACACGAATGTTTCAACAAAATTTTTCATTAAGGTTTAGGGCATCCGTCTTCGGCAGACGCCCAAAACTTTGAGTCGATTGGTAGACCCTCCTCTCGCGTGCGAACAACTCGCGGTTTACCGCCCCAAGCCAAAACCCTGAACTGTTCGAGGACGGCAGGGGAGCCACCGACCATCGGTTCTCTCCGAACCTCTGAACCAATTGGTCGACCCACCACTCACCAACGAACAACCCGGGGTCTTACGGCCTTCAAGGCCCAAACCCCGAATTGTTCAAGGGTGATTGGTGTGTCTCCAATCCAGAGCCCTCAGAAAAGTATTAACTTTGGGGCGCCCGCCTACGGCAAGCACCCATGTCGAGCGGCAGATCAGCCACTCTCACTTCTTGGCAACCAACAAAGGGGGAATGGGGGTTATATAGCCCCCTGAAGCACGCAGTTATTGCGTCTGGGAATGCCAAATGGTGGAAGGCAAAACGTCGCTGTAAATGCTCATGGGAAGGCGAAACGTCGCCATTAATGACTTAGCAAAAGACGAAATACCGTTGCGTATGCGCCCTTTGCAGCAAGTCACCTCGGCGGCGACCTCCTGCGTACCAAGCTCGACAATCGTTCTTGCCCAACAAGACTCAAGATTCAGGAAGGCGAATACTCTTATTATTTCTCATTGTTTATAATTCAATGAATGTCGATACGAATACAAAGAACAGCTTACAACTCACTCGCACTCAGCTTAAAACTCAAATTCGACGCTCCCTTCGGGGCTCCCCTTACGCTCGGTCGGACCAACCAGGGAAGTGACCCCTGCCACCGAGCTTCCCGCATTTTCTGGTTGGGCGCCCTCCAATAAAAATGTCGGAGACCGCCCCGGGGTCGATTTGCTCGCCTCCTCGATCAAACTCGCGCCCAATACCAACTTTAGCCTGCGGATCTCCAACTCCTTCTCAACGACGGCCTCGCGAAGGAAAGACTCCGAGGTCGAACGCCCACTCGAGGCATCTGAGATGGACCAGTCCGTCTCGACAACCCACTAGTCCCGGTCGGCTACGGATTTCTTCAGATGAGCCACCTCCAGACCGAGCTCCCTAGACTTGTTCAAGAAATAATTGACTGCGGCGGCTCGGTCCCGAGCCTGTTTTCGCTGGCGAGCCAGAGCTACCTCCATGGCCTCCCTCCCTTCTCGGACCAGGAATCCCTCGGCGGAAACAAGGTCGGCCCCCAAGACCTAGTGCTTCTATCAAAAGACAAGAGAAAACAAACAATCACAAGGAGAGCGAGAAAATGCACAAGTCATGAAGTCTCGACCCAAAAAAGTACATTTCATTTCTTTCAAAAATTGGCGATACAAAAACCGCGGTGGCCAGTCCGCTCAAGGCATTTACATCAAAAAAGGAAAGAAAAACTAGTCTATTCTTGAGGGGGGGTGGCACCTCTTCTTCAGCCTGGATGCCCCCCACCTCGTTGCCGCCAGGGGTCGGTGGAAGGTCCGGCTGCCAACCGTAGTGGAGGTGATCCACGTTCTGCTCCGGATAAATCTTCCGAAAATGCCCCTTGGCCTGATCGTACGCCTCGTCCTGCACCATGATCAGGGCTACTGCCGAGGTCGCCTCCATCCTCTTCAAGGCCTTCCGCCCCTTCTCCGCCTCCTCCTCGATCCTCTCCTTGAGACGATCCACATCCTTCTTGTGGATATCGCAAAGCGAGGCCATCTGGGCCTCGTGGATGGCCACCAGGCTCTGAGCCTCTTTCAGCTCGTCATTAGCCTTGTTCAGCTCGCGGAGGTACTTCTCCGCGTTCCTCCTCTCCACGTAGATCTCCTTCTCCAAGCACTTTTGGAAGTGCTGACCATGGAGCATCGCCTGTCCGAGGGGGAAAAGATCAGAAAAAATTCCACCAAGCTCAAAACAAAGAAAGAAAGGGGGTGCCGAACTAACTCACCGAGACGTGCGCTTGGAACCACCGCATGAAGGCCTGGTCTGCCGTCTGCACTGCCAGAGACATCCGATCACGCTCGGTGGCAGCTTTCGTGATGAATTCAATCGCCACGGGTCCTTCGAGCAGAGTGTTCCCCTGCACGATCGACCAATCGGGAGCAAAGGGCCACAGCCCCTGTTGACCCACCATCTGTTCGGCAGTGGGCCGTGGTGGGGGAAGCCTCTTTCCAGGGGCATCGACAGCTTTGCCCGAACTACCCCCAGCGTCCCGAGCTGCCCTCGGCGTAAGGGGGGTGATGCTTCTTAGCCCACTTCACGGGAGAAGGCTCCTCGACTACCGGGGCTGGTCCCTTGCCGGACCCCCCAGCTTGGGCGGCCAGCTTCTCCTGCTCCTCCTTCTTCTCCGCTCTCGCTTTTGCAGCGACGGCTAGCAAGGCTCGCCTGTCATCCACCTGTTGGGAAGTCATCTCTGCAAAAATGAAAGAAAAAAGGCTAATGTTAACACGAAAGCAGAAAGATGCAAAAATTCAGAACAAAACATACTAGGGTCGGCTGGGCTCAGTCTGGCCCGGGCAAGGTGTAGCTTGGTCACTCGAGGCCACGCGATACTGTGCCCCCTACTATCTTCTCCACCCTCTTCCACTCCTTTGATGTCAAGTCGCTTCGCTTCGGAGGTTTATGGTTCGGTTTGAAGAAAATCCACCTGGTCGGTATCCCCCAAGACCTCTCACTACGAACCACGAAATACTTCTCTTTCCACCCCTTGATGGAATTCGGATGGCCGTGCATGACCTTCTTGTGCGGCCCGAGCGAGAAGTAAAATATCCCCTCCTGATCTCCGAGCGAGCTGATCCCTAGAATGGCTCGGAAGTACGTCAACCTCGGCTTCACCCCCTTCTCTTGGCACTTCAGAATGAAGCAAATCAAGTGCTTCCAAGAGTTTGGACCGTACTGCATGGGACATAGCTTCGCCCAATTCAAAACCCTCTTGACGAAGGGATGCAGTGACAGCCTCAGGCCCGAAACAAAGGCATCCTCGGAAAACATACAGTAGCCCGGCACAAGAGCCGTGGTGGGTCGAACATCGGGGCTTGGAATGAAGACTTCAAACTCCCGTAGAATGAAGTAGGCGGCCCTCAGAATGTGGAGATAATCCGCCCTCAAGATGCACGGGATGCTATCTATCCGAATCTTCACCCGGCTCTCTTCACCCGTCACGGGAGGGACAGGGTCGATGTCTTTGATGTCATCAGGGTACATCCGGATTGACCCCGGATTTTTAAAGGAGACACGGGGGAACTCGAGCCCCGATCTAGGTGCATATTCATCTGGTGGAGGGGGACTGTCTAGAATACTTAGCTTCCTCTTCTTCCGGCGAGGACGAGCCTTCCTCTCAGGAGACGGCGTCGACAAAGGTGGAAGAGGTGGAAGGTCATCCCCGACCAACCTTCCTGCCGTGCCTTCGCCAGCACCGTTTTGAGTGCCCTCGCCAGCACCATCTTGAGTGCCCTCTCCCTCGTCGCCATCATCCTCATCATCAACGGCGCCTTGACCCTCGGGATCCGGATCCTCCTCGTATTCGTCCTCAGCCTCGGTATCCGGATCTTCCTGGTCCTCGTCGCCCCCCTCCTCACCTTCGGCGTCCCGAGCCACAAACATCATCCCATATCTCACGGTAGGCTCGGAGACCGGTTACCAACGCCAGCCGTCAAGACTTCTACTCCTAAAAGCATTAAATAAAATAAAATCATTCACTCGCTGCTACCAAGTGTAGGGGCTCAGACCTCGGATGAAAGCGCGAGCCCTAGAGCCATCCCCTATCAAAACAGGGGGCTTAGAGCTCGGATGACGCCGCGAGCCCCAGATAACCTCTTCTATTCGACAGGGGGCTCGGAGCTCGAATGACACCGCGAGCCCCAAGCACCCTCCTCCACTAACAAGGGGCTCAGAGCTCAGATGGAATCGCGAGCCCCAAAAACCCTCCTCCATCCAAAGGGGCTCGGAGCTCGGATAACATCACGAGCCCCATGAGCCCTCCTCTATTCACAAGAGGCTTGGAGCTCGGATAGAATCGCGAGCCCCAAAACCCTCCTTTGTCCCACAAATAGGAGCTCGTCTATCGATCCCGGATGACTCGGCGAACCGAGTTCCAACAAGATCGACCTCGATGCCCCCTCGCTCTTCCAACTAGCGAGAGGATCGTCTGCCGACCCTCGGAGCTCGCCTACCGACCCTAGATGCTCGGCGAACAAAGCTCCAACAAGATCGACCTTGACACCCCCTCGCTCTTCCAACTAGCGAGAGGATCGTCTGCCGACCCTCGGGGCTCGCCTACCGACCCCAGACGCTCAGCAAACAGAGCTCCAACAGGATCGACCTTGACGCCCCCTCGCTCTTCCAACTAGCGAGAGGATCGTCTGCCGACCCCCAAGGCTCGTCTGCCGACCCAAAGGCTCGGCAAGCGTCACTCCGATCCTTCTACACTTGGCATCCTGCGCAAACTCCGATGAGGGATCCCTTCCTCCTACCCCCCGGCCTCTTCTGGAAGTAGCAGATCCTATTTTCTCACTGCACCCTCCACCCTGCTCTTCCTACAGAGGCAAAGAACCACTCCCACATGGCTGGTTCACCCAGCCCTCTAGGAGTGTGGGGCTTGTGATATGGGTCAGATGATGTGGCCCCTCCTGGGCTACAAGATCCCCTCAGAATACGTGCACCTCCAGATCATCTAGATCCACCACGTCAGCATCGAAAAATCGCTCGAGCCTCCGCCACGTCAGCCCAAAAACCACCCAGGCCTCTGCCACATCAGCCATATACCGCCCGGGTTTCCACCACTTCAACCCCACGGGCAACCGGATCCAGACCCAGCCCCAAACGGGTCCAGACCCAATTGGGTTCCCCTATAAATACCAGACCCCTACCCCTTGATCCAGGTAATGAATCTTTCCCACTCAAAATGCTAGTTACTGTTACTCTCTCTCAATAGCTGACTAGATCGTCGGAGGGTATGCCACCGGGACTAACTCCGGTGTTCCTAGACCGTCTGCAGGTACACGAGACCTAGGATCTGAGCCTCCCGATCCGAGCCGAGCATCCAGCCTCCACCGCACTCTCGCCTACTTCCGTACTGTTCGCCCTGCTGAGGGTCGGCCGCACCGGAGCTTCCTCCACCAATACAAATTGAGTAAGAACTCACACCTGGTGCATCCACATGCCTCCCAAAAATAAACCGCATCAACAGCCAATGAAAGGCAGTGCCTGCAGTTCGGATCCAACTCAAACGACAGCAACATCAACCTGATCCCATTATAGGGACAAACACCAAACACCAAGTGTAACGCCCCTGGCCCTAGCTCAGACAATTTATACAATTTATTAGGCAAATTAGATACTATGTAGTATAACTGCCCACCACAGGCTGCCTCTCAAAAGGTGGTTAACCGGATTGGTAACTCTTGATCATAGGCTATTATATTTATATTTTATTTTATTTCCTCTTCAATTCGATATGGGACTTTTTATATCACATATCTCTTTTTCTCAAATACACACATCCAACCCATGCATTTCATACATTACCATTTTAATACCATTTAAACCATGAAGCCATCCTGCATATTTCCATGCATACTTTAAATCATTCATTTACCAAACCAACCAACTTTGTATTCTTTCAAAGTAAAATTATATATATATATAAATATATATATTATATACACTTTGAAAACTACAGGGTGTTACACCAAGTCATAGCCAATGGAAAACATCCTTGCTCTCTAACTCAAACAGCGGCATTGACAATTGGATCTGATGCAGGTATCTGAACACTAAATAGTGGATCGCAACCAATGAAAAACTCTATAGATTGAAACTGGATCTGGGTCTTCTCTGATTCAAGCTCACATGGAGATTGATAAAGAAGAAGGTGTAGGACAAGGCAGCAGAGGCAGCAGTGATCTGCGACTGCGACGACGACCTCCGGTAACAACTTTAAGGGAATTGAACATGTATCACCAATGATGCAATATTGTGCATGAATCCAGTATTTTAAAAAAATTTTAAAAACCCTACTTCTGAGTTCGTCGGGGGGCGGCAGCTAGGGTTTGTCGCTGCCCCCCCTGCGTCGCGCTCCTTCCCGTCAATCCAACCCCCCATCGACGCTGATCCTCCTCAATTCCATCCTTTTCGTCTGTGATGACTTTCTTCTCCTTTACCTGTGTCAGGAGTCGTCAGCTAAGGTACGTTGCCCCCCCCCCCCCCCCCCCGTCGCGCTACTTCCCGTCTATCCCACACCCCGCCGAAGAAGATCCTCCTCAACCCCATCCTCATCGACTACATCGCCTAATCCCATCGTCTCCTCTCATCTCATCTTCACCTCTCCTGCCGTCGTGTCTCCTCTCCCACTGTCGCCTCCCCTATTGCTACGAGGGCTCCTCCTGTCAGCGTCTAGTCCATTGCCTACTCCCCTGCTCAACCGACCACTCTGGTCACATCATCGACGACTACAGCGATGGGGGGCGGCGGTAGCAGTTGTGCTCCTTCACCCAAAGGCCACAGTGTTCATGACAGTACTGCTACTGTGCCCTCATTATTAAACCTGACATCTACAATGCCCCCACTCGTCGTGGTGAGAGGAGAATGTGATGCTTCATTTAGTTGTGATTTGTTTTGAATTTTTGCTTGAGAGAAAGTGTATGAGTAAGAGAGTGAAGATGTTTCTCTTCACTACTTGTTGCCGCTTATTTCGGTGTGGGATCAAACAGATAGTGAGTTAGTAATTGAAGGAAACTACTAAAAGTCAAACCTGTGACCCTGGCCGTTAAAGACGGTTAGAGCTCCTGTGAATAAATCTGGATCGTTGATTGACCACCACGATCTGAATCTGACTGTTGCTGATGCAGCCAATGCACCTGCAAAAAGCCTGAAACACCGGGGAGTGGCCCCGGAGACAGACCCTCCGACGCTTAATTCAGAAACAAAAAGAGAGAGAGAGTAAAAGAGTAAAAACCGGCAAATTGTTGATTACCTTCTGACTGTAGAGGGGGAGGGGTATTTATAGGCCTGGAAGACATTTCAAGATATTGATTTGTGTCCGTTTGATCGATTTAACTACCTTATCTCTTTCAAGTCTCTCCCATCAAGAGATAAGATATCCTGGTTAAGAGATAAGAGATTTGACTCCTAGCCTGCACGGGCTAGGTGTTTCTCCTAGTGGGCCTAGTCTGTCACTTTTTATGGGCTTGGGAGATGCCCATGTCTTAGAGTGGGCTCAGACCTGTAAAAGAGGAATGTGATGGTTAATCTGATTGTATATGCTTTGAGATCTGTGCAGGAATCACACGGCTCTGATCTGCTGCAATTTTTACCATCATCATAAACCTTCCACTCCCGAAAGGCAACTTCTTTGGCTTTTGAAAGTAGTACGTCTTATTTTTGGAATCTGGTGTATAATCTTAGCAGTCAGAGTGTTTGGAGATACCTAGAACTGATATGTGGCTTCTGAAGGTAGTGAATATTTTCCTGGATTTTTCCATAGTTCTTCTGATTTTTTCGAATTTTCTAGAATTTTTCCCAATTTTAAAGTCACTTTTTCGAATTTTATAATTAATAAATTCAATTTTAATTATTTTTTCGGATTTTAAAATTAATTTTCTAAACTAAAATTATTATTTTTGAATTTTTTAATTACTGTTTTGAATTAAAAATGGAATTGGAGGTTTTTTGTAAAAAAATCGACCGCGCACAGATCTTGATGCGATCTTAGACGTTGATCATAGCCAGGCTCGTGTGTTGAGAAGATCAAACGGCCTGGATTCTTTTGCTGTGATGGAAGGTGACGTGGCCAGATCAGAGACGCTCATCATGCCCTGGCTCGAGCACTGAGTGAATCAGACGGCGGAGAGGCGAGAAGAGCGTTGGGGACGACGATGGAGCGACGTGGATACATCTGAGCTATCCCTCACCCTCAAGCACAATTTTTAGAGAAATCCAACGGCTGATAGCGACTGTGAGCGACCCTTAGCTCGGCCGACTATTTCGCCGAGCTATGGGCAATCTCTTCGATTTTTGAGGATTTTGTCGTGCTGCGGAGCTACAGGGTTGTCGTCATCGGGCTACTTTGGTCAAGCCATGAGCCAAAGTCGTCCAACTCTATTTTTTGGTGTCATTGATCTGTAATGTTTCATCGAGCTCCGGAGAAGAACTTAGTCTAGCCCACCCTCGTTGATCTATGGGAGCATCGAGCTACCTCCCCTTGGTCGAGCTATGAGGATTTGGAGCTTCGTCAAGCCATGAAGGTTTCGAATCCGCCGAGCTATGAACTCAAGCTCTCACCGAGCTATGACAATTTTGCCGAGCTATGGGTTTTCGAGGCTTTGCTGAGCTATGGAGAATACTCGGCGAGCTATAGGCAGCTTGTTGTTCGAGCTACGGTCTTGATGTATTTGCCGAGCTATGGGTTTGACGAATTCGTCGAGCTTTGAAACTTCGTGCTTAGTTAGCTTTTCGCTGAGCTATGGAGCTCCGTTGCCTCGCCAAGCTATGAGCCTTTGATCGAGCTATCGAGCTTTGGTGCTTCTTCGCTGAGCTATGGACGGTGCTCCATTTCTAAAGCTTTAGTCGATCTCTTTATTTCCTGTTGACCTATAGGTCTCGCCGAGCTGTGACCTCTTCAACCAGGACTTCGGCAAAGCACTTAGCAAGGCGTGAGCTCGAAGTCCAGAGTTGGAGCGAAGTGGAGAAGATGAGTTGGAGTATTGATCAAAGTCGAGAGTTTTTGCAGGATTTTGGCGCTCAAAGTTTGAAGAAGAAGGAGGAGGAGGAGAAGTGTGCGGGTTTCGGGTGTTCGGGTCTGGATCCGACCCGTTAAGCCCCTTGAATTATGTTTGTGGGTTTGGGTTGCGAACCCGACCTACTCTGAAATCCTTCCCTACCCAGTCTCACAAAAACAGTGAGTGTTTTTTGTATCTGCTCTTGGAAAATTTGCATTTTTGCAACCTTTTGGGTTTCTTAGAGATTTGTGGGGATTTTTTAAGCTTTTGATCTTACTAGAAGCTTGCTTTGTTAGGAATCAAGTTGTCTTCGGTGGAGTCCTTTTTCACATCGAGGTAGGAGCATTATTACGCTTGAGTTTTTGGAGTTGATCATCTCGTAGAAGTCTTGGCTGATTTTGGTGGAGAGAGTTTGAACGGGCTTGGAGACTCTGCGGGGTTAGTAGGCTTTGTCACAAGGAAGCTTGATTAGCGATGGGTTCTCTTCTATTGGTGGTGAATATGGTGTTCTCACCCCATCACGTTCATCAAGTGTTTGTGAAATTGCCTATCCCACGACATACACCCAGTGTTTGTGAAATTGCTAATCTCACGACATCCACCAAGAGTTTGTGAGATTGTTCACTCCTTCATGTTGCTTCTTCTGTTGACCGAACGTTGTGACGATCGTTCGTGTTATCGACTGATTGCCCTATTGTCGAGTTACTGCTACCATTGGACCCGGGTTGGTGTGATCTGGCCGTTGATTCCTGAGGAGGGCTTAGATCCTGCCCCGTGGAGATTTAACCCCTAGGCTCCTATAAATAGGGATTGATCCCCTCTCCCCTCCCTCATTTATCACCTTCACTTTCTCTCTCCTGAAAACTTTTTGAGAGCTTCTCTCTCTAGAAATCGCGGTGTTTCACCTGGTGGTGCTTGGTGGCTTGCCTGGTGTTTTGACGGGGGTGCTAGCATGAGCTGTTGTTTCGAAGTTTCTTCCACGTTAGCTAGGTATTCATTCTTGCGACCGCTGTTTGCCATGTCTAGTATTCCGTCGGTCTGTGCATATACCAGATCAGCTGGTCTAGATGGAGAAGAGGGTGTTATGCTTGATCACTTTCCTGGAGAGAAGAGTGTGCGCGGTGAGGCTGGTCGTTCTACTGTTGTGGAAACGATCGTCGAACCTGAGAGAGATAGGGGGTGCATACTCAAGACCCCGTTGTTCCATGTTCCAGAGTTGAATAAGGAGTACTCGAGCACCTCTTACCCCTGCTCCCGCTCTCATCCTCCTCGGCATGGCTCCGACTGCCTCTCCCCCTCACCACGACTGCACCACAGCCCCACCATCCTCCTTTTCGCAACTGGTCACCACGACCTCCCCTTCTCCTCCGTCTGCACCCTCTCCCTCCGGTGCGACTGCAGTGGCATCGTCGCCGCGACCCCAATGACACCCCCTACCTCTCCCTGTTCTCCGCCGCAACCAGTGCAGCGCCACCGTGGTGGCAGTAGTCCGTCCTCCTCGCCTGCAGCACGACAGTCAGCAGCTTCCCTGCCGCCAGTCGCGATGCCCCTCCGGCCTATCCTCCCGATGCCGGTGCTACCCTTAGAGTCCTGCATCCATAACAGCCAGATGACTGCCCATGGTCGCTGCGCTCTTCAGTCGCCTCCTCCTTGTCCTCGACTCCGTCGTCAAGCCCAACCTCCGAACACCCCCCCTCGTCATCCCCAACCTCCGCAATGCCATCTTCGCTCCATCACAAACCATCGCCTTCCTCTTTCATCCCCGTCGACCTCCTGCCTGCTCTCTCCCGCTCTTCGCCCTCTCTTTCCCTTGTGCCTCGCGATAACCCCTCCGCCGTTCGCCACTGTCCCTCATCGTGAGATTGCTTCCCGATGCCAGTGATCAGCCGCCCTCACCTCACTGCCAGTCATTGTCGTTGCTCGGTATCGCCGCAATCGTGCTGCCTCGCCATGGTGCCGCAGTTGTCTCTGGAGCATCGCCGAGCTTTCCCGCCCACTCTCTTTTTCTGTGTTGACTATTATGAAAAAGAAGACAGGGTGTGTGATTGTTGCTGTTTGGGTGTTGTGTGGGGGTCCTATTTGGTGTTTAAGAAGAGGGGTTGAGTTGGTGTTTAGATCTGTGTTTGGTGTTCTGGAGAAGGATTGGTGTTTGGTGTTTTGTGTGAAGGAGTTGTGGTGTGTTGGTGTATTGATGGGTTGGTGTTTGTTTGGGTTTGATCAAATGTGTTGTGAGCCGTCCGTTCACCATCTTGATCACGATCATGACCTCTTGATCTTGATCTTGATTGATTGATTCCTAGCCGTCAATCTCCACTTGATCATCCGATTAGATCCTAGCCATCCGATCTCTTCTTAATCGTCACGATCGTGATG
Organism: Hemerocallis citrina; assembly: GCA_017893485.1. Classification (NCBI taxonomy): domain Eukaryota; kingdom Viridiplantae; phylum Streptophyta; class Magnoliopsida; order Asparagales; family Asphodelaceae; genus Hemerocallis; species Hemerocallis citrina. Next base: position 279,093,726 of record CM030360.1, on the reverse strand, counting down.
ATCATCAATCTCCTTTGATCACAGCCATTCGATCGATCGATCTTGATCTTCATCATTATCTTCATCATCTGGAAAATCTGACCGTCCGATCAGATCTGATCATCTTGATCTTGATCTTCGATCCCAGTCGTTCGATTGTGTTCGTGATCTCGATCGTCTTTATCTTATTTGTGATCGTGTGTTCGTGATTGGTTCGTGATCCGTTCGTTTTGGTTGTGTTCGTTGGCTGGGAATCCATTCCAGTTATTCTTTCTTGGTGTCATTTTTTTCGTTGTCTATCAAGCAAGTATCCTCTTGTATAACTTGTATGTTCTCGTACAAGCTTTCTTTGAAAAATACCGCAAGTATATTCGTTGACTCTAATTCGTATTGTTCGGTCGAATTGAAATCTGTTGCTATACATAATCCGTCGATCCCGTATTCGCATATGATCGTGAATACTTTGTTACCACATGCATTACATGAACACGATTGATACACACATATATACTCTTAGGATTATACATGATTATGTGCATGAATATTTTACCCGTGATAGTAATTAAATATAATATGTTGTTATTGTTGATTAAAATTAATGAAAGTAACAAGTTGAGGTTTAAGGGAAAGACCATAGTAGTGGACAATATAGGTAAGTGTACTCGGAAGGGAACCCGTGTTTCTCATGATTACAAGTTATATGGAACTAAGTGCCACGTCAGGGGTTGACGGGGGCCACCACTAGAATCCATTACATGATTACAAGTTTACATGTTTCACGCTACAAGTTTACACTCTACATGTTCCACATTACAAGTTTGCACGTATCTCGATACAAGATACAATTGACATGTTTTTTCTGAGTACACTGCCCTATAAAATCCACCACTAGGCCTAAACGTAACTGACTGTATGTAGCAACCATGTAGTAAAAGGATGGATGCATGAAGTGCTACCTAGATAGAATTAATAAAAGACATAAGATTAACACATACACTTGCATGATCTAATTACATGTACATGTTCTTGTTGACTTGTTTACATGCTTACTTATTTACATGCATGCCACTTATTTCATGATATCTTGTTCATAATCATGTTTACATGTTGTATTTCTCCTATTACATGATTCTTGATTCCTTGCTCTTTCCTTGTTTTTATTTTGTTTGGTACTTGTCCCGTTAGCTTGTACCACTTGCGGCCCGTGACTTGCATTAACGGGTAGCTTCTTGTTTCTTTTTCTTTGTATAATGTGCTTGCAGGCTCGGATGGAGAGTTACCAGGAGGTGTTGCTGATCAAGTATTTTAGTCTTGTTTATTTTTCATGCTGCTTTAGTTCATGTTTTATTTCATGCTACTCTCTATTATATTCCGGGCGTGTTTGACCCGTAACTACTTTGTATTTTCCAGCTGTTGATTATGTTATGGACTATGTCATGTACTTTTGTTATCCTATTGTGATTTTACATGCCTGCATGGTTTTGTTATTATCTTGTTGTTGAGTTACCTATACAGCTCATGATTGGTGTATTCGCATCATTCGCTGGGCTTTAGTCACGAACTCGTATTCCCATATTTTGGGAAGCGGGGAGTGACAAGAAGAAAAACACTAATCTTCTAATAGAGTTGGAGAAGGCCTGCACTGATGCAGCCTCGGAGGTGAAGGTCGAGGTGGCCAAGGTTCACGCGGAGTGCAAATCTAAGTTGCAAGGGGTGATGTTAAAGTCTTATGCCTTGGTGATCTCACATGTGGTGGAGCGTGTTCCCAATTTCGACAGAAAGGGCTACCATGTGACCCTTCGACCTGGTGATCCCCTGGATCTAGACAGGATGAACGATGGTGAGGTCGGTACTCCTGCAGGTGGTGCGAGGAGTGGTTCTGGGAAGAAGGACAAGGGAAAGGGCGCAACTGGGGGTTCCTTGTCCGTGATGGTACCAAAGCAAGTGGATGATTAATTCACCTTGATATGTCCTTTGTTTTTCAGGCTATCATTGGTTTGTTTTGTTTGGGACTTGCAGATTACTTTTTTTATGCCTAATTGCGGACTGGCCACCACATTCATGTATCTTTATTTTAGTGTTCGAAAAACTATCTTATAGATTGGTTATCACTCGTCATGTTGTGTTGATGTGCTTTGAAGCGATGTTTGTCCGTGACACTTAGTAATTTAATCCTTTGTCTGACTATGCTTTTGGAATTGTTGACAGACGGTCGTGGAATCCAATAAAAAACCTTGTAGTGCCGAGGGAGAGCACCTTCGCAAGCGACTGCGCATAACGGAGTTGGCAGTCGATCGTTTGTGTGTTCAATCAGATGAGGAATGGTTGGAGTTTATTCGCCTTAAGTCGGCGCTCGTTGAGAGGGATTGAGTGTTAACACTCTTGTATTCCGATCGTCTGATCAACTTGCCACTGCCTCTGAAAGTGACGAAAGACGATATTGGAGAATGTACCTTACTCAGAGAAATAGTCGTTGAGAAGAACTTGGAGCTATACCGTCTTCAAGCGAGGCTTGGTGGGTTACGGACGGAGAGTACTTCGCACGTCGTTGATGCACAAAAGGAGCCAATGGTTGGAGCAAAAGAAGGCACCACGACTAATGCAAAGGAGAGTGCGACGGTAGGAGGAGTCGGGTTGATTGTTGGGGGAACGGTGCCAACAATGTTGGTGCCCCCTCGACATCCTAGCGGTACCACGAGCAGGGCATCGGCCTTATTGAGTTTGACTTTGGTTGGTGGAGAGTCACGTACCTCATGTGCCGGCCAACAATCTCATTCTATGGGATCAACATTTTCTGTGAAAGATGCTGGCGATCAAGAAAAGGAGGCGAATGTCGGGCGATCCACAAGGAGGCTTGTGTCTCTTAGGAACAACGTTCCTCACCCACTAAGTCGCAAGGGCGGCTTGTAGATAGAGTTGTATGATTGATGATTCTGTACTTGTAACTATTTGTAGTACCACTGAATATGAACATGTGGATTTGTGATAATTCTATAATTTGGTGAACTTCCTTTACATGATTGGTCCTTGCTGTCGTGGTTGAGGTGTCATCGACTGGGTTCTTTGTCACTAAATAACAGGGCCTCAAGTCTGTTGCGTATAACTAAAGAACTGTCGACGATGTATGACGGAGTTGGGAATTTCTCCATCTTGAACTCAGCTAGTTGTAAGGACAACTCTGAAGGAGAGTTGCTTTCCGAACTTGCTGTATGGGACCTCTGATAGATTGTGGGAGTCACATCGAATGGAGAGTTGAACTCCAAGTGTCACTTTTAACAAGTGTTGCTAGAGTAACTACAATCCATGATTTTGAACCTCTTAATCTGTCGTTGAGGGAATTTAACTAGTTGCAGGAACAGATCGAATGACGAGTTGAATTCTGAACGTGTGTAATTACAGGTTGCGAGAGTAACTCTGAACCATGGGTATAGATTCCGAACTTGTTAGTTTAAGCATTAACAAGTTACAGGAGCAAATCGAATGGCAAAGCGCACTCTGAACTTGCTTCTTTGCAAATTGACAGCCTCTTTTGAGCCATGGGTATGGACTCTGAACTGGTCGTCGAGGCACTAACGGATTGCAGGAGCAGATCGAATGGCGAAGTGCACTGTGAACTTGCGTTATTGCAAATTGTTAGAATCTCTTCGAGCCATGGGTTTGGACTCCAAATCCGTCTTACAGAAAGACTTGTAACGAGTGTTTGGTTCCGTTAATGTGTATAAGTTTGGCACTCAACTCGTTGTATAAATCTCTAAGGAATTTTAACTAGTTTTGAGAACAGATCGCTCGGTGAGTTGTGCTCTAAATGTGTAGGATTGCATGTTGCGAGAGTAATCCCGAGTTGTGGATCTGGATTCCGAACTTATGTCGTAGAAAGCTTGTAATGAGTGTTTAGCGCCGCTTTAAGTATAAGTTGGGTGTTTCCAGCTCATTGTTTGCTTTAATAAATTGACTAAGATGTAATGAAATAAATTGTGTAACTTTATTAAAAAATAAACTAAGGGGCTGCTCTAATGGCTGGCTCTTATTACATGTACGACTGTTGGTAAAAGCGGTCTTTATTGAAAGAAAAAACTAAATGGTTGCTCTGGTGGCTAGCCTTTATTACAAAATGTCAAAAATTCTACGAAAATTAGGAGAGCGCATTTTAGACACTCTCGTTGTTAGGAGAGCTCGTTTCAGACACTCTCGTTGTACTTCATAAAGTGTTCAACGTTCCAAGTTCTATGTATCTTCTTTCTCTCAGGTCTTTAAGTCGATAAGACCCTGGACGAATCACTTGAGATACCTTGTACGGCCCCTACCAGTTAGGAGAGAGCTTTCATTTTCTTCATGGGTTGGAGATTTCGAGTTTACGCAAGACAAGGTCCCCTTCTTTAAGATTGGTGGGGCGGACTTTCTTGTTATAAACTTCACGACCCTTTGCTGATAAATGTTTCTCTGTATGACCAACTTTTCCTGTACCTCTTCAACAATGTCGAGATTAGCTCATAGGTTATTGGAGTTTTTCTCTTCATTGAAGGAAAGAAGACGGGGAGATGGCAATCCAACTTCCAGGGGGATGAGTGTTTCTGAGCTGTAAGCAAGGTTGAAAGGTGACTCCCCTATGGGTGTTCGCTTCGTGGTTCTATAGGCCCACAAAACACTTGACAGCTCTTCAACCTACAGACCTCTTGCACTTCCCCCAGTCTCTTTTTAAGGCCGTCTAGAATTTGTCGATTTGCGTTTTCCACTTGACCATTAGTTTGGGGGTGTGAGACTGAGGCGAAGCACTGAGTGATTCCCAAATCTGTACAGAAGTGGCAAAAAAATTTGCCTGTGAGTTCCGTGCCGTTATCTGAGACAAGCACTCGGGGGATCCCAAATCTACCGACAAGGCTCTTCCAAAAGAACTGATGGGTTTTCTGTTCGGTGATTGTGGCTAGCGATTCTGCTTCGACCCATTTTGTGAAGTAGTCGATGGCAACTACTAGGAAAAAATTTCGTTCGGCTGCCGGCGGGAATGGTCCAAGCAAGTCTATCTCCCACATGGCGAAGGGAATGAGGCTAGACATAGAGTTGAGGACTACTTGTGGCCCATTGCTTGATTGCTGAATGCTTTTGAAAGGAGTCACATTGGTGAACATATTCTTGTACGTCATTGAGTAGCGTGGGCCAATAATACCCGTGATTGAGTATCTTTTGCACGAGAGATCTTTCCCCTTGATGGCAGCTTCCGATCCCTTCATGTTGCTCCTTGAGGGCGTATTGTGATTCCTCTGGAGTGAGGCATCTAAGATAGGGCCTGCCATCAACTATGGTGTACGAGCATTTGTACAGGTATCCTTCCACGTGAGTGTATCTTTCTGCACTCGTCCAGTTCTTCCTTGCCTCTCTGCAATCTTCAGGGAGGATTCTTTTGTCGAGGAAATCGACTAGGGGTTTCATCAAACAATCTTCAGGTATTTAGGGTAAGATGGCCATGAGCTCCAACTCTTCCTTCTCGATGCTTGGCTTGAGAAGGACCTAAATGAGGACTGTGCGGTCTAGCCCATCGAGAGAGGAGGAAGCCAACCTGGAGAGGGCATCTGTCTGTCCATTTTGCTCGCGGGGGATGCGAATGACATTGGCTTCTCTAAACGCCATCGGGAGTTTCTTTACTCGTGACGAATATTTGGCCATGCGCTCGTCCATGGCTTCATATTCGCCTTGGACCTGGTTAACAACTAGCTGAGAGTCACTAAACATCTCGATTCTCTGTGCGCCAGCTTCTCGTGCTAAACGAAGACCAGCGATTAATGCTTCGTATTTTGATTCGTTGTTGGATGCAGGAAAGTTGAGTCGCAAAGAATATTGGAGAGTAAAATTATCGGGCCCGAGCAAAATAATTCCGACTCTGCTTCCTTCGAAGCTCTACATACACTTTCCAAAGCGGGCGGGGGGGGGGGGGGGGGGGGGGTTCGTCTTCCTCAGAGAAGTCGGTGATGGTGGTTTCCACAATGAACTCGGCCAAGGCCTGGGCCTTGATGGACGTTCTAGGTCGGTAGTTGATGTCGTGTTGACTCAATTCAATGGACAACTTCATCAACCTTCCAGAACTTTCGGGTTTTAGGAGCACCTGCTTGAGCGGCTGATCAGTTAGGACACATATGGAATGCACCTGGAAATAGGGGTGGAGTTTTCGCACTGCTGTGACCAGTGCATAAGCCATCTTCTCCATTTTTGAGTAACGGAGTTCTGTATTATGGAACACCTTGCTCACATAGTAAATTGGTTTTTGGCACCTGCTGTAACGCCCCGACCCCGATCAGCGATTTTAGCAAACAACTGTCCACCACAAGCTACCTCATAAAAGGTGTTATAGCTTGTTGGTGACCTTTAATCCCAGGCAGTTATATATATAAAGGCAATTAATCACAATTCTTCACGATATGGGATTAATTAAATCCCACTTGCGCTCTCCTCGTGAGCTGTACACGTCGCCCAAGCCCTGGGTCCCACGTGCACAGCCCCACGCCACAGCAGTAAATGCTGCAGCTCCATCTCATCAACCGGGTGTGCCCCACATGGCATCAGCCATGTCACCACAGCAGCTGAAGCTGCTGTTTCTTTTCCCGTGGGCCCCCCTCCACATGCAATTAATCCTATGGAACCCCATATAGGAAATTCTATAGGGCAAGCCCCCAATTATATATATATATATATATATATATATATATATATATCCTTAACACTGGGTGTTACACCTGCCCTCTTCTCTGACTAGGACTGCCCTCTTCTCTGACTAGGATGGAATATATATATATATATATATATATATATATATATATATATATATATATATATATATATATATATATATCCTTAACACGGGGTGTTACACCTGCCCTCTTCTCTGACTAGGACGGAACTGAGAGTCTGGTCAGAGATGGCTAAGTAGAGAAAAAGGACTTCACCTGGCTCACGCTTGCTAAGAAGTGGGGAGTTTGTGTAATGCCCCAAATTTCCTATATGGAGAATTCGAGACACAAGCCAGGACCTTTACATTCAATTAGCCACAATACACAGAAAACAGGAAAATTTAAAACTTTTTACTTAATACAAATATTACAAGCCGAGTGTTTCCATTGTTTCAATAGATTACATCAGAGTATACATGAACGAAATAATAAACATTGGGCTCTTCACTTGGAAGCCATGCCTTGACTAGAGTTCTCTCGAATCAGTGATCTTGTATCCACAACCTATTTGAGTGGGGACATCAGTACATAAACTGATGCTTAAAAGCTGATGACTAGCAGCGAATCTCAAAAACAAACATATTATAAGCACGGTATAAATGTTTCGGTATAGTTTAAGTGTTCGTGGGTGCTATGACTTAGAATCTAATGCAATGTCAACTAAAGCTAGGATGCACTTATTCTAATGCAAGCGAGAATCTGGAGTCGTATGCATCCCATAACTACATACGTCCAATCACGCCATTCTCCATATTTAGGGATTCAAACCCGCATTATGAATTTTACTTTTGTACACAACCTGTTCCTGACAGATACAACGTGACTGATGAGGTTGCAGATGTGGTCAAGTCCCACCAATGCAGTACGGTCATGATGTCTATGTTTGTCACTACTACCCGGCGTACCAGACCTCACTCAAAAACCAGACATACGCAGGGTATCCGCAGCACAGGATAGCACGAAGCCTATCCTGTGGCACCCATAACTCATAGACCGTATTCTAAGGCCCGATCACTTTCCCGGCATAGAATGTGACGAAATTCCGTGGTCCATCCTCTAGTTCCGAAAGGAGAACCTCCCGTTCTTATCATGGCATTTCAGAAATTAACAGAGTGATATACACAATCCGCGCTCCCAACTCATAAGAAGGCACCAAACATATCCCTTTGACGGAAAGGTACAACCCAATAACACCACCTAGTGTCGGCCTATAGGACGAGTTGGATCATAGGGTATCACCCCTAATACTAACTCTTCTCTTTTGGCAAAAATGGTTAAGTAATGATCTTTATAAGTTACTGCCGTAATGATGTCACTAAACCTAAACAATCTTACGGGATTTTCAACTTAGACTTTCTTAAGATTATCATGGTCCAACTCATGGCCTCTCGATCCAAGACACCGGTGACAGAATCTCCCTCACTCATCACTACCCCTAACTCGGATCTTTTTAACATTCTCGGCCCGCGATCAACCTACACCGGTTAAGATCCGTCGGCGCACGAGGTGTGATTTATCCATAGTTTCCTAGGTGGTAAGATACGAGTCTTGATGGTCGATGACCCCTAGGGTAACTATAAGACCCTAGACGAGCTTTTACCAAGCTAACAATAATAGTGACTTTTCCAACCATTATTACCCATATATTGAAAATGAAGAACGTTCACATGATATGGTCCAATTTTAATTAGAACCATATACAGCAAGAATTCATGGGTTCTCTTTCCCGAATTTGAACTAGAACAACATGCAACTAGGTTTATGGGTTCTTTCCCAAATTTAAGCTAGAACACATACAACTTGGTTCATGGGTTCTTTCTCAAATTTAAGCTAGAATCACCTAGAAACTAAATGTATGGGTTCTTCATCAAATTGAGTTAGAACTACCATGGAACTAATTTCATGGGTTTCTTTTAGAAATTGAACAAGAACAATCATGGAACTATAACATTCACGGTTTCCTTTTAATGGTTTAACTAGATTAGCATGCAAGCCAAATTCATGGGTTCCTTTAATAGTTTGACTAGATTAGCATGCAACTATAACATATAACTCAAACATGCATGGGTTCTTTTAGCAACCTAGAGTAATTAGAGCATGCTACTACAACACACTACTCAAACATGCAAGGGTTCTTTTAGCAACATACACCTCAAGCATGCATGAGTTGTTTTAAATCTTTACTAGAACAACTACAACTCAAGCATGCATGGGTTCTTTTGAATCTTTCACTAGAACAACTACAACTCAAGCATGCATGGGTTCTTTTGAATTTTTCACTAGAACAACTACAACTCAAGCATGCTTGGATTCATTTGAATCTTTTACTAGAACAACTACAACTCAAGCATGCATGGGTTCTTTTGAATCTTTTACTAGAATAACTACAACTCAAGCATGCATGAGTTCTTTTTGAAATCTTTACTAGAACAACTACAACTCAAGCATGCATGGGTTCTTTTGAAATCTTTATTAGAATAACTACAACTCAAGCATGCACGGGTTCTTTTTGAATCTTTACTAGAACAACTACAACAACTCAAGCATGCATGGAAGTAAAACTTATAACAATTATCAAGGACTTTACCTACATATTATAAAGACTACTCTTTTATGAATTACAAGTCTTATATATTACAAAATCTAGTCTTATTGAATTTATAAGTCCTACATAGAACAAAATTTACTTTTATTAAATCTACAAATCCTACATATTACAAAACCTACTTTTCTTTAATCTACAAGTCCCTACATATAACAAGGTCCACTTTTTTATGAACTAGGGTTAGTAAAGACTTGATCTTTAACATGGTAGAAAGTAACATACAACAAAAGGACTCATCTTTTAATATGCTTGTTGAGTTCTACAACTCCAAATTGGGTATGTACGCATTCTCACTTCACTAATCTTTATATGCTCATAATTTTAGTCCAAGTTGTATATGTTTGTGTTAACAAAAATAACAATAATAACAACAATAATCATATCAATCTAAAGATTCCATCTTTATGGGTTTTTAGTGAGTTCTACCCTTCAAAACTTTTCATGTCATCATTTTTTATCCACACTACTCATATGCACATAACAATTCGTCCAAGTTTTTAGTTTAGCAAAAATAACCATAACAACAACAATAACCATAACAAGGTTTTAAAGACTCAACCTTTATGTTTTTGTTTAAGTTCTCTCATCCTTCTTTTCATATGATCACTTTGATCCATACAACCATTTATATGCTTAAGATTTATTCCAAGTTGTTATAGAACATACACATACAACATACAACAATAAAAGAAGAACAAAAACAATATAAAGTAAAAAGTAGAGAAACCCCCACCTTTTTTGTTTCTATGTAGGAAGAACTAACCAAGATTCTTTCTCCTTCCTCTTAGCTCCTATAGAAAAAACCGACAAATGAAGAACTCTCTAGTTAGGGTTTCTTTCTCTCTTTCTTTTGCACTCTATTTTTTTTGTTTTGGCAGATGAGGCAAGAGGTGAGGGGGGGGGGGGGGGGGGGGTATTTATAGAAGGAATGAGAGGGTAAGGGTGCAAAATACACCTAGGGTTTTTTACAAAAACCCCCTTGGATCAAGGGGTGGCCGGCCAATGCTTGATGAGGTGGAGGGGTGAGATGGAGGGGTGAGGTGGAGGAGTGTTCTAGTAGAAATATACCTATTAAACTATTATGTATTTCCATTAATCCTAAACCCTAAGTTAAACCTTCCAAACAAATCCTAGCCATCCATTTTTGATTAATCATGACCAAATGAGATATTTTTGTCCAAAACACATACTATACGATTTGTACAAACGTACGAAATCGATACAATACGCATACGTATATATTAATATATATACCGATAATTTTTGTTTGTTAAACCGCACAATCCGTATAAAACTAAATTAATTCCGAAAATAATAATAAAAATAAATTTTATTATTGGCTCGAAAGATTCCAGTACCAAAACAATATAACGAATATACATATGGACTGGTATACATACAGATGATGATTATTAATTAAACTAAGTAATATCCACCAAAAATATTTCCATTCTGAAAAAAATAAAATTAAATAATTAAATAATTAAAAAAAATATTATTAATAACTGATCGGGATATTACAATTTGCAAGGTATGCTTTGAGTTGTTCAAAAGCGGTATGTTGTTCTTCCTTCCACTCGAAACATTTCGCACCCCGGAGGCTTTTGAAGAAGGGCAAACACTTCTCCCCAGATTTGGAGAGGAATCGGCCGATGGCAGCTAAGTGGTCGGTTAATTTCTATACTTCTTTGACCGTTGTTGGGGATGTCATGTTACGAATTGCTTGGATTTTCTTGGGATTGGATTCAATTCCCCTCTGACTAACCATGAAGCCCAAGAATTTACCAGAGGATACTCTGAAAGCGCATTTGGTAGGATTCAAACGCATGTTATGCTTCCGCAATTCTCTGAATGCTTCTTGAAGATCTGTGACGTGGTCCTCTTTCTGAAGGCTTTTGACTAACATATCATCCACGTAGACCTCCATGTTCCTGCCGATTTATCCTTTGAAGACCTTATTTACCATATATTGATAAGTAGCGTCGGCATTTTTTAGGCCGAAAGATGTAACTCGATAGCAGTACAGACCCTAATCGGTGATGAAGGATGTTTTCAGAGTGTCTCGATAGCAGTACAGACCCTCACTCAAAAACCAGACATGCGTCGGGTTTCCCATTGCTGGACGCCCCCTGTGAGAGCAGGATTGCCTTGATTTTTGTCTAAAAGGATGAGGTCTCTGGTTTGCTTGATGTCTTGAACGGGAGGCCGCAGATCGGGCGCGCCTCTCGTTCAACCTCATTCGCAGGTCGGCTTCTGGTTGCTTGTTATTGATGATCTGGCGGAGATCTCTAGATCCCCGTGGGCCTCGCAAAGCCATTGAATCAGTTAAGGTATTATGGACTGAGATGCAATCGTACTGAGGATGTTGTTCATGCTGGGAGCCCCCCGGTGCCTCTCTGTTGAAAAGAGCGTGATTAGGCTGCCGGAGTGACTGTTGGGAATGAACCTGATCATCCATAGAAGGAGTTGGTTAACGAAGAGAGGTAATGCGACGGCTGGAGACTGCCCCTTTACCTTTTAATCTTTGGTGGCATGGAGACAAGCTCGACTTATGTAGTATTTCCTACAGACGGTGTCAATCTGTTGCTGCTTATTTCGGTGTGGGAGGAAGCAGATAGTGAGTTAATAATTGACGGAAACTACTAAAAGTCAAATCTGTGACCCTGGCCGGACGGTTAGAGCTCCTGTGAATGAATCGGATTGTTGATTGACCACCACGATCTGAATATGACAGTTGTTGATGCGGCCGATGGACTTGCAAAAGGCCGGAAACACCGAGGAGTGGTCCCGGCGACTGACCCTCCGACGCTCAAGTCAGAACCAGAAAGAAAGAGCTAGTAAAAGAGTAAAAACCGGCAAATTGTTGATTACCTTCTGACTGTAGAGGGGGAGGGATATTTATAGGCCTGAGAGACATTTCAAGAGATTGATTTGTGTCCGTTGGATCATTTAACTACCTTATCTCTTTCATGTCTCTCCCCCTCAAGAGATAAGATATCCTTGTTAGGGGATAAGAGATTTGACACCTAGCCTGCATGGATTGGGTGTCTCTCCTAGTGAGCCTAGTCTGTCACTTTTTATGGGCTTGGGAGAAGCCCATGTGTTGAGTGGGCCCAAACCTGTAAAAAAGATCTGTGATGGCTAATCTGCCTCTAGATGCTTTGAGATCTGTGCAGGAATAGCACGACTTTGATCTGCTGTGATTTTTACCATCATCACTACTCTACATTGGTGTATGTTTGTATGTGTGAGAAATCACTTGAGAGAACAAGAGTATGAGAAAAAAGGATGTATCTTCTTCTCGGCTCTCTCTTTGACTGTAACTTTGGTTCGGGTGAGCGAGAGTATTGTTTGGTGATAAATCGCCTAAGAGAGCAAGAGCGTGAGAGAGTTGATGGTATCATCTTCACGTGTCTCTCTTTGATTGTGGCATTGGCTGGGATGAGTGTGAGTGTTGTTGGTAAGTATGTGGGAGTAGGGGAGGAGAATGATGGGTTCGGTGGATGTCTAAATCCCGCGTGATTCACTTCGGGTGGGTGTGCGCGTGTCGTGGAGGCTGTGTACGAAGCTAATTTAACGTACATACAATTTGATGGTCATTGCTTTGTGATTGGCCCAAGATGAGATCCATTACAATATTGGTGGAGCTCGGGGCAAAGTAGTGATCGGTTTGACCTATCTGATTGTGGGTTGTGGACTATTGGTTTGTCGGCTCACCCTCCCTCCAGGGATGTTGGAAGAATCTCTGATTGTATGTACTAGTCATGTCGTTTCATATTTTATTTACTGTTTGTAGTTTGTACTATAGCCCAATACTCTGAGTTTGTTTTGTTAATCTCTAATTAATAAAATATGATGGCATATTATACCTTTTTCTTAAATTTAAAAAAATACTCAGTAATTAAGATATGGAAGCATACTCTATATATAATGAACTTGTCAACATATCGAATCAAAAGGATATATAACTAATTGATTAATAAACCAAAAGGATGACTAGGAAATTCCTATTCCGGATATATATATAGTATGATAAAGCAAACAGTACTTAATATTGGCTTTGTCACAAAGTATACCCTTCAATTTGTCATAATTAAGAGTGTCCAATCAATTAGATGAGTTGGCACTTTACATATACTCATCCTATCATCTGGAAGTTGCTTCTTAAAATTTTCCAAATATGCATTATTTTTTTTAAGAAGACCAGTTATGCATATTATTGTCACTATTCACTAATGATGTTAAAGTTCTTCACCATATCCCTTGCACCCTATTACTATGAATTTATATGTTTTGTTAGAATTCAGCGAAGCAGAAGGTAATTAAAACTGAAACTCCGGCGAACGCCCAACTGTTTGCTTTCAAAAAGACCTTAAATGGGGACATATATATATTCTCTAAGGTTGGAGACATAACATCTATATACCATACAAGGATGACACATCCATGAAAATTATCTGGCAAGGCATGCATATACTCTGCATGTAAACAATTCAGACCTTATGAGTGCTTCTGAGATTTCTGTCATTGACTAGGACTCGCAAACAAACAGATATTAGCTGAAGAAAACCTCGCGAATTAACAAAGTATATACTCATTACTTACTAATGTTGAATAATATATACAATATATTATGCTAAACCACTTTTCCTTTAAGATTTGTTCTCATTTTTCATCTTTTTAAAACAAAAAAACGAGAGCAAGGGTAGGAGGCAACCATCTCACGCATTCTATATCCAAATTTTGAATTAGAATCGTATCTCTTAATCAAACCTTAAAAATCGTGCATTATTATGTATATGATATCTGATAAATTTTTCAAAAAAAGTTCTATTATTTTCTCATTTTTTAAAAAAATATGTACAATATCGCCCAGATTATATTACATATTATATTATATTATATAAGTTCAAGCAATATTGCACAAGGGTACACTCGTAATGAGAATGAGAACAAAGAAAAATTAGGATTAGAGCTAAATATCTTTCATGCTTGAAATATTATATTCTGATTATCAAAATTGGAATAATCCCAGTCATTATTACAAGACCAATATACATGTGATAAAATTAAATATTGGGTAATGGACTTTATGCCCACTCAACCCGGTCCAAGTATTCAACAAGTAATAGAAAACACCTGCAAACACATACACAATAATATTTTATTTAAATTTAGAATATACCTATATATATCCACCATCTAATACGTTAAGGCAGACATTAACAAGCAGGGTGCCTCCTACTTGGAGCTGCCTGCTAGAAATAATCTGAGGGATGAAGTTCAACAGGAATAGACGGCCTGAACATTTGATTCAATATGGGATATCTAATGCTAACAATTTCATGCTATGACTTCAGCTTGCGCAGGAGCGGGGAAGGAATTCAATCTTCTCATTTTTAACTAAACATTGACCAAGATGGACACTCCATTTTATTATTGAAATGTTTCGTTATTTCTTATTAATTAAAAGTCCCCATTCCTTCACTATATACAATAGATAATATATATGATACATTAAAAAGCATTCTATATCATTCTACTTCAGTTTTTTTTTTTAGAAATCGGTTCAATAAATCGAAATTTACATTATGCTGCACCTAGGTCTCAAATTGGTTACTATCGATTACTTTTAAAAGTTGATCATGTGACTAAAAAGGAGTTAGTGGTTTTGTGGGACTAATATGGAATATCAATATTTGTCGGGAACTGTGTGGGAAAAAAAATTCTTTATATATTTAGCTTTGAATTTATACATACCCCCATTTTACTTTGTAACCCACAAAACTGAATTAACCAACAAACTAGCCCGAGAGCCGAGAGCATTAACTATATCTTCAAAATATTTATTTTAATGTTACTATTAAAATAAAGGTAATGCTTTAGCCACTACCAATTTCACTACCATTCTCTTCACTACCTTAGGTGACATATGTTAGATTTTGTGAGAACTTAACAATTGGGAATTAGAGTTTTATCTCTAGATCTAAGTTGCTTGAGATATTCACCCTAGGTATCAAGATTGGAATACTTAGACTGCTATCACAAGCCAGTATATATCTCTAAATACTGATTTGGGTATCGGGTTATAAGCCCACAAACCCGCGTTCCAATATCCAATCAATTGTACGTTCAATACACGTGTTACTCATATGCACGTGCTATATTTATATAGAGAGAATATATCAATATATCCAACAATAAGTTTCATAAAGAACCGAAATAATTATAAAATTGAATAGTTCAATCAAGACTAAACCAATATAATTAAATAGTTCCAAACCATATCCAAATTCAGAATAGTTCTCAAAGACTAATCCAATAGATAAATAAACCATAGTCTCAAACTAAATAAAGCAAATAAACTTCAAACCAAATAAAAGAGTTTTAAGCTCCGAAAAGCAGTTTTAAACTCAAAAGAAGTTTTATTAAGCAAGTGATTTGCAAAAAAAATCCCTGCATGCTGCTTCATGATTACTCCTCCATATCGAGCAAGTCATCATCTTCAAAATCGAGATCTAAGTTTCCATTTCCATTATCTTTACTAGCACATGTTGCTCAACATTGCAAATAAGAATTTCATGAGTCATTTCTCTATGAATTCCAACAAATTGCATAAAAGTATCTAGTTCAAACAAAAGAACTTAGTACAATTCAAATTGGCTAGCAAGATTTTAACACAAGCATCACAATCAAGTATCTTTAACAAATAAAGTACATGAACTTTATAGTTTCTGTTGGCTGTTATCAAAACCCAAGATTCCCTCTTTTCTTTTTAGTCCCATATCGGTGGGATAGACCACCTTGTGAGTGTATATAATGCAAACCACTCTTTATCCCATTGTAGTCTAGTGTGGTGTGGAGAGAACCCGTGGGCCACACGCGCGCGCCGCCGCCGCCACCCGGCCCGGTTCGGTTCGGCGCGCGTAGTGGGCACGGGTGTGCGCGCCCGCATCTGCGGACACGAATGCCGATCCGAAATTGCTCTTCGGGTTCGGGTTGAGATCCTAAACTTATTTTTGCTGTTTATTTCTTTTCCTTTGACTAATTCTTCCTGAACGTTGGATCAGTTTCTCAGATCCGATTTTTTGGCCTTCTTCTCTCCCAACGTTCACGCGTTTGTGTGTATTTATATTCCAAAACCCTACCGTTTGCTACACTGAAAAATATTGCATCCGATCCACACAGATAATTCTTCTTCCTTGCTGCTTTCGCAATCCGCAAGCACAACAAAGAATTCCATCGCTGTTTTTGCTCCTTCTCTTTTCCACCGTAGTTCTGGGCAAGGCTAAGTTCGGGTCATCTCTCAACGTTGTGTGCGACAGCGAGACGCCGGTGATACCGGGGGTTTTACCACTAGGAGCATCTGCGAAGCGTCTGCACATAAGACCGCGGATCAACTCTTAGGGCAGTGCGTATCGCGCGACTTCCCCATAGGCCGGTAAATCCATTTTTATTTATTTTGTTCCCACCGATTAACAAGATTAGAGACAATTTTCTACAACAATCTAAGAGTTGAAGCGTACTGTTAATCTGACTAGTTTACCATATCTTGTTAATTAAGAATAGTCATATTGTTAATCTGATTAATCAAAGATAGTCATATTGTTAATCTGATTAATTAAGAATAGTCGTATTGTTGATCTGCTTAATTAAGAACAGCCGTATTGTTAATCTTATTAGTTTATCATATATTGTCAATTAAGAACAGCCTGATTCTTTATCAGATTAAATTAGTATTTATTCGTAACTAAGCACATGCATATTATCAATCTGATTAATTACTACGTATAAACAGAATTGCCTTTTGTTGTCTGTCTACTTAGAAATTAAGAATACAATTGTACGATCCTATAGAACAGATCCATAGTATTCTCGATCTGTCAATTAATTGTATATACATAGAACAGATCGATAGTATTCTCGATCCTATAGAACAGCCTGATCCTATAGAACAGCCTGATCCTATAGAATAGATCCATAGTATATACTTAGTTGTACGATCTGTCAATTAAGTATATACATATTGATTAACTGATTAATTAGCACATTTAATCATAACTGCTTATTGTTAATATGTTAATTTAGTACATTTTGTTAATTCACTTCATTATTAAATATTGTAAGGGCTAAATAAATAAATAAAGTATTAGTAAAATTCGAAGCTGAATTCAAAGCTTTAATATTATCTTCGTTTATCACAATTTCGAGACAGATAATTAAATTTTGTTGCATCACTATAGATTCCCATACTGTAGAATATCTATAGCTTTAAAATCCTTACATTATTAACTTATTGTTAAATCACAAAATTTGTTGGCACCAAATTTGTGTTATTAGATTCACTTTAATAGTCTCAAAGCCTTGGATACTTCTCGCTGTTCATTTGTTTTATCAGCTTGCAATTTGCTAGTATAATTAAGTGTATTGTTACATTGTGAATAGCATTACTACCTACATAACAATATCAAAACTATTATTAGCTGTGGTGCTAGATATTTCTTAGTATCCTTTAAACGTTTAGATAAAGGAAAAGTTATTGATTTTGCAAATTCCTTAAAAGAAATCTAAAGGTCTTAAAAGGAAAGATAAATTTGGGAACAAGCCTAAAGGGTCCTTCTGTCAACCGGGTGTAAACAGCCCTAAGCGACACGGTATTTAAGCGTCTTCGGACCACCGCTAGCTGGGAACCGACTCCTACAGCTAACCCAAGTTAATCAGAACTTGATAGACTAAAGATTTGTTTAGGTTGATTAGCAAAATCATTAAACTATTGTCTAGAACCCACGACACGTTTATTGAGTAGCTACAGTATTATTTCTGCAGCCTCTAGACTATTATACTTCTAAATCATGACTGGGAAAGAAGAGACCGCTTCTGCAAAGCCGGCCAAGTTTGATGGCACCCACTTTAAAAGGTGGCAGAGTCAGATGAAATTCTGGCTCACCACCTTAGGACTCCTGTCAGCAATTGATGGATCCACACCCAACACGACTGAGTCTGACAAATTTGAGTCTACCAAAGAAGTTTCTGAATCCACTTTGTCATCTCAAACTCCTAAGGAATCCGCTAGTTCCCAAAAACCAAAAACCCCTAAGGAAATAGACTTCCATTGTTTTCATCGAATCCTAAGCGCCTTATCTGACTCCCTTTATGACATATTCTTTGAATATAAAAATGCTAAAGAACTTTGGGATGCTTTAGACGATGAATATGGTTGTGATGATGCTGGAATTGAAAGATTCAATTCTTCAGCTTTCAATAGGTATTTCATGGTAGATAACAAACCGATGAATGACCAAATCCATGAATTCCAAGAATATGTAAGGCATATTCAAGCAAAAGGAACAACCTTTTCTACTGAATATAAGATAGCTTGCCTAATAGACAAACTACCTCCTTCTTGGTCTGATGTCAAGAAGGAACTCACTCATACTCAAGGTGAGCTTACCTTTGCCCAAGTCCTAAAGAAGATTAGAACTGAAGAACAACTTAGGCTTAGGTCAAACCCTAAAAATGAGTCTAAAGCAAAGGTAAACCTTGTAGTGTCAAACCAAGGCAAATCCAAACCTAATAATCCTCACAAACCTAAGAAACCCTCCTTCAAGAAAAAGAACTTTCAGCCTCATCACCAGAATCACCAAAACCACCAAAACCGCCAACACCAGCAAAACCACAGGACTAGAAACTTCGGTCAGACTCAGGACCAACAAAAGTTTTGTTTGGTGTGTGGAAGAACAAATCATCTATCCTTCAATTGCTTTCATAGAAAGAAGGAACCAATGAAGACTCCTTATAAGGGAAAAGGCTCTACTAAACCAGAAGCCAACATGATTCTAAATGGATCTTCTAGTTCCTTCAGGTCAGTGTCTTTCCAACCATCTGTTAATATTTCTTACCATTCTGATGACTGGTGGTTGGATTCTGGAGCTAATGTTCATGTTTCATTTGATCGCTCCTGTTTTTCAAACTATCAGGAATCATGTGGAGGAGGCATAACCCTAGGAGATGGATCAACGGCACAGATTGTAGGAAGAGGAAGAATAAACCTGAAGATGACATCAGGAAAAAATCTAGCTCTTCATGATGTACTTCATGTGCCGTCAGTTAGGAGAAACTTAGTTAGTGGTTCCCTTCTTGTAGCGTCGGGTTTCAAAATTGTAATGGAAGCAAATAAAATTGTATTTTCTAAGAATGAATCTTTTATTGGGAAAGGATATGTAAAGGATGGTCTTTTCATTCTCAGCACTATAAATAAAATATCTGATCCTTCTCTTGTTGTTTCAAATATAGAATCTTCCAATGTTTGGCATGGTAGACTAGGTCATGTGAATCTGGGTTCTCTTAAAAGAATGATGAACTTAGATCTTATTCCCAAGTCTCCTGTAGATAATAAAAACAAATGTGAAATTTGTGTTCAAGCCAAACATTCTAGACTACCTTTCAAATCTATAGAGAGGAATTCTGATCCTCTAGAACTAGTTCATAGTGATGTTTGTGACTCAAATAGGATTTTGACCCGAGGCGGTAGGAAATACTTTGTCACTTTTATAGATGACTTTTCTAAGTATTGCTATACCTACCTTCTCAAAACCAAAGATGAAGTTCTAGATAGATTTAAGGTTTTCAAATCCGAAGCTAAGAACCAATTAGAGAAAAAGATTAAGATCCTTAGATCTGATCGTGGCGGAGAGTATACCTCAAACGAAATGACTAACTTCTGTGAAGAACACGGAATAATTCATGAGGTGACTGCTCCTTACTCACCACAGTCTAACGGAGTTGCTGAAAGAAAGAATCGAACTCTGTTAGACATGGTGAATGCCATGCTTCTCAGCTCAGGAGCTCCTGATAACTTGTGGGGAGAAGCCTTATTGACAGCCTGTTACATCCTAAACAGGATCCCTAGTAAGTCAAAGGATAAGACTCCTTATGAATTATGGAAAGGCAGAACGCCTAGAGTCCATTACCTTAAGGTCTGGGGGTGTCTAGCAAAAGTAGGAATTCCTGAATCTAAAAAGAGAAAGATTGGACCTAAGACTGTAGATGCTGTGTTCATAGGATATGCCTTAGATAGCAATGCCAATAGATTTTTAGTGACTCATTCTGAAGTAAATGAAATCTCTAATAATACCATCATAGAAGCTAGAGATGCAGTTTACTTTGAGAATATATTCCCTTTTAAAGATAGAATTTCTTCCAACCCCTCCAATCATTCCCTGCCTCCTTCTACCAGTTCCCATTCTCAACCTTCTAGCTCTCAACCTGATCAAGACTCAGAACCTAGAAGGAGCAAGAGAGGTAGGATTGAAAGAAATTTAGGAGAAGATTTCTTCACTTATTTGATAGAGGGTGATCCCTCAACTTACGAAGAAGCAATATCTTCTCCTGATGCACCTTTCTGGAAAGAAGCCATCAACAATGAGTACAACTCCATTATGGAGAACAGTACTTGGCATTTAGCAGACCTGCCTTTAGGTAGTAAACCCATAGGTTGCAAGTGGATCTTCAAAAAGAAACTTAGAGCTGACGGTTCAATAGAGAAATACAAAGCTAGATTAGTAGCCAAAGGTTTCACCCAGAAAAAGGGATTAGATTATTTTGACACCTATTCTCCTGTAGCTAGGATTGCCTCTATTAGAACTCTTCTAGCTTTAGCCTCCATTCATGACTTGATAATCCATCAAATGGATGTAAAGACAGCCTTTTTGAATGGAGACCTAGAGGAAGAAATCTACATGGAGCAACCTGAAGGTTTTATTGCTAAGGGTCAAGAAAAGAAAGTTTGCAGGTTAGTAAAATCTCTTTATGGCCTAAAGCAAGCTCCCAAGCAATGGCACAGCAAATTTGATAAAGTTATTTTAGAATATGGCTTCTTACCAAATGAGTATGATAAATGTATATACTCTAAAAATACTGATGGAAGTTGTGTCATTATATGCTTGTATGTAGATGACATCCTTATTCTAGGATCAACACTTGAGTTAATAAATAATACTAAAGATTATTTATCTAGCATGTTTGATATGAAAGATCTAGGAGTAGCTAACCTGATTCTAGGAATGCAAGTATCCAAATCCAAGGAGGGTTATACTCTCTCCTTAGTACATTCTATTGAGAAAATGCTAAGGAAATTTGAGTACTTTGATAAGACACCTGCTCGTACTCCTTTTGACAGTAGTATCATTCTCAAGAAGAATGAAGGTTCACCTGTAGAACAACATAGATACTCTCAAATGATAGGTTCTCTTATGTATATATCAAATAGAACTAGACCTGATATTGCATTTGCTGTTGGGAGACTTAGTAGATATACTAGTAACCCAAACCGGTCACATTGGTCAGCATTAGAAAGAGTATTTAGATATCTTAAGGGTACTATAGATTACAAACTTCATTATTCTAGACACCCTGATATCATAGAAGGTTACTCAGATGCAAACTGGGTAACCGACTCACATGATGTGAAATCCACAACTGGATATGTCTTTACCTTAGGAGGTGCTGCAATCTCCTGAGGTTCATGTAAACAAACCATCATAGCTAGAAGTACTATGGATTCTGAAATGATAGCTTTGGATACTACGTGTACAGAAGCTGAATGGCTAAGAAATTTGATTATGCATATACCTGTTACTAATATTCCTGTTCCTCCTATTTCCATAAACTGTGATAATAAATCTGTTATAGAACTACTAAAGCATGATTCTGTGAATGCTAAGATGAACAGGCACCTGCAGCTGCGCTTCAAGTCAATCAAGAGCCTATTAGGCAAATATGTGGTTCTTGACTATATAAAGTCAGAAAAGAACCTTGCAGACCACTTAACAAAGGGTCTGTCTAGGACGTTGATCCTAGAATCATCGAGGGGGATGGGGTTAAGCCCATAAGTAAGTCACCAGCAGTGGCAACCCAACCGAGTCTGACTGGAGATCCCAAGAAGCCGGTTCAATGGGTAGAAACAAGCTGGACTTCGGTGACTATTATGGAACACTGACTCAGAGATTAAATTCTCATAAATTAATGCCCAGGTGGCTGTACGAGGTTGTACAATGATATCCCATCCCTATGGTGACAGTGTTCCTGTGTGATCTGGTTAGGATGAATTCTAAACTCTTAATAGGTCCAAACATTATTATGTAGGGTTGACTCCGATCACCAACCCTTTGAGGACTTACCTATATGAGAGGTCGTGAAGGCCGCGACCATGGGACAGGGCGATCCCAGACAACTCTCATGAATATGGAAAAGTGTGCATGGCCATTCAAAAGCGCCACCCGATAGACCCAAGAACCTCTAGCGTACTATGTGTACTATTTTCTGAATCTGAGTCAAGAAGTCTTATTCAAGGCGTAGTCCATCAAGCACTTCTTCAGACAAAGACAATAGTCACTACGTGAGATTCGAGGCTGTAGTCCATCTCATCTATGCATAGTATACTCTTGCCCAGAACTTCTATATCATTACTCTTTTGTTATCACTGCCTTTGAATCTTGGTTTTGGGGGGGGATTGTTGGCTGTTATCAAAACCCAAGATTCCCTCTTTTCTTTTTAGTCCCATATCGGTGGGATAGACCACCTTGTGAGTGTATATAATGCAAACCACTCTTTATCCCATTGTAGTCTAGTGTGGTGTGGAGAGAACCCGTGGGCCACACGCGCGCGCCACCGCTGCCGCCGGCCCGGTTCGGTTCGGCGCGCGTAGTGGGCACGGGTGTGCGCGCCCGCATCTGCGGACACGAATGCCGATCCGAAATTGCTCTTCGGGTTCGGGTTGAGATCCTAAACTTATTTTTGCTGTTTATTTCTTTTCCTTTGACTAATTCTTCCTGAACGTTGGATCAGTTTCTCAGATCCGATTTTTTGGCCTTCTTCTCTCCCAACGTTCACACGTTTGTGTGTATTTATATTCCAAAACCCTACCGTTTGCTACTACTGAAAAATATTGCATCCGATCCACACAGATAATTCTTCTTCCTTGCTGCTTTCGCAATCCGCAAGCACAACAAAGAATTCCATCGCTGTTTTCGCTCCTTCTCTTTTCCACCGTAGTTCTGGGCAAGGCTAAGTTCGGGTCATCTCTCAACGTTGTGTGCGACAGCGAGACGCCGGTGATACCGGGGGTTTTACCACTAGGAGCATCTGCGAAGCGTCTGCACATAAGACCGCGGATCAACTCTTAGGGCAGTGCGTACCGCGCGACTTCCCCATAGGCCGGTAAATCCGTTTTTATTTATTTTGTTCCCACAGATTAACAAGATTAGAGACAATTTTCTACAACTGTTTCTACACAAGAACCATACTATGTTTCATATTGGAATGAAAAACTGTCGTTTCAATCATGGTTTAACATTGAATCATCAAAATTGGAATGAAACATGCATCCATAAAAGATATATAATCAAAATTGGAATGATATTTAGGACAATTTAATCATCGGAAACATATCGACTAGTTTTCATGTTTCGTATTGGAATAATATGATTATTCTAAGTAAATTCTATAGATATATGATACCATCAAAATTGAAATGACATTATATATCTGTGGAATTTATGTGGAATCATCAAGATTATCTGAAACACGTTAACTGTCAAATTGATGCTTAAGTTTGAACTTCTCTATGGTTGTTCTAATTATCAAAATAACTAGGGTGTTAAGGCCTTTACGACTTAATGGCTCTTAACCCCATTTCCCCCACAGTTTTGACAATTAGACCTCTTTGTAATCCCTTGGTAAGGGCATCAACCACATTCTGTTTTGATTTCACATCAATGAGGGTAATAATCTCTTGCTTAATGAGATAGTTCAACTTTGCCTGTCTAAGACCGACAGTTCTTCTCTTACCATTGTAAAGAGAATTGGTTGCTACAGTTTTTGTAGCTTGGTTGTCGCAAAACAAGCTAAGAGTGGTTACTTTAAACCTTCTCAATGGAATATCTAGGAACAGGTCTCTCATCCATTCCGCTTCTTCACCAGCACAAGATAGTGCAAAGAGTTCAGACTCCATAGATGAGAATGCAATGCCTGGTTGCCTTTTAAATTTCCATGGCACAGCTGCTCCTCCTAGTGTAAACACATAACTACTAGTGGATCGACTTTCACCAAGTTCTGTGCACCACGATGCATCAGAATATCCTTCCAAAACTGAAGGATGTCCGGAGTAGCACAAAGCTAACTCTTGAGTACCACACAGGTAACCCATTAGCCTCTCCAGGGCATTCCAATGTGACTTACCGGGATTACTAGTGAATCTGCTAAGCATGCCTACCGCAAAGGCTATGTCTGGTCTAGTACAGATCATTGCATACATGAGACTTTCAATTAGTTTGGAATAATCCAACTGTCTCACTGTTGCACCAACGTTAGGTGTCAACTTATTGTTGTAATTATAAGGTATTTCAAACCTTTTGCAATTATTGTATCCCCATTTTTGTAACACATTATTGATATAATGAAATTGACTAAGGAGTATACCTTGCCTACCAAAACTCACTCTCATACCTAGTATAGTGTCCACAACACCTAGGTCCTTCATGCTGAATTCTTTGGATAGCATTGTTTTAACTTCAACTACAGTTGAGAGGTCGCTTCCAACAACAAGCATGTCATCAACATATAAACAAATTATAACAATTTTATTTGATAGATCACGAAAATAAAGGTATTTATCAGAATTACTAGATTCAAAACCTGAGCTCTTTATTGTTGTATCAAACTTTTCATGCCATAGTTTTAGTGCTTGTTTCAATCCATACAAAGATTTTACCAATTTGCAAACTTTGTTCTCTAAACCTTTAAGTACAAAACCTTCAGGTTGATTCATATAGATTTCTTCATTAAGATCTCCATTTAGGAAAGCAGTTTTAACATCCATTTGGTGAATAACAAAATTTTCAATGGATGCAAGGGCAAGAAGAATTCTTATTGTAGCAATATGACAAACAGGTGAGTAAACATCAAAATAGTCTATCCCACTTTGCTGGGTATAACCTTTAGCTACTAGTCGTGCTTTATACTTTGCTACAGACCCATCTGGATTAAGTTTCTTCTTCAAAACCCACTTGTTTCCTATGGTTTAACCCCTTTTGGTAGATCAACTAATTTCCAAGTTTTATTTTGTAATAAAAAAATCCATTTCATCATCAATAGCCTCTTTCCAAAGTAAACCATCCCTAGACCGAAGAGCTTCATTCACACTAAGTGGATCAACCAACAGTGCATAAGTTACTCTCATCACCATAGGTTCTAGGTGTCTTATCTCTGGTGGAGGTTCTTCTAGGCTCAATTTCATTTGTAGTTTCAGTATCAGTTATGCTAGGTCTAGATTCTATTTGTGAATCATTGACTAAGTCTGTGTGGCCAGATAGTGTTATGCCTTTGTCTTTGATGAACACATCTTCAAAGAATTCTGCATCTCTAGATTCAATTATCATATTGAGAGATAGGTCATAAAATCTGTATGCTGCACTATCAACTGCATTTCCCAGATACACACAAGTATTTGTACGAGGTCCTACTTTAGGCCTTCTAGGGTCTGGTATTCTAACAAAAGCAATACAGCCCCATGTTTTTATTTTATCAAAACTCGGTGTGTGTTTATGTCATAACTCATAAGGTGTTTCAGTCAATTTAGAGTGTGGTAACATATTAAGAATATTATTAGTAGTCAATGCAGCCTCTCCCCAAAAACTCGAAGGCAATCCAGCAGTCAATAACATAGAATTCAACATTTCTGTGAGTGTTCGATTCTTTCTTTCGGCTATACCGTTTGACTGTGGTGAGTAGGGTGCTGTTGTTTCAGAGATAATGCCATGTGAAGTGCAA
Organism: Hemerocallis citrina; assembly: GCA_017893485.1. Lineage (NCBI taxonomy): Eukaryota > Viridiplantae > Streptophyta > Magnoliopsida > Asparagales > Asphodelaceae > Hemerocallis > Hemerocallis citrina. The sequence goes on along the minus strand of CM030360.1, from coordinate 279,067,596 downwards.
AATTCTTTAAAACCCATTGATACATATTCCCCACCTCTATCAGATCTAAACCTTTTTATTTTAGCATTTAACTGATTTTCGACACGGTCTTTAAATTCTTTGAATTTATTAAGTGCTTCATCCTTTGATTTTAACAGATAAATATGACAATATCTAAAACAATCATCTATAAAAGTGATCAAATACTTCCGACCTCCTTGCGTCACAAACTTTTTAAAGTCGCATATGTCAGAATGAATTAGTTCAAGAAGTTGTGTACTCCTAGAAACAGAACTAAAGGGTTTTCTAGTGATCTTTGTCTGAGCACACACTTCACACTTATCATATCTTAAGGATGTATCAATTGACAGATTTAAAGTTTTAGCAACAGCAAGTAATTTAATATAGTTTACATGTCCCAATCTGTTGTGCCAGGTATAAGGACTACACAGTTTTGAGCTAACAGCATTAATCACTTCATTTACTAAACTAAGTCTATACATGCCATTGACTAAGTAAGCACATCCAAAGTAGTATGAGTTAAGAGATAAAATTGCTCTACCACTTATCATAGAAACTACCATGGCAGCATTATTCAGTAAGCTAATAGAAATTAAATTCTTTGCTAAAGCAGAAACAAATTTAACATTACGCAAAATTAAATTCTTACCTGATGAAAGACTGAGATTTGCAGTTCCAACCTGGAGCACCTTGACTGATTCTCCATTCGCCATAGAGACAGACTCATTTGCATCTTTGAGATCAGTTAGCAGGTTCTTATTGTTGCAAGCATGGCATGTAGCCCCCGAGTCCAACAACCAACTAGTAGAGACACTGACCTTATCATCACCAACAACACACAGAAAGTTGGTGGGTTCAGTGTTGCCCTCTAATAAGTTCACCTTTTCATTGTTAGGTTGTTCTCTTTTGGGTAGCCTACATTCTATCGCATGGTGACCCCACTTCCTACAGTTGTAGCACTTCCCTTTCTTTTTCACAATCTTTTTATTGGCTTCCAACTTGGACGGTTCACCCTTAACTTTATTAAGCTTGTTCTTCTTAAACTTAGGAACATATTTGGTATTGATTAGCACATTAGCATGAGAGATTTGTTTCTTAGCCAACTCCAAATTTATCCTAGTTCTTGTCTCATCCTCTACTTTAATACATCGTTTGAGTTGTGCAAGCTTAATTTGTTCTGACAGTCTATATATTTCAGTCTTAAATGTGAGCCATGATGCAGGTAATTTAAAGATTATTGCTCCAGTAAGAAAAGCATCACACACAGTGATATCTTCTGTTTTCAATTTAGCTACTAAGTTTTCAAGATCAGTTACCTGGGGGAGAATGGCCTCCTCTCTGAATTCAAAACTCATGAACTTGTCAACCAAGTGAGTCTTGGAGACCTTCTCCTCCTTTTTGAATTCATCCAGCAAATTGTCCCAAATCTCCTTAGCTGTTCCGTACTTCATGTACACATCTGCTAACCGATCTGAAATACTGTTTAGCAGAAATTCCCTGCACAAGTCCTCATCTCTGATCCAAGTGGCATCATCCACATCTTCAGTACACTCATCATAAGTCGTTTGACAGGTATAAAAGATCTTCATGAATTTCATCCCATACTGTGCTTTCCTCTTCCAATTATTGAATTCAGAACTACTAAACACCTCCAGTTTAGGAACCTCATATGGTCGATCATGTTTTTCCATCTCAAGGAATAAACGATAAGTTCCTAAAGTTCGAGAGTATGTTCTGAATTATTACTACACAAGTAATTTACAGGGAGAAGAGGATTTATCTGTAGATCTGCTAACTAATAACAGAATAAATGAATTAGATAAATTGCACGAATCTTAAAGTTTAGAAATACCAGATCTTGATGAGATAAAAAAATCTCTTCACTGTCTTCTTCAATTAGGGTTCCACACACAGACCCAATCTGTCGATGATGAAGAAGAGAGAAGATATCGGAGTCGACGCCTGAGGGGGGGGCTGCCGTCGACTGCAATCGGGAAGAGAGGGGGCGAGTGCACACGGTCGACTGACGGGGATCAACAGCGTCGTCGAGTGCTGCGGTTGGTCGACGGGGCGAGAGCCAGATCTCGACTGGGCTGACAAACAGACCCAACCAAGGCAGCGAGAAGGAGAAGACGAGATCGCCTGCGGATCTGCGACCAGATCTCGAGTCGACCACGATGGCGACGACGGCGCATGGCGACGACGGCGCATGGCGACGGCAACGACGGCGCACGGGGATGGCATCGGGTTCCGGTGAGTCTCTTCTCAAATCTCACAAAATTAATTTAATATCTCAAGATTGTTAGGTTTTGTGAGAAATTAACAATTGGGAATTAGGGTTTTATCTCTAGATCTAAGTTACTTGAGATATTCACCCTAGGTATCAAGATTGGAATACCTAGACTGCTATCACAAGCCAGTATTTATCTCTAAATATTGGTTTGGGTATCGGGTTATAAGCCCACAAACCCGCGTTCCAATATCCAATCAATTGTACGTTCAATACACGTGTTACTCATATGCACGTGTTATATTTATATAGAGAGAATATACCAATATATCCAACAACATACTCCTATTGGAGAGTTTCCCTACCTACTCTATCTTCCCCTACCTATTGAAGTGTGCCACCTAAGGTTGTGAAGAGAAATATAATGAAATTGGTAGTGGATGTAGCATTACTCTTAAAATAACTAGCATAACCCTATGCAATATATTGTGCATAATTTTTAAATATAACCATGTGCAATAATATATTGCACATAATTTTTTGAAAGTGAGAAATTAACATAACAATTTGTAAATATAACTCACTCTATAATAAGATGAGTATATTAAGGCTGAAAAAAACCTAGTTAAACTTTTTCATAAATAAAGTGCAGTTGGAATAAAATATGGCTAATGCTCTTGCTAAGAGACTTGAAAGTGATCTAATTATCAAAACTGCGGGGGAAATGGAGTTAAAAGCTATAGAGTCAAAACTTTAACATCCTAATTGTTTTGAAATTTTAGAATCCAATTGAAGCCATAGAGAAGTTCAAACTTAAGCATCAATTTTAGGCAGTTGACACGTTTTAAATAATTTTGATAATTCCACATAAACTTCACAAATATATAATGTCATTCCAATTTTGATGATATTATATATCTAAAAAAATTACTTAGAATAATCATATTATTCCAATACGGAATATGAAAACTTGTCGATGTGCTTCCAATGTTTAGAATGTCATTATATCATTCCAATTTTGATGATAAATCTTTTTTATGGATTCTTGTTTCATTCCAATTTTGATGATTCAGAATTAGCCATAATTGATTTGACTGTTTTATCATTCCAATATGAAATATAGTATAGTTCTTGTGTAAAAACTATAATAATTCTATTTCTTTATTTAGTTAAAGAACCTTTATTATGATGTTTGTGTTACATTTTTGCTAAGCTAATTATGAATTGTACTAAATTCTTATGTGGAACTAGATACTTTGTGACATTTGTTGGAATTCTTAGAGATGTGTCCCTTGATATTCTTGTTTTCAATAAGCTAGCAAAAATGGAGAAGTTGAATCTGTCAACATAGATTTCAAAATAATAATTTGCTCAAAATGAAGGAGTAAACATAAAACAGTGTGTAAGGATAAAGTTTCAGTTTATTTCTTTCGAGAATAAATTAATCACTTGCTTGGTAAAACTTCTATCGAGTTTAAGACTTGTATTCATTGAGCTTAAAACTCTTATGTTGTTCTTTTTTTTTATTGCAACTCTTATGTTGTTCTTGAAGTTCATTTGCATTGTTTAATTTTGAAACTATGACAACTTACTCCAGTTGGTTTAGTCATTGTGAACTATTCTGTTGTGATATGGTTTGTGAACTATTTAATTATTTTGGTTTAGTCTTTTTGTACTATTCGAATTTATAATTGATTTAGTCTTTGTGAACTGTAAAATGAGTGATGCATTTCTTCTATTTAAAGACTGCTATCGGTCAATCAGCCTCATGTTGAACTGATCAGATAATCCAGTACGTTTATATATTGAGAATATAGGAAAAGATTGTTGGATATATATGTATATTCTCACTATATGAATAATATTATGTGTAATATTATTCTATGGATAACACGTGTGTTACACGTACTAATTGTATGGATATCGGAACGCGGGTTGAGTGGGTTAAAAACCCAGTACCCAAATCAGTATTTATCTTATAAATATTGGCTTGTGATAGTAGTCTAGGAATTCCAATTTTGATACCTACGATAAATATCTAAAGCACCTTAGTCTAGGATATTATCCCTAATTTTCATTGTTATAATCTCTCATAATCTCTAACAAGGAAAACAAGAGCGCTAGAAGGTTACATACACTAATCAAAAAATATAAAAGGCTGCATAAGAAATACAATTTTGGTTAACCAAATGACGGGAGCAAAATAATCTACTCCAAGAAACCATCAGTTGGCTTCATCTGACGAACAACCGACATGATATGCGAGTGTGTGATCTTGACTATCTGATTGGTTTGGGGTGAACTTGGTTCCAGAAGATTGATAATAAGGGCGGTGAACAGGAGGTAAGAGCAGTGTCAAAGATTTCTCCATTATCAGAAGTCGCTTGCATTTACTGCAAAGAAAATAGATGGGATGAGCTTTTTGTTCCATAAGCAACAGTATACTGGTCAGGATTGAAAAGCAGCTTTTTCTTACCAGCAAACCTTTGTAAATAGAGTTTGATAGCTGCAGATCCAATTCTGCAAAAGGGTGAAAAGTAAAACAAGATTATAAACAGTTTCTTCAAGAAAGAATGATGTTTCTCCCTCATAACACAACTGGTTCCAGTTAAACTAATAAGATTGTTTGAAATGATGTAAACTGTCAAGTACCATAAGTGGAAATAGAGCAGTATCAGGAGCCACAGTCAGAAAATGTTGTAATGCCTTGTCAGCGTGTTCCTGAAACAACAATAAATAAGTATAACAGATTAAACTAATCTAAAGTAGGATGTTAATTATATATATATGGTTATGAAAGAAGCAAGTACCGTGATATGCCTGAATACATGGTAAACCGACAAACCTCTCGCATGAACATGGTTGCCTCCCTAGTAAAGAATTGAAAAGTCGCTGTTAGAAATTATAGATGAATATATCATAAATATGACTTGGATAATATGAATATGGAATTCGTTAATTCATTGTGATTTCTTTAACTCATTCCTACGAGTATTGATCAAGGCATATGTTAAACACCCTATATGATACACTACCACAAACGTTGGAACAAGGGATAACATATCATGTATCAGAGGGAAATTTAAATTCTAATCACCATCAGATTTTACAGACATTTTGCAAGAGAAAGACCAAACTGCTGAAACAATTTAACCCGTAGACAACCACTTGGTGATTTAGCACAAAAGCATAATCAATCATCATCATCATTACCCAAACCTTTATCATTCAATTAAAGTTGACCAAAGAGCACGTGGCTTGACAAAAAGATTTGATGAAAATCCTCTTTCACAAATTTCTGACCAAGAAAAAAATTGTTTGGAGTAAGGGGAGAAGTCCAAAATAAAGATGATAGATCTGCTACGAGTATCTACTTTAAACTCAGGCACAACCACAGATAAATCTTAAGCCTACAAAAACATTCCCATAAATACTATAAAGGTCAACCAAAAAATCGACAAGAGAGAAGCTACCCTCAAACTGTGTCAAGTGTGGGAGAAGTCCAGAATAAAGAAGATAGGTCTTCTATGAGGATTTACTTTGAACTTTCAGGCACATATAAAACTTAAGACTAAGAAAACACATTCCAAAAGACACTCTTTAAGATTAATGGATGTACTGGCTTATTAATCATCAAAATTTTAAAAGTTGGTTTTAAGTTGGAACATATATCTCAGGTGTTGAACTCGAAACGAGTCAGAAATCAGTTACAATTAGTAAAATGGTATTTGACAAAGATTATATCGTCAAGTGTGCTTATAAAAAATTGGAAGAAAAAAGGTACAGATTAAAACAAATACCTCATCAGGAGAGAAGAATGCTACCGCATCAGGACTTACAGAGCCTGCTGGGTGCAACGATACAACAGCTCTGAAAACTGAAGGCACTAGCAACTCAATAACAGCTACTTGATCTATAGAAGCAGCACTTCCTGAGACTGATTTTGATTTGTTTGAATTGCGAAGGCTGTGTTCCCTGGATGGTTCACTCGAATTCTCATTTGACAAAGTGGACAATGAAGATGCTGTTTTTAGCCATTCTACGCGGCGATAAGTGTGAATTTTTACGTCTGGTACCTCTTGCTCCAAACTAGTGAGTACATCAGACAAAGTCCTTTGCTCACTAGGATGGTCCGTGTGACCCATGGCCCACCCCTTAGAACTACAATGCTTCTTGGAAACACCAGATTCATCTTCAGCGGCAGGGGCAGATGCTTCATCTTCAAGATGAGGAAAAAAACGCCTTTTCTGGTCAGTGAATGCCTTGAGAGCTAACCTGCAATCATGAAACACGAGTTTATTATCAAGCTGATTTAGTTGCCTCTTACAGTATCAATCACTCTGCAAAGTACACGCATAATGCCACAAGGACAATTTCATGTCACATTATTTTCTTTCCAACCATCTCTGGCAGAGCTTTACTGACAATTGCAAACAGGCAAATCAGATGCAAATATTGATTTAACATTTGATAATGAAAAGGGAAAGAAGGGAGGAGCGCCAAAGTATAGAGTCTCACAAGAATTGCATAACAATAGAGGAACTAATTATATTTTGAAAGGTTCACATATTACCAAAGAGAAAATTTACACAATTACATAACGCATACCTCCTCTCTTTTTTTTTTTCCTTCTGTTCCTCCAAAAACGGTAATGTTAAAAAAAAATAACAAAGTATATCCACAACAAAGCATTGCCAACCAAAATAAGATGAGAGTTGAAGATACCAAGACCTTGGATTCAAATTAAACAAAAACTCACATAGTTCTCTTGAATAAAAATCTTGAAGTAATAAATCAAGATATATGTTAGATACCGTGGCATAGAATTGCAAAAAAATATAAATCTAAGTTAGCCTTTGACACTAGAGTAGTTAAAGATAGTCTACCAATTTGCCGAAAATTATAAATCTAAGTCAGCCTTTGACACTGGGGTAGTTAAAGGTAGTCTAACAATTTGCATAACTCATAAGGTAAAGCCAAACAAGCTCCAACATCAACTGCTATAAAGGTTATCTTATTTCTCTTACCAATGAAATGTAATATATTCAAGCTTAAGAAGATGACCGAACAAAATAGTATATAATGGTAGTAGTTTCAGAAGAAGAATAAGACAGACAAGAAGTAAAACGTTAGTAACTGTTTTATGCTATTCTATCAAGGATATGATATTAAGAGAAAAGAATACAAAGCAACAAACCACCTCCACCTTTTTGGAAGGGATAAATCCAAGTTGCCTGAGAATCTTTTCTATACAATGATATTGGCAAAAGCAGAGTCAACTAAATCAAAAAATTTCCATTTCTCAGCACAAAAAGTATAAACTGTCATTAAGGGTCAAGAAAAGGGTTCAACTAATTGGTATCTATAAACAACAAGTTTGAGCGGTGGGTAAAAAAGATTCCAAGCCCATCCTTTAATATGCTATAAAGTCAATTGCACTATATTAAAATAACAAATGATATGATTTTGTCCAATATGGGTAATAATATTGAGTAGGTAGTTAAATTTACGTAATTTGTTGTTTCAATATTGTGCGTAAGTGAGGTTTAGGTGTGGTAATTCAAATGACTTCAATAACTTTATAATCAACGCATTTTTTTGGGCCAAAAAGCACAGTTTTTTATTTACAGGGATGAGCAAATAGAAGTTCCATTTTATCTACAGTGCGGTAATCAAACCTTTTTTTCTGGTTTAAATAATTAAATCTTTAACAATAGAAAGTAGAACAACTCGTGCATGTCAGCGGTGTTAACTTACAGCATTTAATGTAACATATCTACTGAATTCATTATCCCTTGATACGGAGATCAGTTCAAATTGGTCATAGTAGTAGAACAGCAACGGTATTCCCCAGAGGTCTGTAAAAATTCATTTTATAATTGATGAGCACTGATATACCAGCATTCATTTCAGCAAAGTGAACTTCACTTGCCAACCATTCCATAGAAGACAACAGGAAAAACTATACATAGTGACCGGAACAATAAACACCATAGAGAAATAAATCCTCTTGCATAATGGCGTAGGTCAAAATGTAGGGCGTAGGTGATGAGGACATCGGTTCGAGACAATTTGGGTGCTTCTATCAGCGCAGGCATCGTCTAGGATGGCTGTTCTATTAGTCTAGTATTTTTATTTCAACATTCATATTTGTTTTCAACAATTTCAGCCATATGTAGTAGTTTTGCAATTTGCACCCTTTATTTTATACATTAGGATACTTTAGAGATTGTATTGAGATTTGTTTTGAGCCTATACATAGGCCTCTCGATTAATGAAAATATTATGCTATTATTGATTAAAAAAATTACTATGTTGAGTTATTGCTCTGCAATATTTTCTTGTGTGTGTGATACAAGAAATTATTAGGATTTGTGAGAAATCCTAAGAAATTTAGAGTTTGTGAGAAATCCTAGATCTCATCTTCATCTTTACAGCTGCCATTAAAATACACCCCTTTTCCTCTCCTTGTACACAACCGCAAAACCCACCCCCACCCCTTCTTTCTCTCTCTTCGTCTGCTTCTTCGTTGTTGACTCCCAAAGGCCAACACCGAAACTCCTATCCTCTCCCCTGCCCTCTCTTCTTCTTCCGAAACCTCGACGCCAAAGCCACTCTCCTCCAAACACCCCCGAAAACCCCACTTGACGCCCTTGCCGACCACCGACGACCCCGACTGCGCCTCACCCCTCTCCCGATCACCTCCATCTGTCCCCTTCCTCAATTTCGAAACCCTAATCCCCAAATCTCTTCTCATCCGAAACCACCCTAATCCCCTATATCCACTTCAAATCGGAAATCAAAATCCCTAGCCTGTCGACCACTGACGACCGCCCCTCCGGTTGTGTCCGCCACCACACCCCCATCCTGAACAGCAACATGTAGCCCCTTGTTGCCTTCGACGCCAACAACAATCCGAGATCCTTGGCGATGATTCCCTCCATCAAATCCGGGTGAGATCTTTTCACTTCTTAAATATTTGTAATACTGCTTTATCATCTCTAGATTATAATCTAAATTTTATGTCGTCCACAAATATTGAGTGTGTGTGCTTCTACTTGCTAATTAGAGTACAAATCATTATTGAGTATTTTACTTGCTAAGAATGTTTAAATATAATTATTGATTGTAGACTTAAATCTTTAATTGAGTTTGTTAACCTTGTTTCAATTCTTAAAAATCCATCAAACCAATTATTAGTTTTAATTTCTAACATAATCGGCATTACTTGTTGGTAAATTTAATCTTTTGATATTCTTGAAAAATTCTCTACCTAGGGTTAAGTTTACATCATTTTGGTAACAAAGCGAAAGTTTCTAAGACCCTAGTTCTTGCACCATTTGGTCATAATTTCTGCATTTATTTAGAATCGTTTGAGTCATTTTTTATAGATTGTTTCAGAATTGGAAAAAAAATATTTTAGGTGCATTTATGACACGCTTCCCAAAATTTCAGCAAGCACATCCCCATGACCCCTAGTTTTCCGCCCGTAGTGAATGCGTCTTCGCAGCATCATCACAAATCCTGAAGAGCCTTTCATGTTCCTCCCAAATCACCCAATCAGGAACCCTAGAATTCAGCGAGCCCTTTCTCGAACTGAAATGGACAACTTTGCCATTTTCACTATCCTCGCTGTCATTCAAGCAACTCTTGTCAATATCAACCAGAGGCTTGAGCAAGTGAAATCGAATCAAAATATTGTCCATGAGCTTCATCGTCAGATCCCTCAAGGGAATGATCATGACGACCGATGTTAAGACCGTGACCCTGACGAACAATACAAGAAGAACGTTAAGGCTGACGTTCCCTACTTTGAAGAACATATGGAACCTCAAGCTTATCTCGATTGGATCCGTGTCATAGACCACTTCTTCGTGTTGTTTTATATGAGCGAAGCCCTGAAGGTCAAATTTGCCACAATAAAATTGACAGGTAAAGCTCAACAACACTTGATCAATCTTGAACATGCCCGCAAATACCGAGGCCTGACACCTATAACCACTTGGGAGACCATGAAAGAGAAGCTCAATAAGAGATACGTGTCTTTGTCGTTCCACACCCGATTGCTAGATTTGTGGAACCAACTCTATCAAGAAAGCAAATCCACCCAAGAGTATGTAGATAAGTTCGACACTTCCTTATTTGGTGCAATGCCTTAGGTAAAGAGAGCGAAGAACAAAGCCTCTAGGTTCAGAGCTGGACTACAAGCCGATCTTAGGTAGTGTTTGGCCCAGCTTAAAATTAGCTTAGCTTCTCCTTTAGAAGGAGAAGCTGGGCCAAACACACATTTTGAAAAGCTCTACAAAAAAAAAAGTAGCTTTTTTTATGAAGAAAAGGAGCTCTAAAAGAAGCTCCCAAAACCTACTTCTAGCTTCTAGCTTCTAGCTTCTAGATCAAAACCAACAAAAAAAAAAACAAATCAAAACCCAAAAATCGTCTTCTTCGTTCGTTCAACTTCGTCTTCTTCTTCTTCGTCTTCTTCGATCTGTCGTTCTTCTTCGATCTTCTTCGATCTTCTTCTTCGTCTTCTTCGATCTGTCGATCTTCTTCCATTGATCCATCCATCCAACAGGCGCCCACTCTCACCCTCAAACCCATGTCCGTAACTAAAATTAAAATCCCACTGATTCATTTCCCACACAGACTTGACCTTCTGTTCACTACGATTCCATTTTCCAGATCAGAACCAGAGCAAATCTCAAAACCCTAATAATGGACCTCGACCTTCTATCCGACTTTCTACTTTCATTTCTTTAGCTTAATTTATTTTTTATTTTTTATTTTTGGGTGGGGGACATATCAGCCATGGTGACCGTACTCTAATCAAGATTAGGGATTAGGGATTTGGTAAAGATGATGTATAAAAGTAGCTTTTAATTGATATATGCCAAACAACTTCTAGCTTAAAAGTAGCTTTAAAGTTAAAAAAAAAGCTGACTATCCAAACAGCTTCAGCTTTTAATTTCAAAGCTGTACTTTCTAGCTTCTCCTTTAGAAGTAGCTTTAAAGCTAAAAAAAGCTAGGCCAAACGCACCCTTAGGAACGAGCTAATTCATAAAAATGTTGACTCCATGGCAGCAGCTTACACTTTTGTCCTCGATATGGATTCCCTTAAAACAAGTTTCTCTTACAAGTCCAACGATTCGAGAGATCATTCCCGTAGAATGACCTCTACTGACCCCTCTAGACCTGAGCCCCCCTCTTCTCAGTATCCCAATAAATCTTACCCAAGCAAACCTACTTCAAATCTCTATCCACTTAGAAATGACAACACGTGTAAGAACATTGAATGAAACTACTCTAAGATTGATCCTCTCACTAAGTGCTATAAATGCAAGGAATATGATCATGTTGCTGACAACTGTCACAGCCCCAGTAGGATCAACATTGTAGAAGGTACTGCTGTTATTGCTAATGAGCCCAACAATGAGTTTTTTTATGAACCTAATGTAAGTGATGACTTCGACGAAGAAGATGATGACCAGTATCTCAATTGTATTTGGTCGAGCCAATCACCCTCATTGAATGTAGTCGGATGTGCTTTGTCCTAACCAAACGAAAATGATTGAAAGCACATTGCTATATTTCACAACTTCATGAAAATTGTGTATGGTTATCGTCCTAGGCAGTCCATAGATCTTGTCCCCATGTTAGAACATTATAGAGTTTCAGAGTCTGCATCCACATTTGTATCCTGCATTCATGATTTGCATAGATAAATTTCTAAGAAAATTAATGAGAGTAATTTTCACTACAAGTTAAGAGCAGATACTAGAAAAAAATTTAAAATTTTTGATGTTGGTGACGAAGTGATAGTTCGGATTCGTCCGGAAAAATTTCCAACTGGATCCGTTAAGAATTTGAATGCACGTGTTGCAGGCCCATTTAAAATTTTGTATAAAATCAATAATAATGCCTATGTCATTGACCTTCCTGAAGGTTTTGGTATAAAACTTTCAATATAGAAGATTTAGTACCCTATGAAGACCCAGAAATTTATCCTAGAAATCCTCTTATAGATGAGCATACTCTGCTGCCCACTAATGAAATTCCCATATTTTCCCCTTCACCTGAAACTAATCCATAAGTAGAAAAATTGGATAATATTTTAGATGATCAGATAATCTCTACTAGAGATGGTGGTATTCATATGTCTAAGATGAAAAAAAAGCCAGAGTTGGAAGATACTTGGATTGATCGTCAAGAGCTTCAGCACTTTGAATCCATACCTTTTGGAGCAATATGACAGGATGACTGGTTTTGACTCGACTAGGTTGAGCCCTCTCCCACCCGAAGACAATGATGAGGACATCGGTTCGAGATGATTCAGGTGCTTCTATCAGTGCAGGCATCGTCTAGGATGGTTATTCTATTAGCCCAGTATTTTTATTTCAGCATTCATATTTGTTTTTGACAATTAGCCAAGTATTAGCCCAGTCTAGGATGGTTATTCTATTAGCCATATGTAGTAGTTTTGCGATTTGCACCTTTTATTTTATGCATTGGAATATTTTGGAGATTTGAATTGAATTTTTTTAGCCTATATATAGTCTCTAGATTAATGAAAACATTATGCTATTATTGATTAAAAAAATTACTGTGTTGAGTTATTACTCTGCAATCTTTTCTTGTTTGTGTGATACCATAAGAAATTATTAGAGTTTGTAAGAAATTCTAGATCTCACCTTCATCTTTACAGCCGCATTTAAAATACACCCTTTTCCCTCTCCTTATACACAACTGCAAAACCCAAACCCACCCCTTCTTTCTCTCCCTTCGTCTGCTTCTTCATTGTTGACTCTCGAAACCCAACACCGAAACTCCTCTCCCATGCCCACGATTCTTCTTCCAAAACCCCGACGCCAAAGCCACCATCCTCAAAACACCCATGAAAACCCCCTTGGACGCCCAACGACCCCGACTGCGCCTCTCACCCATCACCCCCATCCGTCCCGTTCCTTAATTTCAAAACCCTAATCCCCAAATCTTTTCACATCCGAAACCCTAATCCCCCAAATCCACTTCAAATCCGAAATCAAAATTCCTAGCCCGTCGACCACCAACGACCGCCTCTCTGGTTGCTTCCGCCACCACACCCCCATCCTGGACAGCAACAGGCAGCCCCTTGCTGCCTTCGACGCCAGCAGCAATCCGAGATCCTCGGTGACAATTCCCTCCATCAAATTCCGGCGAGATCTTTTCACTTCTCAAATATTTGTGATACTGCTTTATCATCTCTAGATTATTATCTGAATGTTTTGTCGTCCACAAATATTGAGTGTGTGTGCTTCTATTTGCTAATTAGAGTACGAATCATAATTGAGTATTTTACTTGCTAAGAACATTTAGGTATAATTATTGATTGTAGGCTTAAATTTTTAATTGGGTTTGTTAAACTTGTTTCAATACTTGAAATTCATCAAATCAATTATTAGTTTTAATTTCTAACTTAATCGACATTACTTGTTGGTAAACTTAATCTTTTGATATTCTTGAAAAATTCTCGACCTAGGTTTAAGTTTACATCAGTAGGTCAAACTGCAGGACCCAAACAGATTACAGATATAAACAATTCAGAAGACTAATGGCTACATTTATGGGAGATGAGCCAACTTGGAACAGCCCTGATTAGACCGTGGCAGATCCTATGCACTTGGAATCTATGTTTGTGGGTTTTCATATAGTTTTAGCCAATGATACTAGAGAAAATAGTATTAAAATTAAAAAACAATTTCAAACTTATAGATTAGTATGGAGTATTGGAATGTAATTTTAGAAAAATGACTAGAAGAAATGAAGATATAGTTCATGTTAAAAGTGAGCATTGGTTACAATGGCTACCTAGACCAATGGCTACAATAAGGGGTGAAGAGCCGATTTGGACAGCCCTGATTAGCCCACTTAGCCCACTGCCAATCCTACTTGGGTGTCTTTTGTTTTTACATATAGTTTTAGCTGATGATACAAGAAAAGACAGAATGTAAGCAAGTAAATTGGCAAGAACCTTTGGGATTTAAATGGCGAGTTATTTTGCACAAGCAAATGCAATGCATGTAAAAGGTTGTCTTTTATAATTTTAGTTAAGTGAATGGTTATGTAGTGTACAGTTTTAAATTTGTGGTTGAGCTTTTAATTAGAAAGATGAAATTCGTTGTGGTTGAGAATTTAAGTAGATGGTTGAATTTTAAAGGGACGAATGACATAGTTTGGAATTTTAAATTTGTCGTTCAGATTTCTAAGCCATGGTTGACCACAAAACACATAACCCCAACTCTCTAGTTACAAGAGTAGAGATTTTATATCAATAGAGGAATATGGAGTATTGGATGCAATTTTATGATTTTAAATCAATAATTAATATGTACTGGATTCTAAATTTAGAAAGAACCTAGGAGATCAATTGAAGATATAATTCATATTAAGAGTGGGCATTGGCTGGTTCACTTCCAACTTTTTGCCACTTTTGCAATGACCAAAACCAAACCGAATAATGAAAGAGCCGACCAAAATGACCTGATACATGTCTGGGTTCAGTCAGTCAACTTTTCTTTTCTAACTTCTTCAAAAGATACCATCAAATCTACAAATCATTTCCAAAACATTAGAATTAAATATCCAAAAAAGTTTTAAAATATAAAACCTAATAGATTCTAAAATACTAGTCACCAATCTCACGTTTTACCTCTGAAGAAATGAACAGCGTATTATAATTAAAAACAAAAATCAGAAACAGAAAATCCTACCATAAAAAAAGTTTACAACACCAAATAATAAATATAACTTGAAAGATGCTGAGATGAGCTGAGTCTATGTATTTTCGATCAACTGGGTCAGAAATACCCATAAAGCTCTTATGCCCGTTCTTTCCTTTGAAAAAAATTATTTTGCTAGAGGATATTCAAACAGACTAGAGGAAAGAGGGATAGGCCATATGTAGGAGAAAGGAAAGCAGTCATATCCATTGTATGGGAACAAAGACAACGTAGAAAAGATAGTTGTGGTTCATTGTTCAGTATCTTTAACAAAGACAATCATGAAACAAAGAAAAAATGCAGCACTGAAAATGATGGAGATAGTCTTTGATCAACAACACTTGATATAAGGAGGGGAAGAGAAGGATTTACAATTAGGGTAAGTATGTATTGTATATAGTCCAAGGTAAAAGAGAAGAGAGAAACTCAATAAACAAGGAAATACTCAAAATAATCTTTCTCCAGAGACTTCCAGTTACAATCATAGACTATACTGCAACCATCAAAGAAGTTTCTTAAAATAGTACGGAACAATGTTACAGAAAAACTAAGTAAACGAGGTTCTAAATTTTTTTAACTTAACCAGGCTGTTAATTGTTTTATATAAGGGTTTTTTTCCATAATGGCACCCAAAAGAATCGTATTTCTAAAATAACACCAATATTATTCACATTTCCAGAATAGCACTTGCAATCCTTTATACAGTTCCAAAGCACCAGACGTTAAAAGGTTGTAAAGTTATCCATGACAGTAGATGGAAATGATCATTTAGCGCTTGCCTTTCACCTTCTTTTCTAACTTAACTCCACACCCCAACATTTCAGTATTGCTTCCTCTCCTTCTCTTACATCACTACGACATGGTTAATCCTCTTAGGGTTTAGCAAAGAAAAAGTTGAGTGAGAAGGTGAGTTAGGTTAGGGTTTCACGTAAGCTAGAGATTGAAGAGAAGGATTAAATGAGGTGATAAGAAGAAGAAGGTATTTTGGACATTAGTGAAGTTTCTTATCGGGTTAAAACCCACTAAGGGAAATATTCTCAGAATAATCATCTAACTGTTAAGTCAAACCAACATTGGGCGCTTTTTTGGAGTTATGTAAAGGATTAGAAGTGCTACTTTGGAGATATCAATTCTTTTGGTTGTCAATATGGAAAATACCCTTTATAAAAATATTTCTTCAACTTATTCTAATCAAGATAGAATTCATTTTCTAATATCATATTAAAAACCCATCAACTCATAATTAGTCTTCCCTAAATAAGCATTCCCAATATGTATAGGGATTTCAACCCAGTTCTTAAGTGTGGACAAATTCCTCATCAAAATATTTAATAAAATGGAATTGTCAAGACTTGCCAAAAGTGGAAGAATCATAGACTGTTTCTCAAAGCTTATTTTAGCTAAATATGTCTAATCATGTCAGTCAGCTACAGGCCATCAAGCAAGGTTTTAAATGTTGGATGTCAGGGTCGTACCATCCCAAGAGTTTTTGTATAAATCGGGCTATCTTGTATATATCAGGTTGTTATGTAGTTATGTAGGATAGAAAACTATATCCTAAATATGATCCACGTAACATTTATATACATTACATTATCACATATATCATGTAAATAACACACAAAAATGAAACTAAACGAAATTATGAATGCAATGCGCACTTGCACATTAATTACACTAGTAATTTACACGTGCGATGCACGTCTTAATAAATATATATTTTTTAAAAGTAAAAATTTCGACGAAGTGTGGCCTCAAACCTGAGACCTCTTTTATATTAGTTATGCACGGACAATGCATGGCTTAATAAAAAAAACTTAAAAATAAAAATAAAACTCTGACGTAGTGAGGACTCGAACCTGAAACCCCCTTCATATTAGTTATGTACGTGTGTCACACGCGTTGATAGATTTACAAATGACACTAAGGCATTCTCCCATTATAATATTAGAGATATACAATGAAACAAAGAAGTAGAACTAAAAAAGCATAATTAAAATATTGCATAGTGAATAGAAAATGTAAGATCCCCAAAATAATTAATAATTATTTTGTAGAAAATTATTTTATTTATAATATTATGTTGTATACTTTTTTGTATAAAAATCATATTTTTATACTTGAGATATAAATTGTATTTGCCAACAACATTTTAGTGTTAGCAAATATTATATTTGTTTGATTATATTAATTTTATAGTTGTAATAGTCATGTATTAATATTATAAAAACAACTTGTATAATTGTATTCTAGTTTGTATATGTTCATACTTATATTATTTTATTGTTCATATAATTATATAATATGACATGTATGTGTGCACTAGGGTTATAATCTAACCCTAGGGTTATCATGAATGGGGGGTTAGGATTGAAGCTTGGGGTTGTGATGCATATGATGCCACATTACCCTACTTCCATCCATTCATTTTCTTGGCTCACCTTTGGCCACATCAGACACTCATTCATTCTCATCTCTCTCCCTCATCCGAAACCAAAGAAACCAAAAGAAAGAAAACCCTCACAGTCTCATTCTCACTCATTCTCTCTCTCTTGAAAATTTCCGAAAACCAAAATAAGAAGAAAAGAAACCCAACAAAATTCTCTAAAACAATTCCTACTTCAAATTCCTAAACTCTTCATGCTTCTTTTCAATCCTAGATGTCCTACTCTTCATTCCTAAAACTCCTAACAATTATCTATGTCTACTTTTATGTTATAAATCCTACCTTTCATCTTCCAAAAAAAAAAAAGATCACAAGAAGAAGAAGCCTAGCCTACACCCAATTTCAGCCAAGCGTTTGGAAGCAAAGGTGATGTTTTGGTTCATGCCCGAATTCTCATACTTCACAATTTTCATGTCTGATCATTTTCTTTTTTTTCCTAGGTATTATTTGGAGTTTGGCATAAGGAGAAGTTTAGATGTTAATTCTTCAAGTAATTGGTGGGTGTTCTTCAATCTTATGTGATTGTTTTATATTGACTAAGTTTTGAATTGAATACTTGTGAAAATATTGGTTATGGTTGTATGGAATGTTATTAATTTTAGGCATCATGCTTCAAGTAGTTCATGTATGGATATAGTTAAATGGGCGAGTTGAAGAATAGACTCTAAATCCATGTTTATGTGCTAGGAAATATGCTTATGATTTGTTCAAGTTTATGTTAGTGGTAGTATGCTTAAAATTGTGTTGTAGGAATTAAAAAATTAAGTTAGTTTAGTGCAACTTGTTTACTTTCTACTTAGATGTTAATTGTTATACATTAGTGGACTTATGTTGAACTATATTGGTAGTAGAATAAAGTAACGTTAAAATAGTAAGCTTGAATATTGAAATGGTTCACACTAGTAAACTTGAAGGTAGGGATTTGATGATGGTAGTAAGTAGATAAAGCATTAGTAGTTGATTATGATCATGTTAATAAATATTTGAAGTGTTGTATCTTAAGGCCATGTTTCTTCTGTTAAAAAATATGATATCTTGATCTAGATTATTTAAGTTGTAGATTATTTTGGATGTTTGATGTAGTTGTCGGTGAAAGTTTACATTTGTAATTATGTAGTGAGGAATTGTTAGATTGTAGTATGATTTTGTTAGTAGACTTGTTAAGTTCATGTTGGTTTAGGAAGTAGAATTATAATTGAAGTGTAAATAAAAATGTAAGTAGAATCGAGTTGTAAAGGGTTGTATATTAATATAGGTTGTATGTTAAGTTAACTAAGAATCAAGTTGGCTTATGGATGTAGATTGTGTAGTATGGTTGCTACTAGATTGAAGAAAGAAGTAGAATTGTTAGTAGCTTTAATTGTTATCATTATTAGTAGCTTACTTATTTGAGATGAATGCTTGAGAAATTACTTGCTAAGAGATGGAAGTACGAATTTTAGTATGGTTGGGGATTATGTTGAAGTTGTAATAGCTTAATTCTTAGTAGAAGTGCAAGCTTGTTTGTAGTAGAAATTGGTGGTAGGGTGTGAGTATTTGAATCAACTTGTTAAGAGATGAAGGCATTGGGAAATTATGTTAAAAAGCAAGTGGATTAATGAATTATATTGTGAAGTACCACTTATTAATAGTCTACATTCCAATAGAATGGAAGTTATGTTAGTGGCTTAAGTGGAGTAATTCCTCTTGTTAATAGCATTAAATGTTGAAATATCGTAGATTGATCATATATGCTAGATGTCGATTATTAGTAGTTTAACCATAAGTACAAATATGATGTAAATGTGAAGATAATTGGTGAGTAGTTGATTGAAGACACTTGTCAGCAAAAAGATATATTAATACATGGAAGTTGATATATACATTGTTAATAATGAAAGTTGTACATGACTTAGTAAATGGAAGGTAATAAATTGGAGGTTGGAAGTAACTTAGTAGTCTAAATCTCTACTACTATAATAGGAGAAGGCCTTTGTCCTTAACCCAACCCGTGCAACGCACGTGTAGGTAAATTTTTTTTGCCATTTTCATTCCTCCCAATTTTTCCCCACGTGCACAGCACGTGTATAATACTAGTTGTTAGTAGTTGCCAAGATTGTGATATAGATGAATGTTGCAAAGTTGAAGAATGACATATGTGGAGATGTATGGTGGTGACAAGTGAGTTTACTTGTGGTGTAGGCAATGGTCGATATAGGTACCACTTCCAATTCATGCCTACAGGTGATGGATCATGGTGTACTACTTAGTGCTTATTTGAGTTCGAATAACACTTGGAACGGGTTTAAGAATTGATAATATTAATTTCGCTATGTGGGATGGTATTGTCGTTCCAGAGTGTGAACTCGTTGTTATTTTGGCCCGGACTTGGGTCGAGTTGGGTGGACTTTGGGTACGAATTGGATGGATACGAATTGGATGATAAGTCGGAATCCAGTTAAGTCGGAATGCGACTTGTTAAGTCGATGACCATGGGCAAATTAGTTGAAAATGAATGAATGATGCAACTGAAATGAAGATGGAAGATATCGTAGAATATTGATGGAACTAGAAGATGAAAAATTCGGGAATTAATCATTATAATGCTCCGTAGGAAGCTGGATTGTTATAGGTTGTATGTGTTGGTAAGGACAGACACTAGTTGGGCGTGTACTCACCTGTCAAGGGAACACGTGCGGCGGCGTCTCGTCTGGGACACGTGCGGTGGCGTCTCGGCTGTTAATTTCTAGAATTTAGTGATGAGGTCCGGGAGTGGAGAGAGACCATAGGGTCCGGCGCCTCAAGTGGAGGTTCCACAAGAATGTCCCGGAGTAGAGAGAGACCACAGGGTCTGGACGAAGTGATGTATGTAAGACCAGGAGGAGGGGGGGAGAGGAAGACCACAGGGGCTGGCGCCATTATGGGTGTACAGGAGTAGAGAGAGACCACATGATCCCGACATAGCACTACCGACTGCAGTAGCGGAGTAGACCGAACAACTGCAACATCATCAGTCACTAGACAAATATCAGAAACATAAAAGAGTACAAGAGTAGAACGCATTGCAAGGAATCGAGCCCTATCATCTGAAGAACATGAACTCATTGAAAAGTATGTAGTATGGGATGCATATGTTTCCAATAAAGTTGCTTTTGGAAAAGTATGTAGTATGGAATGCATATGTTTTCAAATGAATTGCATTAGAGTAAATGCATTGTGTGCATTTAAAATTATGCATTAGACTTTAGGGCATAGCATACACTGACACTTGTGGTTTGACTTCATATTTTTCCTTTTGCATTAAATGTTGTTTGCTAAGATCGGAGATCGCGGGTTTTATCCGCATTGCGTCAGTTATATTTAATTGACGTGCCCACAGTTGTCAGTTGTAGGATCGTTGATCGAGGAGCTGGGGACTCGAGCTACGTGGTCGTGGAACATTCAAGAGATTATTGATGCAAGTATTGATGTAATTCGTGCTATAATTTATTGTAAAATTAGTGCATAAAAGTTTAATTTTCTGTGATATTTTTGTGTTGTGTACTCATTTGAAGAAAAGATCCTGGTTGTGTCTCGAGTTCCTGGTATACGGAATTGGGGGCACTATAGAAAGATAAACAAAAACATATAGATTATAGAAATAAAAGTCGGCATAAAAGTAGTTGAGTCGAAACAAAAAGAAAGAACAATAAGCATCTAAGCAAAGTAATAAATTTTGACGTTCCATAATCATTTAAAATGTGCCCTACTCTTTGTATTATATTTCCTTGATGCTTTCTTTTTCCCCATTTGTTCTGCTTTTAAAATACATATTTTGAGATGGTAAATGGGTTTCGGGTTTGATTTAACTCAAACCCAAAAGTGAAACCCAATTCAAAATCCTACATGAGCAACATACATATTCTTAGGATAGATTGGCTGATTCGGCTGATACCCGATATATCCTCGATATCGGCCCAAAACTATATGAACTACACATTTACATGTATCATGTAGGTTACTCCAAAAAAACCTACATTTCAAGCGATACATCATACATATGAGCCTACATTTAAAACACAAACACCAAGTTTATTCTATCTCTACCAAGTCAAAATATTGGGTTAATTGTCGACAAAAACACAAAGAGACGATATTGATAGGGATCAAAACTTGAAATAGTAAAATTGTCTTGAATGTTGGCAAAAAGGAGAGAGTTTGCTGAACAGAAGGGTATAAGAAATCAGCAGGCTGCCAAAAGAGGTAAGGAGAATGAGAAAGGAGGGTTAAAAAGACTTAAATATGATAGAGTCAGCGGAGGGATAAGGGGGATAACTTCACCGGTAGTGTTGTAAAAAGTGACAAAACACAAGCCACGACATGATGTTCTCTCAACGGGCTAATAGTTTGGCGTTTGAATGCTCCAACATTACGCAAGTTGAATGTAAAATCTTTAAATAGTTGAAAAACTCTACGAGCATTAGATTTACATGCAACATATTGCTCGTAGCTTATGGAGTCTTAAAGGCAATAGGCATATTAGCTCTAATAAATAGAAAATTAACTAGAAAGGATTTAAATATAATTAAATGGAAAATTAACAGTACATAGTTAATTGTACAAATTTTTCTAAGAACTTTTCACCAAAAAATATAGACATAATTTAATTATTGTAACAAATTTCACAGTTTTTTTTAATGTTGTTTCTGTACTTTTTTAAAAACAAAAAATTAAGATGTATATTGCACAATGGATTCTAAATCTAAATACTACGAGAAATGAGCATAAACCTGAAGGCTGGAATTTAGTTTTACCATACTGAACTTTTTGGTGAGATGTACTAAGAAAATATCACATGTTATTTAATATGGTAATTATTATGTTAGTGAACTTTTTTTAAAACAATATTAATTAATTAAATTTTTATTAGATATGATCTATAAAAAAATTCATATTCAAGCAAATTTCTCATTTTTTCTTTAACTTGTCATTGTTAATGTTGTTTTTGTACTTTTATAGAAACAAAAAATTAGATGTGTATTGCCTAGAGGATTCCAAATTAAATACTGAGAGATGAACATAAACCTAACGACTAGAATTTTTTTAATATGCTTTAAGATTCTAACATTTAGATGAGAATTCAACAATTACTGGTCACATGCAAAGTTTCTAGAAGACTATCCTGTCACTTTTAGTTGTTCGATGTAGGTCTACATGTATCAAATTTACAAATTGCCACTACATCAACACTTTGGGGACTTCCGTAATGGTCAAATTCAAAATACGCCATTATTAGCTTTTATAGAAACAAAAGCTAATAATTTTTTGTTTCCATAAAAGTTTTTGTACTTTTATAGAAACAAAAAATTAGATGTGTATTGCCTAGAGGATTCCAAATTAAATACTATGAGAGATGAACATAAACCTAACGACTAGAATTTTTTTAATATGCTTTAAGATTCTAACATTTAGATGAGAATTCAACAATTACTGGTCACACGCAAAGTTTCTAGAAGACTATCCTGTCACTTTTAGTTGTTCGATGTAGGTCTACATGTATCAAATTTACAAATTGCCACTATATCAACACTTTGGGGACTTCCGTAATGGTCAAATTCAAAATATGCCATTATTAGCCAGTAGAAACATCGTCATACTGTGGCTTATGTTGTCACTTCTTGTTGACCGCACCTCCGGTACAATAACCCCCCCCCCCAAATAAATATATACATATATAAGCCCCTTCCACCCTTTTTTCTCATTCTCTTTCCTTCATTCAAATAGAGATATTCAGCAACCAATTGATTTCTTATACTCTTCTTCAATCAAAATTTCCCCTTTCTTACTTCATTTCATTCTTAATAAAGATGGTTTATTTTGTTTTTGGACAATTTTTATCTTAATAAAGATGGTAACATTTATATCTACAATTAACATGGTTTTCCACAAACCCACTTGAAATCCTTAATGAACAATGACCCGTGTTTTAAATGTCCTCTGACACGTCCAATATGTCATTTTTTAATGGACTTTTCACATGGATATGCCATTTAAAAAAATTTATATCATTTTTGCCGATATGATGAAGACATATTGGGGTCATGTCCCCCAAAATATTTCCCACCTGACATATCAAACTACAAGTTCCTAAAGTCATCCAACATATAGTATAACTTGGTTACTAGACATAATCTTGGTGGAGAATTTCAGCCAAGCTAGACGCTCTTTTGGAGGAGAATTAGGGATCAAGTTGATCCCTAATTTACCCTTAAATTTCACAAAATTACCCCCAATTTAGAGCAAGCCCAACGGTACCCCATTCCCACCCCCCTTCGGCAAAATTCCAAAAAACACCCCCCAACCGATCCCTAAAATGTGGTGCCTAGTCGGCAAAATAAATGCCGAAGAGAAATGGAACCACATTTATATGTGGTTCCATTCTCATCGGCAAATGGTGGATTTTTAGCCAAAAAACCCCTCCCATCGTTTATGAATCTTATTTAGCGAAAAACAATATTTATTTGTTTGTTTGATTTCTTTTTTTAAACTTCTTCTGCGATTTTTATTTATAGACAATAATAGAAAATAATTATACGATTGTTAATTTTTCAACAAGATCTTTAGTATGAGACCAATATTGGATATCTTCTTGATTCGTTTTAAGTGTAGAAATTAATAATATCTATTTCTAAGTGTGTGTATTATCTATAACTAAGTAATTGTATTATTACCTTTTAATTATTTGTATTATATTTTTGCATTCAAAAAAATTGTGTTGTGCAAAAAAAATAACAAACAAAATATTTGAAACCCCAAATTGGGGAATGGTTGGAGTACATAATGTGAAACCCCAAACCAAAATAGCATATTCTAAAGAATATGCCAAAATGGAATCCAAAAATGGGGATGGGGATGGGGAACCATTGGGAATGCTCTTATAGGGTTTGGCAGCTAACCCACCTCTTTTCGTCATCAATGAGACCCCCTCATCAAACTTTTTATAAAAACACCCCCGTTCTGTTATAATACCGTTATGTTTTTAGGTAAAAAGTCCAAAACACCCTTGTCTTAACCCCCTCCTAATCCTGCATTCAATTGGTTGTGGGACCCGCTCTAACAAATAAAAAATGGAAAAAATGAAGGGGAAAAAAGGAGAAACGAAAAAACCAACAACATTTTTTGTCTAAATTTCCTTTGATTTACTACAACCATCAATTATGTTGTTGGTGTAGTTATAATCTAAATCAAGGGTAATTTAGACCTAAAAAATGCCTAAACCCTCACGTGACCAACTTAATTGCGAAGGGGTGGTTTTGTGACAACTTTTGTAACTGAGGGGGTCCCATTAAAGGCAAAAATAAAAGAGGTGGGTTACCTGTCAAACCCCCTAAACAGGGGGTGGTTTTGTGTAAACTACCCTTCACCCGAACTACATCAGTCAAACTATTAGATCCATTTTTTCTTTAGTTATTTCTTTGTTATTGTCTTTGTCATATATATGCAGTACAATCACAAAGAGATAAAGATACAACATGAGATATTAGAAGAAAAGAATCCCATCTAAAGGTTATCTAGATACATTGAGGAAAAAAAAATTGTGCAACATGCCACTACGATATATACCACTTGTCCCTAATATATCCCCCCATCTGACATGAAAATTCTTTTCTTAGGCTGACACGATGACATGAAATCTCTTAGGCTGACACGACTCCAGCATCCAACATTTAGAGCCTATTTCACACAATTAACTGAGCTAGTTCCATCGCTTTTAAATTTTAATTTAAAGGGAATTGAACAACTAAAGGTAGGATAATAACATATCTCATTAGGTGTAATGTGTACATGTGAAAGCATGCAACTAAGACACTACAGATAAAATTAACCACTTTTAAACAGGACCTGAAAGACTCACTACTTGTAATTCTCTACCCTTTGGACCCCAAACTCTTCCCCCTCATCAATTCCCATTATCTCTCTCTATGCTCTTCATTTTCCATCTCTTTTCACTTCTCTGTCGTGGCAGTTAGGATTTACAGCAAGACATCAGCTGACTGAGGGCCACTCATGTTAGTCAGCAGGACGGATGAAATTGACAAGGTTCTGCCAGAACAATTTTTTTAAAATCTATTTATCGTATTCTTTGAGTTGCTTTCTCAGTTTCTTCTTCATTTGGTATTTGTTCCATACTTTAATGACACAAAAACCTTTCAAAAGCCATGTTAAAGAGGTTCCAAATTGCCAATCACCTTTTCCCTCTGGTATTTTCAGAATATCAGAATAAAGGATGGTGATAAAAATTGAT
Organism: Hemerocallis citrina; assembly: GCA_017893485.1. Taxonomy (NCBI): domain Eukaryota; kingdom Viridiplantae; phylum Streptophyta; class Magnoliopsida; order Asparagales; family Asphodelaceae; genus Hemerocallis; species Hemerocallis citrina. The sequence continues at coordinate 279,041,905 of CM030360.1, read as the reverse complement.
TATTTTCTTACTGGTAAGTTGAAACTTGTATTTAAGCATAGAGCCATAATTTTCTAAATGGTTCAAGACACAATGGAGTATTTGGAGAGAAATATGAAACCAATGCAAGAAGTATCTGAAAATTAGACATACAAAATGCACCATAGGAAAGCATCTTGAATAGACTCTGTGATTGACTTTGATTGCTGACTGAATGGTAAACTCAAGACAAACAGATAAATTTCTTGAACCATTTGCTATATAGACAAAAGAATGTAATGAAACACCAACTAGCCATTTGTTTTAAAAATTAAATAAAACACAGACAATGATAAATAGTGATAATACTGTTTAGGGTTCTGACAGCATTCACAAATAACAACCATAAACTTAACACTAACATACCGAGTTCTGTCCACAGCAGATGCACCAGCTTGGCCAGCAAGTTGACGTTTCCAAGCATATGCAACAACAGCACCATCTGGGCAAACAAGAGGCATATGCAACCCCCAAGAATTACCTCGTGATTTAAGAGATCCATTTAATACCCCTGATTCTTCGAGTTGCCTTCCTAACAATTAAGAAAGAACATAAATGCATCAGATCCTAAAGTAAACAGAAAATGACCAAGTTTCCAGCACAAAATCCATATAAAAGTTAAAACATTCCTAGTTGGAGTAATGGTGATAGTTATAACTTCAAAAGTTTCCGCAAAGTTGATTATTTATCTGATATCAAGGATATTTTGAGTTTGATCTCTGATAACACTTATTCGTTAGGGATGGTAATGGAGACAGTTATTTTGTGTACTTTGATATTGAAAATCAAAATTATGAGATTAACAACAATATTTTTTCCTGAGAGAACTACAATATTTTTTTCCAGATATTTGAATACTAGGTCTGAGAGTAACAACCACTGCTATTATCATTACATTTACAGTCACCACTATTATCATTACATTTACAATATTAAATCTAGTTGGAATAATCACATTAATAGATTGTCATGTAATTCATCAAAGAATGATTGTGACATGACATAAAAGAGGTATTATGCAATTAATTAAAATAAGGAGAATCAACAGATACAAATAAAGTAATGAAATTAAATTGGTAGCTGAATACAGAAATGATGGATCAGAGAGATTGACATTTCATGTAGCAAAAGATGCAAACAATCCTTCATTGTAACACTTAGAAAGTACAGTTGACAATAATTTTACTAGTTCTAATCGTACTTTGAAATACAATATATAGCGTATGACAACATTGGCAAGTTTATCACCGTGCATTATGGTTCAAATGTTGTAAAGCTCAGTAGCAGCTATATATTGCATGTGTCGACATCAAGTATCCCATGAATGAAGTTATATACATATATCACCTTCAAATTTCCTAATTACATTGCAGGTTTGCTAAAGTTATTCACAAAAACAACTGAAGAAACATGAAGATCAAATAACATGTAACAAGAATTAGATAGACAAAGGATAAGTACAGCCACTTATGATTGTTCTATTTTCCAAAAAAGTTATATGATATTTTCTTTTTTAATAGGGTCGAACACAAATTTGGTCTTGCGACTCTTACCATAAGTTTTTATAGTAGTTTCCTAGATGAGTTCTGTCTTTTCACAAGTATTTCCTTATTACTTGTGCACTATTTATTGTTGCGGAAAGAAAAAAAATTGTTGAGTAAAAAGTATTGGACAGAAGGTGCTTTTAGTAGCGAGGACGGATTGCTATGTAGGATTTCGGGAACACATCCTTTCCATGAAAAACAGTGTATCGCATGGTTACAAAAAAGGGAAATAGGATCAAAACAGTTGAGAACTGTTGAGTTTTTTTTTAAACGAGGTTTAAACAGAAATAACGGTTTTTCTATTTTTAGTATAAAAATATTTTATAAATAGGAAACATGAAGGAAAATTATACAAAAATCCAGAAAAAAAGGGAAATTTATGGAAAATGTCAAAAATTAAAGCTATCATCACAAGACATATCATATGCACAAATAAAAATAAATTTGATAGTTCATAAGTTCATTGACAAATTAAGAGAATTGCTAAGTGTAATAGGTCGGGTTCGTTAGATAGGTAATGGTTTGGTCTTAATAGAATTATTTGATAAAAATTCAAAACACAAGCCCAAATACGAATTTTTTAAATTAAAAAACCGTTTAAACCAGAACTTGTTAAGTGCTTGATACCCATTTTGACCTATTTTATAACCAAAATGGAGGAACCCATTTTTAACCACCATTTTTCCCATAAGCTGAACGATAGGCTCAAAAGTTGTTTACCCTTTTTAGAAGTATGGTATATGGCATAATTAAACTTAACGCCCCCAAATTTTGTTGTATCTAGTACATTTAGCAACTATTTACAAAATAAAATTTTCCCAGGTCTTAACGAATATAATATTTATTGAGATAATTCATGTTAGTAACAAAATTAGCCACATAAGTTCGCTTTGAATTTTGCTTCTTACATAAGGAATGGCCATGTTCATAACAGACTCTATCACATATAATAAAATTTTCTCTTCTCTATCATAGTTTGTAAAATAGGGAATATGATCCATTCTAGTTCTTGACGTATTGTGTACTCCAAAGATGAATATAATTAAGTACATAAAATCTCATCATACTCTCATCCACAAGAATTTCGACATATTAACCAAACAAAGTTCATACATTCCCACTCATCGAAAGTTTCATGTTTCTCTTACAAACCAGTATGCAGCATTTCAGCTCTCACCAAGTTGAACACTAGCCCTCCAAAAAAAAAATGTAATGCTGTAACATAACGTACACATCAACAAAATTCCTAACGACAATAATGTAATAGTTGATGCGAATGGGAATGAAAAAATAACAAAACTTGAGCATAACATATCTCAATAATTTTTCTAATCTCAAACTCATTTTCGACTAATTTCAACTCAACAAGATAAAATCAAATTCTAACAGATGACAATGACATAACCAATTCCCCAAATTCAAAGAACCCTAGCCGAAGCCCTAATAGAGTCAAATCAAATCAAAGCAAAGCAAAGCAAAGAATGAATTTTTACCGAGTTTCCGGAGCTCTTGAAAGTGCTGCATCATCAAAGCCTCCTCTTTGATGATGAGTTGTACGGTCTTGGTGGGGTTATGAGGGGCGTCGGCGGCCATGAAGAGAGCTTCCAGGAGGTGATCGGCGCCGATTCTGACGTCGGCGACGAGGCGCGCAGCCTGTGAGAGCCTCTCCATCGCCATCGCCACTTGTTTCGGCGGCGCCTCCGCCGTTGACTTATCCAATTCCGATGGATCTTGTGGCGACGGCGGTGGCGGCGCAGACGCTGCCGGTTGCTGCATCTCTTTCTCTTTCAATTTTATTGGTTTCCCGTTTTTTTGTCTTCTTGATTATTTTACGATGGAGTTCGAAGACTCCGGAAAGGATTTAAAATGTGCTGGGTAGCACTGTCACATATACGGGTCCGGGTCGAATTATTTTCCGTACTGACCCACTTTTTGAAAATATTGACTATCTGACCCACTTTTGAAAAAATTTATCCAACTGACTCAGTTTTGGACACCATAGCATTAATCGCTATTAGAAATAACGGCTAGGTTAATTATATGCCGTTGTTATCGATAACGACAACTTTTATATATAAAAATTCGCATGCCGCTATTTAGAGTAACGATATCAGTTAACTTATTCTCAATCGTGTACTCACACTGGCTTAACAAAAATTGCAAGTTTGACAAAAAAATTCTATAGCTGATACAGTTATCCCAAACAACGGCATTCGCATTACAGATGTCGTTGTTAGAGATAGCGGCATCAGTTATAATATTCATTGTTAGGGATAATTGATGTCGTTGTTTGGAATAGCGGCAACAGTTCATTTTATTAATTATACTTGGCTAATTTATTTCTCTGAACTATTGCCGCTATTTCTAAGAATGGCAACTGTTATCTCATGTCATTGTTTGGAAGAACGACTGTGAAGGCAGAGAGTTTAATGAGTTTTATAACTGATGTCGTTATCTCCAACAACAGCATCAGTAATGTGAATGTCATTTTTGGAGATAACGATATCATTTATAAGTTGTTTCAGCACTCAGAATTTTTTTTCAAGTCAGAAGGTTCGTACTTATATAAAAAATGTACTGGTGCCGTTTTTTCAAACAGCGGCATGCTAAAAAAAATATTTAAACTGATGCCGCTTTTTGGAATAGCGGCATGCAATTAACCTATGTCATTTTTTTCTTAGAACGCGTTATGCTGACGTTCCCAAAACTGAACTAAGTGGATAAATATTTTCGAAAATGGATCAATTTGGTTAATATTTTCAAAAGTGGGTCAGTACGGAAAAAATTTGTCCGGGTCCTAAAATAAGACCCGATGCACTTCTGAATCTACTCAAAATAGAACCGACCCGGACGGGCCTGGACCCGTTAAAAAATACCCAAAAATGGAATTTGAATAATAGAGTTATTGGGATATACATATAAATAGTAATTGTTGAAGACAGATGAGTAAATATAATATTTATTCATATACTTAATTATAAAAATTGTTGGAACCTTAGGGTATCGGGTGCAAAATACTTAATTGCACATATTTATTTTCTACTACCGGACCCGACGGGTAGATTTTTTAATTAGGACCCGGAACCGGTTCTCGCAAGTCCGGGTACTGGTCCAATTTTTGGACCCTTGAGGTACATGATCCGGGTCCGGGTATTGGTGGAACTGACCCGATAGGACCCGATACCAGCTCTAGTGTTGAGCTTGGAGTTGTGATTTGTGGTAGGGTAAAAATGGCTTGGGGCCCAACCAGGGCCCAGTACAGCTCTCACTCAAAAGCAGGAAAAACAACAATCCGGCTCGGCTTCGAGCCACTGCAAGGTCGGCGCCGAACCTCAAGTTCACCCCCACAGAACTGGTCTCCTCGTATCCGACGAGCATCGATGGCCCTCGGCCTCCGATCCACGACGGCCCCCCGGGCCGTCCGCCCAGCCTGGTAAAGAATGAAGATGACCTGGCACAACCTAGGCCACCAGATTCTCCCAGGAGCACAGGAGCCCCATGATCTGCCATGTCAGATCCAAATACCACCAAGGGCTTTGCCACGTCAGCCCTATACCACTCCTGGTACTGCCACGTCAGCCCTAAACCCCCTGGGCCTTCTGCCACGTCAGGCCCATGGACTTTCGGGTTCAGACCCGGCCCCCAAGCGGATCCAAACCCGGTTAGAATTCTCTATAAATACTAGACCCTCACCCACCTTTTCAGGTAATCAATCTTTTGCCACCAAATTTCCCTAGTTATTGCTACTCTCTCACAGAGACTGACTAGATCGTCGGAGGGTCCGCCGCCGGGATAAACCCCGGTGTCTCGGGACTGTCTGCAGGTACTCGAGGCGAGGCGATCCGAGCCGATCCTCAAGCGCCGAAGCGAGCCTCCCGCTCGTCGTCCCGTGCCGCACTCTTCCCTCATTACAAATTGAGTCCGAACTCACACCTGGTGCATCCACACTGCGACCAAAAACAAACCGCATCAGGTTGGCACCGTCTGTGGGAAACTTTATCCGGTACGGACGTGAGTCCGAGCCTCGCCACCGACGCTCTACCTCGACCCAATCTCCCATGGCTCACCGAGCCCAAAGATCAGCCCGTTCCGCCCAACCAGATGGGCCTGCTCCCGAGGGGGCCGTCAACGGAGGGCAAGCATCCAATAATCCGGGTGGAAACCCCGGACCCCAGCGAAGCGCTTCACGCGTCGCCGAACCCGACCTTCGTCGGGTCATCGTAAACCAAAGGGCTAGCCAGGCTAGGGGAGGGACCGCTTCCAACGCGGTCTCGAACCACTTCAGGCCGGCACAAAGGGAAAGGCCGTCGGCACTCAGCCGCATCGGCCGAGTTCATACGCCCCGACCCGACCCTTTCGACCACGGCGGGGTCACCAGGGGCGAGTTCAGAAGCTTCCGAGAGGAAATCTTGGAGGCCCTCCATGGAGCGCCGAGGTCCGCGACCTACGGCCGAACCACTCAAATGAGCGAAGGGAGAAGCCACACTCGTGCGCCGACTCCCCCACCGGAGCGCGCAGACGAGGTGCTCCGACGCCTCCAGGAGATGGAGAATCGAATCGAGCGCATTGGCGACAGGAATCCCAACCTAGTCCAAGGGCGGAGGCCTTCTCGACCTCCATTTTCCGTCAACATCATAGAAGCGGAGATCCCTCGGAACTTCCGTCCTCCGCAGTTCGAGACTTACAACGGCGAGGGTGATCCAGCTGATCACATGGAGGGCTTCAAAACCCTCATGATGATTCACAGCGCTTCGGATCCCCTGCTATGCCGAGCCTTCCCGGCCACCCTCCGAGGTCCGGCCAGGGATTGGTTCTCCAAACTCACCCCTGGCACGATCTTCTCGTTCGACCAGCTGGAAGCCAGCTTCCTGGCCCACTTCATCACAAGCCGGAAGAGCGAAAGGACGAGTGCTTCCCTGCTCGACCTCAGTCAGAGGGAGGGGGAGTCGCTCCGCAACTTCATCAAGAGGTTCACAACTGAGGCCAGATCCGTCTCTGTCCTCGACGCAGGGGTCGCCTCGGCAGCTTTCCGGCACAACGTCCGCCACAACCAACTAAAGGTCTCTTTGGCAAAGAGGCTACCTCTGGACTTCCCTGACCTTCTCAACCGGGTCGAGAAGTATATATGAGCTGAGGAAGCTCTGAACCCAGAGGGCAGCAAAGAAGTCACGGGGAAGGGCAAGCGCAGGGTCGATGATGCCGAACCTGCCAAGAAAACAGCAAAGAAAAGGGTCGGCGCGAAGAGGGCACCTCCGGTCCCTCGCTTCGAAAGGTACACTCCCTTGACACACAACGTGTCCGCCATCCTCTTAGAAATCGAAGACAAACGCATTGTCCAACTACCTCCCCGATCAAGCAACAACAAGAAGCGAAACCAGCGCTTCTACTACCGTTTCCACAGAGACCATGGGCACGAAACCGACCAATGCCGGGCCCTGAAAGACGAAATTGAGGACCTCATCTCACGAGGATACCTCCGAGAGTTCACTAGAGAAAGCCCACGGGATCGGCGAGATGCTAGGAACCGGAGGCCTTCGCCTCCGAACCCTACTCCGAACTGCATCCTGGGTCGGGACCCCGAGCCTGAGGGAGCAGCGGACACACCATTCATCTTGCACTGTGTCTACGGGGGGGCAATGGGGGGAGAGTCAAATACTTCCCAAAAAGCCTTCATACGAGAGGTGAATGCCGTCTAAGACAACCCCTCGCCCAAGTTGTAACCGGTGCCTGTCTCCTTCTCAGGAGATGACCTCGAAGGCGTTCGCCTCCCTCATTGCGATGCCCTCGTCATTGGCCTCCACATGGTGAATTGTGAAGTTCGACGAATACTCGTCGACAACGGCAGCTCGGTGAATATTCTCTTCCTTGAGGCCTTCGAGAATCTCAAACTACCCAGAAGCAAACTCAAGCCAGCCGGGTACACCTTGCATGGGTTTTCTGGCATCCCTGTCGTGATAGAAGGGATTGTTACTCTCGACGTCACCGCAGGATTGGCTCCTATCAAGAGGACCGAGTCCATGGACTTCATGGTGGTGAATGTCAAAGCAGCTTACAATGCCATACTCGGCCGACCCTGACTATGCTCCCTCCAAGCGGTACCTTCGGCATACCATCTGAAGCTTAAATTTCCCACCCTTCAAGGGGTCGGCGTAGTCCGAGGTAGCCAGGAAGCAGCACGGTCATGCTACATGACCGTCGGAGGAGGAGGTGTGTTCCCCCTCGACGCTGTTGAGCTCGAACCCGAAAGGGCGGTCCCGCCCCAGAGCCTGTCGACGAGCTGGAGGAGGTCCCGTTCGGCACCGAGGATGAATCAAAGTGGTTCCTGGTGAGCCGCTCGCTCCCTGAGGACTTGAAGCCAGGCATAATCGCCTGCATCCGCCGCAACGTTGATCTCTTCGCCTGGAAGCCCTCCGACATGCCCAGGATCTCCGAAGACTTGATTATGCATCGGCTGAGCGTCATCCCAGACTCTAAGCCGGTCATCCAAAAGAGGCGCAAAGTCGCACCGGAGATGCAGCAAATTGTGAAGGCAGAGGTCGACAAGCTCTTGTCGGCTCGATTTATTCAGGAAGTCAGCTACCCCGAGTGGTTGGCTAATGTCGTCATGGTGAAGAAGGCAACCGGGGGCTGGCGGATTTGTATCGACTTTACGGACATAAACAAAGCATGTCCAAAAGATCCTTTCCCCCTCCCCCGCATCGACGCCTTGATCGACACAACCTCGGGGCATGAGCTACTGTCCTTCATGGACGCATTCTCAGGATACAATCAGATCCGAATGTTTCCACCGGACATCTCCAAGACCTCGTTCGTCACCGACCAGGATCTTTTCTGCTACCGCGTTATGCCCTTCGGGCTAAAGAACACCGGAGCCACATACCAACGACTCGTCAACAGAATCTTCAAAGACCTGATCGGCCGCAACGTGGAAGTCTATGTCGACGACATGCTCGTCAAGAGCCGGGTCGGGCCGGACCACGTCGCCGATCTCGAGGAAGCCTTCGGAGTCCTCCGACATCACAATATGAGGCTCAACCCGGCTAAATGCGCCTTCGGCGTATCCACTGGGAAATTCCTGGGGTCATCGTCAGCCAACGCGGCATCGAGGCGAACCCCGAGAAAATCCAAGCTATTATTGACATGGCCCCACCCCGGAATGTCAAAGAAGTTCAGAGGCTCACGGGCCGGTTGGCTGCAATTGGCCGTTTCCTCTCCAAGTCAGGGGAGAAGTCTCTCCCCTTCTTCAAGGTTCTACGCAGAAAAGGGGGCTTCGAGTGGGGTACCCATCAACAAGAAGCCTTCGAACAGCTGAAGCAGTACCTCACCAACCCTCCTCTCCTAAGCAAGCCCGAGCCGGGCGAACCACTATGGCTCTACCTCTCCGCTTCCGATAGCGCACTCAGCGCTGTCCTCGTCCGAAAGGAAGATGGGGTCCAGAGGCCATTGTACTATGTGAGCAAAGTTCTGCTCCCCGCCGAGACGAGGTACGCAAAGATAGAGAAGGTGGCCTATGCCTTGGTCATGGCAGCTCGGAAGCTTCGTCCTTACTTCCAGGCCCACTCCGTCCAAGTATTGACCGACCAGCCACTGAAGACTGTCCTTCACAAGCCCGAAAACTCCGGCCGCTTAGTCAAGTGGTCGATTGAGCTGAGTCAGTTCGACATCAGCTACCAGCCGAGGATGGCCATCAAAGGGCAGGCCCTCGCCGAGTTCATCACCGAGTGCATAGTCTCCGAGCAGCCCAGTACTGAGGCCTCGGATCCGACCTGGGAGATTTTTGTCGATGGATCATCATGTGAAACGGGGAGTGGGGCTGGCATCATCCTTCGTGGCCCCGACCAATTCTTACTCCAATACTCCCTCCGCCTCAACTTTCCGGCCTCCAACAACGAGGCGGAATACGAGGCCATGATCGCAGGATTGACCCTAGCACGTCGAGCCGGAGCCAAGCAAATTCGGGCCTTCAGCGATTCTCAGCTCGTGGTCAATCAGATCACAGGAGAATACGAAGCCCGCGATGATCGCATGGTGAAGTATTTGGCGGTGGTCCGACGTCTCCTAGCGTCCTTCTGCCACTCCGCAGTCATTCGAGTCCCTAGAGAGCAGAACGCTCAAGCAGACGCGTTGTCAAAACTCGCCTCTTCCTCCTTCGAGGGTTTCGACCAAACGGTACTCATAGAAATCCTTCTAAAGCCAAGTATCAACGATCAAGACCAGGAGGCGATGTGTGTCCAAGACGGAGCCAGTCTAGACGACTGGACCACTCCCATTTGAAAATTCTTAATCAATGCCGAGCTTCCAGAAGACCGAGCCGAAGCTAGATGAGTCAGGGTCCGAGCTGAAAGGTTCGTCATGATTGATGACATCCTCTTCAAACGCTCATACACCTTGGCCGACGGCAAGCCGTACCTCCGCTGTCTCACCAGCGACAAGGCCAGCTACGTGCTCAAAGATCTTCATGAGGGGATCGGCGGATGCCACATGGGGAGCAGGACGCTCGCTCGGAAGGCCCTGAATCAGGGGTACTATTGGCCGACCATGCTCCAAGACTCGCAAGACCTAGTCAAGAGATGCGGCCCGTGCCAAAGGTTCTCCCCTATCAAGAGGCTTCCTCAAGCCAATCTCTGATCCCTGGCTAGTCCTACCCCATTTGCCATGTGGGGCATGGACCTTGTGGGCCCCTCCCCGTAGCGGTAGGGCAAAAGAAATTCTTAATAGTCGCCATTGACTACTTCACCAAGTGGCTCGAAGCCGAGCCTCTGTCCACCATCACCGAGTGCCAGGTACAACAGTTCTTTTGGAAGAACATCATTTGCCGGTTCGAAATCCCTCGGATCCTCGTCACAGATAACGGAACCCAATTCCAAGGTCAGAACTTCCAAACCCTCTGCGCGGACATCGGCATCCAGCAGCGTTTCTCCGCCATTTGCCACCCTCAGTCCAACGGCCAAGCGGAGAACGCGAACAGGCAAATCCTCGACAGCCTCAAAAAGCTCCTCGACAGTTCCCCCAAAGGGCAGTGGGTCGAGGAACTGCCTAGCGTGCTATGGGCACACCGAACCACCAAGAGGATCCCCACGGGAGAGACACCGTTCACCTTGACCTACGGGACGGAGGCAGTCATCCCCGTCGAGGTCGGCCTGCCTTCTCCCCGTATCATGGCCTTCGACGAAGCTGACAATTCATCCGGCTTGAGGGCCAACCTGGACCTCGTCGCCGAAGTCAGAGAGAAATCCTCAATCCGAAGAAGCATCTACCAACAACGGATCGAGAAGTTTTACAACAAGAAGGTCCACCCCACAAACATCAAGGCGGGGGACCTCGTGTTACGAAAACTATTCGTCTCTGATCCAACCAAGAAGAGGAAATTGGCTCCCAACTGGGAAGGCCCATACCGTGTGGTCGAGGCTGTACGCCCTGGTACATACCGACTAGCAGATATAGACGGCCGGCCCATCAGCCGACCCTGGAACGCCGAGCACCTAATGAAGTTCCTGGAAGAGCGAACATAGATTCTTGCTTGGCTAATGTAAATAACATCTCTTGTAAGCTTTCATGTGTAAAGGGCCACTTCATCGACCCTCCCTATCTTGTATGAAAGAAATCTCTTTTTGTCAAACTCCAAATGCCTCGGTAGCTCCGACCTAACACCGGACAATGGGATCGGCACCCGAGTCCTCACTCCGGTATCGTCCCCAGCGTCTCGGTAGGTCCGACCCGGCTCCAGATCAGGGACTCTTCCTAAAGCCCCACGTCGATCCCTCACGAATCGACGGAGCCGAACCTCGCCTCCGCCATCATTCACTACACTACTAGCCAGAGCAAAGAAGGAAAAGAATTCTTTATTCATACTCTTTTATTTGGTTCTGAGAAAACAAACAAAGACCGTTACAGGACCACACCACTCATCTCAAACTGGAGGAAGCCACCATCTTAGGGCCCCTCGGGTCCGACGAAGGGCGGGACCACTCCAACTGAGCGACTAGGAGCCCTCTCCTCGTCATGATGGTCCTTAGGCTCAGCCACGGTCGACACACCCGCCACGGAGCTCTGGGCATCAACTGGTCGCATACGCTCCAACAACAGCAGCGTAGAAGGAACCCCCTCCGCTCGCCGAACCACTGAGGAAGATGTCGAGACACCCAGCATCGTCTTGTAACGGTGTATCTCCATCTCCTTTTCCACAATGACATCGCGAAGTAACCTCTCAGAAGAGGGCCTCTGCACCGAGGCACTCGACATGGCCTGTCCAAGACCAACACCGCCGAGTTCCCGATCCACCATCGCCCTCCTCAGCTGGCTCGCCTCCTCACTTAAGGCTTCAGACTTATTCCGATAATAGTTAAAGGCCGCATCAGTGTCACGAGCCCCCTTTCGGTAGCGAACCAACGCGGCCTCCAGGGCCACAACTTTGCTCCTGAACCACGCCACGTCGGAACGACGGGGGTCCATCTCGGGAAGGGGAGCTGCAACCTACAAGAGAACCAGCCAACTCAAAACACATAAGCAAGGAAGGTCGGAAATATCCGAGGTCAAAACACTTGGCCGATCAAAAATCTTTTTTTATAAATTGAGTTGCTTCTTACAAAAAATGCGGTGGCCAATCCGCGGAAGGCAAATACAATCGAGAGAGGAAAAAAGAAAGATAAAACTACACAACTTGTTTTCCCACCTCAGCATCGGTCGGGTTCGCAGGAGGGTTGACAGCCGGGTTATCAACGGGCCCTTCTTCGCCAGGGGTCTTCGGTGTCCCCTCGATCTCCATGTCATACTCAAAGTTGGACAGGTCGACGGTCGGGTAGAAGTGCCTCACATGACTGAGGGCCTTCGCGTAACACTCGTCCTGGGCCTTGATCACCATCAGCTGACCCGCGTTCGTCAGCTCTTCCCTCTCCTTGGCGAACGCATTCGTCAACTCCTCCTTCTCCTTGGCGAACTTCTTCTTCAAGGAGACCACCCTCTTCCCCCACTCCGCATCCTTGGCCTCGAGCTCGAGCTTCATCTGCTGCTCCCTCTTGTGCGAGCCCTCGAGCTCGATCCGCATCTCCTTCATCTCCCGCTCGCTCTTATCCGCCCGAGCTCGCTCTTGTGCCAGGGACGCTTCGTAGAGGTTCTTTACGTTAGCCCCCTGCATACAAGCCTGCGACCGACAAGTGCAGATAAGAAAAAGACTTCCGCATTAAAATTAACAAGGGGGATAGGGTCGACGAGCTTACCAGCACGGTGGCCTGCGCCAGGCGCGTGAACGCCACCTCCACTGGCTCGCTCTCCATCTCCTTGCGGTCGCGAGGGGTTGCCAACTTTTCCGCCACCTCAACGGCCTGGGCCTCCACGGTCAGACAGTCGCCCATCCGAACCGACCAATCCAGTGCCCACCGTTGCCGCAACATCTCCGCCACCGGGTCCTCCTCCTCGACCTCGACCAAGGGACCTTTCCCTTTGTCAAGATCGGATGCCTTCGCTTGGCCCTGGCCCCTCGAAGTAGCCACCCCCTTGCCCATCTCCGAGCGAGTCCTCTTGGTCCTCGGCTCGAGCTGGGCCTCCGAGATGGCTAGGGACGCCTCCCTCGGCCTCTTCGTCGCTTCCCCCTTCTTCTCAGCCTCCTCCTTCTTCATGGCGAGTCTCCTTGCCTTGATCGATTCTGGATCCATATCTGCGAGGAAATCCATTAAGAACAATGAGCAAGAAAGTACTAAAAGACCGAGAGAAAAGGAACAACTACATACACAGAACGGCCGGGCTCAGTCCGACGCTCGCCAGATGACCCTCCGTCACCTTCGTCCAATTAATACTATGCGACAGACGGAGGCGCTCTACAAACCCCCACTCCTCGGCCGTCAGGTCCCTCGGCCTCGGCGTTTTGTAGCTCGGCTTGGAGTGGTTCCATCGAGTGGGAATGTCCCAGGGCTCCTCACTCCGGATCACCAAGTATTTTTTCTTCCAATCCTTAATAGAGTCCGGGTGACCGTGGACGACCTTCCCCTTACTCCGAGGCGAGATGTAATAAACCCCCTCTGACTCTCCTGACGAGCTGATCATCAACATCGCTCGGAACACGTTAAGCAGGAGGGGTACCTTCAGCTCCTCGCATAACAACACGAAGCAGATAATCTGCTTCCAGGAGTTCGGCCCATACTGCATCGGTGCCAAGGACGCCCAATTCAACACATCCCGAACAAACGGGTGCACCGGCAGCCTCAGTCCAGAGATGAATGCGTCCACGGGGAAGACGCAGTACCAAGCAGGTAGTGGGTCGGTCGGTCGCAGAGTAGAATTCGGCAACATGAGCTCGTAGTCGGCCCCTATGTGGTACGCCGACTGAAAAACCTCCAAGTCACCAGCCTCCAAGACGGTCGGAAGCGTGTCCATCTTCACCCTCTTCCGACTCGGCGAAGACGGCTGGACCCCAAAATGCTCCTTATCGGAGAGATCGTCGGGATACCGGCGGAACGGATTGGGTTGCACAGGCGACCCCGTCATTAAGTTGCAGTGAACGGGAGCCTGATTCGAGCCGCCAGCCCTCGACCCCTTTTTCTTCTTCGGAGCCCTCTTCTTCTTGGCTCCTTCCGGCGAGGGGGTAGATAGTCGCCCCAGACTGGTCGGATTTTGAGGCCTTTCTGCTTCACCCTCCTCCGCGCCACCCTCCTCTTCGGAAGCCAACCCCAGAATCTGGACTTCGCCTGAACTACCGCCCCCTCCTCAGATTCGCTGCTCTCCACCACAAAAGGCTTCCGAGATCGCAACAGCTTCACCTTATACACCGGCACCTCCCCACCTACCGGCGCCTCCTCGCCTACCGGCTCCTCCCACGAAATCGAATCGGAAAGCTCCACATTATGCACAGACTCCCCCTCAAGAACAGGCTCCTCCCACGAAGTCGATTTGGAGGCGGGTTTCACTTCCCCCCCAGACGTCGACGCTGACGAGCCAGACTGAGCCCTGTCCATCTGTGCCTAAACTAAACAAACTTACCAACTAACCTGGGTCGCTTCGGAAGAATGAGCCTGCTGCAGCAAACGGTAGAGGCGAGCGCTGATGTGTTGGAAGATTTTTTGAAAGAGAAAGAAGCGAGTAAGAAGTGGGCGATAGGAGGAGGGGGGGGATATTTATAGAGGATGAAAACGACTCTTCGATTTCCGCAATTACTGTTCACCGATTGACGTGCAATTGTCGCCTGGAAAATCATGCCACATTCTCGAAACGTGCACTGCTGACGTCATCCAGTGCCAGGCTGGCAGCCAGACACAGGGGTCGGTTCGGATGAAGTGCTCGGCGGAGAAAACATTTTACTTAAGATTTAAGGCGCTGTCCTTCGAAAGACGCCCCGGGCTCCAGGCTCGGTCGACTCCCCTCTCACCCGTGAGCAGCTCGGGGCTTACGGCCTCGGCGGCCGAAACCCCGAACTGTTCGAGGGTGGGACAGAAGTCACCATCGCCTGGAGCCCTATCAGAAAATAGGTCAGCCCACCTCCAATCAGAGACGACCCATCTGTCCGAGGCTCTTCAGCCCCAGGTCCGGAATACGGTTGATGCCCCTCCCGTCTGGATCTCTCTCGGGCCAGACAACCATGTCAGGGTCGTCTGACCCGAAAAAGGATCCAGACGGCAAGGCCACCACCAATCCAAGGCTCATTATCTACCGGTACGGATTTCGACCGTTACCCCTCTCGCCCTGATCTCCCCCGGATCTGGCTACCGTCTCAGAGCCATCAGATCCAATAGAAGATCCGGGCGGCAGAGTGACCACCTCTCCGACACTACCGGGGTTAAAATTTTGCAAGAGACAGGCGTCCGCCGAAGCAGACACCTCTGATGGCCAGTGGACCACCCTTGCCGAGATCAAACCCGTTGTGGCGGGAGAGGTATTTATAGCCTCCCCCCATAGACCAGCCATTATGACATTAGAAAAGCCAATCAACGGAAGCCCATGCGCCACATGCATTTATTAGGCGGCACCATTAATGCCCCTAGGAAATTGGAACATCGCACAGATCCCGGAGCGCCTTCAATGCTCCGCAAAAACGGCGGACCACTCCGCTCAAACCTACTAAGGCACTACAGCTCGCCATCACCCTTGCCGACCCATAATCCCTCGAAAGCTCGAGGTTCGGTCTAGCACCAGGGTTGTCTTCTCAGGAAGGCTCAACGGCTCGCCATCACCCTTACCGACCCATAATCCCTCGAAAGCTCAAGGTTCGGTCTAGCACCAGGGTAACCTTCTCCAGAAGGCTCAACGGCTCGCCATCACCCTTGCCGACCCATAATTCCTCGAAAGCTCGAGGTTCGGTCTAGCACCAGGGTTGTCTTCTCAGGAAGGCTTAGCGGCTCGCCATCACCCTTGCCGACCCATAATCCCTCGAAAGCTCGAGGTTCGGTCTAGCACCAGGGTGACCTTCTCCGGAAGGCTCAACGGCTCGCCATCACCCTTGCCGACCCACAATCCCTCGAAAGCTCGAGGTTCGGTCTAGCACCAAGGTAACCTTCTCCGGAAGGCTCAACGGCTCGCCATCACCCTTGCCGACCCACAATCCCTCGAAAGCTCGAGGTTCGGTCTAGCACCAGGGTTGTCTTCTCAGGAAGGCTCAACGGCTCGCCATCACCCTTGCCGACCCATAATCCCTCGAAAGCTCGAGGTTCGGTCTAGCACCAGGGTAATCTTCTCCGGAAGACTCAACGGCTCGCCATCACCCTTGCCGACCCATAATCCCTCGAAAGCTCGAGGTTCGGTCTAGCACCAGGATTGTCTTCTCAGGAAGGCTCAACGGCTCGCCATCACCCTCGCCAGCTCGAGGACCGGTCTGGCACCAGGGTAGTCTTCTTCGGAAAACTCAACGGCTCGCCATCGCCCTTGCGGACCCATAATCCCTCGAAAGCTCGAGGTCCGGTCCAACACCAGGGTAATCTTCTCAGGAAGATTCAACGGCTTGCCATCACCCTTGCCGGCCCTTAAACCCTCGCCAGCTCGAGGCTCGCTCTAAACATCAGGGCAACCAACCCTCGCCAGCTCGAGGCTCGCTTTAGCATCAGGGCAACCAACCCTCGCCGGCTCGAGGCTTGCTCCAGCATCAGGGCAACCCCCTCATGAAGGCCCAGCGATTCGCTATCTCATTTCTACAACCATAAACACTCCTCCACGGCTAGCTCCCGCACCCCCGCAGGAGTGGGGGGCTTGTGTGGTAGGGTAAAAATGGCTTGGGGCCCAACCAGGGCCCAGTACAGCTCTCACTCAAAAGCAGGAAAAACAACAATCTGGCTCGGCTTCGAGCCACTGCAAGGTCGGCGCCGAACCTCAAGTTCACCCCCACAGAACTGGTCTCCTCGTATCCGACGAGCATCGATGGCCCTCGACCTCCGATCCACGACGGCCCCCCGGGCCGTCCGCCCAGCCTGGTAAAGAATGAAGATGACCTGGCACAACCTAGGCCACCAGATTCTCCCAGGAGCACAGGAGCCCCATGATCTGCCATGTCAGATCCAAATACCACCAAGGGCTTTGCCACATCAGCCCTATACCACTCCTGGTACTGCCACGTCAGCCCTAAACCCCCTGGGCCTTCTGCCACGTCAGGCCCATGGACTTTCGGGTTCAGACCCGGCCCCCAAGCGGATCCAAACCCGGTTAGAATTCTCTATAAATACTAGACCCTCACCCACCTTTTCAGGTAATCAATCTTTTGCCACCAAATTTCTCTAGTTATTGCTACTCTCTCACAGAGACTGACTAGATCGTCGGAGGGTCCGCCGCCGGAATAAACCCCGGTGTCTCAGGACCATCTGCAGGTACTCGAGGCGAGGCGATCCGAGCCGATCCTCAAGCACCGAAGCGAGCCTCCCGCTCGTCGTCCCGTGCCGCACTCTTCCCTCATTACAAATTGAGTCCGAACTCACACCTGGTGCATCCACACTGCGACCAAAAACAAACCGCATCATGATTATTTTGCCCAAGTTTGTTTTTTTAATATATGCCCTTTTTCGAATCTATTTGCAGAAAGAGGACATTTGCCAAACTGATTGCGCTAAGGGACTCAACAATTAAACTCATCGTTCCCAACAGCGAAATTAGTTATTTTGTGCTCACCGTTGGGATCGGCGGGCCTAGTTTTATTTTTTGGTCGTTTACAATGGCGAGTGTAAGTTCAAATTTATCGAACAAGACTCGTCGTTCCCATCAGCGAGGTTATTTATATTATACTCGTTGTTGGGAACGGCGAGGTTCGTTGAAATTTCACAGAAAGTAAAGTTGTGGACTTGGTGAATTTTCACACACACAAAAAATCCATCAAATTTTTTTGAACTAAACTCATCGTTGGGAACAGCGAGTCTAGTGTAAAGCACTTCGTCGTTCTCAACTGCGTATCTTGTATGAAAAAATTGAACTAAAATGCTCTTTGCCGGACTTAGTGATTTTTTGAAGAAAAAAAATCCATCGATTTTTTTTGAACTAAACTCGCTGTTGGGAACAGCGAGTCTAGTGTAAACCACCTCGTCATTCCCAATGGCGAGTCTTGTTTTAAAATTTTGAACTAAACTAGCCGTTGGGAACAACGAGTTTTCTACCAAAAAAAAAACTACGCTTTCCGTATAGCAATGGCGAGCACGAAATAACTAAGCTCGCCGTTGGGAACGGCGAGTTTAGTTGTTGAGTGCCTTAGTGTAATTAGTTTGACAAGTGTCATCTTTCTACAAATAGTTTTTAAAAATGGATAAAAGGGATATGAGCAACTAGCTTATTTAGTAAATGTGCAAATGATTATGTGGCATGCATGTGATACATTGGACAACTAACCCTTTTAAGGATTTTTCAATCACATGCATGTCACATCATCAATTGCTTATTTACTAAATGAGCAAGTTGCTCATACCCCCTTTTCCCTTTAAAAATAGCACTAGTAATTTACACGTGCGATGCACGTTTTAATAATAAAAAAAAAACTCTGACGTATGGAGGATTTGAACTGAAAACCTTCTTTATATTAGTTATGTACGTGCATTGTACATGTTGGTAGAATGACAAATTGACAAAAAACATTAAGGCTTTCTCCCATTATAATTGTTACCGCTGAATCTGGTGTAGGGGTAAACAGATGAGATTTGTGAGTTCGTGGAAAAACCTGAATAGCGGATCCAAGCCTGCTAATTCCTGTCGCTCACCTGCAAGGAAGTGCGATACACCGGGGTTGATTCCGGCGACGCACCCTCTGACGCTCTTGTCAGTAACCAGTGATGATTAAGAAAGAGCTTAAGTTGGAAAAAGAGTGATTACCTGGTCACAGTGGTAGGTAGGAGGTATTTATAGTCACCATGGGAGTCTGATTAGGGACCTGATTTCCTGTGAAACCGTTAGGAGTAAAATCCTCATAATTAGTTTAGGAAACTAATCCCTGATTTCTGGTGAGAGGATAACTGCAAATCAGGCCCGTTGATTTAGTCAAATCAGTGACCCTGATCTCCTCTTGCTGGTCTGGGTTTGTCTTGGGTCGGGAACCGTACCCAGCTGGAGTGGATCCGTTTCGCAGGTTATTGGATCTGTGAAGGGGAGATCCAGTGCCCGCTTAGGGTCCATCTATATGTGAAATTACCGTTTTACTCCTGAGCTTCAAGATTCGTTCCCAATCTGGACGGTTCTGATTTAACCCCATTTTTAGCCATATCACGAGCCCCCCACTCCTAAAGACTGAGTGTGATCAGCCTTTGAGGAGTAGTTTAATTGTTTCAGTGGCTAGTGGAGTTGTATCGGAGTCCGAATGGAGGGTTTTGAATCTCGAAGGGGGTAGTGAGGTGATTTTTGAAACTGTAAGCCGTTCCGAAGCCTTGTTGAATATTCGATGGTTTTTTATCTATTTTTTCGGATTATTTATTTAATTTTGTGATGTGTTAACCAATCGTTCGGAGGCCTTAACTGTACATTATAGGCAATAATTGTTCGTTCAGGGGCTCAAAAATATTCTCCCGAATTTATAAATATTTTCTAGAATTTTTAGTTAATTTTCCCGAATTTTCAGCAATTTTTTCTCAATTTTTAAATAAATAAAACGATTAAATAAATAAAAACTAATTTTTAATACATATTTATGGCGTGGCTTGATCTGGGCCCTTGATCTCGCGCGAGCGCGAATATCTGAAAGATCTGGCGGTTGTAGTCGCTCGGCAGTCATTTTCTCGCTTTTGGAGCTCGGATGGGCACTTGCTCGGTTAGCCGACCGGAGGTGTAAGGGTTCGGCTGTCTGAGCGTCGTGGTGCAATCTGAGCCGTTGGATGGTGGCGTGAATCTTGAGACGGGCTCCGTTCCCAAGAAAACGCTATCTTGTCATCTAGCGCACGTGGCACGATCTGGACCGTCCATCATCAGAAGCGTGAATTTCTGGATGATCCAACGGTCGTGGTCGCTTGGCGGTTTTTTTCTCTGTTTTGGAGCTCGGTTGGCCGACCGGAGGTCTAAGGGTTCGGTTGTCCGAGCGGCATGGCGCAATTTGAGCCATTGGATGGTGGCGCGAATCTTGAGACGGGCTCCGTTCCCAAGAAAACGCTATCTTGTCGTCTAGCGCACGTGGTACAATCTGGACCATCCATCATCAGAAGTGTGAATTTCTGGAAGATCCAACGGTCGTGGTCGCTTGGCGGCTTTTTTCTCTGTTTTGGAGCTCGGATGGGCACTTGCTCGGCTGGCCGACTGGAGGTCTAAGGGTTCGGCTGTCCGAGCGGCGTGGCGCAATCTGAGCCGTTGGATGATGGCACGAATCTCGAGACGGGACCAGTTTCCAAGAAAATGCTATCCAGTCGTTTAGCGACGCTGGCAAGATCTGGGCCGTCTGATCGAGATCTTACACGAACGTTGAGGAGAAAGTGAATTTTCTCCGTTTTGGGGTTCGGATGGGCACTTGCTCGGTTAGCCGACCGGAGGTCTAAGGGTTCGGCTGTTCGAGCGACGTGGCGCGATCTGAGCCGTTGGATGATGGCACGAATCTCGAGACGGGCCCAGTTCCCAAGAAAACACTATCTTGTCGTTTAGCGACGCTGGCAAGATCTGGGCCTTCTGATCGAGATCTTACATGAACGTTGGGGAGAATGTGAATTTTCTCCGTTTTGGGGCTCGGGTGGGCACTTGCTTGGTTAGCCGACCGGAGGTCTAAGGGTTTGGCTGTTCGAGCAACATGGCGCGATCTGAGCCGTTGGATGATGGCACAAATCTCGAGACGGGCCCAGTTTCCAAGAAAACACTATCTTGTCGTTTAGCGACGCTGGCGAGATCTGGGCCGTCTGATCGAGATCTTACACGAATGTTGAGGAGAAAGTGAATTTTCTCCGTTTTGGGGCTCGGATGGGCACTTGCTCGATTAGCCGACCGGAGGTCTAAGGATTCGGCAGTCCGAGCGTGGTAGCGCGATCTGGGCCGTTGGATGGCGGAACAAATCTCGAGACGATTCAGTTCCCAAGAGCATTAATGGCGCCCTAGGATTTGTGCGGCATCCCCACTTCCCGGGGTCATTAAGAACGGTGTCTTCTATTTAATGCGAGGCGTTTCAGCTCCTTAGGCGTGACTGCTGGGCTTCCGTCGTTTGGCCTCCCGTGGGCCATAATGGCTGGTCTTTGGGGGGAGGTTATAAATACCCCACTCCCCTTGTAGTTTCAGTCACAGCAATATTGATTTTTAGCCATCGGAGGTGTCTGCCTTGGGCGGATGCCTGTTTTTTGAAAAATTCTAACCCTGAGAGCATCGGAGGGGTGGTCAGTCTTCCGCCGTGATCTTCTCCTGATTCTGATGGCCCCGGTGCGGATGTCAGGGTCAGGGGGGATCAGGGCAGAAGTGATGACGACCGGAGTCCGGACCCAGGGGATAAGGTACTTCGGAAGGATGGGTCTCCTCCGATCTCTGTCTTCCTTCCGGGCTGACGGCTTCTGATGGTTGTCAGCCCGAAGGAGCTAGAGATGGGAGGTGTTGTTGTGCAATCTAGTTACCTAAATAAATAGATAAACTAGACACAAATTATAAACCTCGCAAGTGCACGAATCGTTTGGAAAAGCGTAGTGACGAGCAAGGGTCGATCCCACAGAGATTGTAGATTCTAACTTACTAATCAATAAAATAGAAAACAGAATATTGAAGTGTCGTTCTAAAAGTCTAAAAGAAATGAAAAGATAAAAATCTAAATAAGTAGCATCACAAGTTGAGTCACAAATCTCTATCAAAGTAGTTGGGTATTGATTTCCACCAATAGTCAGTAATGCTGAGTCATATACTACATCCATTACTCATGTTTGTTCTCTTCAAGGGCATGGTATCTACTCCTTAAAGTAATGTTTCCCTAAGCCAAGAATTAGGCATGGTATCTACTCTAATTCGTTTCTTTCATCAAGTATTTAGCATGGTATCTACTAAGTTGCACTTAAAGAAGGCATAAGAACAGTGGAAACGAACAAACACTCAAGGTCCTAGAAATTGGTATCAGATCTAGATCCCTTAAGTTGATTAAACCAAGAACCCCTAAGGACTCCCTTGTTACGAGTTATGAACACGAGATACGGGTCGTCTCAATATGCTCATCTAACAGATTCAGATTTACACTGCACAAACTTATAATCCCAGATTCGGACCAGTCAACTGGCTGTCACTTTAGTCGACTGTTCTTAGGATTCTGAACTAGTTTGATTATTATAAATCTATTCCAATTCACTCAGGTTTAATCAATAAGTAAGAGAGTGGCAAGCATTACATAACTATAGTTTCAATCTACCCAACTATGAAAGTTAGTTCCACATAATAAAACTTTTATTGATTAATATAATAGAGTTCATGACTACAATAGAAATAAAAACTAAGAGAAAGAACATAAGAACGCTGATTTGTATGATGTTGCACTTTAGCCCAATCAGCAATCGTCTTGTTCTCCTCTTTTGATGCTTGCTGTTGACGGCTGGTTTTTGATGATGGATCCGGCCTTCTTCGAGAGATATCCGAGGACTCCTCTAGAGATCTCTTTCGCTTCTTTCTTGATTGGTATTTATAGAACAAGAGAAGAAAATTAGGGTTTGTACTTTTTGCAGAGAAGTCCTCTTCTTTTGTTATTTCTTTCCTTATCTTGATCAGCCTTTTATTTCTTTCTCTTTTTCTTCTTTCCTTCATTATCTGCTCACCACGTGCTTCTTGCTTTGATTGTTTGAGAAGTTGTTATTCGCAGAAAATACCTGGGTTTGGATAACTTAATTTTGATTCGTATTTGGATGAGGATGCATCTGTTCTTATCTTCTGACTCGTCGCGTGCCAGTCGACTGGCTTGGGGAGCAGTCGACTGTGCCGAGCCTTATCAAACTCTCTGTCCAGTCGCCTGGTTGAAGAGTCAGTCGACTGATGCTCTGTAATATTCTGAGTTCATCCTCAAAGTCTGTGTTAGTCTGGAATCTGCTTCGTTTGGCTGTTTTAAGCTGTTTCCTATGGAAAAAGAGAAAAGAAGCGTAAATACCACATATAGAGCATTTAAATGTTCAATTGCCTTAAGATTATTGCTCCTAAAAGTGAATAATATTTGGTTCATCAGGTGTGCCGATCTGCTTTCTGACCGGGCCCCATGCGCTAGTGGTTTTTCTCCAACCCTTGAACGATTCGTGGTTTCGGCTTCCGAGGTCGTAAGCCTCGAGTTGCTCACGGGTGAGAGGGGAATCGATCGAGTCCTGGGGCCCGGGGGGCTCGTCGAGGACGGTGCCTTAAAACTTTTAATCCAAATTTTCTCTTGCTTCCTGGGACAGATGCGGGGTGTCCGGGTCCGAAGTGCTTCATCCGGACGACGTGGCGCGATCTGACCCGTTGGATGGTGGCGCAAATCTCGAGACGGGCCCAGTTCCCAAGAAAATGTTATCTTGTCGTTCAGCGACGCTGGCAAGATCTGCACCGTCAGATCGAGATCTTACACGAATGTTGAGGCGAAAGTGAATTTTCTCCGTTTTGGGGCTCGGATGGGCACTTGCTCGGTTAGCCGACCGGGCCCTTTGATGTTGGGGTCGGATCGCACGTCGCTCGGATTTTGATCCCGTGTGTGCCGAGCTACTTGACTTGTATCGAAACGTTTTGTCTTTTCGCCAACAGCTGCTGTTCGGTCACAAAGTCGTTTGGGCTTTTGCAACGTTTCAATAGCAGGCCAAGAGTTGCGCCCTTATGTTAGGAAGCCCAAGAGACTTTTTCTTTTACTATAAATCTTCACTCCCCCACCCCAAATCTCATTATTCACTTTTACTTTCTCTCTCAAGTTTTTACTTTTCACCATCGAAGTTTTTAGCTCCTGGGTGGTGCTGCTAGCTGTCGCGGCCAGGCATTTCTTTGCTCCGGTAAACTTTTCCGACCGTGACAGTCACTTCAAGGTCAGTCTCTCTCCTTTCTCTTTAGAAAAAATGGTTAAGATTACTTCTTCGGATGAGACCCCCGCCTTGGACCAAGTCGTTAGCCGAGCGGGTAAAGGAAAGGAGGTGGTAGAGCCGACCGAGCAAACCGTTGTTCAGCCAAGCAAGAGTGGTGAGGTCGCCGAGCCACCCCAGGAGGTTGTGGCGAAGTCCCAGAAGGGTAAGGGAGTGGTTATGATCATTGAGCAGCCAAAGACGGCAGGGGAGTTCGGTCGGCAGCCGATCATTCTGTCGAGTGTAGGGGGTGTTCGGAGCTATTCCGAAGAGATGCTGGAGAAGGTGACCCAGGGCACCGCCAAGTCGGTAGAGGAGAACGAGCCGAGAGAGTTGTCCGAGGTGGACCATATCATTTCGGTTCTTACGGGGGCTGATTTGCATCGGATCCGGACTGGATTTCAGATCCCTGCCGAATATGGGCTGCTTCTCCCGGGGCCTGGTTTCCGAGCCTGCACGTCGTCTTCGGCCGACGCGTGCATTTTTCCGATAGACTCCTTAGCCGCCGGGCTTCGCTTTCCGCTTCATCCGTTCATTGCCGAGGTCCTCAATTGGTACGGCCTGTGCCCCGCCCAGCTGATGTCGAACACTTGGAGGCACGTTTTGGCGTTTGTTCTTCAGTGTCAAGAGATCGGCGCCGAGCCAAGTCTGTTCCTCCTTCGGAGTCTCTACCGCCCTTGTCAGCCGAACAGGAATGAGCAAAGGTTCTACCTTTTGCCGCGGACAGGCGTGAAGTTGATCGAGAACCCGGACTCGATCAAGCATTGGAAGGAAAAGTATTTCATTGTCCGAGCTCCCGCACCCTGGGCAATTCCGATAGCTTGGTCGAGGGAAGGCCTGCCCAAGCGAGCGAAGAAGGAGCCGGTGCTGAGTGACGAGGAGACGGAAGTCCTCAAGAAACTCCTCGGCCTGCCGACGCTAAGTTGGAAAGACATTACCAAGGAGGCTTTGTTCCGAGGGGGTCTCAGTCCGATCGACCCCAGTACGCTTCTGGTATTTTTACTTTTTGCTTGAAGTTCTTGAAAATTTTTCTAATTTTTTTCATTCGGTTTGTACAGAGTCTTCTAAGATGGACTATAGGGCGTTGATGGCGAAGGCCAAGGTGGCTAGGGAGCAGGAGACGAGAAAGAAGAGACCCTCGACAGGGCCTCAGGGCGGCCGAGCGCCGAAGATACCTTCGGTCCCGAAGACCACCGACCTGCAGGGTGTCGTTGCTCCGGATGCCGATCCCCAGCAGGAGAAGTTCGTGGCCTCCGATCCTCCTGTCTCGGATGCGCCGATTCCAACGGCGAAGGCAGATGCTCCCGGCTCGTCGAGCGGCGCGTTCAACGTGAGCAAGGTGTTATCCCTCCAAGTACCGCCCCTCACTGCCGAAGCGGAGAAGATTCTGACCGAGGGGCACAAGCAGATCTTCGTCCCCGACTGGCAAGTGATGAAGGTCGACGATTTTTTGGGCGACGGCAACATTTGTATGCAGGCGGTGAAGCACCTGCCGACCCCAAAGGACCAAGCGGCCCTTAAGTCCGGGGAGGTCGGGGACGCCACAATGCAGATTGCTCGGAACACGATGTCAGTAAGTGGACCGAACACTTTCTTCTTGAAGCATTTTTTCCGAAATTTTCTAAGTTTCTAGGTCCGGACCTTAACGGTTTGTTCTCTTTTCAGACCCTCTGCCACTTCAACTTCTTGCTCGAAGAGTTTGCGAGCAAAGAACAAGAGCTGACGGCGCAGTATGACCGGGAGAGGTCGGAGCGCGCAAAAGCTGCTCGATGCTCGATGCTGAGCAACTCCTCTCGGCATAACGCGGTGCCGAAGTGGCAGGGTTGGAGGCGCAGCTGGCCGACGCCGTTCAGCGGTCGAAGGACGAGGCAGCCAAGCTCGAGGCCTCGGAGAAGAAGAATGCCAAGCAGAAGAAGGAGCTGGCCAAGGCTCGGTCGGAGGCGGAGAAAGCTCGGTCGGAGGCGGAGAAAGCTCGGAAGAAGACCGAGAAGATCATGGCGAAGCACCAATCGAAGGTGGCGAAGGCGAAGGGGGCTGTCCAGCTAGAGGCCGAGCAGCACATGTTTAAGAACATGGAGGATGCGTATGGCCGAGCCCTGCTTCATATCGCCGCTCGGAACCCGGGGTTCGACACATCTTCCTACCACTTCTACGACCCCGTGGAGGGGGAGGAGGAGCTTCCCCCGGTGATGCTCAGCCCCGAGGGACAGGCCGACGGTGTCGAAGGCCCGGGCGAGACTGAGGCCGAGGGTGAGGGGGAGGACGACTCCGAGGAGGAGAGCGAGGGCGAGGACGAGGACGAGGACGAGGTCGAGGGCGAGGACAAGGCCGAGGGGTCGGCAGACCCGAGCGACAAAAAGGTCGACCCCTGACTTGGTTGCGTCTTTGGTCTCTTTTTTTGTAAGGCCTGACTGCGGACTGGCCACCGCTTTTGTAACGCTTTTTGAGTTTTGAATGAAAACGTTTTTTGTTTGGCCAAAAATTCTCCAAGTGTTAGTCCCTGGATTTTGTGTTTGATTAGTCGTTTAATTTCTCCAAGTGTTGGGCGTCGGATTTATCTTTGCTTTTCAGGTGAAGTTTGGTCCGATCACGGAGGTTTCGTACCTTCGTATGGAGCTGACCAAAACAAAGCGAGAGCTTTCCCATAACCGAGAGAGGCGGTTTTATATGTTCTTGAAGCTGGAGGAGATAAAGGTAGCTGCGAGGGGGTATTGTCGCGAGTTGAAGCAACTGCGGAAGCAACCCCAAGCTCCTTGTCCTGAAGGTGAGACTGAGCGGCTTCGTAGGGAGCTTTCCGTCGTCGAGCAAAAGAATAACGAGCTATTGGCCGAGATCCGTCACTTGGAGTTAACGGAGAAAGAACACTCGGCAGAAGAAGAGAAGCTAGCTTCCGAGTTGGAGAAGGTGTCATCCGAGCGCCAAAAGCTGTTGGCCGAGGTCGACAAGCTTAGGAGGATTACGATAGACAGGGGGATCGAGGTCACCCATTATCGACGACTCGCGACCGATAGCGCCAATGTCTCGGGCTCTTCAAGACCTCCTCGTTTGAAGATGTCGACAAAGGATGATGCTCTGAGAGATAGGATTATCGAGTTGGAGGAAGAGGTCGCATCGCTCAAGCCTCTGCCTGAGAGGGCCAACGTTCGTAGTACGTCGTGTACTCGCGAAGAGAGCGAGAGAGGGATTACTTTTTACCAGCTTGCGACTCGTTTGCCTGCGGCGAGGCGGAGTCCTGCTGACGCTCAGAGTAGTGTAGCTGTCTCGTCTAGCGGTGCCTCGGTCGGCGCCACAGTTGGAGTTAGCGGCGAAGGGGGATCTCGCTTCGCTGGTTTGGAATCGAGCTCGGAGGTTAGGCGTCGCCGCCCCCGCGTTTCTTTGAACCGAAGCGTACCCCTTCCGAAGAGGCACTAAACAAGTTGTCCTATGTTCCTTTAAGGTATTGTAAAACTCTGTTGTAGCGTCGGTCTAGTTGTATGTAGAGCTACTTTATTTGAATAAAAGTCTGAAAGTTTGTTTTGAAAATTCTTGAAGTGTTGGACTTCGGCAGTGTTTGAAATTTTGTTGTTCGTCTCTTCCTCTTTTCAGCTCGCGGTGGAAGCTCAAGACGCCGACCCCAGTCGCTCGGATGACCACGCTCGAACCGAGGCTGGCTCGGGGGTGACGAGGTTGTGCTCGGCGAGGTGCCGAGAGCCGCTCTATGAAGTCGAGCTGGGATTGCGCCGAGCCGGAAGCAAGCGGGACCACATTCAGCTCATCCTAGGTCAGCGAGACGTCGAGATCCGGTGTCTGGAGAGCAGGATCGCCGAGATGACCCCTATAGGAGAGGACGAAGATTCGCCGACCGCCTTTAGCAATGCCCTTCGGATCCAGTGCGTTCGGCACAATTTGTCGAAAATAATAGCCGAAAGGGACGATATGCTCTCTGAGATCCGTCACCTGCAGATTGTAGAGGCGAAGCTTCGGACGGAGGGAGAGGGACTAGCGGCCGAGGTTGCCAAACTGACGAC
Organism: Hemerocallis citrina; assembly: GCA_017893485.1. Classification (NCBI taxonomy): domain Eukaryota; kingdom Viridiplantae; phylum Streptophyta; class Magnoliopsida; order Asparagales; family Asphodelaceae; genus Hemerocallis; species Hemerocallis citrina. Next base: position 279,013,954 of record CM030360.1, on the reverse strand, counting down.
CGAACAGGACATTGATGATTTTTTCAAAAGCCATGTGTAGTGAGTCAGCATTGTAACTTTTGTTCTTTAAGGCCTTGTAACCTTGTTGTTTGGAAGAGTCGCCTTGTATCGTGTCCCAATTATTAATGATATTTCTTTCTCGAACTTGCATGTCCTTTGTAGCTTTGTGTAGTCATTTTGTTTGTGACTGTGTTCATCGCGCCGAGGTTCCCGAGCCGACCCCTTTCTCGTTCGCGGTTCGACGCCGTGGCGCGATCTGGGCCGCTGGATTTTGGCACGAATCTCGAGGCGGCTCAGTTCTCAAGAAAATGCTATCTTGTCGTTTAGCGACGCTGGCAAGATCTGGGCCGCCTGATCGAGATCTGACACGAATGTTGAGGGAAAAGTGACTTTTCTCTGTTTTTGGGCTCGGATGGGCACTTGCTCGGTTAGCCGACCGGAGGTCTAGGAGCTCGGCTGTTCGAGCGACGTGGCGCACTCCGAGCCTACCTCTTGCTCGTTCGCGGTTCGGCGACAAGAGCGTTCGGCCAGTGGTGCCGAGCAGCGCTTCGGTCTCCTCTTCTTGCAAAGTTGCGAGATGAGTCGAGCCTTACCCAATGGTGGGCTCGCCGATCATCGTGAGAGTTCAACGGTCGTGGGAGCAATTCCGAATAGCGACTCACTCCTAGCCCGCTTAGAAGCGAGCTCGCGGAGCAGAATCGAGCCAAGTGTTGGACTCCAGAACCATCGTCAGAGTTCAACGGTCGTGGGAGCAATTCCGAATGGCGACCCACTCCTAGCTCGCTTAGAGGCGAGCTTGCAGAGTAGCATCGAACCAAGTGTTGGACTCCGGAACCATCGTTAGAGTTCAACGGTCGTGGGAGCAATTCCGAATGGCGACCCACTCCTAGCCCTCTTAGAAGCGAGCTTGCGGAGTAGAATCGAACCAAGTGTTGGACTCTGGAACCATCGTTAGAGTTCAACGGTCGTGGGAGCAATTCCGAATGGCGACCCACTCCTAGCCCGCTGAGAAGCGAGCTTGCGGAGTAGAATCGAACCAAGTGTTGGACTTCGGGACCATCGTTAGGATTGTTCAACGATTATGGGAGCAATTCCGAGCGGCAAACTACTTCTGGCTCACTTAAGAGCGAGCTCGCGAAGTAGAGTCGAGCCGGGTATTGGACTCCGAACCATTGATTGAATAAAGAATAAAGGCGGAGATAGACACAAGCAATTTTAAAAGTACGAAAAAGCATTCTTTATTGATAATTGACGGCGAGCCATTTTTACATATGACAACTTAAGAGAGGAATTACAAGTTAGAGGAGAGGAATGGTTCGACACCCTGTGATACTTAGAGAGGCGCCGAGGTGCTTTCTTGGTATTTTAAAAGGTGGTCGGCATTCCAGGTCCTCGGAATCTCCCTGCCCTCGAGGTTTTCCAGACGATAAGCTCCGGGCCGAACTACCCTTGCGATCTTGTAAGGTCCTTCCTAATTCGGGGCTAGTTTGCTCTTCTGACTGGGGAAGGAGATGGCTAGTTTTCTGAGGACTAAGTCCCCCTCCTTGAGATCGGTGGGTCGGACTCTCTTGTTGTACGCCAATTCGATCCTACTCCGGTAGTTCTGTTGGCGGATCGACGCCCTTTCTCTCAGTTCGTCCACCAGGTCTAGGTTCGCCCGGAGGTCTCTGGCGTTCTGTTCCTCGTTGTAGGATGCGAGGCGAGGAGAAGGTATTCCGACTTCGAGAGGTATCACTGCCTCGGACCCATCGGTGAGGTTGAACGGGGACTCTCCTGTGGGGGTCCGTTTGTTGGTGCGGTAGTTCCACAGAACGTTGGGGAGTTGGTCGACCCATAAGCCTTTGGAACATTTGTCCAATCTCTTCTTGATACCAGAGAGGATCTGCCAGTTAGCGTTCTCCGCCTGGCCATTCGAATGTGGGTGGAAGATGGAGGAGAAGTGCTGTTGGATGGCAAGGTCTTCACATAAAGCTCAGAATGCGGCCCCAGTAAACTGAGTTCCGTTGTCTGTTACGAGGACACGGGGGACGACGAATTGGCAGATGATGCTCTTCCAGAAGAATTGAAGCACCTTGTTCTCGGTGATAGTGGCAAGGGGCTCGGCCTCAATCCACTTCGAGAAGTAGTCGATGGCTACGACCAAGAACTTGAACTGGCCCGGAGCTGGAGGAAATGGCCCTAGTAAATCCATCCCCCACATTGCAAAGGGGATAGGACTTGATAGGGAGGCGAGGTTGGCTTGGGAGAGGCGACGAATGTTGGAATGTCTCTGACAAGAGCCACATTGCCGAACGTGTCGCTCGGCGTCTTGGAGAAGAGTCGGCCAGAAGTATCCGTAATTCAGAGCTTTCCGAGCCAAAGACCTAGACCCTGAATGTGCCCCGCCAATGCCTTCGTGGAGCTCCTGTAAGGCGTAGTCGGCCTGTTCTGGGGAAAGGCATCTCAGGTACGGTCGGCCATCTATCTGCGAGAAGGAGCGCTTGTACAAGATTCCCTCGATCAGGACGTACCGCTTGGCCCTGGTTCTTACTCGGCGTGCTTCTTTGGGATCCTCGGGGAGGAGTCCGTCCCTTAGGAATACCACTAACGGTTTCATCCAATTAACTTGCAGTAGGACCGGCAATGACTCCACAGAGTCGAGGGTCTCGTCTTCTATACTCGGTTTCAAGAGGACCTCGATCAAGACGGTCTGCTTGAGACCTTGGAAGGAGGATGAGGCCAACTTGGAGAGGGCGTCGGCCTGTGAATTCTCTTCTCGAGGGACTCGTTGGATGAGTGCCTCTTCGAACCGGGCCATGAGGGTTCGGACTTTGGCAAGGTACTTCGCCATCCGTTCGTCTCGTGCCTCGTAATCACCCAAGACTTGGTTCACAACCAGCTGAGAGTCACTATGGATTCGGAGGCGCTGCGCCCCGGCACTTCGAGCAAGTCCGAGGCCAGCGATTAGTGCCTCATACTCTGCTTCGTTGTTTGAGGCCTTGAAATTCATGCGAAGGGCATACTAGAGGACGAAGTCATCTGGACCCGTCAGGATGATACCGGTGCCGCTTCCCTCGTTGCAAGAGGAACCATCCACGAAAACCGTCCAAATAGGGGGTCCGTTCGAGACATGGCTGACTTCGGGAATGGTGGTCTCGACGATGAAGTCCGCGAGGGCTTGAGCCTTGATCGCAGTCCGGGGCTGGTAGGAGATGTCGTGTTGGCTCAGCTCGATGGACCATTTCATAAGCCGGCCTGAGGTTTTCGGCTTGTGGAGGACCTGCTTCAGCGGTTGGTCGGTGAGGACCACAACCGAGTGGGACTGAAAGTATGGGCGGAGCTTCCTTGCCGCCATAACCAGGGCGTAGGCCATTTTTTCTACCTTCGGGTAGCGGAGCTCGGCGTCCCGAAGCACCTTGCTCACATAGTAAATGGGCCTCTGAGCCCGGTCTTCTTCCCTCACCAAGACGGCACTTAGGGTCTGCTCGGAAGCAGCTAAGTAGATGAAGAGGGTTTTCCCTGGAACGGGCTTGCTGAGCAGGGGAGGATTGACCAAGTAGGCTTTCAGCTGTTTGAACGACTCCTGTTGCAGTTCGCCCCATTCAAAACCCTTGGCCCCCCTGAGAGCCTTGAAGAAAGGGAGGCACTTTTCCCCAGATTTCGAATGGAATCGCCCAATAGCGACGAGGCGACCCGTAAGCCTCTGCACTTCCTTGACGTTCCGGGGTGCAGTATGGCTTTAATTTTTTCAGGATTTGCTTCGACCCTCGCTGGCTGACCATGAAGCCGAGGAACTTTCCTGACGAGACCCCGAACGCACACTTGTTCGGATTAAGCCTCATGTTGTTCCTTCTCAGTACGCCGAATGCCTCCTGGAGGTCGGCCACGTGGTCGGTACCTCGGACGCTCTTCACGAGCATGTCGTCGACGTATACTTCCCTGTTTCGGCCTATCTGGCTTTGGAAGACTTTGTTGACGAGGCGCTGGTAGGTGGCTCCAGCGTTCTTCAATCCGAACGGCATAACTCTATAACAGTAGAGGCCTTGGTCGGTAATGAAGGAAGTCTTCGGAATGTCCGGGGGGAACATTCGGATCTGGTTGTAGCCAAAGAAGGCGTCCATGAAGCTGGGGAGCTCATGGCCCGAGGTGGCATCGATGAGGGTGTCGATATTCGGGAGAGGGAACGGATCCTTCGGACACGCCTTATTCAAGTCTGTGAAGTCGATGCATATCTTCCAGGAACCATTTGACTTCTTAACCATGACGACGTTGGAGAGCCACTCGCGGTAGTTCACCTCCTGTATGAACCGAGCTTTTAGGAGCTTGTCCACCTCCTCCTTGATGGCTTGTTGTCGCTCGGAAGCGAATTTATGCCTCTTCTGCTGAACCGGTCTGCACCCCGGTTCGACGCTGAGGCGGTGCACTAGAAGCTCCTCGGAAATCCTGGGCATATCCGCGGCGGACCAAGCAAATAGGTCGCGGTTCTCCCAGATGCACTGCACCAAGTCGGAACATAGGGCAGTCGGCAGGGACTTGCTGATGAGGAACTTTCAACTCGGGTCCTCGTCCGAGAAGAGCACTTCTTCCAATTCGTCCGTCGGCTCGGACGTGGGTCAGACGTTCGGCTCGGGGATCTCTAAAGTCTGGAGGGAGAGCACCGGACCCCCAGTGGAAGTCATGTAGCACTTTCGAGCCGTCTCTTGGCTGCCCCTGACTTCTCCCACTCCCGCCCGGGTGGGGAACTTCATCTTGAGGTGGTATGCCGAAGGAACGGCTTCCAGGGCAGCTAGGCCAGGTCGGCCCAAGATGACATTGTATGCAGCCGAGACATCGACGACCATAAAGTCCATCGGCTCTATCCGGGTGGTAGGGGTTTTCCCAGCAGTTACGTCCAGGGTGATAACCCCTTCGACAGTTACTGGTACCCCCGTGAACCCGTGGAGCGTGTAGCCGGCCGGTTTGAGGCGATCCCTGGATAGTTGCAGCCCTCAGAAGGCCGAGAGGAAGAAGATGTTCACGGAGCTCCCGTTGTCTACCAGGATCCTCTGCACTTTGAAGTTCGCCATGCAGAGGTCGATAACAAGTGCGTCGCAGTGGGGAGTTCGGACCCCCTCGAGGTCTTCATCAGAGAAAGTTACTGGGACGCCAAGGCCTTTGGGGGGAGGGGCGCCGTGAACTGAGTTGACCTCTCGGACGAAGGCTTTCCGAGAGGAGTTGGAAGAGCCCCCCATTGGACCCCCGTGGATAAGGTGCAGAACACGTTCCTCCTCGAACTCGGGGGGTCTCATCTCGTCGCTCGGAGCGCTTGTTAGCCCCCCGAGGCGGAGGAGTGGTGCGATCTCCCCGATCATTTTTCTTCACAAACTTAGCCAACTGCCCCCTCTGGATGAGGGCCTCTATTTCGTTCTTCAGCGCCCGGCAGTCGTTGGTGTCGTGGCCATGATCCCGGTGGTAACGACACCACTTCTCCTTGTTCTTCCTCTTGGTCGGGGTGTTCATCCTCGGAGTGGGAGGTATAACTCCCTCCTTCTCGACTTCCATCAGGATGGTGGAGACATTGGTAGTGAGAGGAGTAAATTTCTCGAACCTGGGAGGAGGACGGCGCTGACCGCTATTATCTTTCTGTAGCTTCTTGGCCCCTTCCTCTTCCGTTGTCTTTCTCTTCGACCCGGAAGCGGATCCTCCGAAGCCCGGGAAGCATTCGGCTTCCTCCGCCCGAATATATTTCTCGCATCTAAGGAGAAGGTCGGCAAAGTTGTGCGGGGGCTTTTTGGCGAGGGACGACCGAAGGTTAGAGTTGAGGACGTTGGATTGGAATGCGACGGTCGCCACTGACTGGTCGAGGGAGGCGATGGACCTGACCTCCGCAGTAAACCTCCTCACATTGTCCCTCAACTTCTCTCCCCTCTCCTGTCGGAGGTAGAGTAGAGAGAGGCTGGTCTTCTCCGTTCGTCTACTGCTCACAAAGTGGGTTATGAAGAGCGTTTCGAATTGCTCAAAAGAGAAGATGGAAGAGGGAGCGAGTCGGGAGTACCATTCCCGTGCCGAACCCTTGAGAGTGGCGGGGAAGGTTTTGCAAAGCATGGCGTCGGAAGCTTGGTGGATTAGCATTAAGGTCTTGAAGCTCTCGACATGATCAACAGGGTCCGACTCCCCTGAGTACGCTTCAAACTGCGGAGGCTTGAAACCCCTCGGGATGGGAGCCACCATGATAGTCCGAGAGAAGGGGGGTTTACTGGGGCGGACGGTCCTTCCTCTCGACTCCTCTTCCTTGTCCATTCGACCGATGCGCCTCTCCATCTCGTGGAGACGACGGTAGAGGGCATCGTCCCTCCGGTGGTAGTCAAACGATCCCCTGGACTCATCCTCATAGGAAGGGGAGCGGGGACTACGGCGTCGATAGTCCTGGGATCGGCAAGGACTATAAGGGTGTTGCTGGTGACTAGGACCCGGAGGAGGACTTATGGATCGGTGGCGAGGACTTGGGACCCGTGGGGGTGTTGGAACCCTTTGGGCATTATTGTTGTTGTGGCGAAGGTTGAGGGCCTGCAACACCGTTGCCTGGAATTGTTGGAACTCGGCACGAGTGATGAGTGCCTCATCGTTCCTCGGATGATGTCGACCAGCGGGGGAATGTGGCCTCCTCCTACGACGCTCGGGAGATTTCCCCCGTCCTCTTCGGTCCGGAGACCTCCTACCATCTCGGCGATGAGGAGATCGCTCACCTTGATGTTGGCGGGAGGCTCCCTCTCGGGCCCGCTTCTCATCTAGGCAGTTGCGAAGGTCCTCATCCTTCTGCCGATTTAGAACGGTGTTGCGGAGGTCGGAAGCTCGCGGATTATGGGAGGCCATAGAATCTGAGGAGGCGTTGTGTACTGAGACATGGTCTGGGTGGAGAGGTTGCTTCTGCCTCCGCTGGTTCTGACCAGTGGGACCATTAGGGGGTTGTTGATTCAGAAGAGGGGGCTGGCCCTGTTGGAAATGGTCTTGGACCGGGGGAGGAAGTTGTTCGGGCTGCGGAGCAGGATGCACGGGGACTTCCTCTTGTTGATCGGTGGGGTTGGGTCCACGGTTGGAACCCCTAGACCTGACCTTTCTGGGAGGCATTTCTGGAGAAGAGCTAGTCGACGGGAAGAGGAGAGGCTGCTATTCGTATGGTTTCCCACAGACGGCGCCAATCTGTTACCGCTGAATCTGGTGTGGGGGTAAACAGATGAGATTTGTGAGTTCGTGGAAAAACCTGAATAGCGGATCCAAGCCTGCTGATTCCTGCCGCTCACCTGCAAGGAAGTGCGATACACCGGGGTTGATTCCGGCGACGCACCCTCCGACGCTCTTGTAAGTAATCAGTGATGATTAAGAAAGAGCTTAAGTTGGAAAAAGAGTGATTACCTGGTCACAGTGGTAGGTAGGAGGTATTTATAGTCGCCATGGGAGTCTGATCAGGGACCTGATTTCCTGTGAAACCGTTAGGAGTAAAATCCTCATAATTAGTTTAGGAAACTGATCCCTGATTCCCGGTGAGAGGATAACTGCATATCAGGCCCGTTGATTTAGTCAAATCAGTGACCCTGATCTCCTCTTGCTGGTCTGGATTTGTCTTGGGTCGGGACCCGTACCCAGCTGGAGTAGATCCGTTTCGCGGGTTATTGGATCTGTGAAGGGGAGATCCAGTGCCCACTTAGGGTCCATCTATATGCGAAATTACCGTTTTACCCCTGAGCTTCAAGATTCGTTCCCAATCTGGACGGTTCCGATTTAACCCCATTTTTAGCCATATCAATAATATTAGAGATATATTTTTTAAAAATCCTGAAGTCCACATCCTCATTCATGAATTAACACGTATAATGCACATATTTCTTTACCATCTTCATTTCAAGAATCAAGAAAATGGTTTGCCACTGCTATGTGCTTATGGCAAGGGGACGTAGCAAGAAAGTTGTAATGAGGGGGGGCCAAAATATGTAAAATCAGAGGCGAAGCCAAAAGTTTTGCTTCCATCTCTACTACTATAATGGGAGAAGGCCTTAGTGTAATTTGTCCATATCCCAACCCGTGCAATGCACGTCTGGTAGATTTTTTTTTTTTTGCCCTTTTCATTCCCCCCTTTCCCCACGTGCACAGCACGTGTATAATACTAGTTTTTATAACTTCAATAATTTATTTTTATAAATTAACATCTATAATAGTAAGATTTCTCTCATTCAATATACTACAAGAAGATTGAACGATTACAAAAAAAAAAATTTGATTTACGGTAGCTATGGTGCATGGAATTTTTTTCCATATAAAAGATAGAAGCCTAATGGAAAAACATCAATATTTGTTATGAATCTAAATGAAACTGAAACTTACACATAGCTTTAAAATCAAGATTTGTTGTGAGATCTTGAAGATAGTACGAAGTTTGTGGTGATCCAATGACCTGCATAAGATATTTTATTTTTATAAAAGTGGTCCCACCACGTCATATATTATATATAAAAACTCCAAAAAGCCAACCACACAAGTGCTAAATATATCATATTACAAAATATGCAGCTCCCCCCAAAGTCGGGGTAAAATAATGTTGCTCTAAAATGGAAAGTACACGTAAAGAAAGCAAGTACAGAAGTGACCCATCTCCATCCCTAGAACAACTACCCGTCCCGAACTACTCTCCCCCTCCTCGGCTTAGCTCCCCACTGGTCCCCTCGTCTCCACATGCTTTCTTATGCGCTCCAAACGGATCTGTCCATTGAATGTATAAATGAGAATAGTTTATGGATCATGGCAGGAAATAAAGTATATAGAACTGAAACACAGAGTATTGCGGTTTAGTCATAAGCACACAAAGCATCAACTACCAATACATACCAAGTGACCCTCACATTTCCCCTAAAGTTTCTATCCTCCACCCTCTCCAGAGGTCGCCAACTATTGTTGGCAAAACCTCAATCTCAGACCCCCCTACAAATTGTTGGATATATTGGTATATTCTCTCAATATAAATATAGCACGTGCATATGTCTAACACGTGTAATGAACGTACAATTGATTGGATATTGGAACGCGGGTGATATTGGTCAGAAATAGCATGGCCCATCCTGGACCACTGGATCCCCTCAGAGATGCGCGCACCATCTGATCCTTCTGATCTGCCACGTCAGCACCGGAAAACCGCCCGGAGCTCTGCCACGTCAGCCCGGAAACCGCTTCGGCGTCTGCCACGTCAGCCCTATACCGCCCGGCTTTTCCACCGCTTCAGCCATGCGGGTAACCGGGTCCGGCCCAGCCCCAAACGGGTCTGGACCCGATTGGTTTCCTCTATAAATACCAGACCCTCCCCCCTGTTTACAGGTAATCAATCTTTTCTCCACAAAACCCTAGTTACTGTTGCTATATCTTAAGTGACTGACTAGATCGTCGGAGGGTCTGCCACCGGAACCAACCCCAGTGTTTCTAGACCGTCTGCAGGTACACAAGACCTCGGATCCGAGCCCTCTGATCTGAGCCCAGACATACACCTCACTCCCAGCCCGTCGCAGGTACCGCTCGGCCAGCCAAGGGTCGTCTGACCAGCAGCTTTCTCCTTCAATACAAATCGAGTAAGAACTCACACCTGGTGCATCCACACGTCTCCCAGAAACAAACCGCATCAGGTTGGCGCTGTCTGTGGGAAAGCTACTTCGGAAGCCGACCCGAGTCCGACCGCCGAACTCCCATGGCCTCCAAAGGCAAGGGGGCTGCATCCTCCGTCAACCGACGGGACACACCCCAACCAAATACCAATGCCGGGCCACGCGCATCAAAGCACAGGGCTTCCCATCAGGGATCCCAGCGGAGTGCCACCCGTACAGTCCAGCCCGACCTACGAAGGGTAATCACCGACCTGCAGGTCAGCCGCAGTGGGGGGAGGGCCGCTTCCAACTCGGCCCCGAACCATCCTAGACCACCGCCGGAAGAACGGAGGCCAGCGCTCAGCCGAGTTGGAAGGCAACCTCCGGTCCAATTGGTCCGAGCCGAGGGAGCTCCTGTCACTCAACAGGAGTTCCAAGACTTCCGAAGAGAAATTCTTGGGGCTCTCCGACGGGCCCCCCGAGAAGAAGCCCGCCATTCCCGAACCAGGTCAGACGCCGAGGCAAACGCGTCCCGCCCCTTAACAAACCTGACGGAGGACGACGGCGAACTCTTAAGGCGCCTCCAAGAAATGGAAAATCGCCTCGATCACATAGGCGACGGTGGCCAAGGAGCGGCTCAGGGGTACAGACCTGTCCGACCCCCTTTCTCCGCCCTCATCCTCCAAGCGGAAATACCTCGGAATTTCCGACCACCTCAGTTCGAAACCTACGACGGCGAGGGAGATCCTGCTGATCACATAGAGGGTTTCAAAACCCTCATGATGATTCACAGCGCTTCGGATCCCCTGCTATGTCGAGCCTTCCCTGCCACTCTCCGGGGTCCTACTCGCGAATGGTTTTCCAAACTGACGCCCGGTTCCATCCACTCATTCGACCAGCTGGAAGGCAATTTTCTCGCCCACTTTGTCACCAGCCGGAAGGTGGAGAAGACAAGTGCTTCCCTACTGGGACTCAGACAGAAGGAGGGAGAATCACTCAGGGCGTTCGTCCGGAGGTTCACAACAGAAGCAAGGTCGGTCTCCTCTCTCGATCCGGGCATCGCCTCCGCGGCATTTCGGCACAACGTCCGTCATGGGCAGCTGAAAGCCTCTCTGGCGAAGAAGCCTCCCATCGATTTTCCCGACCTCCTCAACAGGGTTGAGAAATACATCAGGGCAGAGGAAGCCCTAAACCCAGATGAGTCCAGGGAAGCACCCGGAAAAGGGAAGCGGAAGGCCGAGGAAGTCGAGCCTTCTAGAAAGGCTCCGAGGGACGTGGGCACCATGAAGAAAGTACCGCCAGTCCCTCGCTTCGAGAGGTATACCCCACTCACCCAAAATGTTTCCTCCATACTCCTGGCAATCGAGGACAGGGACCTCGTTCAGTATCCCCCTCGACCGTCCAACAACACTAGCAAGAAAAGGGATCAACGGTTCTACTGCCGCTTCCACCGAGACAACGGGCACGACACGGATCACTGCCGTGCCCTGAAAGACGAAATCGAGGCCCTCATTCAGCGAGGGTACCTCCGGGAGTACAAGCGGGACGACGCTCGGGGACAGAGGGACTCGAGGAGCAAGAGAACCCCACCTCCTCCTCGAGCTCCCCTGCAGCTCCCCGAGCGAGAGCATGAGCTTGACGAGCCTGGGGGCCAAGCCGTATTACACTGCGTCCACAGGGGACCCATGGGAGGGGAGTCCAACACTTCCCGCAAGGCATTCGTCCGAGATGTCAACACCGTCCAAGGATCTCTCCCCCCTCAAATTCAACCACTCCCCGTCTCCTTCTCGGGTGACGACCTGGAGGGGGTGCGGCTCCCGCATTGCGACGCCCTCGTGATCAATCTCAGCATGGCAAATTTCGATGCTCGGCGGATCCTTGTAGACAACGGGAGCTCGGTCAACATTCTTTTCCTCGATGCTTTCGAGAACCTAAAGCTGCCCCGTAGCAAGCTCAAGCCAGCAGGATACACCCTGCACGGGTTTTCTGGAGTTCCGGTGACAATCGAGGGGATCGTCACGCTGGACGTCACGGCGGGCACGGCCCCAAACCGAAGAACCGAGTCCATGGACTTCATGGTTGTCAACGTCAAGGCAGCCTACAACGCCATTCTCGGCCGTCCAGGCCTCTGCTCTCTCCAGGCTGTCCCCTCGGCCTACCACCAGAAGATGAAGTTCCCTACCAGTACCGGGGTAGGAGTGGTCAGGGGAAACCAGGAAGCCGCTCGCTCATGCAACATGACGGCAATAGGAAGCAGAGTGTTTCCCCTCGACGCCGTGGAGATGCAGCCCCAAAGGACCCAGCTAGAGCCAGAGTCGGCAGACGAGCTGGAGGATGTCTCCTTCGAGACAGGGGATCCGTCGAAACAATTTCGAGTAAGTCGCTCCCTCGCATCCCGAATTAAATCCGACCTCATCACCTGTATTCGGTGCAATGTCGATCTGTTCGCCTGGAAGCCCTTTGACATGCCCGGCATTTCCGAGGATCTCATCATGCACAAACTCAGCGTGATTCCCGGGTCAAAGCCGGTGGTCCAAAAGCGACGTAAGTTCGCTCCAGAGCGACAAGAGGCGGTTAATGCAGAAGTCGACAAGCTCCTGGCCGCGCGCTTCATCCAAGAGGTCAGCTACCCCGAGTGGTTGGCGAACGTCGTCATGGTCAAGAAGGCAAGCAGGAGTTGGAGGATCTGCATAGATTTCACGGATCTCAACAAAGCGTGCCCGAAGGATCCATTCCCTCTCCCCAGAATCGATGCTCTTGTCGACGCAACATCGGGTCACGAGCTCCTGTCCTTTATGGATGCGTTTTCAGGCTACAACCAGATCCGCATGTTCCCTCCCGACATCGCCAAGACATCCTTCGTTACAGACCAGGGGCTCTACTGCTACAGGGTCATGCCCTTCGGGCTGAAGAACGCCGGCGCCACTTATCAGAGGCTCGTCAACCGGGTCTTCAAGGAGCAAATCGGGCGCAATATGGAAGTATATGTGGATGACATGCTCGTCAAGAGCCAGCGGGGGGAGGACCACGTAGCCGATCTGGAGGAGGCCTTTGGGGTACTTCGGACCCATAATATGAGACTCAATCCGAACAAATGCGCCTTCGGCGTCTCCGCAGGAAAGTTTCTTGGGTTTATTATCAGCCAACGGGGAATCGAAGCGAACCCCGAAAAGATCCAAGCAATCCTAGACATGGCTCCTCCCAGAAACATCAAAGAAGTCCAACGACTGACGGGGAGACTGGCGGCCATCGCGAGCCCAAAACATGCTTCTCTTATAAGCATTGGACTCGGCGCTCGGATAAAATCGCGAGCCCAAAACAGGCTTCTCTTACAAGCTGGGGTCTCGGCGCTCGGATAAAATCGCGAGCCCAAAACAGGCTTCTGTTACAAGCATTGGACTCGGCGCTCGGATAAAATCGCGAGCCCAAATATGCTTCTCTTACAAGCATAGGACTCGGCGCTCGGATAAAATCGCGAGCCCAAAACATGCTTCTCTTACAAGCATAGGTCTCGGCGCTCGGATAAAATCGCGAGCCCAAACATACTTCTCTTACAAGCTGGGGTCTCGGCGCTCGGATAAAATCGCGAGCCCAAAACAGGCTTCTCTTACAAGTATTGGACTCGGCGCTCGGATAAAATCGCGAGCCCAAACATGCTTCTCTTACAAGCATAGGACTCGGCGCTCGGATAAAATCGCGATCCCAAAACATGCTTCTCTTACAAGCATTGGACTCGGCACTCGGATAAAATCGCGAGCCCAAAATAGGCTTCTCTTACAAGCTGGGGTCTCGGCGCTCGAATAAAATCGCGAGCCCAAAACAGGCTTCTCTTCTAAGCATGGGACTCGGTGCTCGGATAAAATCGTGGGCCCAAACATGCTTCTCTTACAAGCATTGGACTCGGCGCTCGGATAAAATTGCGAGCCCAAACATGCTTCTCTTACAAGCATTGGACTCGGTGCTCGGATAAAAATGCGAGCCCCAAACGTGCTCTCGCACCGTCTCTATAAGAGAACATGTGCAGGAGCTCAGCGTCGACCCCGAGCACGGCGGGTGCCCTCTCCGAGGGCACAGCGACCTTGACGCTCGGCAGCGACGCTGCGCTACGCCTGCAATTGCCTTTCTCACCGGTATGGGGGCTCGGCACCCGTCCCTCGCTCGGTTTGGCCTCCTCGGAGGCCATCAACCGATGCTCGAGGCGACATCCGCCAGCCACGCCCGCACCGTCTCTACAAGAGAACATGTGCAGGAGCTCGGCGTCGACCTCGAGCAAGGTGGGTGCCCTCTCCGAGGGCACCGTGACCTTAACGCTCGGCGGCGACGCTGCGCTACGCCTGCAATTGCCTTTCTCACCGGTATGGGGGCTCGGCACCCGTCCCTTGCTCGGTTTGGCCTCCTCGGAGGCCGTCAACCGATACTCGATGCGACATCCGCCAGCCACGCCCGCACCGTCTCTACAAGAGAACATGTGCAGGAGCTCGGCGTCGACCTCGAGCAAGGTGGGTGCCCTCTCCGAGGGCACCGCGACCTTAACTCTCGGCGGCGACGCTGCGCTACGCCTGCAATTGCCTTTCTCACCGGTATGGGGGCTCGGCACCCGTCCCTCGCTCGGTTTGGCCTCCTCGGAGGCCGTCAACCGATGCTCGAGGCGACATCCGCCAGCCACGCCCGCACCGTCTCTACAAAAGAACATGTGCAGGAGCTCGGCGTCGACCCCGAGCAAGGCGGGTGCCCTCTCTGAGGGCACCGCGACCTAGACGCTCGGCGGCGACGCTGCGCTACGCCTGCAATTGCCTTTCTCACCGGTATGGGGGCTCGGCGCCCGTCTCTCGCTCGGTTTAGCCTCCTCGGAGGCCATCAACCGATACTCGAGGCGACATCCGCCAGCCACGTCCGCACCGTCTCTACAAGAGAACATGTGCAAGAGCTCAGCGTCAACCCCGAGCAAGGCGGGTGCCCTCTCCGAGGGCACCGCGACCTTGACGCTCGACGGCGACGCTGCGCTACGCCTGCAATTGCCTTTCTCACCGGTATGGGGGCTCGGCGCCCGTCCCTTGCTCGGTTTGGCCTCCTCGGAGGCCATCAACCGATACTCGAGGCGCCATCCGCCAGCCACGCCCGCACCGTCTCTACAAGAGAACATGTGCAGGAGCTCGGCGTCGACCCCGAGCAAGGCGAGTGCCCTCTCCGAGGGCACCACGACCTTGACGCTCGGCGGCGACGCTGCGCTACGCTTGCAATTGCCTTTCTCACCGGTATGGGGGCTCGGCACCCGTCCCTCGCTCGGTTTGACCTCCTCGGAGGCCATCAATCGATACTCGAGGCGACATCCGCCAGCCACGCCCGCACCGTCTCTACAAGAGAACATGTGCAGGAGCTCGGCGTCGACCCCGAGCAAGGCGGGTGCCCTCTCCGAGGGCACCGCGGCCTTGATGCTCGGCGACGACCTTAACGCTGCTACCGCCCGTTCCCTCACCGCGTGTTGAATTTTTTTTTATTAAGGTTTGAGGCGTCTGCCTTCCGCAGACGCCCCGAGCCTCGAGTCGGATTATTGGCCACTCTCTCACCCGCGAACAGCTCGGGGTTTACGGCTTTTTGCAAAACCAAAAACCCCGAACTGTTCGAGGATGGCAGGGGGGCCAGAGACTCGCGGCTCTCTCCGTTCAAACGGGTCAGTCGACCCTTCTATCGCCCAAGAACAACTCAGGGTTTACGGCTCGAACGAGCCCAAAACCCCGAATTGTTCCCGGACGGTGGAAGAGCCACCAAGCTTCGGACCTCTCCGAACATCCCAAACGATCGGTCGGCCCACTGCTCACCAACGAACAACCCGGGGTCCCATGGCCCTGACGGCCTGAACCCCGAATAGTTCAAGGGTGATCGGTGTGCCTCCGATTCGGGATGCGCGAAAATCTTATGTTTTTTGGACACCCGCCAGGGGCAGGCATCCGAGTCAAATGACTCACTGATTGAAAACTGAAAGGGAGTGGTGATTATATAGCCCACTGAGGCCTCATTTATTATGCCTGGGAATGTGAAACGGTGGAAGGCGAAACGTCGCCATAAATATTCATAGGAATGAGAAACGACACAATTATTGACGCGGTCGCGTCAATTGCGACTCCTCAGAGATTTCATACCAACTACCCTCGGCCTCCGAGGCAATCAAGGCTCCGGAGAACAAATCATCTTATTCATTACTCATTGCTTACAACTCAATGAACGAAGGTACAAATACAAAGAAGGCTCTCAACTCTCACACTCGACCGGGAACTCAAATTCGGGGCTCCTATGATGCCCGGCTATTCCGACCAAGGAGGACGCGCCGGCCACCGAGCTCTCCGCGTCATCCGGCTGGGCCTCGACCGGCGAGAGCGGCTGCGATCGTCCCGGGGTGGAGTTGCTCGCCTCTTCAACAAGACCAGCACCCAGTATGAGCTTCAGCCGACGGACCTCCAACTCTTTCTCCATGACCGCCTCGCGAAGAAATGATTCGGAGGCCGAGCGCCCACTAGAGGTACCCGAGACCGACCAGTCCGTCTCGATGACCCACCAGTCCCGGTCAGCTACAATTTTTCTCAAACGAGCCACCTCTAGGCCGAGCTCTCTCGACTTGTTCAGAAAGTAATTCTTGGCAGCCTCTCGGTCCCGAGCCAACTTTTGTTGACGAGCCAACTTCTACCAAAAGAAAAATCATGTCACAAAAAACGCAAGTGTTGGAAGGTCGGCCCAAAAATTATATTTCATTCCATTTCAAAATTTCGATACAAAAATTTGCGGTGGCCAGTCCGCCGAAGGCATTTACATCAAAAAGGAATAAAAACAAAAACATCTATTCTTGGGGGTCGAGTGGCACCTCTTCGTGACCTTGGTCTTCCCCGGTGCCATCACCGGCGCCGTCGCCACCAGGGGTCAGAGGCAAATCCGGGTTCCACCCAAAGCTGAGGTGGTCAACGTTGCACTCGGGGTAAATATACTTGAAGTGGGACTTGGCCTGCTCATAAGCCTCGTCCTGTGCCGCCACCAAGGTCTCCCCCAAGACCCCCTCCAAGTCCGCCACAGCCTTCTTCGCCTTGTCCTTCTCCGCCGCCTCGACCGCAACCTTCTTCAGCAGATCCTCTCGGTCCTGCTTATGGATCTTGTCCAGAGAGTCTAGCTGGGCCTCGTGAACGGCCACTTGGTCCCGGGCCTCCTTCAACTCGTCCTTCGCCTTGTTCAGCTCCCGAAGGAACTTCTCCGCCTGCTTCCGCTCGAATAGAATCTCCTTCTCCAGGCACTTATGGAAGTGCTGACCGTGGAGCATCGACTGTTACAAAGGAATCAAAGTTAGCGATAATTACAAATCAAGTAAAATCGGAAAGACCTCGGCCGACTTACCGAGAGGTTGGCTTGGGCCCATTGCATATAGGCCTGGTCGACCGTCTGCGCCGCCAAGGCCATTCCATCCCGTTCGGTAATGGCCTTCGAGACGAACTCCATCGCTACGGGTCCGTCGAGAATAGTGTCCCCCTTCAGGATCGACTAATCGGGGGCGAAGGGCATCGTAGCCATCCTTCCCACCAACTCCGCAGCGCTCGGGCGTACGGGGGGAAGCTGTTGCGACGGGGCCTCGACCGTCTTCCCCAAGCCCCCCGCTGCGTCTCGAGCCGACCTCGACGCATGGGACTGGTGCTGATGATGCTTCTTTTGCTTCTTCGCCGGAGATTGCCCCTCGGGGGCTGGGGGAGGTGCTTGGGAGGGCCCTCCGCCTTCCTGGACCTGGGCAGAAAGCTTCCTCTTCTCGGCAGCGAGACGATCCTGCTCTTCTTTCTTCTTCTTCTCCTGTCTCGTCTTCTCGGCCGCGACGAGCAGAATCTTCTTGGCTTGCGCCTGTTGTGTCGACATCCCTACAACAAGATAAGAAAAGAAAGGCTAAACGTTAACACGAAGGCAGAAAGATGAAAAAATAAGGAAAGAGACATACTAGGGTCGGCGGGACTCAGTCCGGCCATCGCTAGGTGAACTTCGGTCACCCGGGGCCACGCGATGCTGTGACCCCCGACTATCTCATCAACCTTCCCCCACTCCCTGGCAGTTAACTCGCTCCTCTTCGGAGGCTTGCGCTTCGGCTTCACGAAGTTCCACTGAGTCGGAATATCCCACGACCCTTCGGTCTTCACAACAAAGTACTTATCTCTCCAAAGCTTAATCGAATCAGGGTGGCCGTGCACCACTTTCTTGTTCGGCCTCGGGGTAAAGAAGAATACGCCCTCAATATCTCCGAGCGAACCAATACTAAAGATGGCCCGGAAGTAGGAAAGCCTCGGCCTCACCCCCTTCTCTTGGCACTTCAGGATGAAACAGATGAGGTGCGTCCACGAGTTGGGGCCGTACTGCATGGGGGACAGCTCCGCCCAGTTCAAGACCGTCTTTACGAAAGGGTGCAGAGGCAGCCTCAGTCCCGAGATGAAGGCGTCCTCTGGAAATATGCAATAGCCCGGAGCCAACACTGTCGTGGGGCGAATACCCGGGCTCGGTAGTAGGAGCTCGTACTCCCTCGAAATGTAGTAAGCAGCCCTGATAATATTGAGGTACTCCGGTCTCAAAATGCTCGGGGTGTTGTCCGCCGGGATCTTCGTCCTTGTGTTCTCCCCAGGCACGGGAGGGATCGGTTGAATGTCCTTGACATCGTCAGGATACATTCGTATCGACACGGGATTCCGAAAGGTAACCGGTGGAACATCAAGGCCCATCCTCGGTGCATTCTCGTCAGGCGAAGAGGGACTTTGAGGGATTGTCAGGACTCTCTTTTTTCGACGTGGTCAAGGCTTGCGCTCGGGGAGGGCATTGACAGGGGGGGTAACGGAGGCAGATCTTCTCCGACCTCGGCTGTCCCCTCCGGCATACTCTGACCGGCCTCCTGCGCACCAACACCCTCTCCTCCCTCCCCTTCCACGTTGACCTGCTCTCCTTCGTCACCCTCTTCATCATCATCATCACCCTCTTCATCATCATCACCATCCTCCTCATCATCATCCCCCTCCTCTTCGTCATCACCGACGTCCTTATCCGACTCCTCGTCCTCATCATCACTATCCTCGTCCACACCACCCTCTTCCATCGGCTCCTTCCCTGGCCTCCTAGACCTCAGTGGTTGCACAACGAAGACTACGTCATCGTCGCCTTCGGAGCCAGGTTCGGAGAAAACCTCCTCTTTGACCTGGTACTTACCCAGAGACGAGGACGTTTCCAATTCCGACTCCTGCCCCGAGCGACCAGACGAACTAGCCTCGGATCCAGACTGAGTACGCGACATTTCTAAAAAGAAAATTACTAACCTGATGCGTGGAAGGTTACGTTTTCTGCGAAAAATCCGCTGACAGCGATTGAAATGCCTGCCCTAAGTTAAAAGTTGGAAATGATGAGTGAGAATGTAAAATAAAGAAATGAGAGGGGATGGGGGTTTTTATAGAGGAGAGCGACGCCTCGATTTTCGCAAATAAAGATCTAGTCGTTGGATCTTATCTGGCAAGATCCAACGGCCGCTAAGATCTGAACCTACTTAGATCTTTGCGCCATGACGTCAGCAAAAAGGCGTGAGATTACCACAATACCCCTTCCAGTTTTCTAGACAGGAAAAATACCAAGAAGGAGGGCTCGGAGCCCGGATGGAAACTCGAGACGTGTCACCTCTTTCTCCTACTCAGCCACCGCTCGGAGCTCGGATAAAAATGCGAGCCACACGACCACTTCTCGTCAGTCTCGTTTCTTGGCTTCACTGAAGAGTAGATCCGTTCTTCATCTCCCGCTTACTTCTGTTCAACCCATTATCAATGTCTTCCAAAAAACGATCCAAATAGGTTTTCGGAATCAAAACGGATCCTAGAAGAAGAACTTTCGAAGAGGCAGTCTATAGCACCCGTGCATCTGTAGCAGTAGACGGCTTGCTGGACCCGTGCATCAGAGGGTTCGGAGCCCCTTCTCTTCATTACAGAGGGGTCGACGCTCGGAGCTCGAATCGAAGCTCGAGCCAGGCTACTTCCTCTTTCTCAGTGGGGGGCTCGACGCTCGGATCGAAGCACGAGCCAGGCCACTTCTCCTTCCTCGGTGGGGGCTCGACACTCGGATCGAAATTCGAGCCAGGCCACCTCTCCCTTCTCAGTGAACGCTCGGAGCTCGGATCGAAGTTCGAGCCAGGCTACTTCCTCTTCCTCAGTGGGGGCTCGACACTCGGATTGAAATTCGAGCCAGGCCACTTCTCCCTTCTCAGTGAATGCTCGGAGCTCGGATCGAAGCTCGAGTCGGCTACTTCCTCTTTTCTCATTGGGGGGCTCGACGCTCGGATCGAAATTCGAGCCAGGCCACTTCTCCCTTCTCAGTGAACGCTCGGAGCTCGGATCGAAGCTCGAGCTTGGCTACTTCCTCTTCCTCAGTAGGGGCTCGACGCTCGGATCGAAGCACGAGCCAGGCCACTTCTCCTTCCTCAGTGGGGGCTCGACCCTCGGATCGAAATTCGAGACAGGCCACCTCTCCCTTCTCAGTGAATGCTCGGAGCTCGGATCGAAGCTCGAGCCAGGCTACTTCCTCTTCCTCAGTGGGGGCTCGACACTCGGATCGAAATTCGAGCCAGGCCACTTCTCCCTTCTCAGTGAACGCTCGGAGCTCGGATCGAAGCTCGAGTCGGCTACTTCCTCTTTCTCATTGGGGGGCTCGACGCTCGGATCGAAATTCGAGCCAGGCCACTTCTCCCTTCTCAGTGAACGCTCGGAGCTCGGATCGAAGCTCGAGCTTGGCTACTTCCTCTTCCTCAGTGGGGGCTCGACGCTCGGATCGAAGCACGAGCCAGGCCACTTCTCTTTCCTCAGTGGGGGCTCGACACTCGGATCGAAATTCGAGCCAGGCCACCTCTCCCTTCTTAGTGAACGCTCGGAGCTCGGATCGAAGCTCGAGCCAGGCTACTTCCTCTTTCTCAGTGGGGGGCTCGACGCTCGGATCGAAGCACGAGCCAGGCCACTTCTCCTTCCTCAGTGGGGGCTCGACACTCGGATCGAAATTCGAGCCATGCCACCTCTCCTTTCTCAGTGAACACTCGGAGCTCGGATCGAAGCTCGAGCCAGGCTACTTCCTCTTCCTCAGTGGGGGCTCGACACTCGGATCGAAATTCGAGCCAGGCCACTTCTCCCTTCTCAGTGAACGCTCGGAGCTCGGATCAAAGCTCGAGTCGGCTACTTCCTCTTTCTCATTGGGGGGCTCGACGCTCGGATCGAAATTCGAGCCAGGCCACTTCTCCCTTCTCAGTGAACGCTCGGAGCTCGGATCGAAGCTCGAGCCTGGCTACTTCCTCTTCCTCAGTGGGGGCTCGACGCTCGGATCGAAATTCAAGCCAGGCCACCTCTCCCTTCTCAGTGAACGCTCGGAGCTCGGATCGAAGCTCGAGCCAGGCTACTTCCTCTTCCTCAGTGGGGGCTCGACACTCGGATCGAAATTCGAGCCAGGCCACTTCTCCCTTCTCAGTGAACGCTCGGAGCTCGGATCGAAGCTCGAGTCGGCTACTTCCTCTTTCTCATTGGGGGGCTCGACGCTCGGATCAAAATTCGAGCCAGGCCACTTCTCCCTTCTCAGTGAACGCTCGGAGCTCGGATCGAAGCTCGAGCCTGGCTACTTCCTCTTCCTCAGTGGGGGCTCGACGCTTGGATCGAAGCACGAGCCAGGCCACTTCTCCTTCCTCAGTGGGGGCTCGACACTCGGATCGAAATTCGAGCCAGGCCACCTCTCCCTTCTCAGTGAACGCTCGGAGCTCGGATCGAAGCTCGAGCCAGGCTACTTCCTCTTTCTCAGTGGGGGGCTCGACGCTCGGATCGAAGCACGAGCCAGGCCACTTCTCCTTTCTCAGTGGGGGCTCGACACTCGGATCGAAATTCGAGCCAGGCCACTTCTCCCTTCTCAGTGAACGCTCGGAGCTTAGATCGAAGCTCGAGCCAGGCTACTTCCTCTTTCTCATTGGGGGGCTCGATGCTCGGATCGAAGCACGAGCCAGGCCACTTCTCCTTCCTCAGTGGGGGCTCGACACTCGGATCGAAATTCGAGCCAGGCCACCTCTCCCTTCTCAGTGAAAGCTCGGAGCTCGGATCGAAGCTCGAGCCTGGCTACTTCCTCTTTCTCAGTGGGGGCTCGACACTCGGATCGAAGCACGAGCCAGGCCACTTCTCCTTCCTCAGTGGGGGCTCGATGCTCGGATCGAAATTCGAGCCAGGCCACTTCTCCCTACTCAGTAAATGCTCGGAGCTCGGATCGAAGCTCGAGCCACACCACCTTCATCTTTCTCGGAGGTAGCTCGGAGCTCGGATGGAATCTCGAGCCACACCGCCTTCATCTTTCTCGGTAGTGGCTCGGAGCTCGGATGGAATCTCGAGCCACACCTCTTTCATCCTTCTCAAAGGTGCCTCGGAGCTCGGATGGGAAATCGAGCCATACCAACCTCATCCATCACGATGGGGCTCGGAGCTCGGATAGAAGCGCGAGCACACCACCTTCGCCTTTCTCGATGGGGCTCAGAACTCGACGCTCGGATAGAATCCCGAATACCAAACGCTGCCCTCGCTCTTCCAACTAGAGAGGGGATCGTCCCCAGACCCTAGGAGACCGCCCCGCCGACCTCTAACGCTAGGTAAACGAGCCCCAAAAGAAGGCCTCGACATCCCCTCGCTCTTCCAACTAGCGAGATGGTCGTCTGCCGACCCTTCGTCCCGTCTGCCGAACCCTTGGTTTGTCCTCTGACCCGTGGGCTCGCCTGCCGACCCTTCGTCCCGTCTGCCGAACCCTTGGTTCGTCCCCCGACCTTTGGGCTCGTCCGCCGACCCCCAAAGCTTGACTCAGGCGTTCCTGGCTCTCTTACCCTTTTACTCCCCCTCCTGCGCGAAACTCCAAGACGAGGGATCCATTACTCCTGACCCATGGCCTCTTTAAGGGAAAGCACAGATCCTACCGTCTCACCCCGACATCTGCTCTTCCCCCAGAGGCAAAGAGTCGCTCCTACACGACTGGATCACCCAGCCCTACAGGAGCGTGGGGCTCATGATATGGGTCAGAAATAGCATGGCCCATCCTGGACCACTGGATCCCCTCAGAGATGCGCGCACCATCTGATCCTTCTGATCTGCCACGTCAGCACCGGAAAACTGCCCGGAGCTCTGCCACGTCAGCCCGGAAACCACTCCGGCGTCTGCCACGTCAGCCCTATACCACCCAGCTTTTCCACCGCTTCATCCATGCGGGTAACCGGGTCCGGCCCAGCCCCAAACGGGTCTGGACCCGATTGGTTTCCTCTATAAATACCAGACCCTCCCCCCTGTTTACAGGTAATCAATCTTTTCTCCACAAAACCCTAGTTACTGTTGCTATATCTTAAGTGACTGACTAGATCGTCGGAGGGTCTGCCACCGGAACCAACCCCGGTGTTTCTAGACCGTCTGCAGGTACACAAGACCTCGGATCCGAGCCCTCTGATCTGAGCCCAGACATACACCTCACTCCCAGCCCGTCGCAGGTACCGCTCGGCCAGCCAAGGGTCGTCTGAGCAGCTTTCTCCTTCAATACAAATCGAGTAAGAACTCACACCTGGTGCATCCACACGTCTCCCAGAAACAAACCGCATCAGCAGGTTTGTGGGCTTATAACCCGATACCCAAACCAGTATTTAGGAATAAATACTGGCTTGTGATAGCAGTCTAGGTATTCCAATTTTGATACCTAGGGTGAATATCTCAAGCAACTTAGATCTAGAGATAAACCCTAATTTCCCAATTGTTAATTTCTCACAAAACCTAACACAAATAACTTCCCAAGTCATCCTTGCTATTACACCCCCTAAAGGTATGTTATTCTGTTTCGTCATTCTCTCCACACCTTGGACACCTTGCCTTCTTCTTCTTCTTTTTTTTTAAAAAATTAAAAGATGACTAAGTCATCACTTTATTAAAAAGTTTTAACGAAACAGAATAAAAGAGTACATGGTAAGCCCGGGGGCGAATATAACATCACGAACATCGACAAAAGATCAAGAGCCTAAGTCGTCTATCCAAGGCGTCAAAATAGTTACAACCAAACAACCTCCAAAGGCTCCCATGAAGTATCTCGGGCATGGGAGCCGCCCCATAGTAGATGGCCCCTACTCCTCCCCTTCTTCCAAGCGGCTCTTCTTCCTCGAGCCAAAATGCCCTGTCCATTCATGAAAAGAGCAGTGAGTTTTATGCAACAAGACGGAGAATCTATGATCTATGCTATTAAAACAGAGATCGTTACGATCTAGCCATAGGTTCCATATGATAGCGGCAGCAGCGGTGTCTCAATCTATTCGATCCTCTTTCCTAATCCTATGACTTCTAATGTTTCCCCAAACTTCCATACTTGACCCTGGGCTCTGTAAAAGACCAAATCTATGTCCCACACTCTCCCATACCAGTCTAGATCTAAGGCAATTGAAAATACTGTGTTTCGTGTCCTCCTCCCGTCCTTGACATCTATTACAATCGGCATTCACAATAATTCCACTCTTCCTTAGATTCACCTTCGAAAGAATGATGTCGTTATCTACCAACCAAGGGAAAACTTTGACTTTGGGTGGGACTTTGATTCCCCAAATGACTTCCGCACCTTCGCTTCTTCGTCCCTCATCGTTTAGCCGCTTGTATAAAGAAGATACCGTGAATTCGTGCAATGTCCCCAATGTCCACCGTCTCTCATCCTCCTCCTGAGGTCTCTCATCCTCCTCCTGAGGTATGTATCGCCCTTGAGTCCTAATGAAATTGTTGAGTTGTTGGAGTTGACTGATGGATTCCTGATCAAGGATGTCCTTAACTTCCAATCTGAGCCTATTGTTGTTCCAAACATCACTAACCAACGTGTCTCTGTTAATAACTGCGTTTGCTGCAGATAGAAAAAGACTCATCAAGGTATTGTCCCCACACCATCTGTCCTTCCAAAATCTTATGTTTTTGTCGTTCCCCACCCTGTAGTTGGTGTGGCTATGGTAGGTGTCTCCCATCTTGGATACGCCTTTCCACAGGAAGGACTTCTTACCGTAGGAACTTTTATCCCCAAATTTGAACTTCCTTCTCTCTCGGTACTTAGTGAACGATTGGTACCACCAATTGTTGCGTTTGTTTGTCATCTTCCACCACCACTTACAAAGCAGCGCTTTGTTCATATCTCTAAGATTGATTATTCCCAATCCGCCGAATTCCTTTCTTTTGCATACCCTCCCCCAACTAATGAGATGTATCCCTTTCCCTCCCTCATTAGTCTCTTTCCAAAGAAATCTCCTTCTGCATTTGTCTATTCTATTAACTACCCAACTCGGCAATTCGTATATAGACATGAGATATATCGGAATACTGTTAACAACCGAATTCAACAAGGTGATCCTTCCCCCCAATGTTAGCATAGACCCTTTCCACCCAGCTAAATTATTCTCAATTCTATCGATAAGAGGTTGCCAATCATCCCTAGTTAAAACACTTGGTCTGATTGGGATTCCCAGATAGATCAGTGGAAATTCCCCCTTATTGCATCCCAGCATTTGTTGTATCGAAGTGATTGGAATAGAATAGTTGTCTCTTAGTTGAATGATGTAGCTCTTGTTGAAATTGACCTTCATACCGGACCATGCTTCGAAACATTTCAACACCGCACCCATTGCAATGAAATCGTCCTTTGACGCTTTCCCAAATAGGAGTGTATCGTCAGCGTATTGAAGGATCAAAACTTCCTCTACAATACCCATGATGTTGATGCCAAAATTTGCCATATGCCTTCTTCCATTTGCAATCATCCCTGCTAACCCGTCAGCTACAATAGCGAATAGCAGAGACGACAGCGGATCCCCTTGTTTGAGCCCCCTTTTGCATTTGATCTCTCTTCCTTGCACTCCGTTAATGATAAGGAACGACTTCCCTCCCCTCACACACTGATGAATCCATGACCTCCATCTCTCCCCGAATCCCTAAAGAATCAAAGCCTCATCTACTGCATCCCATTCAACAGAATCGTAGGCTTTCTGGAAATCAACTTTGAAAAGAAATTTGTCTGTTTTGTCCTTGTTTCCCCTGAAAACAATTTCATGTGTTGAGGCAACGCTGTCCATAATGTCCCTTCCTTTGATGAATCCACTCTAAGACTCTCCAACAATATCCTTTAGCTATGGCCCCAATCTATTAGCCAAGACTTTTGAAATAATTTTGAAGGAACCGTTCAACAAGCTGATGGGTCTCAAGTCTCCAACCTCTTTCAATTCAGATTTCTTAGGAATTAAGACTATGTTTGCATAGTTCAGTCTTTCCAATTCATCTTCCCTATTGTAGAAATCGTGCACAATGCGCATAAAATCCATTTTGATGATTTACCAATAAAACCTGTAAAAGAAAATGGGAAATCCGTCCGGCCTTGGCGCTTTATCCTGCCCCAAACTCTTAATAGCCTTTAAGACTTCGTCTTTGGTGAAGTTGCTCTCAATGCCATCACTTCCATTGAGTCTCGTGTCTGACAACATGTCTTGATTCAGGATACATCTATGGTCCCTTCTTTTGCCTAGAAGATCCTTATAAGTGTCGTTAATGTGCTGCGTGATCTTGTCTTCGTTCTCTCACCATGAGTTGTTCACCTGAAGTCCAGAGATGTTGTTACAGCGCCTTCTTCCATTCGCAATCCTATGAAAAAAAATTTGTTGGCTTCGCCCTCCTCTAACCATTGGATCCTCGATCGTTGTTTCCAATAATACTCCTCCATAGTTCCAATGTGTCGTAGATCCTGTCTATGCTTGTGCAGCTCGCCAAATTCAGCCTCTATTAAGTCTCTTTCCTCCTCAATTATCTCCAATTGCTGAATCCTTTCCCGTATTTCTTCCTTCATCCTTCGGTTCTGGCCAAATTCCACCTTGGCACACTGTTTCAATCTATTTCTTAACTTCCTAGTCTTTTCAATCCAACAGCCGACCGCAGATTTCGAAGTAGTGCCGGCGTTCCAAGATTCTTCGATGATCTTATGAATTCCTTGACTGAGCGTCCAAGCTTTCTCAAATCAAAACTGAAATCTACTCTTCCTATCTCCCTCCCCGCAATCCAGAGATAGCGGAGTATGATCTGAAGTGAACCTGACCAACGCCTTAACCTGGGCTAAGGGGAATTTTTCCTCCCATTCAGTGGAAACAAAAATTCTGTCTAACTTCACCAGAATTGGGGATGATTGTAAATTCGTCCATGTGTACTTCTTATTCCTCGTGTTGATCTCAAGCAAATCTAAATCGTTGATTATCTCGTTGAACCTATCCCCATCGTTCCGCGACGATCCTCTTCCTAGGTGTTCGTGTTGAAATCTAGTAATATTGAAATCTCCTCCTACCACCCAAGGCCCGCTACATCTTCCTCTAATACCTCGAAGCTCCTCCCATAAGGCTCTTCTTTGCATCGAGTCGTAGGGCCCATACACCGATGTGATCGTATGTACCCAACTATTAGAATGCCTTCTAACCACCACCGTGACCGAAAAACTCCCTGCGATGTCCTTGATAATCTCGTACACTCTAGGATCCACTCCAACCGCGATACCCCCTGAGTACCCTATCGAAGGTTTGAACCTCCAATCAAAAAAAACCTATGCCCCGCATGCTTTGGAAATCTTCCATGATAGGGGATTCTACTCTAGTCTCTTGAAAGGCACAAATGGTTGGCCTATTCCTAATGATAGTATCACTAATGAGTCTCTTTTTTTGATTTCTGACGCATCCCCCTAACATTCCAAAAGATGTACGTCATTACTTAAACAGTGCTTTATCCTCTAACCTCTAACCTCTAGACCCACAACGAACCTCCCTCTTACTCTATCCCTCGAGAGCTCTCTCCTCTAATAATTTTAACGTGAAACCGTTGTTTTTCTCTATTGGAACCCATGGCTAGACCGTAAAGACTAGCAAAATATATAAGCGAATCATCATTTAATAAATTCAGAACTGAATAATTAAAAGGCGATGTACCTCGACAAGCTGACATTGGTTCCCTAGTCTTTGCCGCTGCTCTAATCAAATCGTCTTCACTTGGACCACTCGACCCCCATTTATCCATCTGCCTTTTGCTTTTCCATTGGTATTCTACAGTATTGATGACAATGCTCGGCCCCACACTGTTCCCTGCACCATCTCCAGCCAACTCTCGGACTTGTCTAACCCACCTTTCATGGTCGGAGTCATACGTACTTCCCCCGCTTGGGATTCCATCTGGCACTGCAATTCTCCCATCCAAAGAGTCAATCTGAATGTCTTCGATCCTTTGATCCATTGTAATTCCCAAGTCCTCGTCTACAAGCTTGATCCCCTCCGCCAGCACCTCTCTATCTCCCGTATTCTCTGTGCCCTGCCCTTCATCCTCCAAATCTAACGCTGCATCGAGATCCCCCCCGCCCAAAGCCATTTCCCTAACATCCGTAAGCTCTTGTTGAGTTGAATTTGCAAATGGGCCCCAAACTGATTCATGGGCTGAGTTTCTTTCCCCTTAATCAATTTATTTCCATGAAGCCCAACCTCCGCAGGCCCATCTAAGCTTACATCCACACTAGGCCCACGTGATTCAAAAGGGAGAGGTAAGGTCCCTTTGCACGCCAATCCTTCAATCGCCGCCTGTATCGAGAGCTACAATTCATCCTTCGACAGAAACGAAAACCCCTGCAGTCTCGATCCGAGCGCACCCTCCCCATTTTCTGCCATTAATGCCTTCTTAAGAATCCCAGGATATGAGGAACCCTCTCCTTTGTCCACTGTGCAAAACCCCTTATCCCCTGCCATCTTCGTACTATGAACTTGACCCGTTCCTTCGTGCCGCTGTTTATCGTTGCTCCTGTCCATTGTCTGCTTCCCCTCGAGCTCTGCAATACGTTCCTCAGTTTGTAATGGACGTTTGAGATTAGTTCCATACTCATCAAAAGGTGTAGCTTGATCAGGTGCTATCTTGGAGATTGGACGATCCTGATTTTCTGGGATGCGATCGGACGGCTCTCCTTCATCGTCTACCTTCGAACCCTTCGAAAACCTATCTTTTTTCCTGTCGTCTGATCGCTCCTCTTCCTCTAGCGATGAAGCCTTTGCGAAGGAGACGTTCTTCTTTCTCTCGACAACGACTTTGAAGTTGTAACTCTCGCCTTCGAATTCGACTTGAATCATTGACGGAATATTTGAACTATTGTTACAACCGATCTTGATTCTAGCAAAATTGCACCTTTCTTGAGTGATGGTCGCTCTGTCCACCTCCTGCAGGAATCCAAAGGTGCGAATGGTATTTTGGAACCCCGATCGAAACCAGCAGTGGAACGGTAAGTTAAACAGACGAATCCAAATTGATGGCATTCCATTCACCTTCAGAGCTCCGTATTTAGTCGACCATTGGGAGAACGTGACGTAGAAGTCGTCGGAGCCCATACCTCTCTTACCGATCACCTCCTTCAATCGTTGCTCATCGTGACAGTAGACAAAGAAATCGCTGACGTTGAGGAGCTGAACTTTCCATGCCAACTTAGTCAATGGGGTAGTATTAGCATATAACAGCTTTTCGATCTCCTCCGCCGTTGGGTTACCGGTTTTGGACTTTGATAATAGAGCACATACGAAATCTCCGTTCGAAATCTGCCATTAACGGCGTTGAAGTGATAATCGCCCTAGTCACCACTCTTCCCCCTGCGAAGCTCTCCTGCGTTTGCTCTCGTTGGACTTGGTCGATGAGTTTGCTGAGAGCTTGGTGACCTGTGCTGGTGCGGCGCGCTTGAAGTGAGGGCAGTCCTTGGAAATGTGACCGGAGCATCGACAGGCGTAGGAGAACCAGTCGTTGACGCAGCTTGTGATCGTATGGCCCTTCTGTGCACATTTGTGGCACTGTTGGCCGGAGCCCACCGACATCGAGTCTTCCCTGAGCTGTCGTTTCTCCGTCTTGATCACCTTCCGTCGTCGCACAAGCAACCATTCTCCCTCCTTGTCATTTTTTGTAACCTGTTCACGCAGCGCCGGAGAGCTCCTCCTCGAGCTAAAGCGCAGTGGCGACTTCTCTCTCCCTGTGCCTCTGGTCACCTCCACGTATGATCTTTGCTTACGTTCCCCATGCACCATTTCGTCATCCTCCGACCCTGTCGAAGTGTCCCTAGACTTCTTTTCCTTAAGTCTATCCTCTTCTCGTCTATGGTGCTCACTCGACAACCCTCTATGGATTGAGCGAGGGGTTCTCAGGGTAGTGCGACTTCTCGATCTATTCGAGATGCCGTACTCTCCTCTCTCTCTTCTCTTTTCTTCCAAGCACTCCGCTCCGAAGTATCCTCCCTCCTACGCTTCACCATGTGGCGCTCCTCCCCTGCCCCGCCTGCCTGCTGTGTCCTTGGTGATCGACGCCCTGGTTACGGTTGCTAAGTAGGCTACTATGGTGGAGATCTCGTTCCCTTAGCTCTCTATCCTCTCTTGCTCTCCTGGTGTTGATGTTGGACACCTTGCCTTCATTTGGATATATTGGGTCTTCTGATATTTGCTTTACACAATATTGCATCGTAATATACAATCAACATAAACACTTTGGCATTTGGTGTTCCCCCAAATCACCTTAGTATCATTGTCTCGAAATTTCCCCATCTGTAAGGCTCGGGTATAAGTCACCGTAAATTTACCTAGTCTATCTAGCGCCCATGTTTGTTCATCGACTCCTTCTGAAGGTGTAGTTCAATGTCCCACTATTTGTATTCGTAATCTTGACCACTCTTCTTCCCTTTCCATGGTAGTTGTAGTTTGGAAATTTGGATTCCAGTCTCCACTAGTCCTTGGCTAGGGCATTCACCTTTTGCGCATCGCTGAATAAGTTTGATAAAAGAGATGCAAACATGTCATGCTCACATCATTTATCATTCCAAAAAACACACTTCCCCCCCCCCCACCCCCTCTCTTTTAATGGAACATTTGGTGTGATTGTAATAGATTCCCCCACTTTCGCTCTCCCATTCAAAATCTCAAAAATCGATCGAGGTTATGTAAATCCCCCAAACCTTGCCTTCTTTCATTTTCTGTATCTGGAGAAAAAAATTCCCCTGCAAATGTTCCACTACCATTTCACGATAAGTGTAATGTTCGTCGCCTTTAGGACAATGATCACAAGTCTGCCGTATTCCTTACTTTTGCACACATTAATTCATTTCATCAATGGTACCCCCTTCCCCCCTTCCCCCCTTCCCTCCTCCCCCGCACCTTTCCATAAAAAGTTTTGTCTTTTCATGTCCATACGTGCAATGACCCATGAAGGTAGCTGAAATATATACATAAGGTAAATCGGTAGATTTTAGAGTACGAAATTTGTCAATGTCATTCTCCCCCTTAGAGAAAGGTATTTGCCCTTCCATTCTGCCAGTTTCTTCTCCACTCTCTATTAATGGCATCCAGTCCCCTCTTTCATAGTTTTCTTGGCCTGAAAGGTACCCCCAAGTATTTAAGTTGTAACACCCTGCAAAATTGAGTTAAGACAATTTTGCCCACAGGTGTTACGCACATATATTTTGTACCGTTACGGGTAATATCCGTAGCGTATTTTAATATAAATATCCTACGTATTTTTTGTACTTCGATTAATTATATATTTTTCATCATCTCAAAATTCATTTTTCATCCTATTTTGAGCCAACTCAAACATTTATTTTAATCTTTGTGTTTTTACGTACATTGCACGTAAAAATGTTATGCACATTTTATTTGTAAAATTTTTCTTGATTCATGGGAATTTTTCTTCTCATTTTTTAAGTTAAATTTTGTGATTTGTTCTAATTAAATCCATTAGGCCTAAATTCACTTTTGAAGCCCACTAAAAATTAATTACAAATTCAAAAGCTCATGATTATTTCTACATTTAAATGTGTATTTAAAATCTAGTTAGATTAGTACACTTGTCATGTATAACACACACCTAACTTAATAATAAACAAATAATAAATTGTATGAGAAGAGTGTGCACATAGGGTGCACGTACACGTGTTTGTGCACATGAAGGGGAGTGGCCGGCCTTAGTTGAGAGATAGGAGTGAGTGGGGAGTGTTGTGTGAGAGTGGGGAGTTATTTTGGGTAGTGGGAGTCATCTCAACCACTCATTATTCCTATAAATAGCCTCTTCCTTTACCATGAATAACACACCAAACTCCAAACAAAAATAAAAGAGAAGAGAAGAAGGAAGGTTTCAGTTTTGCTTAAGGAGGAGAAGGTCAAACTTGTGTTGGGGCTTTGGAGCATTTTTCTAGAAGTTCTATTTACTAATTGCATCAAGAAAGAGATGGGTGTTCTTATTGCCTTCTAATTTTGTAGATTGTGTGTGCTTAATTTTATCATGAGTAGTTGCTAAATTTAGTTTGATGTGTTGAATGTGTAAGTAATCTAGAATATAGATTGTGCATTATTAGTGTAGTTAATGTGAGATTTGAGTAGACGCTTTTGACTTCCAATATGTTAATAAATGTTCATGTTAGATGTGAAAGTAGAAATTAATGAGTTTTATGTAGGGAGAGATCCCCTAGAAATCTAATTAGTGCATGCTAAATTGATCATATAGTTAACAAATTAGATTAATGTATGTTTATCAATTGTTAGATGATGGAAATTTTATAAAAAGAACCCATTGGTATTAAATGCATTATGATAGTGTAACATTTCTCAAAAATATAGTTGGATAAGGGGTAAAAATTTATACAATTCAAATTGTAGAAAAATGAGCAAATCATACAAATTTGGAGTTAAATTCATTATAGAGAATAAATAAGTATAAGATTTTATTTTTTGCTAACACACATAATTTTGGGGAAATTGAATTCTGGAAGTGATTAGAGATATTAATACAAAGCAAACTAGAAATCAACAAATTTTGTTAAAAGAATTTGGAAAGAGAGAATCGAAAGAAAAGGGTTTTAATCCATATATAATTAGGGAATGAGTTTGGGTGTACTGGATCTTGGCGTCGGCTTAGGGCACTGTGTACAGTGGCCTCAGTCGCGGGTTCGAGTCTTGGGAGGCTTTGTCTTTTTACAAAATTTGATTTTTATGGATTAACAGTAGATAAAGTATTTAAAGAACTGGAGGGGTTTTTCATCACCAAAGTGAACTAGCCTGTTGGTTGGGCTTATGGTTGGTTGGATGGTCTCGGGTTCGATCCCAACCATACACTAATACATTTCTATTTATTTTAAGGGGGTTTTTCATGTTATAAAATTTGGGGGGAAATGTGATAATATTCTAAAAAACATTAGAACTTTAGAAATAATTCCACATTATTTTTAAGATATATTTTTGTGAATTAGATGTGATATTCACATTAAATAATGTATTAGAGGAACTTTTGAATTCAAATTAAAAAGGGGATTATGCATGGTAGAATATAAATTTAGATGTATCTTTGTAAAATTACATGGATATTAATCCATTGAATTAAGCAAATGGTTGAGATGGATTATAATGGAATAAAAATATTTATGAGATTTAAATATAGAATTTCTAGTTGTTTTAATCTTAAAGAATTTTTGTTGGGGAATATAGAAATGTACGACAAGACTCTATTAACTAAAAAGGCATTGAATATTGTTAAAGTGAATAGTTTAGGGTTGTCTACAAGGATTTTAATTGATTCAATCGTTATTGAATGTTGAAGTTGGTTACTTCATGGTTGAAAAACCTAAGGGAAATGAATAAAGAAGAAGTAATGAATAAGGAATGAGTTATCTATGATAAGGTTAGAGGTAACCTATGTGGTCTCTTTTGAGATGGTTGTTTGTTATAGAGTGAGCAAGACCCAGAATACCGGCAGTTGTGATATATGGAATTTGAGAAGTAACTAGTGTGGGTTGAATTTCTCTTGAGGAGTGACCAGTGTGAGCTAACTTTCTCAGCATTTTGTTTAAGCCCGATGGGTAAGCGAACTCTAGGTCTTAATAACTATAATTTAAAATTAAGGACAGACACTAGTTGAAGATATGATAGAAACAACGACGAACATGTCCGGTAAAGAATGAGCTAGTGGTATGTCCGTCTATCATCGAAAAGGCCCGTAAAGAGACTGCAGTTCCTAGGAATGTTCAAGACAGACATGATACGCCCGGTAAATCCACTGAGGTAGGCTAGGGGTAGGCCTAGTTCGTAGTTGCGGGAGATCGACTTGCTAGGGTTCGTGGCTGAGGATATGCCCGGTAAATCCACTGAGGTGGGCTAGGGATAGGTAGGTAATATCCTGGGGGTGCGACTCCTCGGTGACTATGCGTTGGAGTATATTCATTGGGTTAGGTTGCATGGCGAGGGATTGAACCTTATATGTGTAACGCCCTTGTCCCTAGCTCAGACAATTTATACAATTTATAAGACAAATTAGATACTATGTAGTACAACTGCACATCACAGGCTGCCTCTCAAAAGGTGGTTAACCGAATTGGTGACTCTTGATCATAGGCTATTATATTTATATATTATTATATTCGAGTTGAAATCTGATATGGGACTAACTTTATCCCCTTCTCAATTCAGTGTACAGCCGAAGCCTATTAACACCCGGGTGGCCCCCACTTCAAACCTCCACGTCAACCATAGGCTTGACCGAAGTCAACAGCAAGCCTTATACAACAGCCAAGCAAGCTTGCTATTTCACTTCACGTGGGCCCCCCACCCCCTTTTCATCATATTTACATATATGCCATCAAGCTATATTACCAACAGCCATTATTTTTTTGACCGAAGTCAACAGCAAGCCTTATACAACAGCCAAGCAAGCTTGCTATTTCACTTCACGTGGCCCCCCCACCCCCTTTTCATCATATTTACATATATGCCATCAAGCTATATTACCAACAGCCATTATTTTTTTTCAATATATATATATATATATATATATATATATATATATATATATATATATATATATATATATTATACTCTTTTGAAAATTACGGGGTGTTACAGTATGCATTAGTGTCATCGTAGTGTAATGCATGCATTAGGCATTAAGTTCATTCCATACACCGGCATGTTTAGGATAGTAACATTTTCTCTTTTTGCATTCAAGTTTGTGATTGTTAAGATAATGAGATCGCTGTATTATAGCATTGTGTCGGTTGTATGCAACTAACGTGCTCATAGTTTTCTAGTTGCAGGATTGGACTTGGCATGGACTTAAAGTCACTATGATGAGATGTCACAAGATTGAAAATTTCTTATTATTGTAAATTGTATTGTATTCACTTTTTCGCTGTGCTTTTGTAAAGAACATGTATCAAAAAGTTTTAAATTCCCTGTAAATTTGTACGAATTTGAAGTAAAAGATCCTGTTTTGCTATGAATTACCTGTGTTTGGAATTCGGGGCGTTACATAAGTGGAAAATTTTCAATCTTGCATCCTAGTGTGTCTGCGACTATGTTACTCTCGTGCACCTTTGTGAAAATTGACATTATGCCCTGAATAAGCTATAAAACACTAAAGGATGCCTTTTAGGGACGCCATTTCCTTTAGGTCCTTAGTTCCAAAAAATAATGTGTTATTTACGAACTAGAGTATCAATACTGATTGTCTTCCTCGCCCACTATCAACCCCTTCTAACATGCCTTCTCCACTACTTCGCCAAATCATCTCTGTGAGACCATCAACTACCAAAGTGCTAATAAGGGGAGATCGTCTACTTTGCGCAAGCCCTTACGACATACAATTTCCCTCATACCTCTCCTTTGATCACCAAGTATGACTTCCCTCCTCTAGTGGCAATAGACATTCTCCATTTAGTCCCAAAACCTCATTTAGCTATCGCCTCTTTCAAGCATTCTCATTCAACACTATCATATGTCTTTTCAAAGTATATCTTTAGTAGGAATCCGTCTTCTTTGTTTTTGTGGCAACGTGTCACAACTTCATGTGTTGTTGCTAATGGGATTATGTATTGCATACTAGTACGATATGAAGAGAAAACGATGATGTAAGAAGAGGTTTAAAGTGTCGATGGTGCAGGAAGAAACAACAGCAACCAGCAACAACATCAATTGATAGTCGGCTGTGATACTAGGCAGTTGACTGCCATAACTCTCTGGATTGGTCGGGGTTCATTGCAGTCGACTACCCTTTGGGGCAGTCGAACACAACCTGTGGGCACCAACGAATTGGGTCAGGTCTTTGCAATCAGTTTGAAGCCTAACTTCCTCTCCAAGTTAGATCGTTCGTCTCTCATCATATGATTATCTCTTCAAGAATATCGAACAATTATTGTATCAAGACTACAACCTACAGTTTCTCTAGATCTCTATATATGCATTGTTACGACCTTCTTTAAGAGGTAAGAGAGAGTATTTCATTGCAGAGAGTTTAAATTTCATTGTAAACAACAAGTACCTTCTGGTGAGGCTTGAGATATAAATAGGTTCATGGTAAGAGTGGTTGTAACTCTTGTATCTTTCTCTAGTTGAAGTCATCTCCGTTATTTCTCCCCCAAATTAGTTTTCGCCCAAACCGGTAGAAATTTGTGTGCTTTGTGTGGTTGGTTTGGTTTACTATTTGATTGGTAGTTTATTCGTAGTTATTGTGTCGCATAAAATTCAGCACAAAATTCCTAATAATTGGTATCAGAGAGTCAGGTTGCAGACACAAGTTGTTCGAGTTCCTTGGAGCCTTGGAGAAGATGACATATTTGTGTTTCATGACGATCAAGCAATTCAATGGTCTGATAAAATTTGATCTCTAGAAGGAGGACATGCATGACTTAGTTCAACAGAGCTTGGATTTAGCCCTAGAAGGATATAAAGAAGGCCAATAGGCATAAAGTAGGAAAATTAGGAGGAAATTTATTGAGAAGCATTGGGTTTAATCATGCTGTTATTGACGAGCGAAGTCAGGTGCAAAAGAAGCATGGTGAGTCTATAAGCAAAACTCAGAACTAACTACTCGAAATCATCGTCACATGATCAGATATACTAAAAGAGAAAACTGTGGTGTTTCTCAATGAAGAAAGTTATCCCTCTTCAAGATTATGTAGTGGAGTTCAATACAAAGTTATCTGAACTAAAGGCGATGAACGGAAATGATCTTAAAGTTTCCAACTTGATATATTCACTGCCAAATTTATCCAACTTGATAACTACTATGCTAGACCGAAATCTGCTAAGGAGAAGTTTTCGGTAGCCGGTGTGATCAATGAAGTGGAGGATGATGCACTTAGGAGGAGATTCAAAAATCGGTGTCTACTTATGTAAGTTGCTTGGCATGGATGATACTTCGATTGGAAGAAAAAATGTACGTAAATGTGGGGTCCGTTGCCACCGTTGTAGAGGGATTGAGCATTATAAGAGAGACTGTTGGAAGTATTGAATCATAGGAGTGCCAACGTGGACAGCATCGCTGAATCAGGTGATAACTTAGAATTCCTTCTTGTTTCAAGTTCTTTAGATGTGAATTCCGGTTGGATTTTTTATTCGAGTAGTTATTCTCATATTTTCTCCAAGAGGGCGATAGTTTCTACTTACAAGCCTCTTCTCATATTTGATCCAAGAGGGCAATAGTTTCTTCTTACAAGCCTACAATAGATCGTTGTGTGAGAACGGGGATTGGTGAGATTTATGACGTAATGAGTGAGGGAACAGTGGAGTTGGAGATGTCAGACAAAAAAGGGGTACACACTAGAGGATGTCATGCATATTCCTTAGTTGAAATTGAACCTGACATCAGGGAGAACTCTGGAAGAACATTACTGCATGTACACAACTCGAGGTAGAGTATCAGTTTAGGAAAGTCATCGTAAGATGATGAAGGGTAAGAGGGAGATTGAGCAAAGTCAGCACAACCTCTACCAGCTTTAGGGGAATATAAAAACTCGGCCGAGTGTTTAGAAGCACATTGTTCCTAAAGCATTGTCAAGTTCACCGCCACTAGAATCATTGAAGCGAGACTGCGATGTTCGAATATCGCCGAAAGATGGAGAGTGCCTCGAGATAAGTGGAGTTTGTGTGGAGGGTGGCCCCTTTGTGTTGACACTTACTGGGGTATGCCCTTGAAGGAGCATATGATTGGAAAAATTACAAGTAGATGTAGATTCAACTAACAGAAGAAGTCATTGAACCGGGTTGTTTAGAAGAGAAAATGGAAAGAGTCTAGAAAAGTTTAATCACACAGGTGTGAAAATATGAGTATGTCTTGCATACTAGTTCGATGTACAGAGAAGACTGTGGTGCGAGAAGAGGTTCGAAGCATCGATGGTGGAGAAAGAAACAACAACAGTCGACTACCATAACTCTCTAGATTGGTCAGGGTTCATTGTAGTCGACTGCCCAACCTGCGGGCACCAACGAATTGGATTGGTTTTTGGTGATCGGTTTGAAGCTCAACTTCCTCTCCAAGTTAGATCGTACGCCTCTCATAATATGATTATCTTTTCAGGAATATCAAACGGTTATTGTTTCAAAACTACAACCTAGGATTTTTCTAGATCTCTATATATACATTGTAACAACCTCCTTTGAGAGTTAAGAGAGAGTACTTCATTGTAGAAAGTTTGAGAGTTTTCATTGTAAATAGTAAGAATCTTCTGGTGAGGCTTGAGAGATAGATAAGTTCATGGTCATAGTGCTTTTATCTCTTGAATCTTTTTTTAGTTGAATATCATATCGGTTATTTCTCCACTGGATTAGGGTTCGCCCAAACAAGGACAAAATTGTGCTTTGTGTGTTTAGTTTGGTCTACTATTTACTTGATGGTTTGTTCATAATGATCATGTCCCACAAAACTCGGCACGAAATTCCTAACCGCTGCCACACTGTCCAGTATGTCTCGTCCCTTAATAAACCCGCTTTGGCCTCCCACACTAATTTGTTTAACACTGAAGCTAATCGGTTTTACCAACACCTTTGTGATGATCTTGAACTAACTGTTTAGAAGACTAATTGGCCTTAGGTCTCCTACTATACAAACTTCTTTTTTGGGGGGGATCAATACCACATGAACATAATTAAGTTGGTCGATATGAGCCACCCCCTGACAGACCTCTGCGAAGAGTAGATGAAAATTGGAAAGTCATTCAGTCCTTGCACCTTATCCTGACCAAGCCCTTTCATTGATTTGGATATCTCTTCTTCTAAGAGTGTCTGTTCCAACTCCGAAGATCCCTCAACCTAAGAGTCCTCCAAAAAATCCCCCCCCCCCCACACACACACAATGAACATCACGTTTCTTTTGATGTCCCCAGTAGATCCTTAAAGTTTGCCTCAATGTGTTCTCGCAAAGCCACTCCTTTCTCAATTCGTTCATCGCCACTATACAACCCACATATTGTGTTCTTCCTCTTTCTCTCACTGACAATTTTGTGGAAATATGTTGTGTTTGCATCACCCTCTTTCACCCGTTGTTCCCTTGATCTCTGATTCCAATGGTTCTCCTCTATGTGCCCCCTTCGCGCCAAATCATCTCGCATTCCCTCGTGGTAAGCTCTCTGACTTCCTTAGTTTTCTCTAACTCCCTTAGTTTTCTCTAACTCTTCGACTATGTTAGCCAACCTTTTCTTTCGATTAAATTTGCCAAAATCCTCGAATGCCCACTGTCTCAATCTCTTTCACAGCATTCGCATTTTGAAGTTCCACCTATTTACCGCGTTGCTGACCCTTGTTTGCTCCCCCTCCCCCCAGCGAGACGACACCACCTTCTTAATGTTGTTGTGAGATAACCACACCTTTTAGAAATGGAACGGTTTGACCTGCATAAGCATTACATTTCATATCATATAACCCTTTGGATATTATATGATTATATTACTACCATTTTCCTAAAGAGCCATGTAAGCTCATGATGAAGGAGGTCTTGTAATTTGTAAACCAACACTATCATTAGCACGGTTTATGTTAAAACCTTAACAAATCGAAATTTTACGAACCAACCCTTTCTTATAAGAATAAGTATACAGAGAAGATAAATAATTTTGTAATTTATAAAAATCGGGATGGGGCCACGACTCGGTCCGGCCCGTGAATAGTTGTTTCATAGAATCATACTCTTCAATAAATAGTGTCTCACAAAAACAAAAAAAAAACAGCTTCTCTCTCTAGAAATTCTAGAGAGAGAAGCTCTCCCCAAAACTCAACAAAAACAAAACCCTAACCTAGATCTGATTTGGGGGGCGGCGGCTTGGGCTCCCCCCCCCCCCCCCCCGCTGAAGCTCCTTACGTCCCCTCTTATTCTCTCTTCCAGATCTCACCATCTCCATTCCTCTCCAAACCCATGCAGTTGACACTGAGGTGGTTCGCCGGATCTGGCCTTCTCTCGCGAGGCGGGATCGAGATCGTTTGGGGCTCGTTGAGGGGGCCTAGGGTTGGCACGACCAGGGCAAGGTTACAGGGTGACTTGGGCCGACGACGGTGTTCGTCGAGCGCGACCAGGGCCAGGGCAGCGGAGTACGCCAGTGATCCTTGGGGTTGGCGGTTATCTGGTGGCTAGGGTTGGCGGCCATAGGTGGTCGTTGGACCAGGGCAGCAGGCCAGGGTTGGCGGAATCCGAACGCTGGAGGGGATCGATCTCTAAATTGGGAAGGTTTGTTCGTGGTATTGGTTGTGGGTGTCTCTGATTTGTGTTGGCAATATCGGGGATGGCGACACACGCACAGTCGGAGCTCGAGTTGGTTGCGTCGAGAGTGCTGCCAAGCAACGACATCGGGTGGTGTTTGGCAAACTTGGGGTAGTCAGGACTGCCGTGGAGGCACGTGGGGGAGGTCGGGAAGAGAGTCGGGGGAAGGAGATTTTCGAATTTCAAAACTGGTTTTGAAATTCGATTTTGATCTGGGAAGTGATGTAGTAGGGGGGAGAGATGAATTTCAAGTCGAGTGTTGAAATTCAAGTTAACGGTGAGGAGCTCCTAAGATCCAAACTCGTCTTTAATATCCAAATTACAACCGATTTACAATTAGCAGTAAAATGTGCCTTAGTTGGTGTGGGCGTCTGGTGTCAGGCAAATTTATAGTTTGGGCTCTACTTTGATCATGGTTGGTCAAAGTGAGGGGTGCCTTTGGTTTCTTTCAGGTCAGTGGGCTCGCAGGGTTCATGTGCGACGTCTACCCTAGTTGCGAGGTTGTGGTGAGAGTTATCGAGGATGAAGCGAGGGGATGAGAACAATGACTCAATCTAGATATGGAGTTGTCAGATTGGTGGAGTGCCTGCAGTGTCTCTCATATTGTGCTTACACTTGTCGTTTGAGTCACTGCTGGGGGTGACGAAGGAGAGTGTACGATAGTTGGATAGGATAAACGGTGTACAAGCGATGGACTGAGTGAGAGAATGAGCCCAAATTGGCACAAGAAATTTGCTCTGATAGGGGCGGCCGATCAGTAGAACTAGATTTCGCTGTATTTTTTGTTTGTTGGTTGGGGTGTATGAGTTACAGAACCTAGCTTGTTGGGATCTAAAGTTCATAAGCCTTATTTTTTGTTATATATTTTGTTAAATTCTCTTTAATGAAACGCGGGATGTTTTAGCAACCGTTTAACTATCAAAAAAATAAATAGTGTCTCCCACTCTATAACTCGGTTTCAGATAGAAGAGATAAAGTGAGTTGTGCGCATATTTGTATGTCAAAATGAATTGTGATGGAGAATGTTGACTAGAATGCCTTTTTACATGGATCCATTTGATGTAAAATATGGAAAGATTGATATGATTATTCTTCTGATGGACCTCTTGATATATTTTTCAACTCAAATTGTGTTCTTCCCCTTTTTACTGGAACCTGGTTTGTTGCTTAAATTGTTGCTTTAGCTGAGACAGAGGTAATGTATCGGTCCCCAAACTGTATTTTATAGAGCCACTCAGATCAAGGTTATGTATCGGTCCCCAAACTGTATTTTATAGAGCCACTCAGATCAATCTTAATATATATATATATATATATATATATATATATATATATATATATATATATATATATATATATATATATATAATGTATCGCTACCAAGTGTTTTAAGCTTTGACTGGGATCCTTCATACTTTAGTTATTCTGTTTTGAGTTTATCAATTCCTTATTGCTACTTGAACTTGTATTGTATATGTTGTTCAGAAGTTTTATTATTGTTTCAAGATCTTATTTTTATTTGAGGATTATATATTTGTTTTCAAATAATTATGTTGATTATGAGCTTTGTCACGTACTCGTATTCCGTATTCTATTGGGAAGCGGGGCGTGACAAGTTTTTAGTGTGTGTGTGTGTGCATATATATATATATATATATATATATATATATATATATATATATATATATATTTACAAAATCTTGTTTACAAATATCGTTGCAATAAAACCAAACATGATTGAGAGACACAAAATGGGAGAAGAAGAAGAAGAAGAAGAAGAAGAAGAGGGAGAAAAACCAACAAATAAAAGAGAAGAAAAGAAATAACAAAATTACAAACCAAACAGATTGCGTCAAGGCTTGTGTACTACACAATCTCCTTAAACAAA
The DNA here is from genome assembly GCA_017893485.1 of Hemerocallis citrina. NCBI lineage: Eukaryota > Viridiplantae > Streptophyta > Magnoliopsida > Asparagales > Asphodelaceae > Hemerocallis > Hemerocallis citrina. Next base: position 278,971,895 of record CM030360.1, on the reverse strand, counting down.
TTTCGCCTCGTACGCGTAATGGAATTTGCGTACGCGTCTGTCTCCCAGGATGCAACGACGGAAGAGTAGACGCAGGCACCACGTCACGCTCTCGTACTAGACAGCGTTTGAAATCTATCACCGAATGACCGAAGAATAGAACTTGACTTGAAGTATAGAAAAGAGGGGGGAAAGAGAAGAGCTTCTGGTGTGGTATTCAGGGGAGAAGAAGAAGAAGAATAAGAAGAGGGAGAAAAACCAACAAGAAAAAGAGAAGAAAAGAAATAACTAAATTACAAACCAAACAATTTGTGTCGAGTCTTGTATACAAATTTTGCCTAGTTCGAGTGCTGGAATTTACGTAGGCGTCTGTCTACCAGGATGCAACGACAGAAGAGTAGACGCATGCACCACGTCACGCTCTTGAACTGGACAGCATTTGAAATCTATCATTGAACGACAGAAGAATGGAACTTGACTTGAAGCACAGAACAGAGGGGGGGGGGGAGCGAAGAGCTTCTGGTGTGGTATTCAGGGGAGAGGGTAGTCTCTATTTATAGGGCCAGGGTGAAAATCGTAACGGCAGACAACTTATTGACTGCATTCACTGTAACAGAAGACAACTCTTTTAATGCACTGACGACAGAAATCCAAACTATAGCAAAAAAAAGGCTGCATGGGATGGGGTTCAATCAATCTGGCATTAGGGATCGCAAGACGTGCAGGTGCACACAAACCACATGTAATTTGGTCCAAGATTTGGCACCCCTGCACACGTGAAAGAGAGCCTCTTAACTTGCTATTACAATGCAAGAAAGATGTTATTATACATCCTCTTCTAGTTCCTTTGATATTTCCGATCTGGGACTAAAATCGCTCAACTCATTTTCAGAAATGAAACCGTCTCACTTAGGGAGACAATTTATCACTCATCCTTTAACCGTTTTGAGCAAGTAAATATATGATTTTGATCTACTCATGAAGGAGAACACAAATCAATAAAGATCTATCACTAATTCATAGTGGATTTTACTCAAAAAAATTGCCTCAAAATGGTTCGTAAAATGGTGTTATTACACCCATTTTCTGACATATATATCTATATTATAATGTTGCTAAAGCAAGCTCATTGCTGATTTTTTCTTTTCTTCTTAAAAAAGAGTTAAAAGAGTGCAAATTCATCAGGCATTTTGGACAATGGAATTCTGTTGCTCGTACTGAAAGTTCAGAACATCAACTTTAGACTAATGTATATTAGAAAGAAGACAGTAGTAAAAACTCAAGAGTGATTGTATTCATAGTTGTCACTCACATAATATAGTTCCAAGCAACAATATTGCGAACAAGTAAAGATGGAAATTCTTGGGCGGGTGACGAGTCATTATGTTCACCTCAACCCTTTTTTCCACAAGACAGACGACACTTTTTACCACTAAAACCTTATAACAGACCTCTTCCACACCGCTCCTTTGGTTGTGGCCTCCTCTGCTTTGCCATTTTATACTCGGCAAGAGAGGAGAAAGATAATAGATATATGACCCAAAAAAGAAAGAAAAAAAAAGTTAAGAAAACTGCAACAAAAAAGAAGTAATAAGTTCTTGGTTAGTGAAGGAGAGCAATGCCAAAAGAGTCCCACCATGACACTATCAGTATGAGTTACACTCTCTTGTAAATTTGTTTTGTTATGTCAGAATTGAGAGCCAGCAAAAGTTTGGCCAAAATTCCAGTTGGGAGGGGCGACGTTCATGGAGGTAACCGAGCGGCCATCGCTAGTGGTAACACGGAAGGAGAGGGCCTGCCCATTGACATAGCTGTTGCTCTGCCAGTTTTGGCCCCAGTTTCTGCTCATCGACTGCCAACCAGTTCTTGATCCTTTAACAGAGACAGAGACGACATCGCCAGCACCACCCACGTTGGTGATAAGCACCAGGTTGAAATAGGAATGGCCGTTAATGGTGAATCTGATCCCACCTGCCTTCTTGCACGCCACCCTGCAGTTGAGAACAAAATGTGGACAAAGATGAGTTTTTGGATGAGATCAACGCATCTGCTTGGTTTTGATGGATAAACCAGAGAGTAAACTTGAATATTTTCTCTTTTGTGCATTCGGTTATAGTTGTTCACATTACGAAAAAAAAAAAAAGGGAACTTTTCTTGAACTTTCTCTTGGTCACCCACAAGTTTAAGGTAATAGTATCTTTTTTGACACATGATTTCATTGCTATCCTGATTTGAATTCGATGAACTAAATGAATGGTTAGTACCTTCTAAACTGAACAGGGACAATTCCAGCTTTGTACTGGGCAATGTGTTGGAAGACAGGTTGAGAGAGATCAAAATGCTGTTGTGGAGGGTTGCACCACCCTCCTGCATTGTTAGGCAAAGCATTGTTAGGTGGGCAGAAGTTGGTGGCAGTGACGACAATCGATCCCGGAAGACACCACTTTGGATCACCCTGGCATCTGATCTCATAGCAAGCACCACAGCTCAGTCCATTGTTGAACAGAGCAGTGCTCAGTGCTGCTGTGTTTGTCCCATATCCCTGGCTATATAAATTTCCATACCCACAAGCTCCACCTACAATATGTACACATTTTATATTTGTTAATATTTATTATTGCAGAAGAAAGAATTTAAAAAAAAAAAAGGTGATCTGTTTCTTTTCTGCGTACGACGTACCCATTGTTCCGGATGCATCACCACCCCCATAGAATGTAGCATGAGCACTACACCAACCAACGTCGCCATTGGCAGTTCCTACAATGGTGAGAAGGGCAAGAAGAGAGAAGCCAAGAAACCCCATTTCTTTTCAATTCAAGACAAGGTAAGAAGAATGGACTAAAGAGTGGACTTGAACTAGGAATCAAAGCTATTAAAGAAGGAATAGAGGATTAGATTGAAAGGTGAGGAAAGTGTGAGGAAGGTGAGGTGTATTTATAGAAGGCAATGGAGGGAAGTGTAGGTATCAAAAAGAGGGGAAAAAGAATAAATTAAAAATAAAAGAAGTCAAAAAAAAGAGAATTTTTTTTTTGTATAAAAACAGTTGTGCAGGTGGAGGAAGTCTGATATATACCAACTGCCAACTGATTTGAACCAGCCTTTTAGAAAGTAGCCGATGGTTTTGGTTCCTTCCATTTAGTTACATTCTGAATATCTTGAAACTTGAATAATAAGACTTGAACTCTCATACTTTATTTAGTTCTGTTTTGTATTGAGATGATAATGTAGCATGTCTAGTTTTATAATGGAAAATGACAAAATGAGAGTAAGGGATGCTAATGATTTCAAACTAAATACTATGAATCTTATCTTGTGCAGAAAAATTCAGATGCTGGCTGCAAACTATAGTGTAGGACCATTCTCAAGAGAGCTTTATTAGTAGTTCAAAAGATGGGTAAAAATCTTTTTATCATTGTTTTCATATATACCTCATAATTTTTTTATATATGTTTTCTTTTACAATTAACTAAATACTTATTCTTAGCTAACTGTCATGTTAATTAACAACAATATCAGGGAGTCTTTTCCTTGACGCCTACTCTTTAACATGATTTTTCAAAGCCATTACTTTAAGAAGAGAATCTTAGTTCTTAAGCTGATAATAATTAGCAAGTACCTTTACAAGTGCGTGAAATTATTCGAATCAACTAATTTTAAAAAAAGGTTAATTAACAATTTGATGCTTCCATGCACATGGGTTATGCCCTTAAAGATTTGACTTAATCACTTCATTAAGCAAAAGCCATGTTGGGAATTGATGTCTTGACTTTGAGGGCCAACACTAGTTAAAGAATCCATGTTTAATAAGTAGTGTATCCATAAACTATGATATCATTTGATCAAGGCAAGAGCTCCTGAGCTCTTCCCTGACCTTAATTTCGGGATCATAGTACAAAGCATGTGGAACCATTCTATAAACAAAGATTGTGTTATAGGAAATGACACAGTAATTCCTAGTTTATTAGTTTCTGACTAGTGACTACGTTACTTGTATAATTTCTCCGACTTTCCTCTGCAAATATTCACATTCTCTTTTTCTGAGCTTTCTTAGCTGTATCCATATCAGAACTGGTGCTCATCATCTCATGTTGGTGCACCAATATTAAAGTAAAGGAATTGAGCTTCAATTGAATCAATTCTTTACAGCCTAATTAGCCACTATTCTTAAGTATCAAGCATCATATACTTATTCTTATGGTATTTAAAAGAAAAATAAAATAGAAAGAAAATAAGAAGAAGATTTTTTTTAAAACTTGTATATCTCACACAAATATGCTAATAGTATATATATATGTTCCTCAAAATGTGTTGTAACTGTTGTAGACAGTGTTTATCTCGTCTAGAGAGCTACAAACTATCATTTTTTTTCAGCCATGGAACTTGGAGTGCAAATGGATCAGATGCGAAGCAGATATGAGTGCTATGTCTGTATTTCTTTCCCTTCTTAATTAGTTCTTATGACTACAAATATGAATGCGGACAATATAGACAGCAATTATCTTTGTGTATGTTGCTAAATATTGTTAACGTTTTTTTCCTTCTGTTGAAGCATATACATGCTGAAGTTTCTCAGCTCATATCTCATCCCTTCCATCAAGGACCCGAGGAATACGATTAGTTAAAAGAGAAAAATTAAGCTTCTTCACATGTGATCAGAAGTCCAAATACTCATAAAATATCATAAGTAGGTTTTGTCTTCCCTTAAAGGAGTTTCTGAAGGCAATTGTCTTCCTTAATTGCCTCTCATTCTTCTAATTCATCTTGTCAATTTATAATTGTACAAAGGTAACTGGTAGAATATGAAAAGTCTAATACAAAGGTAACGGTAGAATATGGAAAGTCTAATACAAAGGTAACGGTAGAATATGGATAGTCTAACACACCCCCTCAGTCGAAGCTCGAGGTTCCCGTATGCTGAGATTGTCCCGAAAATCATCAAATAGTATGCGCGGAAGGCCTTTAGTGAAGATGTCAGAAATTTGATAGCGGGATGGAACATGAAGGACACGAACCTGGCCATGGGCAACTTTCTCTCGTACGAAGAGTATATCCATTTCAATATGTTTAGTGCGCTGATGTTGAACGGAATTTCCTGAGAGATATATTGCACTAACATTATCACAGTAAACCAATGTAGCCTTGTGGATCGGACAGTGAAGCTCCAAAAGAAGATTGCGGATCCAACAGGATTCAGAGACAACATTTGCGACCCCTCTATATTCAGCTTCAGCACTAGACCGAGATAGAGTGGGTTGTCGCTTAGAAGACCAAGAAATTAGGTTGTCCGCGAGAAAGACACAATATCCACTGGTGGATCGTCTAGTATCAGGGCATCCACCCCAATAAGCATCAGTGTAAGATATGAGACCAGAAACTAAAGATTTGGAAGGTGCAAGCCAAAAGCAAGAGTGCCTTGAACGTATCGCAGAATTCTTTTAAGAGCAGTCATATGTGCATCCTTCGGGTCATGCATATGTAAACATACCTATTGCACCGCATAGGATATGTCTGGTCTCGTGAAAGTAAGATACTGCAGTGCTCCAGCTAAACTGCGATAGTGTGTGGGGTCTTCATAAGGAGAAACCGAGGAGACACTTAGTTTAGACTTAGTATCCACTGGTGTGGGTGCAGGTTTACAAGAGGTCATGCTAGCTCGTTCAATAATCTCCTCTGCATACTTACGTTGACAAAGAAGTAACCCGCTTGCATGTCTCGTAACGACATTGCCCAAAAAATAGCTCAGCGGTCCCAAATTCTTCATAGCAAATTCAGAAGCAAGGAGTGACATAATAGAGTGACAAATAGCATCAGACGAGGCAGTGAGAATTATGTCGTCAACATAGAGAAGAATATATGACATGTCATTGTCCTTGCGATAAATAAATAGTGAATGATCAGATTTGCTATGTGAGAAACCAATGGTGGAAACAAAATCAGCAAACCGTTGGTACCAGGCACGAGGGGCCTGTTTCAGACCATAAAGAGATTTCTTCAACAAGCACACATAATCCGGATGAACTGGATTCCTGAATCCTATGGGCTGATGCATATAAACGGTTTCATGAAGCTGACCATGCAAGAATGCATTTTTGACATCCAGCTGATGAATGGACCATGATTTAGACAGAGCTATACTGAGGACAGTCTGAATGGTAGTTGGATTCACCACTGAGCTAAAAGTTTCATCACAATCTATACCAACCTGTTGAGACCTGCCATCACCAACAAGACGGGCTTTGTGCCGCTCAAAAGTACCATCAGATTTCTTTTTATGACGAAAAATTCATATAGAACGAATGATATTAACATCAGATGGACGGGGTACTAGCTCCCACGTCTTATTTTTAATAAGAGCATTAAATTCATCTAACATGACAGCTTTCCAATTCGGGTCGGACAATGCAGCTTTCGGGTTACGGGGAATATGGGAGAGGGTGACTGAAGACGTCAAATTGAACTGACGTTTGGGTTTAAAAATCCCGTGTATGCTGCGGGTTGCCATGGATCTAGATGGTGCCGGGGGAAGTTGGGTCTGATTTGGGCTATGTGGTAGTTAGGCTGTGGGGGAGGTTCCAAAGTCAATGGTGGGTGAGGCTGGTGCGGATTGCGGCAATGGAGACTGAGGAGTTGTGGGTTGTGGCATGGTGGCATTGGGAGTTTGGAAATGATGATGTAAAAAAGGATGTAAACCATCATCCAAAAAATCATAGGTGTATGTAGAAGGGGTATACAGCTTGGCAAATGGAAATTGGGACTCATCAAATTGGACATGCCTAGAGATAATAATTTTTTCGGCTAGACAATCATAACATTTATATCCCCTGTAATTGGGCGGGGTTCCCAAAAAGACACACGGAGTGGATCGAGCTTGGAGTTTATTTATTGTGGTGGAAGGGACAAGAGGATAGCACAAACAACCAAAGACCCGTAAGTGTGTGTAGGAAGGATTCCGATGATAAAGAAGTTGAGTGGGGAAATAATTGTGGAGAAGCTTGCTAGGGAGAATATTTAAGAGGTATGTTGCCATTTGTAGAGCGTGATGCCAAAATGAGGGAGGCATAGAGGAATGGGTGAGAAGGGTGCGGATCAAGTTGTTTACAGCTCGTATTTTTTGTTCGGCTTTTCCATTTTGTGGAGAAGTGTGAGGGCATGAAAAGCGAAAAATCATACCGTGTTTGTGACAGAAGAGTTTGAATGGCTCATTATCATACTCCCTCCCATTATCACACTGTAAACTCTTAATATTCTTCTCAAATTGAGTCCGAATGAAAGTACTAAAAGATAAGAAAATGGAATAGACTTGTGATTTTCTTCCGATGGAAAATGTCCATAGGAAATTAGTGTAATTATCCAAGAAAAGAATATAATATTGATGGCCTGCCGAACTTAAAATAGGAGATGTCCACAAATCACTATGCAAAATGTCAAATGGCATTGTAGTGCAGGAGGATGATGGATAAAATGGCAATTTAACATGTTTCCCAAAAACACATGATTCACAAACAAAAGAACATGAAGAGGGTTTGCAATCAATAAACTTATTATTCGTAAGAGAGTGTAAAACAGGTGCTCCCGGGTGTCCCAAACGATTATGCCATAAAATAAGAGAAAGAGCTGCAAAGGTTGAAGAAGATGTGGCTTGATAACTGCTGGTGGTGGTGATAGGATAAAAATCCCCGGTGCTATCACATTTCATTATTGGCATCCCCGTTTGAATGTCCTTCACAGTAAACCCAAAAGGATCAAACTCAATAGAAACATTATTGTCAGTTGTGAAACGATGCACAGATATCAAGTTCTTAATGAGTTTAGGAGCATGTAGGACATTAGTTAAAGTTAACGGTGGATGTGGTGAGGGATGGGAAAATTTTCCATAACCCCGAATTGGAATTTCTTGTCCACTGCCAACAATAATATTCTTGTTATTGCTCATGTTAAAATAAGGCAAGAGAGTACCTAGAGAGGCTGTCATGTGGGAGGTTGCACCAGTGTCCATGTACCAGTTTTCATCAGGAGCGTTGATAGACATGGTGTGCATGGCAGCTTCAATGTCGATAGGTGCATAGCTCGAAGGAGGAGGCACTTGAGCACTATAAGCTTGCTGTGGGCGATTTCCAAGAAGACCAGGCTGACGAGCAGGAGGAGGTCTAGCCCATGACGAAGTTGGATACGGGCAAGGAGGGGCTGCCCACCCTGGCAGCGCCCATGAACCCCATGCTGGGTACTGTGCCCACGGTGGCTGCTGCTTGCAGCGGCGTGGTTGTTATGGTCCCTGCTGCTGGTGACCACCACCACCGTGGTTGCTGCCACCACAGCCTTTACCTCAACCACCATTATTTTTGGTGCGGTTTTTGTTGCGGTTTGGATCCCGTTTTTGGTCATTATGGTTGCGGTTTGCTACAGTACCAGAACCTGAGCCCCTTCCATAACCTTGGGTATCATAGGTTGAAGAGGAATTGGTGGTGAGCATGGCTGTGCTGGCGACGCTTGCAGCGGCCGTGGACAGCTTTGATTTGCGGGTTTCTTCGAGGATTAGCCTCGAACGTGCCTCATAAAAAGGAGGCAAGGGATCACTTTGCCGAATGATCGTAGCAACACCATCATAACATTCATTCAAACCCGCGATTAATTGAAGAACTAACCTTCGATTTGAAACTGGTGCACCAACATTAGATAGTTGATCGGATAGCATCTTGAGTTCTTGGAAATAAGCCGAAATGTTGGGAAAATCGTCTATTTAGATGTGAGTGAATTGATGTTCCAGATAAACGACAAGTGAATTTTTGTTATCCTGAAAAATATTTTGTAATCGCTCCCATGCTTGTTGTGCAGTAGAATTCGGCTCCAAGATGGTGTGCAAAAGTTCGTTCGAAATCGTGCCATAAATCCATTGGAGGACTATAGCATCCAATCACGACCAAAGATCTTCATCTTTTTCGATTTCCTTCTCGGTTGTCGTCGATTTAGGAGGAATGATATGGTCACTAACTTGGTATGCTCGGCAATGGATTTTGAACAGCTCCGTCCATGAAGAATATTGGCCCTTTTTCCATCTCAAGAGTGATCGGGATGAAGTTCTTGACGTTGTTAACGGCAAGAGTGGGATGGAACTTTGGTTGTTCGGCCATTTGATGGAGATAAAGAAGAGATTATTGAAGAAGAAGAAGAGAGAGCAGCAATGGCAGCCACGGCCAGGGGGTCTGGCGTCAGTCGGCTCTGGACTGGCGTACGACGCTTGGGAGGAGGTCGGCACAGGAAGGTCGCGACTGGTGGTGCGTACGAGAAGAGAGAGCAGCAGTGGCAGCCACGGCCAGGGGATTTAGCGTCGGTCGGCTCTGGACTGGCGTGCGGCGCTTGGGAGGAGGTCGGCACAGGGAGGTCGCGACTGGTGGTGCTATTGTCGAGTTCGGAAGGGGAGAAGGGGAGAAGGAGCAGGGGCGCTGTCGTCGGGTTTTGCTGGCAGCTCGACTGGGTCGCGAGGGCGGATGGCGATAAGGGTCGCGGCACGATGGGGGGCGGGCCGGCGGCCAGATAGGTAGGACGGGAGAGAGAGAGAGAGATGAGATCTGGGGAAGAGGATAGGGAGGTACCAGCGCGCGTCAGGGGGCGAGAGGGAGGAAGAAGGCGGCGCTCGATGGGAGGTCGGGGGCTCGCAGGAGTTGGCCGGAGATGAAGGGCTGAGGGGGATTTTGGGAGAAGACAGCTATGGCTCTGATACCATGAAGGCAATTGTCTTCCTTGATTGCTTCTCATTCTTCTCATTCATCTTTTCAATTTATAATTGTACAAAGGTAACTGGTAAAATATGAAAAGTCTAATACAAAGATAACGGTAGAATATGAAAAGTCTAATACAAAGGCAATGGTAGAATATGGATAGTCTAACAGTTTCAATGAGATTTCCTAGCTCTACTCAGATATATAGGGAAAGAGACGAATAGAACTTAAAAGGGGTTCGGAATTAAATTGACGGAAACTAAGAAAGGAATCCATGCACTTTCAATTCCGAACACTAAACATCCAGGAACAGTAAAGTAATTATCGTCCTATATATCAGTCTTTGCAACACAATCAGTAAATTTTTCTCTCGAATCCTTGTAAATAGATGGAAATCAATTCTCAACTGCACAGTTAGTAGAGAACAAGTTGCTTTTCTAAAGGAAAGGATAGGATATCTCTGATAATATCTTCGTGGTCAAGGAGGTGGGGGCTATTTGTAATAATCATAGTAAAAGAAATCAATTCGTCATGCTTAATTAAGTAGGACATGGAGAAGCCATTCGATAGGCTTAATTGGTGTTTGCTACGTAAGGCTCTTTCTGGAATGGGCTATTGTGATGGTTGGATCAACTTAGTGCTGCAAGAAATTGAAACTGCAACGTACAATATTATCATGGATAGTTTTAGCTCAGATACTATTTATCCTGCTAATAACATAAGACAAGGTGATCCTATTAATTGCGCCTTTGATCTCTATTGTTGTTAGATTCAAGGATAGAAAAGAATACTGTCATGCCCCGCTTCTCAAAAATACGGAATACAAGCGCGTAACATTGGCCCAGCGAATGCCTTGCACCATCCATAAGCTGTTATTGTTCAACTTAACAATATAGTAAGATAGATACAACCACGCATGCAATAAGAACAATCACATGAATAACAATATTTGAAATAAAACATGAAATAACCAAATATGATAATCCATTGTTTCGAAACAAAATAACAATCTCCGGGTCAAAAGCCCATAATACAATATTAATAAATCTCAATACAAGAAGTCCAATAAAATAACGATCAATCTAGAAAGCAATAAATCCTCAGAAAGACTGCTCTCCAAGTCCTACATGTAACTTTTCATGATCACTTGTGAATACCTCATCTAAAAAGAGGAGAAAAATTGTCCTAAGAGCAAGTTATGGACAACAAGTAGAGAAATCAATGAACAATGGAAATACGCTTTAATAATGAATTCAATAAAACAATAGGAATCAATAATAATGGACGATAGCAATAATTAGGGTTGGCAATCAGGCCAGGCTGACCCGTGACCTGCCCGCGACCCGCTCACCAAACCCAGCCCGTTAATTGACGATTTGGGTTCGGGTCAAATCGGAGAACCTAAGCGGGTCGACCCGGGTCATCTAAAATGAGTTTTGAACCCGTTGAACCCGACCCGCGAACCAGCTGAACAGTGCCCAACCCGCCTACCAACCCGCGGGTTTTGAACCGTTTGACCCGTACGGGCCAAATGTTCGACCCAGACGGGTAGACCATTCGACCCGCGGGTCCAACGGACGAAATAGGCAACCAACGGCTGTTTTAGCCGGGTTTTTTTTCCCCTCTATAAATACCCCTTAAACCACTCAAAAAAATCACACCTTACTCTCTTGCTCTCTCTACTACTACTACTACTCAATACAATCTCAATTGATTCAAACTTTTTCAACAAAGACGCTAACAACATAGAAGCGAAAAATTCCGATCGTATTGAATTCAACTTACAACTACGTTTATTTCAAGTCTTCAACTCCTCCAAGGCTCCAAGGCTCCAACGAAAAAGCTCTCTTTCTTTCTATATATGAGTCCGGACTTCTACTTCTTCTTCTACTTTTATTTTCACTGTCATTCTATATACGAGTATCCGCTAAGTACGGTATCAAAATTTTACAACCCTCTTATTGTATTGATATTTTTTTGTAGTTATAATTTTTTTATCATATTTGTTTGTTGATTTTATGATCTTCTCTCTCACAACCCTCTTATTGTTTTCTAGATTTTTTTAAAACTTATCTCGCCTAGATTGTATTTAATTTTTTTACATACACTACTATACCAATATGTCTAGATCACGAGGTAGCAGCCGTAACCAAAGTGGACAAGATTCCATCGGCACTTTTCGTAGGCCTCCAATTGTCCCACAAAATGAGCCCACCGAAGAGTACCCTATGACCGGATACATTGGTACACATGATGTAACACCCCACAAAATAAAAGGATTTATTTTGCATTACTAAATAATATTAAATTTGTAAAGTTGACTATTTTGACTATTTTCTTGAAATTGCAATTTTGCACGTGCAACACACATGCAAAGTTAGAAATTTTGAATTCATAAAATTTTATGGTTAATGATTGATTTTCCTCACTTATTTATGATATTTTAATTTTTCAGATTTATTTGAATTTATTTGACTATTTTATGATTTTCTCAAGTTTACACGTGCAAATATTTTTTGGGGGTGCAAATCTCCACTTTTAAATTTTTGGATACATTCTCCTATTTATAATTAAGCATATACTAAATTTTGGAATTTTTCTGAATAAAGAAACTATTTTTATAAATACTTCGAAAGAGGGGCTTTTATGCAAAAAGCCGTTTTGTATCTCAAACAAATAATAAAAATTCATTTATACTGATCTTTGGGATTTCCATGGTCATCATTGAAATTAAAATCTATTTAAATTTTATTTAGAATAGATTTGGTAAATATTTAAACAAATATGGTGTTTTTGCAAATATGGAATTTAAGTGGATCTTGTGCAAATATTTTCTTGGAAAGTAAAAGTAAGAAATTTTTAATTTGAAAATCTAATATTTATTTTTAGTTATTATTTCTGAATTTTCTGGATTTTTACGAATATTTTTTGACATATTGCAAATATTACAAAAAGATAGACTTTTGTGCAAAATTACCACTATGAGTACAAATCTGATTTTTTTAAAATTCTAGGCTGTGATGGATGGCTGGAAAACTCAGTAGTGAAAAGATTTGGTTTTATTTAAATTTATTTAACTTATTTAACTAATTTATTAAAGGAATGTTTACATATGTAAAGTAATAATTTGTTAGGGGATGTTTCCATAAACTTGTAAAACCCTAAAAACTCCAGATTTCGGCCTATATTATGGCCACTACAGCCGTCCCTCTCCTCTGCAAAAAATAAAATATATTTCTACTATTAATTTCTTGGAGTTTTGAAGAGATGATCTTGAATTTTGCAAAAGAAGGGTTTTTCTTCATTATTTATTAATTCGATTGATTTCTTCATTGAGGTGAGTGATATAATTTGGTTTGCTTTGTTTTTTTTTTGAATGTTGTTTGTGGTGTTTCAACTAATAGAAAGCATGCTAGGGATTGGTATGGATGTATATGATGGATTAGATGAATTGATGAGTTAAAAATTGGATCTTTTATGAAAACCTAGTTATTTATGAGAAGAATTACATGTGGATGTTTGGAGATTGTTAAAGAATCTATTATAAATCATTTGTAGGATATTTCTTTTGAATTATTGCTGATTTGATTAAGTATGGTGAATATTATGCATAAATTAACTAAAGAAGATATTTGGACTATTAATGAGTTTGGATGAATGCAACTTGATTATGGAAATGTTAAATTTGGTTATGTTCATGAGTTAACTATTGAAAACAATTGTCATTGAGTTTGAGGAATTTTGAGGACTAATGAATTAAGATACCATGTCTTGAGAATTGGATTTGTGATAACTAAATTGGGTTTGATGCAACATGATAAATTTGGGGATTTATGATTTTGTGAAAGATTTTACTTGAATTTGGATTTCTCAAATACTAAGAATAAATCTAAATATTTTGTCACTTCTAATTGATGGATTTGTGAAGTTTCTTTGGTGCACAAACATGCACGAGCACTTTACATGAATATCGTATTTCATTGCTTTTGAAGAAATTCAGTCTTTGTGTGTTTTCGGAGGATTTGACTATTTCTCAACTTATTTTGTATTGATATGGTTTGAAACAAAATATGAAGTTAATTGATGTATGATCGATTCTTAAAAACTCTATTTTTGGATATGTGTACAAATTCATGTTCTAATTGGAGTAAATCAACAAATTGTGATTTTTATTAATTCAAAGTTGTTTTGATTGTTTTATGGACTCTTTTATATCCTACAAGTTGTATTTGATCATATCAGAAATATGCTTTTCACAGAATTCGTTTTTATAAAGTAAAACTTTGTATCGGTTGAAATGTGCACAACTAAAAACTGCAGTCTGCAGGTCGACAGTCGACCGGTTAATTTATACAGTCGATCGTCGCTACCTGGCTGCTGTATTTTTCTTGAAGTTTTAAAATACCACGCGGAACAGTCGACTGACCCATTTTTACAGTCGACTGCTCTGCTCTATTTTGATGTTTTCTCAAAGTTTTGGATTTTCGCTCTGGACAGTCGACCGATGACTTTTACAGTCGATTGTCATTACTTAGAATTAATTTTTCTTGAAGTTTTAGATTTTTGCTCTAGACAGTCGACCGATAACTTTTACAGTCGACTTTCATTACTTAGAATTATTTTTCTTGAAGTTTTGGATTTTCGCTCTAAACAGTCGACCGATGACTTTTATAGTCGACTGCCATTACTTAGAATTATTTTTCTTGAAGTGTTGGGGTTTTCACTCTAGACAGTCGACGATTATTATTTATAGTCAACTGTTACAGCTCTGACTGATGTTTTCTTGAGTTATCCCGATGTTCTTTTAAACGATTGATCCTTTAAATGTTTTGGGATCTATAACTTACTATTCTAAACACTATTTTTCTACAGAACATATATTTTCAAGTTGTTTTATTAAAGTTTTGATTAATGAAAGTTGAGTTTGGATGGTTGAGTGTGAGTCTCTAGAGGGTGTGTGGGACCCTAGTATACCGACAGTTGAGATATTGTGTTTTGGCCTGTTGAGGCACATTGTTGAACAGTTGTTGAGTTAAGTTCGGTGGGGTACACCAACTCTAGGTTATTTGAAATTAATTAATTAACTTTAATAAATAAGGATAGGCACTAGATGGTGATATGATGAAATGAGAACATGGGTTATGGACCTCAGTATGGCTTGCGGTGCGAGATAATCCCCGGAATTATCGAGGTGTGAGTGAAATAGTCTCCGAAATTACCTGCGGTGTGGGATTGATCTCCGAAATTATCGGGGTCGAGGCGACGCTCATGTGGTATTCGTGTGATGAGGCACCATAGCTTGCAGTGTGGGGTATTCTCGAATATTCCCAGGTGTGGGTGAAATAGTCTTCGGAATTATCTGTGGATAGAGATTGACCTCCGAAATTATCGGGGCGTGGGCTAATACTCACAGTTTATCTATATCTCGTAGTAGTCATCGTAGTAGGATTAGTTGCATAGCGGGGGATTAAACCCTATCAAGTGGAGAACGTTAAGGACTTGCACCGGACCTATGTAGAGTGGGATGCATAGAATCTGACAAGTATGCATTAGAGAGTTAGCATATAGCATTGGTGTTTTCTTGACTTGGTTTTATGCATGATTGTTTTCTGTTTTCCTAAACCTGACACTTAGTCTAGTTTCACTTGATGTTTTCATATTTTATTTATTATTATTTCTTATTTCGATACATGTTGTTTATAACTCTATGCTTTATGTTTTATTTATGTTGCATTTATTTTTATGTCACTCACACCGTTATGGTTGACCCCTGTAGTTTTGGGGGTTAGGGTTATCTCTAGCCTCATGTTTTACAGGTAGGTACCTATAGCTTGGGATTTGGATGCATGTGGTAGAATGATAATAGAGCTTATGTAAATTGTAAAAGAAAGTGTTGTAAAGAAAGAAAATTGTAATTCAAGGTGTTTTATTTTTCCGCTATGCTTTGTAAATAATTGATGTAATAAAAAGTTTTAATTTTCTATGTATTTGGTTGCTATGTTTATGATTACATTGAAGTAGATTCTGGAATTGTGCCACGTATTTCTAAGATATTATATTGAAAATTCGGGGCGCTACACACGATGTGTTTGTAGGTGACATAGACATAGAAGAAGAACTACAAACACAAGAAACCGAAGCAACACAACCGGGTAGTAGTAGGAAAACTAGAGGGAAAATTAGTGATTGATACAAATTTTATGATTATATTCCGGACGAAGAAAATCCGAGTGTAGGTATAAAAATTTGTAAAACATGTTCGAAGCTTTACAAATGGAAGAAGGGTGAGGGGACGGGTACAATAAAACGACACATCCAAAATGTACACAAAGAACTTCATGTAAACCTACCCGGCCAACAAAAAATCTACCGTAGAACCGGTGTAGTTGATAGCCACTCTTATGATCCCGAACTTGTTCGTCGGGAAATGGCCCGAGTAGTAATTAAGGAAGAGTTACCATTTTCCTATTCCGAGAGTAGGAACTTAGAAACTTTTAATCAAACCGCATTTTAAAAGAATCCCTAGTAATACTTTGAAGTCGAATTGTTTTAAAATGTACAATGAAATGAGAGAAGCTTTGATTGCCATTTTATGGAGTTTAACTTGTAGAGTTTCTTTAACTTCCGACTGTTGGAAGGGTTGCAACAATATTCCAATGATGGCAATAACTTGTCATTGGATCGACAGTAATTGGATTATTCAATAAATGGATCATATCACTTGCTACGTTGCCCTATCCCCATAGTGGTAATGAAATTGCAAATCGTACTTTAGAAATTTGTGATATTTTTCATATTCGTGATTAAATTATGTGTATAAGTTTTGATAATGTATCTAACAATAATGCATCAATTAGTATATTAAAAACCGCATTAAACCCTCCATCTAAAAATATTTTTCATGTTAGATGTGCAGTCATATTTTAAATTTATGTGTTCAAGATGCATTAAAAATAGCCGAACCATATATAGTTAACATTAAAAATTGTGTACATTTTATTGCATTAAGTGACCCTATATTTCAAGAATGGAAAGCTTGGTGTAGGCTTAAAAATGTATATTTTAGAAAATTTTCAAAGGATGTTAAACACCGATGGAACTCTACTTTTGATTTGCTACATGTTGTTACTGAATATAAAGCATGTATAAATAATTTTTGTGGCAAAAAATATGCCAAATTTTGAAATGACTCCCCAAGCTTGGTTTTATGCCGAATCTTTGTTAAATTTTATAGAACCTTTTAAAACCGCAACTTTAAAATTTTCAAAATTTTTTGAATCTACTTCTAGTAACATTTTTATTTCAATAGTTACTATGAAGCAAACTTTCAAAGAAATGATCGATGATGCTTTTATTGGTCATATTGTGAAACCTGCATACACCAAAATTTTGAGGTATTTTAATCCTCATTCTATGTTGTATTGTATTGCTACTGTGATGGATCCTCGTATCAAATTAGAAGGTACGAAGAGTTTGATTGAATTTTTTTTTAATTTACTTGGGGAAGATGATTCTGAAATTGATTTGGAAACATTTTAAGCTAAATTTGAAGCGACGTTAAATAACCTGTATGATTTTTATGATAGAAGTTTTTAATCTAGTAGTACTACTACTTTAGTTACTTCTTCTTTTGCTACTTGTACAGGTAAGGGTAAGAATAAATTAGATGATGCCACATTTAATTTACTTGCAAAAATTCAATAAAAAAAAACTAGGACTAATCAACCAATACATTGGTATAATCAACAAGATTCTGAAAGTTTTACTTCTTCACTATATATTTTACAATGGTGAAAAGATCATGAACATAATATAGTATTCTTAAATATATGTCTAAAGATCTACTCACTCCTCCTGTCTCTGCAGTTGCTTCAGAAAGTATATTTGCTACAAGTGGCAGGGTTCTAACCTATTACAGGAATCGCTTGAAGCCCCAATCGTTGGAGATGCTCGTCTGTACGGAAGAATGGATGAAGGCCGAAGATAGGACTCAAGGAATAGGGTTCGACACATCTACAAGTTGAAGCAACTCACCGGAAGAACAATGACAACAACAATTGCAACCAACATGAAGAATTGAAGACCAACAACAACAACAAATTGAAGACCAACATATGCAAGAAATTTGTAAATGTATAAAAAAATTGTAATAAATATTTGTTTCTTATAAATAAGTTGAAAAATGAAGAAAATTTTCATTTTATAGAAGATAATTGTAATTGTACAGGTACATTTTATAATAATTCTTTGTTTCTTATAAAAAAATGGGAAATTTGTATAAGTTGAAATCATATGAATAATATATACATTTTTTTAGCAATTTCACTCTTTCATTATTATAAATATTATTATTACTACTACTACAATTTTTTTTAAGTTACAAAAAAAAAGTTCAAACACACAAGCCAACCCGCGACCCGACCCGACCCGACCCGGGTTGGACCCGAATGGGTTCACAGGTTGGGCGGGTCGACATTTTGCAAATCCAACCCGGCCCAGTTAACCAACCGACCCGACCTGGACCCACCCAACTTCGGTTCCAACCCGGGCGTGTCCGACCCGACCCGGCCCGGTTGACCCGGTTGCCAACCCTAGCAATAACCAATATTAATGGTGACAATGCGATGGGTATAACAATAAACAATATTTCAATATTCATTATTAATACTCAATGGTCGATGTCAATAACAATGAAGATGTTCAACATGCAGTGTCAATATTGTGTCAATTTCTAGGTCTATTAGCTTTTAGTCTAACTAATGCACGTACTACTACGTTCCATACCATAGGTTCCATATATACAATCAATGTCTCTTAGACCTAAGTGGTGTAATCCATAGATCATGTACTTGGCAACGATAATCAATATTCAATAATCATGATTCAATATTCAATGCACGATACGATAATACGGCAACGATACAATGCACGGTAGATTGGGTTACCGTCGTAAGTCACAATCAATCGATAAAACAATAGCCGATGACAATATTTAGGAAAACACGGGCCCCTCCTCCGAGTACAGTCTCTACATTGTCCACTACTTAAGTCACCCTTAAACCCCAGCTTGTTAAACATTTTATCGATGCAATCAATTATATTATGCAATCGAAGAACTTTGATGAACGATGGTATCAATAGAACTCAAGAGTACGGTCAATAAGAGCAATGCAATAAAAGAATATCAAAAGTGCAGTAGATCATGTAATGCATTTATCACAATCCAATTTAGCAATTATAATGATATATACACAATCATATTAAGTAAACATGGGAAACACAATTCTGGACAATAGTAGACTACTGTACCGAAATCAAGTTTCCCGCTGTTACAGAAATCCAAAACTAGATCCGTCAGAATTTCTAGGAACTAGACTTCCTAATGATTCCAACGCATACTCACAATACCGATTCCGATAACAATACATAGGTGAATTACATCATTCTTTACTGATTATACGTTTTGACTGAAAATTGATATTTAGTTGTTAGATTAGTAAAACCAGTAAAAATCCAAATTTTAAATCATCAAAAATATCCATTAAGTTCCTAATCATGTTAACTGATAATCTGAAATTTATTAGGGCGATATTCTAACATTAAATTAGCTTTTTAATAACTTAAACATGAAAAAATACATGAATCAAGAATTCTGGAAGTAAAAATGCAGCAGTAGTAAAAATACCATAACCCTTACAATAAAATTCAGAATTTAAATATTTTAGATGTTATGGAAACTAGAAACACAGAGCTATAATTTTCGTTTAGAAAGCTATAATTTTTTTGTGTCAAATACTAGGTCAAAAAGATCTCAAAAGTTCTTGGTAGACATTGAAAATCAAGGTTCGACATATCTCATGAAATAAAAGCGATCTAAACATGATGAACTTCAACTGAATATTTAACAAATCTTAGATTCAGCATGGTAAACACAATAAAGAATACATTCATTCGCTAGTTTAATATCAAACAAGGCATTAATCAATCATTCAAGCACAACAACCTAATAATCAATTCTACAATAGTTTACTTATGCGGTGTCATGCATAAATAACTTCTATTATCAATACGTGAATGCATGAAAGATTCGATATTTTAGAGTCAATAATGACACGAAGTCAAGAATATATTGGGTTAGCTCGTGTAAACCCTCAATATACTCAACGGAAGAAAAAAAGTATAACAATACAATAAACAACCAGGATCTACTTGCGGAGTTTCAATGAAAGGCTCGAATGCAATACAATAATGATTCGAGAGTGAAAAGTGATTGCCTGATTTGATGAAAACAGATGTTAAAATAGAATAATGGGATGAGAATCCCGGCAGCAATGACGACGATCGCAGACAAAGCGAATCTTGATGTGATGATCATGATTGAGTATGAATTTTGATGACGATCAACGATCTATGATCAAGTTGATCAAGCAATCAACGGCCGAGATCAAAGATCAAGATGATCAGGGGCGGTTGATGATCAAAGACCAAAGATCAAGCTCCAATGTTGATGATCGGCTGCTGACTGAGGCGACGAGGTGGATGATCGAGAGGCAGTCGATAGCGGTGGAGTGTCGGGGATAGGGCTAGCGGCGGCGCAGGTGGCACTGCTGTGCGCGCGCTCAGGGGGAAGCTAGCGGCGGACGGACTCCGGCGAGTATGCAAGTGGTCATTGCGGGGTTCTTCGGTGGAAGTCGGGTGAGCACACAGAGGGAAGAGAGAAAAAGTATTAAATAATGTTTAATAAATGTGGGGGGGGGGGTGTGATTTAGTGTTAGTGGGGATTTAGTGGAGGACAGTTGCACAGATAGTGGAACCGTGAGAGAAAATTGAGAGATGAACGTGAGAAGTTAGTTTATGCACGTTAAGAAGTGAGGGGTTTTTTAAAATGTAAGTCTATAGGGTTAAAAGTATACAAATATACATGGGTATTGGGTTTGTGGGCTCAAAATAAAATAAACTAATTATTGGGTTGGGCTTCAAGTTAAATAATTAAATAATTGAATAATTGTATATTGGGCTTGGGCTTAGAGGATATAATTAAAATGCAGAATTTCAATGTAATGAGCTGAATAAAATTGTAATGAAAATAATATAAAGGATAAATTAGGTTGGTTCAGAATAACATCAAAATTTTTAGTTGAACCAGATACGGAATACAATATATGAAGAAGACCAAAGATAAATATACAGCTGGAAAACCGTATAATCGGTAACAGGGGTTACAAATACTTTATTGGATTATTGGATTCTTGAATTGATTGATTATGACTGAGTACAATGTCTCTTATACATAGAAGAGAAGCAGAGTGTAAACTAATACATATTCCGATATGGGACTAAATTGATTAATATAATATCTCACATCTAACACCCTCTTTCAAACTCAAGTTGGTTCAAAAAAAACAAAACCCCAGTGTCGAACCAGAGACCTCCCCCTTATTGTAGGGGCCGAAAGTACTGCCGACCAATTGGTCTAAGGGGACGTATCGATTAGAAAATAATTAGATTGGGTTTTGATCTTGCTCTCTGTTCATAACTATAATTCAAAAATTCTCAAAACAAAAATTGTCTTTTTTCTCCTCTTTTGAAAATAAAAATTTCCAGAATAAAAATACATTTAATTCTATAGTAACCGGTATTTTTAAGGGTATTTTTAACTCTTTAAAACATATATTTTTGCCCTAGTTTATACTTTATAATCATAATGTTGACATTCGAAAACTAAACATACTTCTTCAAATTTTAAAGATAGTTTCCCACAAAATCACTACAAAAATGTTTTCTTTCTCAAGATGTTTTCAGAACACAAATAAATCATCTTTCTTAACGAATAAAACTTCTATTTTACCAACTAATTTTACACATGATGCATTCAATCATTTGTTTGCAAAAATACATTCTTTTCATTTATTCTAATACTCATATGACACATATAACAATGAAGAATTCTACTACAACAATTAACAATCATCTCTTAATAATTTATTCCATCAATTCATCTCTAATATATCGTTCTACTTTAATACTTTAATCAACAAACATGGTTATAACTTTTACTAGTTAAATTCACATAATTGCATTTAAAACATACTTAGCATGCATACTAACATTAGAAGCAATGAGAACATTCACTTTTACTCATAATTAATAAATCTAGTAATCAAATTAACATACATCTACTAGTTTATCAATTTTCCTCTAATTAGACAAGCATGGATTTCATTTCAACTAGTTACTTTCTAAATACCAATTCAATTCATTCCTAACATGATTTCTACTTTAGAAGTCATGAGAGACATCCACCTCTTCGAAGAAAAAGCCAATTAAAATATCTTAGAGTCCCCTAGAATGCGAGAGAGTGCCTTCTCCTCCTATATTGCGATGCAAAAGATCTCCTTCTCCTTGCTTCCTTGCCAAACCGAGAGCTCCTTTGTGTGGGGAAATGATGGCCGGCCTCCAATGGTACACACATACACACACACTCACTCTACTATATTTCTCCTATAATGTTTTCCTTCTTTCAATAGTTTCTTAGTGTAGAATACATGTAGATAGGGGGGTATTTATACTATTTCTAGGATGGATTGGAGGGCTAGGATTAATTGGATGGTTAAAGGATGGATGGCTAGGATAGGAGGGGAAGTTGTAGCAACCACCCACACTCCAATAAACTACCCATGCACACACACACCCACTCCCCATGATCCTAAGCACAATCCGGCCACACAATGGTGTGCATTGCACACTGCGTGCATGCACGTACCCCCTAGTACCCCCCTATTTAAAGTTTGTACAATTTTAATTAATCAAATTGTTCATATTTTGTGTTTACATGACAAGTATGACCATTTAATTGATTAATTAAATTTGTGGGCTTCACAATTAGTGGGCTTAGGCTTGTGGGCCAAAATAATAAAATAAAGAATTATTAAAGTGGGCTCAAATTTAGAAAATAGTGTTTAGGCTTTATAAAATAGGCTTGTAGAAAAAATAAAGGAAGAAAATAATTGTTCATAAAAGATAAAATTTTATATATAAAAATAAATAAATAAATATACACATGAAATTTGCACGTGCACAACACGTGAAAATCAATATTTTTATTAAAATGAAAGTTTAGGGTATTACAACACTCCCTCCTTAGAATAGTTCCATCCCCGGAACTACAATTAAAGAGTGAGAAAACAAAACACAATAAGAAAATACATTCAAACAAAGAGCTCAGGATGATCCTTCATCATCCTCTCCTTAGATTCTCAAGTAGACTCTTCAACCAACTGGTTTCTCCAGACTACCTTGACCATCGGTATCGTCTTATTCCTCAAGACTTTCTCCCGAAGATCAACAATCTCAACTGGGAGCTCAATGTAACTCAGATCTAACTGCAAACCCTCTGGCACTTCGGACAAATGATGACTTGGATCCGGAATGTAACCTCTCAGCATAGACACATGAAAGACATTGTGCACCTGAGACAACTCTTCCGATAACTCAAGCCGATAAGCAGTTTTCCCGATCCTTTTCAATATCTTATACGGGCCTTTGAACCTCGGGGCTAACTTTCCACCCTTGCCGAAACGGATCACGCCTTTGCTGGGTGATACCTTCAGAAAGATAAAGTCACCAACCTCAAACTCAAGGTCCCTCCTCCGATTGTCTGCATAGCTCTTCTGCCTACTCTGAGCTTCCACCAACCTCTTCCTGATCAGATCAATCTTTTTAGAGGTCTGCTGCACAATCTCAGGCCCAAACATCTGACGCTCCCCAACTTCGAACCAACAGACAGGCGTCCTACACTTCCTGCCATACAAAGCTTCGTATGGCGCCATCCCAATGCTAGTCTGAAAACTGTTGTTGTAGGCAAACTCCACCAAAGGTAAATGCCTTTCCCAACTGCCTCCAAAGTCTAGTACACAGCACCGAAGCATGTTCTCAAGAATACGGTTGACTCTCTCAGTTTGCCCATCGGTCTGGGGATGAAAAGCAGTGCTGAAATCCGTCTTGGTACCCAAAGCTGTCTGAAGACTCCTCCAGAAATGCGAAGTAAACCGCACATCTCGATCAGACACAATGGTCAACAGAACACCACAAAGCCTGACGATCTCGCTAACATACATCGTAGCCAACTTGTCCATCGAAGCAGTGAGTTTCATCGCCAAAAAGTGAACGGACTTGGTTAGTCGATCGGTTATGACCCAAATCGCATCATTGCCTTTTGGACTCTAAGGCAAACCCGTGATGAAATCCATACTGATGTTATCCCACTTTCATTCCGAAATAGGTAACGGTTGCAATAGACCTCAGAGTTTCTGATTCTCGACTTTGACTTGCTAAAAAATCTCACACCTCGATACAAATTCAGCCACATCCCACTTCAAACCTGACCACCAGAAATGCTGTTTAATGTCCTTGTACATCTTGGTACTCCCAGGATGTACAGATAAGAGAGTAGCATGTGCCTCCTGAAGAATACTTTCTTTTAAGTCCGACTGATCCGGAACACACAACCTCTCACCAAACCACAGCACTTCATCTCTGATTTGAAATTCGGGCAACTTGCCAGCACCATCCTGCTCCTTCATCTTCCGAATCTCTGCATCTTCCTTCTGACTTGCAATAATCCTTTCGCTCAGCGTTGGTTGAAGCCTCAACTGAGCTAAAGATGATCCCAAGCCTTGCAGAACAACTTCAATACCAGCCTGATCTAACTCCTCTGCCAGCTGCCTTTGAGTTGTAATCAAACTCGCTAGACTGCTCTTGCGGCTAAGTGCATCAGCAACAACATTAGCCTTCCCAGGATGATACTTAATCTCCGGACGAATGTCCTCAAGTACCTCCAGCCATCTCCTTTACCTCAGGTTCAGATCCTTCTGCTGATAGATGTACTTCAAGCTTTTGTGGTCTGTGTACATGTTCAGCTTTTCACCATACACATAATGTCTCCATTGCTTTAAGGCGAAGATAATCGCAGCCAACTCTAGATCATGAGTCGGATAATTCTTCTCATACGGTCTTAGTTACCTAGACCCATAAGCGATTACTTTTCCTTCTTGCATTAAGACACAACCAAGCCCACGATGTGAAGCATCGCTGTAGACATCATACTCAACACCTGCTCTAGGCAAAGCCAAAATGGGTGCATTAGTTAGCCTCTCTTTCAACTCCTGAAAGCTTGCCTCGCACTGTTCGGTCCACTTGAAGTTCACATTCTTCTTGGTTAGACCAGTGAGCGGCATGACTATCTGAGTGTAGCCCTGGATAAATCTCCTGTAATATCCAGTTAGCCCAAGGAACCTCCTGATTTCCTTCACTGTAGTAGGCCTTGCCCAATCTCTCACTGCCTCTATCTTCTGAGGATCAGTTGTCACTCCCTCCTTAGAAAGGATGTGACCTAGGAATGCCACTTCTGATTTTCAGAAATCGCACTTGGAAAACTTGGCATACAACTCCGGCTCATGCAGCTTCCTCAAAACTACTGCCAGATGCTCCGTGTGCTCCTCCTCTGACTTGGAGTACACGAGAATATCGTCGATGAAAACCACGACAAAAGAATCAATGAACGGCCTCAGAACTCTGTTCATCATGTCCATGAAGATTGCAAGCGCATTCGTCACTCCAAATGGCATAACTAAGAATTTGTAATGCCCGTGTCGAGTTCTGAACGCAGTTTTATGCACGTCTTCAGCTTTCACTCAAACTTGATGATATCCTGATCGAATATCTATTTTGGAGAAAACAGCTGCTCCTTGTAGACGATCGAACAAATCATCAATTCATGGAATCAGATACTTATTCTGAATAGTGACCTTATTCAGCTCCCGGTAATCGATGCACATCCTCATCGAACCATCCTTCTTCTTTACCAAAAGCACCGGTGCTCCCCATGGTGACGCACTCGGTTGAATAAAGCCTTTCTCCAACAGTTCCTCAATCTGCCATTTGATCTCATCTTGCTCCACAGGCGCCATCCTGTACGGTGTCTTAGAAATAGGTGCACTCCCTGACTGAATAGTGATGCTGAACTCTACATCACGATGCGGGGGTAACCCAGGCAAATCTTCCAAGAACACAGTCGGATAATCCCGAACCACAGGAATCTACTGTACCTCTACAAGAATCCCTCTCTTCTGGCTGATAGCAGCAACCAAATCTGAACATCTCCTCTTCCCTTGGAGGATAACTTCAGGTCCACCTGGAGCCTTCACTGTTACTGTCTTGGTCTTGCACTCGATGTTCGCACTGTACACCGATATCCAATCAATGCCAATGATAACATCGACTCCCAAAACATTCAGCTCGACCAGATCAATCCCAAAAATTCTATCTCCAATCACGATCTCGCAGTCAGCATAGTACCTATCAGTGGTTAGAGTCTCCCCTGACGGAGTAGCTACTACTAAAACCTTGCCTGGAAATATCTTTGGTTCGACTCCCAGAACTTTAGCAAATTTAGGTGATACAAAAGTGTGAGAGGACACAGTATCGAACAAAACAACAGCTTTCTTTCCATTCAAATTAAGTTCTCCTGTTACATAACACACACTCGTCATATAACAGTTCACTAATTAACGGGAAAAAGAGACAATAGAAAACACTCCTAAACATCCTCCCTCGTACCAGTGATGACGTGATCCACCTCATCAGCGTCAGCTTCAGTCAAGGCAAATACTCGTCCCTTCTGGTACGGCTTCTTCCCGGCCTGCTGAGTTGGTCCATTGTGGACGACATCCTGCAGTTTGGGGCAATGAGACTTGTAGTGGCCTATCTCTCCACAGTTGAAACAAGTCACTGGAGGTCTCACCCAAGTATTTCTGAGTCTTCCTGCCACTTGAACAGCATTTGCACCCGTAGGCTTGAACCTTTGAGTCGGTGGCTGTCCCCTGACATTGCTAGCAATTGCGGGCCTCTTTCCCACATTCCAGTTGTTCATCCAATTCTGAACAGCGTGGAACTGCTCCATGTCTGCCTCCGTGGCTGCCGCTCGTTTGATCAGCTTGTCAAACCTCCTGATACCGAGGGATATCATCCTGGATCTCAAACTTGGCCTCAACCCATGCTCAAACTTTCGAGCCTTCTTTGCCTCATTCATCACCAGCTCGGGAGCATACCTTGAGAGCTGAGTGAACCTCATCTCATACTCCCAAATAGAGATGCCGCCCTGCTGCAGCGACAGAAACTTTATGGCCTTCTTCTCTGGACGTCTAAGGGAAAATAATGAATGCGGAATTCCTCCAAGAATTCCTCCCAGCCAAGAACCAAGTCTCCCATCGTCTACTTCATCGACTGCCACCATACAGCTGCATCCTTCTCGAATTGCAGTGTCTCCAACTTCACATTGCTGCCCTCCAGAGTCTCCAAGACTTCGAAGATAGTCTCTACCTGTCGGATCCAATTTTCAGCCATGTCAGGGTCTGACTTCCCCTCAAACACCGGTGGTTTCATCCGTTTAAATGATTCCACGAGTTTGATTGCTTTGGGTACTGGATTCGCAGGCACCCTTCCCTGATTCTGATTCATGGCAACGGCATTGAGTGTCTGATAGACCCTCGCTAGCTCCGTTTCCAAGTCCAGACATTCACCATTTCGAGCTCGTCTTCCAGCCATGTTCTGATGCAAAAGATCCATTAAATTTGAAGTATAAACATGAACTTTTACGTCAACATTTCCATTTCATTAAATTTCAAACTTTATACATTCGAATTTAAAATATTTCTGACATCAAAATGAAAGCAGTAGATGATACAACGGTCTAACTCCTACGGTTCTTCTTGGCTTCATGAAACTCTCCCCGTAGTTCCTCCACTTCCTCTTTCAGTACATCGGTCATGTTTTTCCACTTCTCGAGTTCCCAAACACGATGACTGAGAACTGCAAAATCATCCTTGCGCTTCGCCATTTGAGCCTCTAGCAGTCCAACTCTCTCCCGTAGAATCTCTACCTGCCTCTGAAGAGACACAATGAGATTACCCAGAACTGGTTCCTCTTCGTCAGAAGAATCATTAGTTGAATCCGAAGGTGGAGTGATCTCTCGGGACTCAGGCCATTCCTCTTCCACTTCTTCGGGATCTTCCTCGTCTGAATCAGCTTGCTCGGGGTAGTAATCTTCCTCAATGATGTGCCAATTGTCATCTTCAGCTGGGTCGAAGTGGTCCACCATCTTAAAGATAAAGTGGAAGAAGTATAAATCATAGAGCAACACAAATGTAAGTGACTTACATTTAAATCTCTAGACTCAACACACACTCTAATGTCCATTTCTAGGGTGTCGTTCCATATAAATTTGTACTACTTAGAAGCGTGCTCTAAGACCACTCTGTAACACCTCGAATTCTAAAATATAACTGAATTCGAAGTTCCACGGGATCTTTACACTTCTTTCGTACAATTTTATAAGGAAATAAAAAAAAAAATTTTATCAGAGTTACATTACACTTGTACATTGTCACAGCGGAAGCAATTTTACAGTAATTTACATGAAACAACATTTAAATCAATCTTGCGCAGCATGTATACTTCAATTGTCAAGCATCTTTACCCTGCATATAAAACTGTGGGCGTGTCAGTTTATTCAACTGACGAAATATTATACACGGCCATCCTCTCTATGCCGGAAAGAGTATAACGATTCTCATTACTTAGCAAACCACAAACTTGTTCACAAACAAAGCTAAAGGGACTATCCTATTGATGTCGTGTTATGAATGTGTACTTAGTCCTTAATGCAATTATTTATATTATATGACACAAATGCGTACTTGTTCAGACTCTATGCAGCCCATACTACATAGGTTCGAGGGCAAGCCCTTAACCGTTCTTCATCTTGTAGGTTTCAATCCCTCGTCATGACTTAATCTACTACTGTAACTACGGTAAGTATCCTAGATGTTTTCTGACCTACGAACTCATGTCTAGGCACCCTGGAGGGAATTCCAATGCACTGACACATGACTCATCATGCAGCCATCTTGTGGTAATTCAGCTCCTACCATAGACATGATACCATCCGCAGTCGTCAAACACCCCACGAGCGTCGCCACCGGGACGGTACTCTGGAGCAGTATCCACGCCCTATCATGACGCATCATGGGACATCCTGTGAATACTCTCACGCCGCCAATTCAATGGCCCTCATACTCAATATTTTTCTCTTACTTTCATCACATCTTCACTATGTATCTAATCCTTAGTTTAATTGAATCATGAATAAAATCAACCCTTAGAGTGTAGCGCTCCCACTATACTGGTCTTAATCATTTAATTCACATGACCCAAACCTTGGTCTTCTCATTTCAAATATCATTTTCACATTTTCTTTATTGTCGGTATAAGGCTTGGCTATACCCTAATTCTCAATTTCAACTCATAGTTACAATGTCGAGCTTTTCATACTCATAAGGTTTTTTCATGATTAATCAAAGATTCATGTTTCATAAGCGTAGCATTCATGCATTCACATCTTTCATAACTCATCACAATCAATAATTCAATTTCATGTGCAATTTATGTGCAAGAATAAATTTCAACTAGTAGTAATCAATAATTCATGTATTCCACAAGTCTATTATTTTCATTTCCAAATCTTACTACAGCACGAATTAGAAGTCCACATCAATCACACTTTCAAAAATTTCTCATTACTAATTCTTTTATAACTCAAAAATTTCATTTATTTTTCTTTTATTTAAAAGGACAATTTAATTTCAAAAGGAAGTCCTTTCTTGCAAACCCCCCAATTTCTTAATCACACTTTATCAAAAGTTACATAAATTTTTCTTATAAAGTTCTAATAATTTTCAGTAAATTAAAACATAATTCTTCCAATTTTTATCTATTTTTAAAATTAAATTAATCACAAATAATCCACCCAAAAAACAAAAAAAAATATTTTTTTAAAAAACTCAAATCCCCAACCAGATTCGAACCCACAACCAACGGTGAAACAGACAACGCACAAGACCAACGCGCCAAAGCCGCCAATCGATATAACTAGGGTTAAAATCCCTAAGTATCGAGTCTCGGCTAATTGGGTTTTTAATCAAAAAAATAAAAAACAAAACCCCAGTGTCGAACCAGAGACCTCCCCCTTACTGTAGGGGCCGAAAGTACTGCCGACCAATTGGTCTAAGGGGACGTATCGATTAGAAAATAATTAGATTGGGTTTTGATCTTGCTCTCTGTTCATAACTATAATTCAAAAATTCTCAAAACAAAAATTGTCTCTTTTCTCCTCTTTTGAAAATAAAAATTTCCAGAATAAAAATACATTTAATTCTATAGTAACCAGTATTTTTAAGGATATTTTTAACTCTTTAAAACATATATTTTTGCCCTAGTTTATATTTTATAATCATAATGTTGACATTCGAAAACTAAACATACTTCTTCAAATTTTAAAGATATTTTCCCACAAAATCATTACAAAAATGTTTTCTTTCTCTTCTTAACGAATAAAACTTCTATTTTACCAACTAATTTTACACATGATGCATTCAATCATTTGTTTGCAAAAATACATTCTTTTCATTTATTCTAATACTCATATGACACATATAACAATGGAGAATTCTACTACAACAATTAACAATCATCTCTTAATAATTTATTCCATCAATTCATCTCTAATATATCATTCTACTTTAATACTTTAATCAACAAACATGGTTCTAACTTTTACTAGTTAAATTCACATAATTGCATTTAAAACATACTTAGCATGCATACTAACATTAGAAGCAATGAGAACATTCACTTTTACTCATAATTAATAAATCTAGTAATCAAATTAACATACATCTACTAGTTTATCAATTTTCCTCTAATTAGACAAGCATGGATTTCATTTCAACTAGTTACTTTCTAAATACCAATTCAATTCATTCCTAACATGATTTCTACTTTAGAAGTCATGAGAGACATCCACCTCTTCGAAGAAAAAGCCAATTAAAATATCTTAGAGTCCCCTAGAATGCGAGAGAGTGCCTTCTCCTCCTATATTGCGATGCAAAAGATCTCCTTCTCCTTGCTTCCTTGCCAAACCGAGAGCTCCTTTGTGTGGGGAAATGATGGCCGGCCTCCAATGGTACACACATACACACACACTCACTCTACTATATTTCTCCTATAATGTTTTCCTTCTTTCAATAGTTTCTTAGTGTAGAATACATGTAGATAGGGGGGTATTTATACTATTTCTAGGATGGATTGGAGGGCTAGGATTAATTGGAGGGTTAAAGGATGGATGGCTAGGATAGGAGGGGAAGTTGTAGCAACCACCCACACTCCAATAAACTACCCATGCACACACACACCCACTCCCCATGATCCTAAGCACAATCCAGCCACACAATGGTGTGCATTGCACACTACGTGCATGCACGTGCCCCCTAGTACCCCATATTTAAAGTTTGTACAATTTTAATTAATCAAATTGTTCATATTTTGTGTTTACATGACAAGTGTGACCATTTAATTGATTAATTAAATTTGTGCGCTTTACAATTAGTGGGCTTAGGCTTGTGGGCCAAAATAATAAAATAAATAATTATTAAAGTGGGATCAAATTTAGAAAATAGTGTTTAGGATTTATAAAATAGGCTTGTAGAAAAAAATAAAGGAAGAAAATAATTGTTCATAAAAGATAAAATTTTATATATAAAAATAAATAAATAAATATACACATGAAATTTGCATGTGTACAATACGTGAAAATAAATATTTTTATTAAAATGAAAGTTTATTACACAGGCAGCACCTCCCGAGGCCCTAGCCGTCGGTGTTTTCCTTGTCCGACAGCAAACAGCCGCGTTGCCGAGCTGTTGCCGTCATCTCTTCCGTCCCTTGCTCTCTTGTTTGGCACGTGCGTGTGTTATACGTGTCGGGTGTTCGTAGTCCGTGATCGTTCATTGGGTTCATTGGGTTCGTTGTTTGTGAGTTTGATTCATGGTTGCATTGTTCGTTCGTTTGAGTTCGTTGTCGGGAATCCATTCTCGTTATTCTTGCTTGGTGTCGTTTTCGTCGTCGGTTAAGGCAAGTAACTTGTATTAAATTCCTTTGCAAATACAAGTACTAAATACCGCCTGTAGTGTAGTTGGGTTCTAGAGACAATTTGTGGGTAAATTCTCTTGTTGAACTTGTCTTTATAGTGATGATTTAACCCTAGTTGCCTCACGACATATATGACATGATATAACCTAGGATTGACCACATCTTGTTGCATACATGCGTGTTGTTCATGTGTTATCTTGTGCTCGTTCGTGTTATTCGTAGTTGTAACACCCCACTTTTTATTTTATTTTATTATTGCGCGTATGATGCACGTGCAGATTTTTATTCTCATTTTACTATTTTTAACATGCATTAGTTTTAATTAGTCTTTTCTTGATCCATGGACCTATAGTACAAAATCTAGCCCATTAGGAGGAGAGCCCAGAGAGAGGAAGGAGAGTTAAGGCCTGGAGAGTTTAAGGGAGGGGTTATGTAAATGAAGATTTAAATATGATAAATGGAGAGTTATTAGGGTGTAAATTTTGCATAATACACCCTAGCTTTATCCTATAAATAGAGACCCAAATCCCTACAATTCTCTTGCACCAAAACAAAATCAAATGAGAAAGAAAAGAAAAAGAAAAGAAAGAAAGAAAAGAGAGAGATAAAAGAAAGAGAGTGAGAGTTCTTATGCTTGGAGCCATTGCTAGGAAGGAGAAGCCATAGCTAGGAGAGGAGGCCTTGTTAGGAGCTAGAAGTGCTTGTGGAGCTAGGAACAAGAAGGAACCCCTTTCTTTTTTTTAGTCTTCATTCTCCAACTAAGGTGGGTGATCTCCTTACTTTCTAATTGTAGAAACTTCCATGTTAGAATTATAATGAATAATATGAGTTGATGATCATGTAAAATATGTAGATAAATTGCATGCTAGTATAACACATCAAGAATGAGATTGCTATAGTTGTGATTAAACAAATAATAGAAGTATTGTGTGTAATAGTCAAATATTAAGGATCATGTTAGAATATTTATAAACTTTATGTGTGTTAAATGTTTATTCTTATTGGAAATTTTGATGTAGCAATTTATGTTATTAAAGGTGGCAATAATAGTATTGAATCATGAATTGTTTTAAAAACTACAAACTTGCTAGTTAGTGAATGAGAAAGAAAAGGAAGGTTTTAATTATTTAGTCATGTATAAATAAATAGAATAGACTATATGAAAGATATTAGAATTTCTATTTTTATTAAGTATGTTAACCCTACTAAACATATTTACTTTTGTCCATGAAAAGATATAATTAAATTTGAAGAAATGCAATATAGAGTTTATTAAAAGAAAGGAATTGGAAGTTTAGGGTCATTATCTAAATTATGGTTTTTAAAATAATTAAATTAATGTTAAAAGAATAAACTCAGTTCATAAGAAATTATTCTAGTTTAATAAAGGATTAGTTATAATGGAGAATCAAGTTTATGGAAATGAAAAGATAAACAGAGATTTTGAACAAAAATAAAAAGAAGAAAGTTGATGACGCAGAGCGCATCTGGCCTATTGGTTGGGCGCTGCGCTGCCTTGCGGCCTGGTCTGGTTCGAATCCCGTAGACAACAATTTTTTTTTGTGTTGTTGTTTTAAATCACTTCAACGCCGAGAGCCTATTCATAAGATAAACGAGAGGGAATTAAGACAACTAGCCCACTTGGGCTAGTGGCTGTCGGTGGGGATTGTGAGCCCTGTCTTCATGGGTTCGAAACCCAGTATGAGTTCCTAATTTTTTTTTAAATGCTTGAGTTAAATTAAATGAGTTTTTTTTAGTAAATTAAAATTTGGGAAAATACTATTATTTCTATAAAATAATTTAGAACTTACTAAAATTAGTTTCAAGATTTTTCATGTATAATTTCTAAAAAACGAAAATTTGATATAGAGAGTAAGTAAAGATTGAAGATTTATTAATAAGAAATGTATGATTTTTCTTAAGGAATAAAGGGAATACATTGTGTGAATTATTTAATCTTGAAGAAATTGTGTTTGATTGTTAAAGATATTTCATGAGTTTAAAATTGTAAATAGAATTATGACTGTTGTGATTCATGAATGAACTATGAACAAATAAGAGAACCCTGAAAAATGCTAATGAGACATTGATTAACAATAATTAAGTTCTTTTGTAGAGAATCTACTATTATTTTGATTTTAGAAATATTTGATGGAATTGAGTTATGTTGCCAAATGAGACTTTGAATTGTGCTAAAAAGAAACAAAATGAAAAATGAAAAAAAAAAGAGCTTTATAACTACAAATGAGATTTATTAGTAGAATGAGAATTAAACTTCTCTTGATGTGATGATTTTCTCATGTGAAGTTAGAGTACTTGATATATGTTGAAATGTGAATTGGTTATTTGCACCTAAGTTATTAAGGAGATCGTTGTTGAATGAAGTTTGTTCATGAAAAAGACTTGTTATTATTAAAGAATCATGAATAGTGCTAAAATGAGACATTGCTTAAGTTGTGAAATGAATTAAAATGATGAAATGATCTAGGTATTAAGACATGACTATTAAAGGGTATGTGTACCCATAATTCTTATGCATGAATGGTTGAGTTTTGAGTTAGTAAAATCTTGTTACTGGCAAATGTTGAAATAAAAGAGCCGAGATATAAATTTGAGATAGGGTTATGGATCGATCTCGGTAATCATCGGTAAGAGATAAGACTAATTCTAGGCTTGGAAATTTATTCATGTCTTAAAAGAAAATAATTAGGCACTTAGGTGAAGATGTAGTAAACCTGGGCAAACGTAAGTGGGGTGCTTTATATAGTCGGCGGTGGACTCCGAGGCTATAGACTCAGTTGGAGGACTGAGGTTGCTCCGTAGGAGACGGACTTTTTATTTAAATCCGGGACTATGAGGACGGGTCAGCGGTGGACTCCGGGATCGTGAGTAGTCGGACGGATAGTTTTGTTTGCCGTCTCCAATATATATATGTATACCGGGCTAGAGGGTCACTTACAGGATGATTTGCACGATGTGGGATCTGTTTTAACAGTCAGCGGTGGACTCCGGGGCTGGGATTCGAATTCGTGGAATGATCTGAACCTTGTTTTATTACCGGGTAGTTATCATGGCGAGGGATCGAGCCCTTTATTGTGGAGTACGTAGGCGCTTGTCCTCGGACCTATGTAGTATGGGATGCATAGAATCCGAACTAGTGTGCATTAGTGTCATCCTAGTATAAATTGTGTGCATTAGGCATTAAGACATGATATACACTTACATGTTTAGCATAGTCACATTAACACTTTATTATTCATTCAACTGTTATGTTTTTATTAAAGTATTGAGATCGTTATACTATTCCCGGCATAGAGAGCATAGCCGAGTATAACATTTAGTCAGTTGTAAGTAACTGACATGCCCACAGATTGACATGTAGGTAAGCGACTATTCATGAAGGAGTAAGGATGTTGTGATGCAAATGATGTTAAAGTTATACAAGTTGTATTTTATTTCAATGTTATAATCTTTCATTCTTCAGCAGTGTAAAAAAAAGTTGTATTTTAAACTCTGATGTATTATTGAGAAAAGTTTTTAAATTCCATATAAAATTGTACGAAGTGAAGTAAAGATCCTGTGGAATCTCGAATTCGTCCTTATTTGGAATTCGGGGTGTTACAGTAGTAGACTTGTTGTGGAATTGTGAAATACTCTATAACATGTTTCTTGGACATCTAGTATACTCTATATCATGTTTGGTTGTGGTTTGGATGAGTTCTGAACTAGTGGATTTTGTGCATATGCGATATTTTTAGTTTTGCTGGCTTTTCTGTTTTGATCAGTATTTTAAACCTTATTAAGGTCAGTATTTGAAAATATTTTGTGAACGTGATTTATAGAGAATTATGTCTATTTTTCAACCCTTTTGACAGATCTCAGTTTCGATTTACGGTTTGTGAGTTATGTCGATTTTACTACAGTGGTGTCAAAAGATTCCCAGAATTTGTTTTCTATGAATTCTGAAGAGTAATCTATTTTTATTCTAGTGTTAAAATTATTATTTTGATCTCAAATTTTGCTCAGTACTGCTAAACTTGATTGGGGTCTACCCAGAATTGGTGAATTTATTTGAGGAGTTTTACAAACCTTTCCAGGCTCGCAAACAAAAATTTTACATACAAAATTTTACTACTGTTCAGTAAAGAACTTGATTTTCAACCTATTTCTACTTGCTGTTTCTAAAATCTTTCTGAATATGAAAGTTAGTATACTGTATCTATTTTATTACTCTTTTAGCGGATTTGGATTTGGATTTATGTTTTGTGAGATATTACTGTTTTCGTACTGCAGTGTTTACAATTCCTGATTTACAAAACTACTACATCTTGATGTTTTCTGATTTTACTTGACTACTCTATTTTTGTTAGAAAATTATGAAACTTATTTTTCTGTTACTATACATATAGGGGAATACCCCAGATTGTTCGTGGATTTAATTAATGAGTTTTCATGCTGTTTTCTTGACTTTGAATACAAACTTCTGATTTCTGACTAAACACATTTTCTGGATTCAAATCAGTTTTGAGTTATGTTTTTTGTGAAACACTATATGACTTATATATTTCTACTGGATTCGGCCGGGAGTCTATTTTTCATATTCTTTGACGGATTCAGAATTGCATGTTTGTAGCTACGGAAATCTCAGTTTTAGTGCAGTACTATCTTGCTGTTCTGAACTATGATTTTCGTTGTTTTACCCTGTTATGAGTTATCTTTTGCCTGTACATGTTTATTATTCATCTTGTGTCTGTTACTTGTTTATGACATGATATTCTTGCTCCGTTTTGTGATACGTACATGCCTGTTTAAGAATAATAAAAAGTAATAAGTCGGGGTTAAGGGAAATACCTTAGCAATGGACAATATAGGTATGTGTACTCAGAAGGGGGTCCGTGATCCCATTACTTGTTGCCATGTTTCATGCTTGCATGATTCATGCCTGTTATTATGATATTCTGCCATGAACTCACGATTACATGATTCATGCCTGTTATTAT
Organism: Hemerocallis citrina; assembly: GCA_017893485.1. Taxonomy (NCBI): domain Eukaryota; kingdom Viridiplantae; phylum Streptophyta; class Magnoliopsida; order Asparagales; family Asphodelaceae; genus Hemerocallis; species Hemerocallis citrina. Next base: position 278,935,156 of record CM030360.1, on the reverse strand, counting down.
TATATTATGCCATGAACTCACGACTAAATGATTCATGCCTGTTATTATTATATGTTGTCATGTTTCATGATTACATGATTCATGCCTGTTATTACATGTTCCATGTTTTATGAGTACATGATTCATACCTGTTTTTGTTATCACGATTTCACTACATGATTCGTGTCTGTTTACATGTTACTTGTTACTTGACTTGACGCCTGAGTACACGGCCCTATAAAAACTCACCACTAGGCCTAAACGTAACTTGATTGAATGTAGTAACCATGTGATAAAAATCGGGGTGCATGAAGTGCTACCTAGATAGTTATAATACAAGACTTGAACATGATCACTTGACACTTGATACTTGTTACTTGTACATGATACACGATACCTGATACTTGTTCACTTGATACTTGATACTTGCTACCTGTACATAATACTTGACACCTGTTTACCTGTATACCTGATTACATGTTTACCTGTTCACCTGTTACCTGTTTACCTGCTTGCATAATACTTGACATCTGTTACATGTTACCTGTACCCTGTTGCATATCACATTACTTGATTTTGTTCATGATTCATACTTGTTGTTGTATTTTGTTATCATGCATATTCTATGTTATCGGTTAGTTTTTTCTGTGTACTTGTATCCTGCACTACAAGCGGCCCGTAATTTGCATTGATGGGAATTTATTTTCTCTTTCCTCTTCCTGCAATTTATTAAATTGCAGATTTTGGAGATCAGCTGCCAGATGGAATAGGCGAGATGAGATATTAGTTGCTGGAGTTTTGCTATCATGATTTTCCTGTTATTATTATTATTTCCTGTTGCTATTTGAATAATGTATCTTGTACTTGGATTATTTATATTTGGGCAATGTGATTCAGAATATTGACTTATTCAGATTTGGATTATTTGAGATTACAATATTTTGGTTTCATGTATTCTTGTTGGTATTTTGATTCATATATGCATGCTTGGTTGACTTTTCTTGCTTCCGACTCTGATTATTCTTGTGAAATGTTGTAAAGATCTTGACAGCTTATGGATGATGAAAATCATTTGCTGGGCTCAGTAACGTATCGGTATTTCGTATTCTCTTTTGAAAAGCGGGGTGTGATAAGGTTTTTAGTGGTATCAGAGCCCAGGTTTGGCTAATGTATTAGTTTGACTGATATATTAGACAAGCTTGGCATGATCAGGGATTGGCTCAATAGTTCATAAACCATGCATACATAAATGAATCATAATCAACTTTGATCTGGATTCTAATTATTTTTGATCTTGTACAGATTATGGCTCGTAGGGGTTCTACTTGTCGTCCCCAGGAAGATCAGCCTGGGATTGAGGCTGTTATCATTGTGTTGGAGCGGCTAATCAATATGCAGCAGAACCACAGTGACTTGGTGATGGCTGCTTTGGAAGCTGCTTGGGTTCCACCGCCTGTTGTGCCTATGCAGGCAGCTCTTCCTCCCGTCCGGGTACAGTCACGGACTTCATGAGACTGGATCTCTACAGGTTTTCGGGTACTGAGACGCCTTTGGAGGCAGAAAAGTGGTTGATTCGGATTGAGCAACTGCTTTTGGCAGCTAGAGTTGTAGATGCAGATTGAGTGGATGTGGTAGCCATCCAGCTGGTGGACTTGGCTCATATCTGGTGGAGGTCCGAGTCCGAAAGGCTCGAACGACCGAACACTTGGGCCATTTTCACTAAGGGCTTTTGGAGAAGTTCTTTCTTAGCAGCACTAGAGTGGAGAGGGAACAACAATTCTTGGCCTTGAAATAGGTTGGTTGTTGTTTCCATTTTGTAATTTTGTTACATACTGCCCATGCAATGTTGTAACATGAGACTTTCTTGAAACAGGGCTCCAGGTCTGTAGATGAGTATACAGCAGAATTTACAAGACTTAGTCGTTTCGCCATCGTTCTTGTGGCGAACGAAGAGGACAGGTCTCGTAGATTCATATTGGGACTTAAGCGAGACATCAAGGTGCAGCTTGTCTCCTTTCGCTTGCATACTTTTGCTGAAGCTCTTGAGGCAGCTCGAGGTGAGGAGCAGGCTCATGGTGGGTTGGCTCCTTCTCAGCAGACTGTTCCGCACTCCTCTGTTGTTGCTAGGCCTTCTGGTGGCCCGACCCGAAGGCCTGTTTCAGCCCAGCCTGACAGGACAGCTTCTTATCCTCCTGCCGCTCCTCGGAGAGAGGGATTCTGTGACTTCTGCCAGAGGTTCGAGCACGTGCACAGAGACTGCAGGCGTACCTATTGCCGCTGTTTTGGTTTTGGTTTGGCTAACCATTCGGTGCAGGATTGCCCGCAGCGGAGGATGGCTCTTCCAACCGGAGATCCAGTTCAGCAGGCTGCCCCCAGGAGAGGTCAGGCTTTCAACCTGACTACTGCAGATGCTGAGGCAGCAGAGGGTTTTGTTGCAGGTATATTTGCTTTATTGTTTTGTTATTTGTTGTTTCTTTTTTGCTTCCATTTTCTTGCATTATTCTTTCATATTATCTTTCTGCATTGTGTTTTCCACACCTCTGTTCAACCATTTCTTTTTCCCTGTCTCTTTTGATAGCATCTTAGGCATTGTCCTTGTTTTCTCTTTTCCTGCTCTTGTTCTCTTTGATTCCCAGGCAACCCATTCCTTCGTCTCTTCTCGGTTCGTGGCTCGCCATCAGTTGGAGTGCAGCATCTGGTCTGTAGCTTGGAACGTCGCCATCAGAGTGATGTGGCGGGAGCGTTGTGGGCTCATAACCCACAGGTCCTAGTATTCTCTTGTTTCTTATCCTCCTTTATACTGTTTGCTTCTTTTCTTGCACTCCCATTTGACATCCTTGTTACCCATTTTCTTTCTTATTCTGGTGCTGCCACTTCTTTGTTCCTTCCCCTTTAATCCTTTGTTTTGTTACCCTTCCCCAAGTTTGCTTTTGTCTTGTCCTATATACCGCCTAAGCAAATTTCGATGACGCGATTTTGTTGTAAGGTGGGTAGGATTTGTAACTAGCATTGGTATAAATACCCGAAACCCGAATCTGACCCGGACTCAGCATTGGACCGAAACCGACCCGGCCTATCCAGGTCCGGGTGCGGGTCCTAAAATGGGACTCGTTGTACTTTCGGGTCCGGGTCTGGATCCGCTCAAAAGAGACCCGACTCGGACCCGTTAAAAAAAACCCAAAAATCAACATAAAAATAAATATTCTATCCTCATCCCTCCCCTCCTTCCTCCTATATTCTAAAACTTTTTTTCCAAAATCAAAACTCATGCATTTTTCTTCTCTCCTCTATTCTAAATCCTCCGCTTGCGGCCTCCGCTCGCCGCTCACACTCCCGCTCCTACCCGAACGGGTAAGAATATTTTAATAGGACCCGGAACCGGAACCGGTCCTCACGGGTCCGGGTCTGGGTCCAATTTTTGGACCTGTAAGGGACCGGATTCGGGTCCGGGTAGTGAAGGATCCGACCCGATACCAATACTATTTGTAACCCCTATTTCCCATTCCTTATATTTTGGGTGTATTTTCTTTTTACGTATATTTTCTGTATTTAAAATTTTTATAACTTTCTTTTCGCTTTTAAATTCTTTTACAACAATTACATTTTTCAATTTGTTCGAATTTTAACAAAATATTATTTCGGTTTCTAAGAAATTCTCTATTTCATTATTATTCGAAATTTATTATTTATGACGGTGTATTTTAATTTTATTTTTACATTTCTAAGCGATCAACTATTTATATTATATATTATTACCGTTTGGATGATTTTAATAAGTCTATTAAACTTGAATGTTCATTTTTGATATATGTATTATTATTATTATTAATTTTTGAGTGTTTGTTAAAAATCTATTTTTATGTATTAATTATATTTGTACTTATTTCAAATAAACTATATATTTTTAATGCAAATTATATTTTGTTATCTTGTTCCCTATTGGATTTTAAACCCAATAGCCATTAAAATCCCCTAAACCCAATTATAATTAATCCTAATACTACTTCACCTAACCCTACCCATTATTTTCCTCCTGTTTAATACCCTAAACACTACCCAAACCCAACTACCTATTAACCAAACCCATTAAGTTATCCCTTCCTACCCGGTAGCGCTTACCCACACCCGATACCCTATTACCCTATTCCCCAACCCTAATATTTCCCCAGCCTATATATTAAATCCATTGTGTGCCTGTTCATCTCCCCCGTCAGCTGCCTATCTCTTCCACCTTCCCTCCTTTCCCTCTCCCAGCACCCATCCTCTCGAGCTTTTCCAACTCCCGCCCTCTCCCTCTCCGGCGTGCCCCGGTGTCACAGAGCCCTCCTTCCCATCCCTGTGCGCGCCCTGCCTCCTGCACTACAGCAGCGCTCGCCAGCCTGTCGCGACTTCCTGCGCTGCCCTCAGCCCAGTTGCTCCACCGCAGCGCCTTAGTCAGCAACAATTGCAGCCCCGGTCTCAGTCCTCTGCTGTGCCGCTCCTGCCGTCGTTGTCACTGTGCAGCCCTGGTCGCGCTGCATTTTCTCAAGCAGCACCTCCCGAGGCCCTAGCCGCCGGTGTTTTCCCCGTCCGATGACAAACAGCCGCATCGTCGAGCCGTTGCCGTCATCTCTTTCGTCCCTTGCTCTCTTATTTGGCACGTGCGTGTGTTATACGTGTCGGGTGTTCGTAGTCCGTGATCGTTCATTGGGTTCGTTGGTTTCGTTGTTCGTGATTTTGGTTCGTGGTTGCATTGTTCGTTTGTTTGAGTTCATTGCCGGGAATCCGTTCCTATTATTCTTGCTTGGTGTCGTTTTCGTCGTCGGTTAAGGCAAGTAACTTGTATTAATTCCTTTGCAAATACAAGTACTAAATACCGCATGTAGTGTAGTTGGGTTCTAGAGACAATTTGTACGTAAATTCTCTTGTTGATCTTGTCTCTATAGTGATGATTTGACCCTAGTTGCCTCACGACATACATGACATGATATAACCTAGGATTGACCACATCTTATTGCATATATGCGTGTTGTTCATGTGTTATTTTGTGTTCGTTCGTGTTATTCATACTAGACTTGTTGTGGAATTTTGAAATACCCTATAACATGTTTCTTGGACATCTAATATACTTTATATCATGTTTGGTTGTGGCTTGGATGAGTTCTATGTGAACTAGTGGATTTTGTGCATATGCGATATTTTCAGTTTTGCTGGCTTTTCTGTTTTGATCAGTATTTTAAACCCTATTAAGATCAGTATTTGAAAATATTTTGTGAACGTAATTTGTAGAGAATTCAATCTATTTTCCAACCCTTTTGACGGATCTCAGTTTCGATTTACGGTTTGTGAGTTATGTCTATTTTACTACAGTGGTGTCGAAAGATTCCCAGATTTTGTTTTCTATGAATTCTGAAGAGTAATCTATTTTTATTCTGGTGTTAAAATTATTGTTTTGATTTGAAATTTTGTTCAGTAATTCTAGACTTGATTGGGGTCTACCCAGAATTTTGGTGCATTTATTTGAGGAGTTTTACAAACCTTTCCATGCTCGCAAACAAAGATTTTACATATAGAATTTTACTACTATTCAGTAAAGAACCTGATTTTCGACCAATTTCTATTTGTTGTTTCTAAAATCTTTCTGAATATGAAAGTTAGTATACTGTATCTATTTTATTACCCTTTTGGCGAATTTGGATTTCGATTTATGGTTTGTGAGATATTGCTATTTTTGTACTGCAGTGTTTACAATTCCAGATTTACAAAACTACTACATCTTGATATTTTCTGATTTTACTTGACTACTCTATTTTTGTTGGAAAATTATGAAACTTGTTTTTTTGTTACTATACATATAGGGAAATACCACAGATTTTTTGTGGATTTAATTAATGAGTTTTCATGCTACTTTCCTGACATTGAATACAAACTTCTGATTTCTGACTGAACACGTTTTTTGGATTCAAATCAGTTTTGAGTTTTGTTTTTGTGAAACACTATATGACTTATATATATCTGATAGATTCGGCCAGGAGTCTATCTTTGATATTCTTTGACGGATTCAGATTTTCCTGTTTGTAGCAATGGGAATCTCAGTTTTAGTGCAGTACTGTCTTACTGTCCTGAACTAGGATTTTCGTTGTTCTACCCTGTTATGAGTTATCTTTTGCCTGTACATGTTTATTATTCATCTTGTATCTATTACTTGTTTATGACATGATATTCTTGCTCTATTCTGTGACACGTACATTCCTGTTTAATAATAATAAAAAGTAACAAGCCGGGGTTAAGGGAAAGACCTTAGTAGTGGACAATATAGGTATGTGTACTCAGAAGGGGGCCCGTGATCACATTACTTGTTGCCATGTTTCATGCTTGCATGATTCATGCCTGTCATTATGATATTCTGCCATGAACTCACGATTACATGATTCATGCCTGTTATTATTATATTATGTTATGAACTCACGACTACATGATTCATGCCTGTTATTATTATATGTTGTCATGTTTCATGATTACATGATTACATGATTCATGTCTGTTATTACCTGTTGCCATATTTCATGAGTACATGATTCATGCCTGTTTCTGTTGCCACGATTCCACTACGTGATTCATGTCTGTTTACATGTTACTTGTTACTTGACTTGACGCACGAGTACACGGCCCTATAGAAACCCACCACTAGGCCTAAACGTAACTTGTTTAAATGTAGCAATCATGTGATAAAAACCGGGGCGCATGAAGTGCTACCTAGATAGTAATAATACAAGACTTGTACATGATCACTTGACACTTGATACTTGATTACTTGTACATAATACATGATACCTGATACTTGATACTTGCTACCTGTACATGATACTTGACATCTGTTTACCTGTATACTTGATTACATGTTTACCTGTTCACATGTTACCTGTTTACCTGCTTGCATGATACATAACATCTGTTACATGTTACCTGTACCCTGTTGCATATCACATTACTTGATTTTGTTCATGATTCATGCTTGTTGTTGTATTTTGTTATCATGCATATTCCATGTTATCAGTTAGTTTTTCCCATGTACTTGTATCCTGCACTACAAGCGGCCCGTAACTTGCATTAATGGGAATTTATTTTCTTTTTTCTCTTCCTGCAATTTATTAAATTGCAGATTTTGGAGATCAGCTGCCAGATGGAATAGGCGAGATGAGATATTAGTTGCTAGAGTTTTGCTATCATGGTTTTCCTGCTATTATTATTATTTCATGTTGTTATTTGAATAATGTATCTTGTACTTGGATTATTTGTATTTGGGCAATGTGACCCAGAATATTGACTTATTTAGATCTGGATTATTTGAGATTATAATATTTTGGTTTCAAGTTTTCTTGTTGGTATTTTGTTTCATATATGCATGCGTGGTTGACTTTTCTTACTTCCGACTTTGATTATTCTTGTGAAATGTTGTAAAGATCCTGACAACTTATGGATGATAAAAATCATTCGATGGGTTTAGTCACGTATCCATATTCCGTATTCTCTTTTGGGAAGCGGGGCGTGATACAATTAGGGATTTAATGAAGATAATTATATTTGGATTTGGGAGTAGGGATTAGAAATTAGGGTTTGTGATTGGATTTGGGATTAGGAGAGGGATGTCGGAGATGGGAGGTAGGCCTTATAGAAGTAGAGGTTCTGATACCATGTTAGTTAGATTCACGGATATAAAAGAATACTTTATTGGATTATTAGATTCTTGGATTGATTATAACTGAGTACATTGTCTCCTATATATAGGAGAGAAGCTGAAACTAAACTAATACATATTCTGATATGAGACTAAACTGATTAATATAATATCTCACATCTAATAATTGTGATTATGCAAACATTATCTGATATGTTGCGTGCATCAATGTCTAATCTTATCAGTGGCTTTCATCTTCTTTGTATGACTGCAAGTCTCCCTCACCTCCTTTTTGCAGACGACAGTATTATTTTTGTCAATCTCCAAAATTTAGATTTTCTCAATTATCATGACCTTATTGTTACTTTCTCAAAAGGCTCTGGACAAAAGGTTGTTACTCCTCTAAGAGATCAATCCCCAGAGTTGACTGAATCCACTTAGAGCCCCTATCCTTCTGCTCGGCTCCGGGGTCGAATAAATGCCCGAACACTAATCCTCAAAGCACACTCAGCAACAAGTTCAGACGAGTCGGAAAGTTTATTCTTTATTATAAACTCCCAAGGGGGGCACAATACAGAGGTTTATTCTTTTTTACAATCAAAGCCTCATCCTAAAACTACCCTCAGGCCCCCTTCGTGCTCGTGCGGGTCAACTCGAATCCCACCGAGCGACTCGGTTCCACAGCATGCCCTGCCGAGCCCCTAGGATCGGCCACTGAGGACACGCCGGCCACCGAACTCTGAGCGTCGCTCGGCCTCACATACTCCAACCGCAGGGTCGGGGAAGGTTCGCGCCTCGAGGAAGCCCCGATCGCTAAAGGGACCGACCTTCCCAACATCGTTTTGTAACGCTGGATCTCAATCTCTTTCTCCACAATGACTTCGCGGAGAAGCGACTCGGATGTAGGCCTCTGCACCGAAGCACTCGACATGGAAAATCCAAGGCCTGTACCACCGAGGTCTCGGTCGGTTATCGCCTTCTTCAACTGAGCCGATTCCGCGCTCAGCTCCTTCGACTTATTCCGGAAATAATGGAAGGCAGCATCGTGATCACGAGCTTCTCTCCGATACCGATCAAGGGAGGACTCCAATACCTTGATCTTACTCCGAAGCCACATCACCTCGAATCGTCGAGGATCGACCTCGGCAAGAAGAGCCAACATCTGATGGAAGCAAAATAAATCAAAAAATTACACAAGTCTAGGAGGATTAGAAAAACTTCAACAGCCGACCCCAAAAGCTAGACAAAGGCGAAGGGTAAAATAGTTGGCCCACCAAAAAAACCTTTGTTATAAATCCTTAATTCGTTTACAAAACTCTGCGGTTGCCAGTCCGCGGTCGGCAAAATACATTCAAAAAGATAAAGAAAAAGAAGAGAATAATGACTACGACTACAGGTCCACCTCTCCCCCGGCTCCGACGACAGCCTCGGGGTCAACCGCCGGGTCGGCACTCCCTCCTCTAACTCCGCTGTCCCCTTTGCCCGGTGCCTTGTACCCAGGGGTCTTCGGTAGCCCATCGATCTCCATGTCGTAGTCGAGGTGCGACAGGTCCAAGGTCGAGAAGAAATGCTTTATGTGGTTCAGCACTTTGGCGTACACCTCGTTCTGCGCCCCTATGACCATGTCCTGGGCCTTCATGATCAGCGCCCCCTTCTCGGCCTCGAACCCCTGCTTCAGCACCGCCTCCCTTTTGAGCGCGTTGGTGGCCATCGAGGCGAGGTCGGATTTCAGAGCCTGCTCCCATTTCATCGAGGCTTCCAGGGAGGTCTTCAGATCGACCATCTCGCACTTATAGAGATTGACCTGGCTCCTCTCATACTTCAGCTCCATCTCGTGAAGCCGCCTCACCTGGTTCCTGGACAAGCAGGCCTACAGCCGAGGTCAAAACACTTCGGTGAGAATAAAGTTCTGATAAACACATACAAAATAAATGAAGCCGAAGGTCTCAGAATTACCTGCAAACTGGCCTGGGCCCATCTCATATAGTCCAACTCAGAGGTATCCGCCTCCATGCTCTGCTGATCCCGTGGTGTGGCCATCTTGTCCACGAACTCCACGGAGACGAGACCCTCAGTTAGAGAGTCCCCCTGGCGGATGGCCCAGTCCGGAGCCCAAGGTCGCAGTCCCTCCTCCCCAACTATGGCTTCGGCATCAGCGCGAAGAGGAAGGAGGAGAACCTGCGAGACCTCTGACACCTTTGAGGCCCCCTTGCTCGGTGCGAGGGTGACCTCCTTCGACTGGCTCGCCTTCTGTTTCTTCGTCTTCGGCTCGTACAGAGCCTTGGAGGTCGTTTGAAAGGGAGCCGCCGCTTGCTTCTGTTGATAATTTCAGTTATCTAAATGAATAAATAATCTGAACACAAATTTAAAACCTCGCAAGTGTACGAATCGTTTACAGAAGCGTAGTGAAAAGCAAGGGTCGATCCTACAGAGATTGTAGTAAATAACTTACTAATCAATATAACAGAGCGCTTGGTATAAAGTCTCTTTCTGTTTTCTTTTTTTTAACTGTATATCTGAATGGAAGAAGAGATTAAAATATAGACCAAGAAGTTCTCAAATTGGTTAATTTAAATCAAGAAATATCTATTGAATTAGTTGGGCTCGATTTCCACCTTTAGTCATGTATGCTAGATCAACTTCTACACTACTTTGATCACTCATGCTTGTTCATTTAAGAGTATGGTATCAACTCTTTAAATTAAAGATTTCCCTAAGCTTAAGAATTAGGCATTGTATCTACTCTAATTCCTTTCTCTCCTTAAGTGTTTAGCATGATATCTACTAAGTTGCACTTGAAGAAAGCATAGAAATGGTGGGAATTGACAAACACTAAAAGATCTAGAAGTTGTCATCAATTCTAGACCCCCAAGTTGATTAAACCAAAGAACCTAGTTGATTCTTGTGTTACTAGTTATGAGCATAAGACTCGGTCATCTCAATTTACTCATATAACAGATTCAATTCTATAATAAGCAAAACTTGATAACTAAACTTTGGTTTGTGTTAACCATGGCATATCAGAGGAGCATATTGATATATGAGTGTATATCAGTGTGCTCAAATAGAGTGATATAAAGTGTTCATCAATAAATAAGTTGAGTTAACAAACACTTGAATATTAAGGATATTAAGCATCAAATATTGCATATCATAAATTCTGATCAAGAGCTACCAGATTTAATCAATAAGTGATAGGAGTAGTACTTTAGTAGATTTGTAAACATTACATGACTAAGGTTTCAATCTGCCCAAATGAGTTTAGTTACACATAATCCAACTTTTATTGACTAACCAATTTGGATACATGACTCTAATAATTTAAACAACTCAAGAACAAAATTTGAGGGAAGAAGTAACACTGATTTGTGTGATGATCAGTAGTGAGGCCAAATTGCCCTCCTCCTCTTCAAGTTGTATTCGATTTCCTCTGGTTCTCAAGTTCTCAATCCCTCCTTTTTCCGATGCCTCCACAGTCTGTGTTTTCCCTTTTTTTATAGCTTCCTTTTCCACCATCTGCAGATCTCTAGCTCAAGATTGCAATCTCCTCAATATCGGGTATGGATTGAGTCAAAATCCCCTTCATTAACTGCCAGAAGCTGAGTAACAAAATTCTTTAGCCAAATAACTAGCTTGATTTTTGGGAAGTTGTTATTTGCAGCTGTACATTATTTGTTTCTCTGCAATCTTTCCAGGATTTTGACAGCTCAATCTTTATTTGTGTTGCAGATTTGGGTGTAGTGAGGGTGTATCTCAACTGTGCAAATCTCTAGCTCTCCACAGATTCTTTTTTTTTTGCTCTCCTTCTTGGCTTGTAGTTTTGATGTACCTGCATATACTAGTTCTTCTCAAGAGCACTTTTTTTTGTGTTTGTGACTTGCAGCTAACTGATTCAAAACTAGAGGGTGAAAGAGTGAAACTCAGCTGTGAAGAAGGACTCTTTTGTGCAGCTGTATTTGAACATGCACAAGTCATGTATCTGTGTGGAACTGAAACTGTAGCACTCTTAAAAAAAAGATGCACAGCTGATACACATAGCTGGGCTTGTTCTCATTCTCCGATTCAATTATACTCTGCTAGTTGAAACCTTTTGCAACTTCTTCCACAGTCCTAGAGATTTTTCATGATTTGGGCTTGATCAATTTAGAGCTTCAATCACCAGTGGAATCATAATTTATAAGGAGTAAAAAAAAGACTTTAGAAAGTGAAGAATGGGGACTGTGAACTTTGAAGTGGAGAATTCAAGTTGCACAGCTGATATGCACAGCTAAATTGCACAGCTCCACACACATAATTTTGCCTCATGAATTGCAGCTTAACTGTGAAGAAAGACTTGCATCTAACCTTACATACTCATGTATTTGTGGTGCATATAGCTGATATATGCACAGCTCTTGAAGGAAGTCATTTTCCACTTCACTTGCAATCTGATATTTGAAGTGGAGGTCAATATGAGGCTTGATCAATATGGAGCTTCAACCCTCTGTAGAGTAACACATGCACAGCTGATACCTGAGTTGTTTTGCCTTTCAACTACACTTCTTGTAATGGGTAGCTGCTGTTTGAGAAGCTTGCAACTTCATCTACAGTTTGGTTTCGAAATTCTGAAAGCTTGCTTGAATTTAGGCTTGATCAACATTGAACTTCACCACTCTTCTATTTACCAACTGATGTATAGCTACACTTACTAGGAGATGAAGAAGGGAGTTGGAGGGTGAAGAAATGGAGATTGTAGGCATCTGAGGTGAAGATTTTGCGGTAGTGCTACTGCATGCACAACTGATACATGTACACAGTGGCAGTGCAAGAGAGGGAGAATTTCACACCTGCACATCTTCTTCTTGTAGAATTTAGCTATTCATGTTTGAATCAAAAAAAACCCACACTTTCAACCTTGTTGACACAACTCTCCATCATGCTCCTAGAAATGTTTTGATGCAAAAATTAAGGTTCTTCATTCCAGTGCTTCATCCTCACAGTGGTAGATTAGTCCTGAGTAAATCTTGAATCCACTCAATTTAGTTGCTTCTAGGCTCTTCCCTGTAAAAAAGAGAAAAAAGTATAAATTACCAAAGATAGAGAATTTAATTGTTAATTGTATTCAAATTATTGATCCAAAATGTGGACATTAACAGATTTATCAGCTTCCCCTTTTCAGACTGCTTCGCCGCTTGCTTCCCCTTAACAAACGATGAGCACAAAAGAGAAATACGGAAATAAAAATGAACGAAAAACATACGGGGCGGGGTGGGGCTTAGTCCGGCTCGGATCAGGTGGCTCTCCATAACTTTTGGCCAACTGATACTGTGGCTCTTCCGAAGGCGCTCCACAAAAGCCCATTCCTCGGCCGAGAGATCACCCTTCTTCGGCCCTTTGAAGTTCAGCTTGTAGAAATTCCACTTCGTCGGAATATCCCACTGATCTTCGTTCCGGACAACGAAATATTTTCTCTTCCACTCCTTTATTGAGTCAGGGTGTCCGTGCACGACCTTGCACCTGCTCCGAGGAGACACGTAGTAGATCCCCTCGAACTCGCCAAATGAGCAGACCCCCGACATGGCTCGAAAGATACTCAACCGCAGTGGCACCTTCCACTCCGTACACAGCAATATGAAGCTGACCATCTGCTTCCAGGAGTTCGACCCAAATTGCATTGGACACAACGAGGACCAGTTGAGAACCTTCTTGATGAAGGGGTGGATGGGCAGGCTCAGCCCAGAGGAGAACGCATCTGCGGGGAAGATACAGTACCACGACGTCGGTGGGTCGATCGGCCGAAGACCAGCACTCGGGACCATCAGCTCGTACTCCTTGCCAATGAAGTAACTCGCTCGAATGATCGGGAGATCCTCCCCCTTCAAAACCGTGGGGGTACTATCCATCTTGACCCTCACCCGGCTTGGTGACGAGGGCTGCACCCTGTAAAGAACCTTATCCCCTACGTCATTCGGATAGTTCCTGATCGACCGAGGCTGTGACAAAAATGGGACCCCTAAATTCCGAGGGGCAATCGTCTTATTAAGGCTGCTTGGTAGGGTTACCCTCACCCTCTTCTTTCGAACCTTATAAGCCTTCTCGGGCGGGGTCGCCAGCGGCTTGAGGGCGGAGGCCCTCTGGGGGGAGTCCGTCCCCCTGACCTGACCACCCTCGGCCTCATCCTCTCCGTCCTCCCCTCCTTCACCCTCATCTTCACCCTCGTCCTTGGTGCCTTCCTCATCTGAACTACTACTCTCCACAACAAAGGGTTTGCGAGTCCGCAGAGGCTCCACGACTAACACCTCGTCTGCCGTGTCTCACGAGGTCGAAGTTTTCGGGGCATCCGAAGAGGTGGTGGAATCTGACTGCCCCGTGTGAACGTAACTGTCGGAGGTAGAGACAAAAGAACCGGACTGAGCCCTAGACATGACTAAGAGAACTAACCTGTGACTTGGTCGGAAAAGTGGCTGGAAAACTAGTCGACGGTGATGAAAATCCCTAGAGAGAGAAGCTCTGAGTTCTAGTGAGAGAAAGCAAAGTAAGAAATGGGAAAAGAGGTGAGGGACGAGTATATATAGAGGAGTTAAACTCCTCGATTTTCGTGAGAGTCAGTTACAGTAACTGCCTTGATTCTCGCGAAAGTAGTTACTGTAACTCCTCGATTCTCGCGAAAAACGGTTCACCTAACGGCTATTGGAATCTCCGAGCCGCTCGTCCTTCCGACCCTCTACAGCCTCGATGGTCGACCAACATCTCGAGCACAGGGGTAGCTTCAACAGGCTAATTCACTTGGCCTCGCTTGTCCTTCCGACCCCCTACAGCCTCGACGGTCGACCTAAATCTCGAGCACGTGGGTAGTTTCAACAGGCCAACTCCCTTGGCCTCACTCGTCCTTTCGACCTCCTACAACCTCGACGGTCGACCTACATCTCGAGCACAGGGGTAGCTTCAACAGGCCAACTCCCTTGGCCTCGCTCGTCCTTCCGACTCCCTACAGCCTCGACGGTCGATCTACATCTAGAGCACAGGAGTAGCTTCAACAGGACAACTCCCTTGGCCTCGCTCGTCCTTCCGACCCCTTACAGCTCGACAGTCGACCAACATCTTGAGCACAGGGGTAGCTTCAACAGGCCAACTTCCTTGGCCTCGCTCGTCCATCCGACCCCCTACAGCCTCGATGGTCGACCTACATTTCGAGCACAGGGGTAGCTTCAACAGGACAACTCCATTGGCCTCGCTCGTCCTTCCGATCCCCTATAGTCTCGACGGTCGACCTACATCTCGAGCACAGGGGTAGCTTCAATAGGCCAACTCTCTTGGCCTTGCTCGTCCTTCCGACCCCCTACAGCCTCGATGGGCGACCTACATCTCGAGCACAGGGGTACTTCAACAGGCCAACTCCCTTGGCCTTGCTCGTCCTTCCGACCCTCTACAGCCTCGACGGTCGACCTACATCTCGAGCACAGGGGTAGCTTCAACAGGCTAACTCCCTTGGCCTCGCTCGTCCTTCCGACCCCCTACAGCCTCGACGATCGACCTACATCTCGAGCATAGGGGTAGCTTCAACAGGCCAAGTCGCTCGGCATCAATCGTCCTGCCGACCCCCTCAAGCCTCGGCGGCCCGGACCGAACTCTGTCCTTCTTGTTCGAAAGGGAATCACCACAACCATCTCAACTACTCCTCCAAGACCAGCCAGGCACCGTCCTACAGGAGTGGAGGGGCTTGTGATATAGGATAAATTATGCAGCCTCAACCAGAGCCCTCCGATCTCCTCTGGATCCTCCCCCATGTGATCATCAGACCAGCTACAGTCTAATGGGCCTCAGCCAACTCAGGCCCATGGGTAAACGGGTCCAACCTGGCCCTCCAGGGCTCCAGACCCGTTTACCCCTGCCCATAAATACTCCACCCCCTCCTCACTGTGAAAAGTAATCAATCTCTCCCCACCTGAACCCTAGCTGCCCAGTCTCTTTTCCAGTGACTGACTAGACCGTCGAAGGGCCTACCATCGAGACTTCTCCCGGTGTTCCTAGGCCGTGTGTAGGTACAGAAGACCCAGCCGAGCCGAGCTCCTGGATCAGAGCCGAGCACCCGTCCTCCTTTCCGAGCCTCTTCACGCTCCTTCTTCCGAGCCGCTCCCGCTACCCAGGGTCGGACCGATGCAAGTACTGCGTAGGGACTTCCACCATACAAATTGAGAGAACTCACACCTGTTGCCCCCACACCCCAAAAACAAACCGCATTAGCTACCTAGATAGGACTAGATACAAGACTTGAACATAATCATTTGACACTTGCTACTTGCTACATGCTACTTGTTACTTGTACATGATACTTGATTCTTGACATTTGTTACCTGTTACTCGTTTACATGTCACTTGTCTACTTGACACTTGTTGCATGCCACTTGCATCCGTTCATCTTGCCATGCTACTTGTCCTGTTCTTGATTTAGAGTTAGTCATCTATTTTGTTGTTACATCCTTTCCATGCTATTCTTGTTTCCGTTGTTACTCTATTCTTGTTTATCTTTTCTGTACTTGTTGCCTGCACTACAAGCGGCCCGTAACATGTATTGACGGGCGTTTTGTTTCTTTTTCCTCTTCCAACAATTTGTTAAATTACAGATTATGGTGAACAGCTGCCCGATGGAGTAGGTGATCTGAGATTCTAGTTGGCTAGAGATTTTGCTATATCTATTTACTTCTTGTTGCTTATCTTGAATAATTGTACTTGGTTACATGAATTATTTTTTATTGGGCTTTGTGTCCCAGACTTATGTTTTTATTCCAGATATAATTATTTAAAATTCAGTATTATTGCTTCTTATTTCAAGTAATCTTGTTGACTATATTGATTCAGTTATGCATGCGTGGTTGACTATTTTTTTTGTATCTCTCTTGTTTATACTTGTGCTTGTTGTAAAGATCTTGACAGCTTATGGATGATGAAAATCATTCGCTGGGCTTAGTCACGTATCCGTATTCCGTATCTCCTTTTTAGGAAGCGGGGCATAACACAACCATCCCATGTCAAAAAAATTCTAGTGTTTAGTGATGTTAGTGTTGCAACTAACATGTCCTTAGCCTCATTGTAAATTAATGTACAATCTCCCTTAACCACATTCCTAACAATTCTTTTATAATGGGGGTTTAATGCGGTTTGGTGAAAATTTTCTACATTCCTCCTTTCGGCAAACAAATAAGGTAATTCATCCATAATTACTAATTTAGTTATTTCTCTACGAACGATATCGTGATCGTAGCTATGGTTACTAATTAACCGGTCCTTGGGTGTATTTTTTTGTTGTGTGAGCGTGTTTTTAGAAATTCGGGGCGGCATTTTTCTAAGTGACGCTTGAGTGTACCCGTTCCCGATCCTATTTTAAACTTATATGACATTTGATACTTCTTACAAATTTTAAGTCCCACGTTGTTATCGTTTTGTGAAGGGACAAAAGTGAAATATTGGTGTACTTCGGAAGTAGGTACTCTTGTTTTACATGATTGAGAAGGGGTTTGTTCCGTGTCTTGTGATTGTATGTCTTCTACTACATCTTCCATGTGTGTGTGGAATATCATGAAAATCGGGAAGACTATCAAAATTAACAAATGTTTCTTTACTATCTATTCATGGAATTAAAAGAATGGAAGGAATGCGACAAGATGAGCTTGATTCTTGGCTACTATGTCTACCGTGTGATCGGTTAGATGTCATCTAATTAATAACTAGTATATGTATGTTTGGAGGAAAAAATCTATAAATAAGAATAGATAATTCGAAAAATTAAAAAAATTCAAATTACAAACTAGTGTATGTTCTAAAAAAAATTCTACAAAACAAGTATGAACTAGTGTATGTTCTAAAAAAAATTCTACAAAACAAGTATGAACAAGTGTATGTTAATAAACAAAATCTTAAAAAGAAGAAGAGAGACTTCAATTAAACAACAACAATTAAGAGATGATTTAGTGTATGTTTACAAAAATAAATCTAAAGAAAAGGAGTACAACAAAACACAAAATTTAAATGATGAACCAGTAATATATTTACAACTACAATATAATAAAGAGAAAAATATGAGAATATTGCTAATTATAAAAATTAAACAAATACAAAAATGTAGTATGAGTGTAGAATGTAGATTGAAGAATGAGAGTAGAGAAAGAGTTCAGAGCTTGTTGTTGATTGTTGTTGATATTGTTGATGTTGATCCTTATAAGATTGTTGTTGATTTGTTGAGAGAGTTGAGGGAATTTGTGAAGAGAAATGAATAAAATGAGGTTGTGTACATAGATTATGTATATTTTCAGATTTTCCAAAATACCCTAAAAAACTAGCTAGTATAGATTTGTTAAGGGGTATTTTGGTAATTACAAAAATCTAATTTTTAAATAAAAAAGTTCAAAAAAATCCAACCCCAACGGTTGGGGCGAGCCCAGACTGGATCGGGCCGGTTCAACCCTGTCCCGTTCGAGCTGGGCCGGGCCTCTAGCAGGCCGGGTCGAGGTGGGTTTTGGAGGGGGAAGTAGGGCCTGGATCAGACAGATCAGTGGAGGGGGTCGAGGCCGGTTAAACTCGGGTTTGGGGTGGGCCAGTTCTGGGCCAAACCGGCCTGATGCCACCCCTACATTGGCTAGTAAGAGCATCTGTAGTCGTTGGCTATTTTGCAAAAAATTCCAAATTTTGGCAAAAATAGTGTTGCAGTCGTTGGCCATTTACCCAAAATTTGGATTTCGTATGAACAGTGGTCGGCTATATTTGGGAGATGAAATGTCAATTGCCAAAATATAGCTAACGAAAGATGATTTACCATCTATTTGATCGGACGAAAAATTATCATTCGTCGTTTATTTATTTATTTTCCCCCCTATCGGACGGTAAATGAAACACCGTCCCAAAAATTGCGGATTTCTCGAACAAGGGATTATTTCCCATCCTTGTTTTTTAAATTTTTTTAAAAAAAAAGGTCGGACGGGAGATGAAATCCCGTCCATTCCATTTACAAAAAAAAACATTGTCAGAAATGAAGTGGGATGGGAGATGAAGCCCCGTCCCATACATTTCTTTCATACAAATTTCTATAGAACGACCCTATAATGATTCCTATGGATTAAACTTTGGTTTAAATGTTAATTAATTAATAATTAATAAATAATTAGGATTAATTTAACAATTATTAAGGAATTAATTATGATTTAAAGTTTTTTTAATTTTAAAAATAAGACGGAAGGGAGCAAAGGATTGGTAGTCATAAGTTTTCCTTTTTTGAACTCTCCTGTGGCGACTCCTGAGGCGATTCCTTTCCCCCAGATCTACTCCCATTCTCTCCCTGATATCCTCTCCCCTTCCCCCTGCGACGCCTCCGCTGCTCAGATCTTGTTTCCCATCCTCCTCTCTAGCTTTTCCCCCTCGTTCAGATCTACTTCTAGAGTGTCCTCTTCGCCCTCCTCTTGCCATCCCTCTCATCTCTTTAGTTGACTAGCTTTTGCCGATCGCGTGAGGCTCCGTTCAGCTTTCGCACCCTCTTCTAGGCGGTGTGTTGAGCCTGTCGTGTTTGGATCCCCCTTGGTGGCTCGTTCGGAGTAAGCTAGCTTCCCTCTTGCGTTTCCAGGATTAGGTGGGTAGTGCTGCTTCCTGGTTTAGGCCCCAGCCACATCCGCTTGCATCGGACCTTCTCAACGATCCCTTCTTTAGCCTATCACTGTAAGTTTTAGTGCTTTTGCTCTCATCTCTTGGTTTTCCTTTGTCGTTCAAGGCTCTGGAAGCGCTCCGAGTTGTATTACTGTTTGAGATCTTCCTTGATCTCTTTCCTTACTATCTCGTTCATTCTCCGTTCTTGAGTTCAATCTCTCTGAGATCGGGGTTGCATGTTAGTGGATGTTGACTACATTTATTTTGTTAGCTGTTGGTGGGTTGTGTCTGGTTTGATCTTACGTTTCCCTTGGTAAGATCTTGTGTTCCTTCGAGCATCCTAGCTCGACTTCTCCTTTTTTTTCCGTGACTTTGGAAACCATTTTTTTCTTTTTCGATCAGTTGTTGATCGCTACAGTAACGGTCAATGGGCATTTCCCTTCTTCGGTTTTTTTCTTGTTGTTCTCTCCCCGTTAGTTTCGTGGAACTAGGTCGCTATGGGCCTCTCCTGGGTTGAGGTGGTTAAAAAACAAAATATAAAAAAAAATATTCCTGCCGCTTCTTTAGTGGGCTCTACGTGGAGCCCAGCCATGCAGAACCCCCATCCCATTCGGCCCAATAAGAAGAATCTTCTAGGGCGGGTGCCTTTATCCCATTACCACCCTTTCTCCTCCCCTCCTATTACCTCTCAAAGTGCTCCTCTTCTCCTTCATCCCCCCAAGCTCTGATTTGTTACCGCTGCCTCCAAGCCGGTCACATCAAGGCTTATTGTACTGCCAACATGAAGTGCTTGTTCTGCATGAAATCGGGTCACTCCCATAATCGTTGCTTTTCTTTACAGCAAATTTTGGGGTTGTCCATGGGAGTTCCCATTGCCGATCCTGTGATCGCTGCGCTCGACTTCCCCTCTCTTCAGGCCAAGCTTGTGGATCTCCAAGCCCACAAGCCGAAGAGGGCAAAATTATCATCCTCTTCTCCTCTACTCCCCACGCTCCATGTCTCGCAGCGTATTACTGCGGTGGATCAGCTTTCTTCTCAAGTGAGCTCTAACCCCCCCCTCTCAATTATCCAAGCCCCAGGTCACCTAAGTCTTCATTCCCCCTTCTGAACTTTTTGATAAAATGAACATGTTTGTTTGCTACGGCACCGTAGCATTCAGCGGGGGGTCGATGTCGTTCGCTACTTTAGATGCCTTTCTTGGAAACTCTTGTAATGTCTCCGACTAGGTGGGGGCTATCAATGCATGCTCCAATGGGGAAGTGGTCATTCATTGTCCATCGCTTAAAATCCTGGAAGATCTTATTGCCATCAATTCTTTTTCCATCGGATCTATTAAGTTATCCATTAGCAAATGGTTGTATCAGGGACATCCCGCTCCGTCCTTGAGTCAATCTCCTGTCAAAGTAACACTTTGGGACTCCTGTCGTTCTGTGATTCTCATCGTGTCATCGTTGACATGACCAAATGTGTTGGAGAATCGCATCGCATTTCTTCTTCCTCCATGCTTGCTTCAGGGTGTCTTCAAGTTAAAGCGGAATTTGCGTGTCCGTCGATGAAGGAAAGAGTTGATGCCTTCTCGTTAAGAGACAATAAATCCATTTTTGCTATTTCGGTCATTTATCAAGACCTCTCTAAAGGAGCTCAGACTCCCGTTCTTGGTGCCCAGGATGTCGCCAACACCCCCGCGCTTTCCTTTGCTCTCCTGAATACATTCGCTGTTGGTACCTCGTCTATTCCGACCATTCCCTCAGCCAAATGGAAGCTATCACACAAAGTATACTCGAAGAAGTACCTCCTAATCAGCGCAGAGGTATTGGCACTAGACCTGGCAAACGGGCCGGGTCGGGTACCCATGGGTACGGGTTGCTTGACCCACGGGTCCAACGGGCCGGGTCGAAAAGTAACCGCAATTTTTTTAAAAGTTTTTTTCCAACCCGGACCCGGCCCGCGGGTACCCACAAGTACCCATGGGTACCCGCCAATATTTCATTGTTTATTTTGAGTTTGTTTTGGGGTTTTTAAAAAAAAATAAAAATTTATTTTAATTGAATAATTGATTAAAAACACTAGCAACATGCTATCATTTTTTTTAAAATGTAAAATATAAAATTGAATAACTGAAACAACAACAAATGCAATCAAGAACGATAATTTAATAAGCTTGTTGTTTGTTGTTTTTTTATGTTCCTTGTTCAAATAAATATACGTATCAACATTCAAAATCCAACTAGGATTTCAATTTATCATTTCATCAACAAATACAAAAGAGCAATAATTTGTCCAATCATGAAAAGAAAGAGCAATTATTTTTACAGACATAATTGAGTCTAACCAAAATTTAAACATAATCAAAAATACAATTGCAAAATCAAAACAATGAAACCATATGACAAGTTTCTAAAGTCTTGAAATTAACTACATTAAAAACAATGAAACCAAATAAAATTCAAACTCAACACACTCAAATAAATTACAACTCAAGTTGTGAGTATTTAATTTAATTTAATTTATCTAAATACATGGGTACCCACGGGTACCCGTGGGTATAACCAACCCGACCCGCGGGTTCACGGGCCGGGTAAAAAAGTAACCGCTCATTTTTTTTCAAAATTTTCCTTACCCGTACCCGGCTCGTACGGGTACACCCGTGGGTACCCACGGGTCACGGGTCAAGATTGCAGGTCTAATTGGCACCCTTCTAATTCCAAAATCTCTCCTTCTAAAGCTCACAATTTGGTCTGGATTAATCCGGACATCGCTGCGGTGAAAAACCCCTGCACTTGTCAGCAAGCTGCTAGCGACCTCCCTTCTAAGCTTCCCCTGTTGCCTCCGTTCAAGTCCCACTCCTCCTCGATCTCCATCGCCACAGCGACTACTTGCTCTACACCTCCGAAGCCTAAGTTGGTTGCCTCGGACGAGCAATGGCCAGTTTGGGAGACCAATCCCCATTACTCCTCTGATTGGGACAAGTTCATGAATGTTGTTCACTGTTCCTCCTCTACTGGACCCTCTTTTGATCCTAAGGTTGGCAAAGCTCTATCGTCCGCCTCTCCGAAACCTGACGCTTGGGTTTATAAAGATAATCTCCTGGACGAAGAATTAGCTGACTTGTATCAACCCCTGGAGCAAAAGAAGGTAATTATCAATTTTCACTCGATTACTGTTAAGTTTTGTTCTGCTAATTGTCTTTCGTTCATTAGCGGCTACAATTTTCGCTTTAGCCTCTTATCTTCGATTGCAACGAGATACACCCTTAATTACTGTCTCGCATCTTTTTTCCATTTTAACTCTACTATATGGTCTCCTGTTCCAATCACGGTGGGACTCCTACCGAGCCGTGAATGTAGAGAGGTCTTCCACTCTTCTCCTCCCCCCTTGTTCCACTCTACTGCTCCTATGGCGCGTTTGAACATTACCTCTAATGATTGGGTTGGGTCTTTGGAAGAGCAAATGTTATCTCCTAGCCCTAACCTATCTGAAAGTCGGCAGTCTACTTCTGCCAAAGTTCTTAAACCATTTTCTGTCATTCGCTCTAGCGCCCGTATTCGGGCCAATATGGCCGCGAAACCTTCCTCTGATGCTCAAGCATCTCTTGCGGCTCAGATCCACAAGCTGGACCTACCCCTCCCCCCTCATTCCTCGTCTGGAATGGAATAACTAGGCTCCATTTACCAGGTGCATTTTGACTCCCTATCTAATCTAGACATGCTTTGCCTGTCTAGGGAGATGGGATTTATTGTTGACTCAGATAATTTTGTGGACTTTGCTACGATTCGTCATCGTGAAATCTCTAAAGCTTGTGAGACCTTGGTTGTTAATGATTAGCATTTCCTAGAATATTCGGGGTCTGCGGTGTGCGGCTAAGCAACAAGCTATGTTTAATCTAATCTCTTCTTCGCATTGTGATCTGATATCTATTCAAGAATCTAAAATTGAGTCT
Source organism: Hemerocallis citrina (assembly GCA_017893485.1). Lineage (NCBI taxonomy): Eukaryota > Viridiplantae > Streptophyta > Magnoliopsida > Asparagales > Asphodelaceae > Hemerocallis > Hemerocallis citrina. The sequence continues at coordinate 278,911,970 of CM030360.1, read as the reverse complement.
CCTTCTCCTTCCCTCTATCGGTCGATCAGAGGATCTTTAATCGCCAATTGGATCTCCCTTGATGCTATAGGATCAAGAAGAGGAATCCTGTTTGGTTTTAAAAATTCCTGTTTCTCCCTCATCTCGATTAGGAGATTAACGTTCTTTCTGGTGGTTCGGCTTCATTGGGCCGAATTCAATTGTGAACTTAATGTGGTGTCGGTGTACGGACTGTCTACCGCAGATCGACATGAGGCCTTTTGGAACGAATTCATCTCCTTCCAAAATACCACTCTGGGATTTTGGTTGTTTTGTGGCGACTTTAATGTCACCAGATTTTCCTCTGAAAGATCGAGTGGTCACGCTTCCTCCCTTGACTCCTCCCGTTTTAACGATTGCATTTGGTCCCTTCACTTGACTGATCTTCCTTTCAATGGTAGATCATTCACTTGGTCAAATATGCGGGTGTCGCCGACCATGGCCAAGCTAGATCGCTTTCTTGTCTCATCAGATTGGATCAATTTTTTCCACAATTCCTTTGTCTCAGCCTTACCAAATCCGTCTTCGAATCACGTTCCTATCTCGTTGTCCTTTAATTATAATTTCTCCAGACCTTTCAAATTCTGCTTTGAAAAGTTTTGGTTGGAAGACCAGACCTTCGTCAACCTTACTACGGAATGCCTTTCCTCTATCACGGGCTCTTCCGAGCTTGGACGTATTCTGATTAAGCTCCACGCTATCAAATACAGTTGTAAAATCTGGCCTAAAGAGAATCTTGCTAACGCTAATTTTCTTTAAAATATCTTACTGTCCACCATTCAATCCATTGATCAACTTGAGGAACGTGGACCTATTTCGGATTTCCTTCGTTCCGAAAGGGTGTCTTGTAAAAAAGATTATGCAAACTTTCTTCACAATGATCACATTAAATGGGCTCAGAGGGCTAGGTTTCGTTGGTTGAAGGAGAGTGACGGCAATACCTCCTTCTTCCATAACTATGCTTCTCACCGTCAGCGATGCAATCGTATTTCTTCTATTATGGACAATGGTAATGAAATTACTTCGGTGTCGGATATTCATGCCTCCTTCCCCCATTTCTTTAAAGATATTTTGGGTTTTCACAACCTGCGTTCCATTCATCTGGACTGGAATCAATTGTGCGGTCAGCAGATGATTGAACTTTCCAGCTTGGAAGTTCCCTTTTCACTGGAAGAGATTAAGTCAGTCGTGTTCTCTCTAAAAAGTGATTCTGCCTCGGGCCCAGATGGGTTCCAGCTTTCTTTTTCCAACATTTTTGGGATTGTCTCAAAGACGATTTGTTCCAAATGTTCTCCGATTTATTCCAAGGCAATTTCTCCTTTGACAAGATCAATTATGCGCATATCGTCCTTATTCACAAATTCCCGGGAGCCAATTCGGTTTCTAACTTTCAGCCTATAAGCCTTCTCAATACTACCTTCAAGATCATTATAAAAGTTCTTTCGTCCCACCTCAGTGCGGTTATATCTCCCTTAATCGACCCCGCCCAAACGGTATTCATAAAAGATCGCTTCATCTTGGATAGCATGGCGTCGGCCCAAGAAATCATTTCCGACTGCCATAGATCCAATTCGAAGGGGATTCTTTTAAAATTAGACTTTCAAAAAGCATATGATAATGTTAGCTGGGATTTCCTCTTCGAAATTCTATTTCATCGTGGGTTTGGCCCTAAATGGATCGCTTGGATTAAATCCAGTCTCTTCGCTGGTATATCGTCCATTCTTGTTAATGGGACAGAGGGCCACAAGTTCAGGTGTAAGCGGGGTCTTCGCCAAGGAGATCCGATTTCCTCTCTTTTATTTTCTCTTGTAGCTGATGTGTTTAGCGAGTTACTTCGTAACGCTTGGGAAGCTGATGTTATAGAAGGTCTGGGGGGCTCTCATAGTTATCATGGCATGTTGAACCTTCAATACGCTGATGATACCATTATCTTTGCGAAACCCAACAGGTGCTCTCTACATAATCTTAAGTTACTTCTCTATGTCTTTGAAAGTACGTTTGGTTTAGCCATTAACTTTCAAAATTCCTTGGTACTATGGCTTGGAGGATCTCCTAACGGTCAATCAGAAATTGTGCAATTCTTTAACTGCGCTTCGGCCTCTTTCCCAATCAGTTATCTTGGTATCCTATTGATATGGGGGAAGCTTCATAAATTGGATTGGATGCCTATGATCGAAAAGGTTGAATCTAGACTTAACGGCTGGTCTGGTAAACATCTATCGAGAGGAGGTAGACTCAACCTTGTTAACTCCGTTCTCTCCTCTATCCCCTTATATATGATGTCTTTCTTCTACCTCCCTTCTTGGGTGATTAAGAGGATCAATCAAATCAGAAGGAACTTCTTCTGGTCTGGTGCGGCTGCTTATAAAGCGGGCACTCGCCTCTGCAATTGGAAGTTGATCTGTACTTCTAAGGCAGCTGGCGGTTTAGGGGTCCTCGACCTCGGGCACCAAAATTTAGCTCTTCTGGGCAAATGGTTATGGAGATTTCTTAAAAGTGATCAACTTCCTTGGGTTCGTCTTATCTCTCTCTGATGTTTCTTCCGTCGTAAGATGTGGGATTTTCGAACTTCCACTTCCTGCAAGGCCTCTTCGTTCTGGAAGGGAGTCTGAAAAGTAGTCGGTCCTTTCCGGTGTGGCTTAGCACACGTGTGCGCAGTTGGTGCTAAGACCAAATTCTGGGAAGACCTCTGGTTCGGTAATCTCAAACTTGCTTCCGCGTACCCTGCGTTATACCAGTTAGTTTCCAATTCCTCTACCACGGTGGAAGATTATGTTACGGTTATCAATAACCACAAATTTTGGTCGATTCCTTTCTCGTGCGCTCTACCTCTGCCACTCATGGACGATCTACATGACCTTTTCAGCTGCATCAACCTTTATCCCTGGCATCCCATAGATGACTTCAAATGGAGATGGACCAGCTCTGGTAATTTCTCAATTAAATCCTTCTATAACTTCCTTAATTTCGGGGGGATCTACTCCCCGTGTGCTAAGTTTTTATGGAATAGTTGTGTTCCTCTTAAAGCTAAAATCTTAACTTGGTTAGCGCTTAACAACAAACTTCTTACTGTTGATGTCCTTAACAAGATGAACCTGGCCTTAGATCAATCTTGTGCTTTATGTTCCTCAGATCATGAAGGCGCTGAACATTTGTTTCTTAAATGTAGCTTTATCCAACCGTTATGGATGATTTCTGTTATTACCTGGCAAGCGCCTCATATCCCCTGTGATTTTTCTACCTGTTGGAGGAATCATTTTCTCAGAAAAGAATTCCGTAAATCCTGGAACCTCTCTATTATGGCCATTATTTGGGTTATTTGGTCTGAACGCAACAATCGTATTTTTAACCACTCGATCTCTTCGATTGACTTCATTATCGAGGAATTTTTATTTTCCGCTAAGTTCTGGCCGTCCACTTTAACGGATGATAAAGTGGAAGGTTTGCATTTGCGTCGCCTGGATGAGGCGATTTGTTTGTTTCGTTCGACTAATTATTAATTTCAATTTTCTTCACTATGTCTATTTTATGCTTTCTTTCCTTCATTGTGCAGACCTGATGCTGTTGTGGTGGTTGTTTGCCTTCTTCTTGGCTTTTTTTTGGGTCGTTTTGATTAAGGCCGACAGGTTTGGTCTGTTTTCTTATTGTTCGACTGTTCTGGTCTGGGGGTTATTGCTCTGATGGTTCAATTGTGATGTATAGTAGGATCCTCCTCCTTTTCTGTGTTGTAAGACTGGAAGTTTTTTTGGGGTGTATTTGGGCCTAGTTTTTGGCTCCCACTTCTTTAATGTGGCCACTGGCTTTATCGAATGTTATTTTTTCTCTTTATAGCTGAATTGTTATGTTCTTCTAGCTGTGTATATGCTGGAATTTTTTGAGTTGGTTTCATCTGCGATTTAGCAGTTGTGGTTTTTTCGGGGCTATTGCTTCTTGGGCTCTGAGCTTTTTGGGTTATTTTTGTTTCATTGTCCAGTTCTCTTATTTGGTATCGTTGATCCCCTCACTGTTTCGCTACTTTTTTGGTTGTGGTGGGATTAGCTCTTTGTTGTTTTGCTGCGGCTATCTGTTAGCCTCTTTATGGTTTGTTCTCGGTATGCTCTCCGACCTCCTCCTTTATGGCGTCAGTATTGAGTATTTGTTTTAGGAGCTCATGTCGTCGCCGCTCTTTTCTATGTTGCTTCTCCTAACGGAGATTGCCATGGTACTGCCTCCCCTTAGTGTGAGATCATTGTTGCGGTTTGCTGACTTCTGTTGCTAGTTTATTTGCGTCTCTGGAAGTCAAGTTAGCCACTGCATTCTGCCCTTAGCTCGATTTTTCTGTGTCATGTTCTGCCCGTTGGTTGGCCTAGTTGTTGCGTTGTTTCCGGTGGTGCCGCGTGCTCTGGGGCCTGGAGCTATTCGGACTCTACCTGCGTTCTGGGTCGGGAGGGGCTGATGCTTCGTGGTCAGTGGATCTTAGCGCCGTCGATGGACGCATGTTTTCCTTTCGGCCCCCTATGCGGTTGCGACATTCTTTTTTGGTTCCTTGTGTATCGTTAGTTAATGTAGGAAATCATCTCAGTTGCTAGCTGTGTATTTTTTGATGTTGTTGTTTGCTTTTAGTTTTACTTTTGGTAAAATTGTACTTTATTGTTCTCTTCGTTTATATATATATTGGGCTGGAATCGTCAGATTCTATCCGTGTTATCAAAAAAAATAAATAAGACGGACGGGAAATCATTCCCTGTCTTTTTTTTTTTTGTGTGGGACGAAAAATAATCTTTCGTCTGATATTTTAAATAGTGAAAACCCCCAAATTTTGGCTTTCGATAACTGCAACGTAGAGTCATTTTTTCTATTTTCATTTGCCAAATACCCAAAATTTGACTCTCGACCACTACAGATGCTCTAACTAATCAAAATTTACCTTATTCTGGGTCAAAGCTTCGAATTTTTTTACCAAACTATCCCTCCTTTTGTAAGTATGTACCAAACTATCCCTGTTTGAATATTTATTACCAAAAAGTCCCTATTGCTACCTGAGTTAGCGCCCATAGTAATATTCTCCATGCTATCTCAGTTAGCGCGTGCAAGGGGATACCACTTTTCTCTCTCAAGTAGGGGTGTGCGAAAAACTCACCAAATACCAGGATCGTTAACTCCGTTAGCGCCCTTCTTTATACCACTCGCGCTAACGAGGTTAGCATGATAGGTGGACAGTAGGGGACACTACTCCTCAAGTAGGGTTGTGGGCAAAAAAACCCCAAATATAGACACGCTAACCCCGTTAGCGCCACTCTTTATACCAGGCGTGCTAACGGGGTTAGCATGTTATGTTGTTTGGGAGTGAGATAGCGAGCGTTACCCAATTGACACTCGCTAACCTCGTTAGCGCGCCTGGTATAAAGAGGGGCGCTAACGAGGTTAGCGTGTCTATACTTGGGATTTTTTTTGCCTACACCCCTACTTGAGGAGTAGTGTCTCATACTGTCCATCTATCACGCTAACCCCGCTAGCGCGAGTGGTATAAAGAGGGGCGCTAACGGAGTTAGCGTGTCTATATTTGGTGATTATTTTCGCACACACCTACTTGAGGAAAAAAGTAGTATCCCCTGTCACACGCTAACTGAGGTAGCGCGGAGAATATTATTAGGGTCGCTAACTCTGTTAGCGATAAAGACTTTTTGGTATTAAATATTCAAATAGGGATAGTTTGGTACTTACTTACAAAAGCGGGATAGTTTGGTAAAAAATTCCAAAGCTTCACCCAAACCACCAACTAATCTAGACTTAACCATCAACGACCCAACCCCCTCCACATCTCTGTTTACAGCACAAAATCTCTCAAAAGTTTCGAATTTTTTACCAGTGTAAATCTAACCACTTCGACGTGAAAACTGCAAACACCCGATTTGCTCGGAAGCGAGGTAAAAAAGGAGCCGCAACTTGTGATAACGATGGAAGCGGCAGCATCATTCATCAGACAACTGGTTTGTTGTTTTGAAAATAGTTTTGTGAAAATATTTTGTGAAAACTGTTTTGTGAAAACTGTTTTGTGAAAATGAGAGTGTAAAAGCTGTCTGGTAGAGTTTTCTGAAAACTGTTTTCTGGAAATGAAATTGTATAACCTGTTTGTATATAAAAAATAAACCTGAATGCTGTTTTCTTAAAACTAGACTGTAAAATGCTGTTATCTGAAAGCTGTTTTTCTGGAAAAAATAGTTTGAAAGCTGTTTTGTTATATTTGTAGCTGAAAACTGTTATCTGAAAGCTGTTTTACTGAAAAAGCGAGTTTAAAAGCTGTTCGGTTATATTTTTTGCTGAAAAATGTTATCTGAAAGCTGTTTTTCTGAAAAAACGAGCTTAAAAGCTGTTTTGTTATATTCCTAGCTGAAAACTGTTATCTGTTAGCTGTTTTCCTGAGAAAGTGAGTCGAAAAGCTGTTTGGTTATATTTCTTGCTGAGAAATGTTATCTGAAAGCTGTTTTTTCTAAGAAAACGAGTTTAAAAGCTGTTCTGGTATAATACTAGCTGAAAACTGTTATATGAAAGCTGTTTTTCTGAAGAAGTGACTTCCAAAAGCTGTTGGGTCATATTTCTTGCTGAAAAGTGTTATCTGAAAGCTGTTTTTCTGAAAAAAAATAGTTTGAAAGCTGTTTTGTTATATTTGTAGCTGAAAACTGTTATCTGAAAGCTGTTTTTCTGAAAATTTCTGTTTAAAAGCTGTTCGGTTATATTTTTTGCTGAAAAATGTTATCTGAAAGCTGTTTTTCTGAAAAACGAGCTTAAAAGCTGTTTTGTTATATTCCTAGCTGAAAACTGTTATCTGATATCTGTTTTCCTGAGAAAGTGAGTCGAAAAGCTGTTTGGTTATATTTCTTGCTGAGAACTGTTATCTGGAAGCTGTTTTTTCTGAGAAAACGAGTTTAAAAGCTGTTCTGGTATAATACTAGCTGAAAACTGTTATCTGAAAGCTGTTTTTCTGAAGAAGTGAGTTCCAAAAGCTGTTGGGTCATATTTCTTGCTGAAAAGTGTTATCTGAAAGCTGTTTTTCTGAAAAAAAATAGTTTGAAAGCTGTTTTGTTATATTTGTAGCTGAAAACTGTTATCTGAAAGCTGTTTTTCTGAAAATTTCTGTTTAAAAGCTGTTCGGTTATATTTCTTGCTGAAAAATGTTATCTGAAAGCTGTTTTTCTGAAAAACGAGCTTAACCTAGCTGAAAACTGTTATCTGATAGCTGTTTTCCTGAGAAAGTGAGTCGAAAAGCTGTTTGGTTATATTTCTTGCTGAGAACTGTTATCTGAAAGCTGTTTTTTCTGAGAAAACGAGTTTAAAAGCTGTTCTGGTATAATACTAGCTGAAAACTGTTATATGAAAGCTGTTTTTCTGAAGAAGTGACTTCCAAAAGCTGTTGGGTCATATTTCTTGCTGAAAAGTGTTATCTGAAAGCTGTTTTTCTGAAAAAAAATAGTTTGACAAATAATTTTTTGATGCTGTTATTTTCTCAAAGAAATTTTGATCCTTAGGCTGCGTTTGAAAGCTGTTTTGTTATATTCCTAGCTGTTTTTAATATTTGTAGCTGAAAACTGTTATCTAGGTTGTATATTTAATGAATTCACAATATTTTTCTTATGAGTTTTTTGTTAATTTTTTTTGCAGATATAGACCCAACTTCTATCAATGTACAAACAAGCAACCTGCTACAACGTGGAAGCGTCGTGCGCTACTCAATTTTTTTTTTCTTTTTGCTTCTTGGAAGCTTCCCACTAGTGCCTTCATGTGCCCAATAAAATTTTATTTGAATTGTGGTGAAGTTGGGTAATACAACGATTGGACACACTATCCAAATTTCTAAAAAATGTACTAAATTTCCATTACAAATTTCTGTTTGGTTACATTTATTTTACAAACTGTCCATTACAAATATAGATACATATATTTTGCATTTTACAATTTATACAATTGACCAAACAAGCATCAAAACAATAAAACAATTGCACAAGTGGAGCTGCTGTTGCTGCTACTTCTTAATTCCTTGTACAGCTGCTGCTTCTCAACTCTTTCTAGTTGCTGCTACTTCTCCTACTACTACTTCTCCTTATGTTGCTGCTTCTCAACTTCTTCTAGTTGTTGCTTCAAACTCCTTCTACTACTTCTCTTCTACATCTTCAACTACTGCTGCCAGTTATCTTTTGGGTACAATCAGGAAAAGAAATGCATAAGATAAGAGTATGATTAATTCAACATGCAGAATCGAAATTAATATACTAAAAATAATGGTAGGCTCAGAACACAGTATTCACACTAGGGTTGCATTGGGGTGCATACCAACTAGTTCAAATAAATAAATAATACCGCATCAGTTAAATAGAACTGCAAGCATCATTTCAAATCCAAAAATACACCTTCCTTCATATAAATAGGGATTTCCGCAGTTGCGTACTCTAAGTGGACAGCAAAGTAGGTGAACAAAAATCCAAATATCAAACCGAAAATACTGATCTCAGATACTCAACCATACTCAAGTTTCGGGTCAATCAACTGATATCATTTACCCCCACTCTAATCAAGTTTCAGGCCAGTTATCATTTACCCCAACCATAATAAAGTTTCAGGCCAACAAAAATTGATATCAGATACTCAACCAAAATGAAGAACAAGTACCAAAAAATCAGAAAACTGAATAACACTTCGGTATGCATGCACAAGCTCAACAAGGTGAACAACAAGCTCAACAATAACTGAAAGATAACTGATCAGTATGCATGCACAATAACTGATCAGTATGCATGCACAAATTACTGATCAGTATGCACAAATACAACAAGCTCAACAAGCTCAACAAGCTCAACAAGTAACTGATCAGTTTGCACAAATACAAGCTCAACAAAGCTATTGACCAAATTTGTAAATAGAAGCCAGAGTATCAAAAAAAATAGTTTGAAATGTGTTTGTCATCACTGCCTACATCAACCCACAAAAAGAGAGAAAGACAAAAACCCCAAAATGAGTACTAGAGAATCAAATACTTCCCTGGAATATAATAGGCGTCCACATACTGTTCTAGTAGCATCCATGTTTTTCATATATGTACTGAAACAAAATTAGAAAGAAATGAAGATCATAATCCACACAGTGTTCTGAAGTATACGTATACTCACATGTACAAAAGAAGAAAGTTACAAATATAGATATACTCACAGTATGAGGCCATAAACTGAAGCACCGGTAACATTATTAGATGCTAATCAGCTTCTATGCATATGAACAAGAATAAGAAGACAACAGCTTCAAAGGAAACAAAGAATCATGATTACTGTCGAATTTGTCACCAAACTGAAAATATGCTTCCAGCCGCATCAAAAGAATCATGATCATAACAAATCAAAAACCTTTCTCAAAACGCGTTTGGTACACTGTTCTCAACCGCATCTTTTCTGAAAAGATGCTTCCAGCTGTTTCCCCTAACATTTGAGTGTGCTCAGGATTTCTTGCATGATATATAACCACCCCTCAGGGTGTGACGGAGGTTGTTTGTCACTTTGTGGGATTGTATTGAACATATTCAATCCTACACTCAGTTTCCATATAGTAATGCTAGTAGTTTCAATGACCGTTGAAGTAAATGATGAAAATAAGCTAAATAGTTACAATTCAACTTCCGGGTCAGATATGTGTATGTGTTGGCTGAATATCACTATCATGTAAGCTAGAACTAAAAAAAAAGAAAAACAGTACGAACACACTACTGTACAAAACAAGGTGATGCAAGTCAAAAATTTCCTCTTACCCTATGTCAAGGTGATCAATTTACAATGTCAAAATAAAATCTCCAGCAACATAAAAAGATTGGTTAGGACTTTTCTAATGCGATGGTTAATGAAAATCAATCATAGCAGAAACTGTGATAAGAAAAATACTCTCACATTGTTGGAAAGGTCAGCCACTACTCAAACTCAATTGCTGGCTGTGTATGAGGGAATGAATTGTTGTTCATATGTGCACCTGTACAAAGGTGCAGCAGCATCAGCTAGGCCAAATAAGCAAAGCCAAACCTGGTTAATTAAGAGTTGAAGATTCTTCGTGCATATCTGGGTAGTAACCTGCTATATACCCAGATTGGGTTTTTTGTGCATATCTGCATTCTGCAACCCCAACACCTCGTATAAGATGGGGTTGGGCAACAAATAAGTCTAGTAAGATTCGATGGAACCAAATCATATGCCATTAGAACACAGGACTGTATATATGAAATGTGAGGTGATTTTGTGGATCTTCTTAAGCAACGTCATTATATAATTCTGCCGATTTTGTAAAAAAGTTGATTATAAGGCATAGTTCTCAATGAGATCCAATGAATTGGACACCATTACAAGGAAATCCAGTGAACCTACCATTTCATATGATAATTATGTGCACAAGTGTTTGCTTTGAAGGGAAACTATCTCCACTTACAAATTGATAAATTAACCAGACAAAGCACATATGCTTCTCCCTATCACAGTACAACTTTTGAACTTTAGAAATCAATTTGAGATTCATATATGCTTGAAAGAATTCTGCATGGGTTTAAGGGCATAAATCATCATATTATTTTTTCACTATAACAAGCACTATGAAGTGATCAAGTTACACCTCCACATTATTGTATTCTGATGAAATAAATTATGTATGCACTGTCCTATACCTTGAAAGCAGGTTATATACACTTTCCCCTGGCGGCATTGCAAAGTCTGAAACACATGACAAAAGTACATTAGATGATCATAAAACCATCGAACTTTACATAATATGTGAGACATACGGGGTCTTTGGTTGCACTGAAACTTGTGGCCACTTTGCAACTAGAATCCTGCAAGTACCCTAGTTGCAATGTTTGGAAGGACTGCAAGTACTACCTGCAACTTTTTACCCTTAGTTGCAACCATCCATCTGTAGTGCATTTCACTTAGTACCCATCCACTTAGTAATATCATTGGCACCAAAATTGTGAGACCCATCAACTAATACCCATCCACTTTTGAGACCCATCAGCCAATTTTGAGACCCATCAACTAATACCCATCCACTTAGAGACTAATCATTATTTTGCCATCCAATTAGTAATATCATTGGCACCAAAATTATATAACCAAAATTATATCAAGGAACAGTAGAAGCACAAGAAGGTGTTTTAACCATCACACCTTTTTTGTTTGTTATAATTTAAGAAAATCATAAGTTCATTATAACTTGTGGACCTCAGAGAGTGTTTTCCCTGATAGGTGAGCCACATTATAATATAAGAGTAAGCATGTTGGTAGTTGGTACTCATACAGCAAATCTGGCAAATGGCTACTTCATATTAACGAAGTATAACAATAAATATGAGATGGAACAAACCCTGAAATTTAAATTAAAGCTACTTTTATAACATATACTATAAGAGAGGGAGAACCAACCAAAGTAACTACTAAGGTGAAAGAAGTATTCATATAATGGACCCACTTGGATGTTCTCAATGAGCCACAAATTAAAAATGATGCTGTATTAGCTAAAACAACATACTGAACGAAGAGCAAAGGCAGATACATAGTTAAGAATAGATTTAAAACACATCCTAAAGAGTAAGGTCAGGAATATACCCAGCACCAATCATAAACCAAAGAAAGCAACACCCAGACTGCTAAGAACCCAAGAAACCTGGCCTTAATGAGAATGCCAAATTTGTGCTCGAATGCAAGTAATAAATAGCACAAAGTTGTACTTCAGAAGCACAATCTGAGCCTGAAACAGAAAAGAATAATATTACCAAAATCAAGTTAATTATGTGGACATGGTAAAGAGGGAGGTGAGGGTGTGGCTGTCAAAAACTCGGACACAGTTGCTGCTGTTTGGAACCATTGTTCATAAAGTAGCATCCAAAATTGAGTGGATCCATAAAAAAACCAGCGAATGGTGGGAGGTGATAATCTCCTACCATTTAGGGCATCAATACCGATCACCTCATTTTACTGGTTTGTGTGCACAGCATGGAAACTACAACCCAATTATTATCTTCTTTTAAGGCCAACAACAATAATTACTCCAGAGAGTAGTATAGGATCAGAATAAAGCATCATCACTATCAAATTTTGAAAGTGTAGTATCCATTAATAAATTCATCATATCCATTGTTTGCCTTAATTAGTCAAATTCCAACATATTCTGAGGTCTACCGCAAAATTGCGATGACTTTTTCTTTCTTTGAGGAAGGTTGCCACTTTACTGGGTTGTAATTTCCATGTTGTGTACCCAAACCAGCACAATAGTGTGATCAGTATTGATGCCCCACCATGGTGGGGGTTTATATGAGTATCAATGATAATTTGAATTCCAAATGATGTTATATCATATATATGAGTATCAATGATAACCATGTTCAAAGTTGTCAGACACTCCCAATGTAAGATAACATGTGCAGGTCCAGAACAACGAAGCAACAAGGTTGTCAATAGCTCAAAATAATAGCTGCAGGATCAGAATATAATATCGTCATATCCATATTTTGAATGCTAGTAATCAATTACGAAAGCCTCAAAAATATATGTTATGTAGGATCAGAATATATCATCATCATATCCGTACTTTGAATTCTAGTAGTCAATCACAAAAGCCTCATCAAATAGTGGCAGATAGGATCAGAATATATCTTCATCACTTCCATATTTTGAATTCTAGTAATCAATCAGAAAGGTATCACAAATTAAATTATATAGGATCAGAATATAACATCATCATATCCATGTTTTGAGTACTGTTAATCAATCACAAAATTCCCCCAAATATTGTTATATAGGATCAGAATAAATCATCATCACATCCCTAATTGGCCGTATCCTCAAAACATTCTGCCATAGAACAGGTGTTCAAGCAAATCATCATGATTAGTGTAGAGCTGCAATTTTTAAAATTGCCATGCCAGCTACTACTAATGTCTTGTACCCACCCCATCCATTATCCATAGTTGAATACATCATTCATTGAGTCAGTATAATAAGAATATAAGTTCAATAGAAGAACATCTTCTAGCGTAACAAATTATAATAAATCCTGGATCAGAATATACCGTATCCATCATTTCCAGAAACTCATACACACACGATGGTCCCCCAACCTGCATACATACAAATATCATCATCATATGTCGCCTGCTTAATACAACAACACACATGTTCTTCAAATAGATGGGCTACAAATGAAAGGAAATAATTTACAACAAATATATACTACAAGAACAAAAAGTAACCACAAACAAGTACATGCTTATGCTGACATCAATGTCTGGCATTCCACATTGCCATGGCTATTTGATCTCTTTTATTATTCATGCGGTTCAACTGAGAAGATGACATATCCAACCCCCCCGATGTGGAAGCAATATCTTCAGTGCCTAGGTGATTATTTTGTTCTTCTACTATGTCTGAAAACAACGAGTCATCGGCAGAATAACTCTTGATAAAATTATGGACTGCACAACATGCAGTTACCATCATAACTTGCCTTGTGTAAAAGTAATTGGGCATGGACTTGAATATGGCAAACCTCTTCTTGAACACACCAAAGGTTCGCTCTATTACATTCCGCAACCTAGCATGCTGTTTGTTGAAGAGTTGCTTGTAGTGGGTGGGTGCATGGTTAGGACCATGGAAATCCTGCAGATGATACGGCTGTCCACGGTAGGGAGCTAAAAACCCAGGCATGTTTGTATACCCACAGTCTACTAAGTAGTACTTGCCTTCAGGCGGGATTGGCAACAAATTATTGGTTATTGCACTATGTATTACGCGGGAGTCATTAGCGCTTCCTTCCCAACCCGCATAAACAAAGGTGAAGTTCATGTCAAAATCACAAATAGCCAACACATTTTGACATATGTCACCTTTTCGACCACGGCAACTGTTTTGTCGGCTTGCGGGTACGGTAGCAGGTATTAAAGTACCATCCGCAGCACCAATTGCTCCCTACATTATTGAGGTAGAAAGCTACTACTTTTATCGAACGCATTTGATTGATTAGAATAAACGGTTTTAAACAAGAAAAGCACGAATTACCTCAAACCATGGATAGAAATCTGTGGAAAGCCTGATCTTATCATGGACAACTTCCGGGTCTGGGTGTTTAATAAGAACTGCTGATGCTCTTACCAAACCATACAACACTTCAGTGAAATGTCTATCAATTGTTTCCAACGAATGATCAAACCTATCACAGACAACCCTCAACTTAGTACTATGAGCCACAACAAACAAAAAAATAGCAACACTTTCATAATGTGATATTCGCCTGTTCTGTATCTTCTTCGGCGTTTCCTGAAGAAAATTGTTTGTTATTATAAATTGGCACAAAGCCATGAAACAGTCCTTGTTCATGCGAAACATTCTGAAGAATTTGGCATCTGGACCGTCTAAGAGTCCTTGCAGGTATTCGCGCCCTGATAGTTTGGAGGTTGAGTTATGACTTTTCCTATTATAAAATTGTTCGGCCATTTCAAGAAAGGCCAAGTCCTCAAGATCGGATTCATCAGAACTTGATGACGAATTGCTCGAAGTGTCCATCAGTATGGTTGCAAGTGCAGTAGTGCAGTAGACTGTAACAATTAGATTACATTTACATAAAGAAGACTTCTGATTTTAAATAATCTACGACCATAATGGATGTCATGTTAATTATAACAGTTACCGAACGAATTGAAAGATAAATAGTGACAACAAACAGTCCAAATGTAGGAGAACGAGTGCAGATGAAATTAAAACCGATATAATATGAAAACCCACCATGAACCTATGCATATAATCACCCAACTAATAGCATAGAAAAATGTCAAATAACTGATACATTTAAATTATACATAATGAAGGTGCTACGTTACAGAATTTAATAAATTACATTTATTTGCTCGAAAGTCTATCTAACCACCCTAACCTCCACTCCTCTTTCATTACCATAAAGGTTTTGCGCCAATTTGGGTCATTAGTGATTTTCTCAAGTGCAAAATCAATCATAGCATGAGTAAGCCCATCGATACTAGTCAGTACCTGCATGGCATTCTCAATGGAGTACTTGTCGTCTGAGGCATCTCGATCAACCATGCTGGCCTTCTTCCTATAGTACTCACTCTTAGCAACGGACTTTTCTGCGTTGGCAGAAACAGCCATGTCCATTCTCGAGCTTTTTGTAGCTCGGCCACTGGACCCACCACTAGAGCGTCTCTTACGAGACCCCGACCCCGTATGCATTGGCTCGTACTCATCATCATCATCTAAATTTACATGCGGTGCATGGGAGGGAGCGGGGTGGGCGAACTCATACATGACCCTATGTTCCTCGTCGAGGTCATACACCCTTTGGGATGAAGCCCTAGAGAGGAGACCCTCGGCGGTAGAATCTTGAAAAAGTTTGGTCAGCACATCATAGTTTGGCAAACCCTTCTTTTGAAATTCTCTTGCATTAGGGTGAGCCTATTAATAAGTTATTGTGCTGTTAGTTTACAACTATACAAGTAAATAAAAATTATATTACGATCATAATCCGACATTAGCATTAAAAAAAATTATTTAAGATGAGAACCTGGACATATGACTTCCAAACTAGGGGATCGCAAGTCACTGCCTGGGTGTCTTCATCCCAACCCATACCGCTTTGGTTCTTCAAATCATGAAAGGCTCTCCACTGCAATTTAAGCCGTCCATATTTGTCTTTTATTTGTTTAGGATTGTATGAACGGTTACATTTTTCGTTCAATAAATTCAACAATTGAGACCATTGTCTCGCATCGAATTTGGCACTTTTCAAACTATTGCGATCTACCTCGGCCTCCATCAATTCAATAAATGTACGCACATGACTTGCGGGCCAAAGACCGAAATCACTGTCCATATCGATCTCCTTTCCCTTAACGATCAGTAATAGATAACAGTCATTATTTTGGTGAGCATAAACAGTATACACTTATAATTTGAGGTTACTAGAGAAATTGTAGATGATGCGTTCTATCAAATAAAAAAACAGTACTCAAGATCAGCAGGGAAATTCTCCGAATCAGCATTCCAAATAACCCAGTTCAACAGATCAGTACCCGACATTTTCAAATCACAGCAAACCCCCCCCCCCCCAAAAAAAAAGGAAAGTTTTTTTCCAATCCTCAAATCTACACTACGACAAACAAATTAACCCTAAAATAGGAATTTTTTAATGAGGCAAGTGCCCAAACAAAGACCGGTTACCATAAGAGCATCAAGAAATGGGGCAGAGATAAGAAACATACCCTCGATTCCGGCTTACCAAACCTGTTGAAGTTGTCTCCGACGGATTCCCTCGACCGGCGTCGGATTCGAGAGCTACGATTTCGAAGACACCTTTGAGCAAAAGCAGATCTGGTCTCTACGACCATGAAGCGAGCTCCGACCGGTGTGAGGAGGGGCCCGAAGAGAGCAGCGAATGAGGGTGCGGGGTGAGAAGGAGTGAAAGATGAGGCTGGATCAGAGACGAGAGGGGGGCAGCAGGGGTTAGGGTTTTTTTTGCTCAACGGATGGGTTTCGAAGATGGGGGAAGCAGAGACGAGAGGGGATTTTGCAGGGGGTTAGGGTTTTTTTTCCTCAATGGGGATCGAAGATGGGGAAGGGGAAGGGGAAGCGTACTCAGAAGTCACGAGCTTGCTCAACGGATGGGTTTCGAAGATGGGGGAAGCAGAGGCGAGAGGGGATTTTGCAGCCTTTTTTTTAGGGTTTTTTTTCCTCAATGGGGATCGAAGATGGGAGAAGGGGAAGGGGAAGAGTACTCAGAAGTCGCAGCTTAGGGTTTTTTTCCTCAATGGGGATCGAAGAGGGGAGAAGGGGAAGGGGAAGAGTACTCAGAAGTCACGGGTGCTCAAGGGTTGTGAAAACAGCTGGCTCCATCTTTTCAGAAAAGATGGTATCGAGAAAATAGTACCAAACGCGTTTTGTCAACAAAATTTTCTCAAAATATTTTCCAAACGTGGTACCAAACGCACCCTAACCCCCTCATATCCCCAAACCCTAACTCTAATCCCTCTTCTTGACCGAAAACCCTCGCCTTCTTCCCCCAATTCTCCCCTGATTCTCGAATGGAAGGCGGCAGCGTCGGCAACGACGTGGAGCTGGTCTCGAAGACGCTCCAGTTCGAGCACAAGCTGTTCTACTTCGATCTGAAGGAGAACCCGAGGGGGAGGTACCTCAAGATCTCGGAGAAGACGTCGGCGACGAGATCTACGATTATCGTGCCGATTAGCGGCATTGTCTGGTTTCTGGATCTGTTTAATTACTACTGCAACACCGATGAGCAGGAGGCCTATAGTAAGGAGCTCAAGCTCGACACCAAGGTTCGATTTCGAGTGTTTAAGTTTGTTAAATTTTTAAGGGGTTTCATTATTTGACTAATTTGGAAGCGTTTTCGTTGATTGTTAGGTGTTCTACTTCGATGTTGGGGAGAATAAGCGCGGTCGCTTTTTGAAGGTAAATTTTATTTATTTTTTGGTATATGCATGAATTGGGTTTAAGGATATTGATGGATGGATGAATGGATTTATTTTTATTACTATTTATGGTATTATTGTTGTTATTAGTGCTATTATTGTTTATGAACTTCGTGTTGATGTATATGGCTTACTTAACCTTTTTTTGGGACTTTATTTAATACCGCAGTGATGATTGGTTAACATAATATGCTTTTAAATTTCTCATCTGTTATGTTTTTGGCTGCTCTGCTTTTTCACAATACTAGTTATCACAATTGGAGGCAGCACGAGAAGGCCTTGAGGACGACCATTGACAAGTTGCTTGTTTCTGGAAAATATAGGGGAGATACGGAAGAGAGGAATGAAATATAGGACAAAATGAGGAATGTCATGCCCCCTCCATGTGTCGCTGCTACAGGGATTATCTCTCTCCCATGGGTGTGATTGCTGATTGAAGAAAAAAGGAAAACAAGGGTTAGAGATTGCCCTAACCGCTTTAAGGGGATCATGTGGGTTTGACTTGTGAAAATTGGAAGTAGTAGTATACCGATTAAGAAATTATGGTTGAGTTTGTAAGTGTTAGGTGGCTTGGGGTGTCCAAGAGGATTCTAAGTGCCTAACTGCCCTGAAGGCTGCTTAGGCATTCAAGAAATATGGAAGAAAAAAAGGAGGGAGAAATGAAGTTGTTTGAAATTCTGAATAATTAAATTTTGTGGAAAGGATTATTAACACCAATAAGTATTTTAATACAAATGTATCATCCATTACAGTTATTTTATGATTTTAATAGAGTTGTTAGATTGACCGTTATACATTTAATTGAGCGAGCTAATTGAAAATTTATTACTTAGCAATGCTATGTTTTCTTGTAGACTATAAAAATGCTTCTATGGCTAATGGCTTAGATTGAACAAGAATAAAATAGATCACCATCTTTGATCTAGAAATTATAAAGTTAGTATTTTCCTTTGGGCTACTTGGAGCACTATTTGGGGGTGTCTTTTCTGCTGAGAAGCCGATTGCATAGACTGGCCAAATGGAGGGTGCGCCCGACTTTCTGATGCAAAGCAAAAATCTTGACCTTATATCTCAAACCGGCATATTTTCTAAACCCGTCTTCACTTTAATTTAATTTTCCTATCTATTATTGCGTTGTTTGATAACAAATTATGTTGAAAATCTTGCAAGCCCTTTCTCATTGATTGATAAACCATAATGGCAATAAATGGGGCCAAATAAAATCACAATCGTGAAATACCAAAAATCACATTGATGAATGCACTAAAATATTGCAGGTAACATAAATTATATGCTTGTAAAAACTAATGCATCATTAGATGTATTAACTCATGTTTATATATATATATATATATATATATATATATATATATATATATATATATATATATATATATATATATATAGCACGTGTATGATATGTGCCTACACTATCTTGTATGTACTAGTATATATAGTTGGCTTGTGTGCTCTAATACATTGATTGATTCTATTTCCTCTATCTTCTATCATGGTATCATAGCCACATTACTCTTGATCCTCAAATCCAAAATAGAGGAATCCAAACCTAAATCAATTCCAAATCCCAAATCCAAATCCCAATTCAAATCCAAATTGAGCCTCAAACCCAAATTATGAAATCTCCAAATCCAAACTCATGCCGTCGGTGAGGGCACCCACTTCCTGCGCTGCCTCCACCATCTGCAGCTCCTTGCGCCGTCGCCACCTGTGTCTAGTCGGCCTTCTCACGCACGTAGCTCTCTGGGTCGTCGCCTCCTTATTCAATCGCAGCTCTCTGTGTTGCTCCCCACCGTTGTGGCTGTCGAAGACCAGCAAAAGGTAGTCACTCCGCTACTGTTGCTGCTGATTTGATTGCGCCGCCCTAATAGATTGAAAGAAAGAAACCCGAACCGTATTTCTGCTACTTGTTTACTATACCCGACTCGTCCCAATCCAACAACCCCAACTCAAGTCCGAACCATAACCCTCACTCGACGCGACATGCCTTGCCTCCTCCACCCACTCACTACCTGATTCCATCTTCTTCATCAGATTACATTACTGCTCCTAGTGTCTCATCGTTTATTCCTTCTCATCCTCTGCAGGTCATGAGTGCCACTACCCACTCATCCTTGCAGCCTCCATGGTTTGATTCGGATGCTTTCTATCACATGACCCCTTATGCTTCTATTCTCCATAATTGTTTTCCCTCTCATCTTTTAATTTGGTGCGTACTACCTCAGGAGTTTTTCTCCCTATTTTCCAACAAGGGAATTTCTCATCTCCAACATTTTCTCATCTCGCAGTTCTTCATGTTTCTAATTTATCAATCAACCTAAATTCTGTTGGCCTAATTGTAGATTACAATTACACTATTACATTTGACTATTCTTCTTGTCGCATACAAGATCGCAGGATGGGGGCACTACTTGAGGCTATTCGTAAGCAGGATGGTTCCTATGTCATGGATCACTTGCATATACCGATTGCCAAAGCCTTAAGTTCTACTGTTCCTAACATGAGTGTTTGACCATTAACGTTTAGGACATCCTTGTTCTTTGCTATTATCCTCTTTATTTCAGTCAGGTGTCTTAGGTAGTGTGTAAGCATTGTACTCCCAACCTAAATAATTGTCTGGGCTGCTTTTTTTAATCAAACTCAGCTATCTTATTCTTTGAGTAATAGTTGTAGTTCTCCTTTGTTTGAGCTTGTGCATTTTGATGTTTTAGGGTCTTCTCCTCATGTATCCAAATTAGGCTATAATATTATGTTGTTTTCATATGACTACTCTCGTTATATATGGATTTACTTCATGTACTCTCATAGTCAATTCTTTAGTACTTACAAAATCTTTTCTCAAAATGATTACCACAAAGTACATCTTAAGATCAAAACATTTCGGTTCAACTCTGGTGGAGAATGTGTACGGAGTTTAGAAATTTTCTAGCCACTTAAGAAACCTTTCTTCAACTGTCTTGTCATAGTGCTCATGCTCAAAATGACACTGTCGAAAGAAAACATGGGCATATCATTGAAACCATTAGGGCCTTGTTTCTTTCTGCCTCTATTCCTCATCAGTTTGTGCTGATGCTGCTTTTACTACTGTCTACTAAATTATTATCCATTATTCGACTGTCATTGGTGGCGATACTTCTTTCTTTCGACTCAAAGGCAAATCATCATCGTATAACCACCTTCGGATTTTTGGTTGTGTTCGGTATGTTATTCCATATCGTGAACATAACAAATTATCCGAACAATTGTTGAGTGTGTATTCCGTGGTTATGATCCTGAGCGAAAGGGATGTCCTTTCTATGATCCCAAAACAAGACATCTTTGTGTCTCATGATGTTCACTTTGTAGAAGATCGATTCTACGTTGGTAAACTTAACTTTTTTACATTTGATCCTCATTCTTTGGACTTTCTAAATCTTTCTTCGACCTTGATTCGTTTCCTATGATTCAAGCACCGCCTCCTATCGTGCCCACACCTACACAAGAGTCGTCCTTCTCTATGTCTCGTCCTTTACCTTCTCCTTCCTTAGCTCATTATCATATTCAGCCATTTTCGCATCACTTTACCTGTCGTGTTCGACCCATGACACATGAACTATCACTGCCTTCATCGGCTCCTACAGTGCCTCCACCTGCCGATCCTCGTTTGTCTTACTATCCTTTAATGTCTCACCGTTCTCTTCGGCTTACCTACCCATCCCTGGGTAATCCGGAGTATGCTGCTTTTATTGTTGCTATTCATTCTCAGATTGAACCTTAAAACTTCAAAGAAGCATACATGTTCTTGTTTGGCAATAGGGTTTGGCAGATGAGTTGGATGCCTTAAGCAAAATAGGCACTTGAAAATTTGTTCCATCCCCTTTAGAAGTACGATCAACTACATGCAAGTTGGTGTATAAGATCAAAACTCGGTCTGATGGCACTATTGAGCGCTACAAGGCTCGTCTTGTTGCATTAGGTTTTTCACAAGAATATAGGATTGACTATTAGGAGACTTTTGCTCCCGTTGCCCACATGACCATTGTTCAGACTCTTGTTGCTGTTGCTGTTGCTGCAATTCGTAGCTGGCCTCTGTGACAGTTGGATGTGAAGAATGTCTTCTTGCATGGTGAGCTTCATGGAGAAGTTTATATGCTTCATCTTTCTGGTTTTTGTCATCCTCCAAATACTGTATGTCGTCTTCGACGTGCACTCTATGGTCTGAAACAATCTCCACGGGCTTCATTTGAGCGTTTTAGTTCCACAGTTCGCTCTGCTGGTAGAGTGATCTGGCTATGTTCATTTACTCTTTTGAAATAGGCCGCACAATTTTGTTGCTATATGTTGATGATATGATCATTACTGGTGATGACCCTGCCCATATTCAGACTGTGAAAATCTATCTACAGAATCAGTTTGCTATGACTGATCTTGACCTGCTATGATATTTTCTTGGGATTGAAGTTAAACCATAGGCACCATGGTTATCTTCTTTCTCAACGAAAATATACTGTAGATCTTCTGGTTCGTGCAAATATATATGATACTCGTGCTGAAGCAACTCCTATGGAACTCAACGTGAAGCTTCGGGCAACAGATGTGACTTTTCTTCCTGATCTTACTCGATACCGACATCTTGTGGGTGGTATTGTCTATCTTATCATTACCCGACGAAACATCTCTCGTGCAGTCCATGTTTTGAGCCAGTTTGTGTCTACCCCTACGTCTGTGCACTATGGCTATCTGCTTCGGGTACTTCACTTTCTTCGTGGAATGATCACTCGTTCCCTCTTCTTCTCCAAGTCCTATTCACTCTCACTTAAGGCCTTTACTGATGCCACCTGGGCTAGTAATCTTAATGGTAGGCTATTCATCACGAGCTATTATGTGTTTCTTGGGACTTCTCTCATTTTCTGGAAGTCCAAGAAGCAGACTACAATCTCTCGTTCTAGTTCGGAGGCTGAACTTTGTGCTCTTGCCGCAACTTCAGCATAAGTAAAATGGTTGACCTTGGCATTGTTTCGATGCTTATTCCTGTCTTTTGTGACAACATTAGTACTATCAGAATTGTTTCTGATCTGGTCAAGCATAAGCTCACTAAACATATTGGTGTTGATGCATTTTTCACGTGGGAACACGTTCCTGAGGTCATATCCCTTCATTATGTGCCTTCCGAAGCTTAGTGTGCGCATTTCTTCATGAAATCTCATACGAAGGCCCAACATCATACGTTGCTTTCCAAACTCACCTTGTTGATCTATCATGAGTTTGAGAGGGGCTGTTAATATATATATGTATAGTCTAGCACGTGTGATACATGCCTACCCTATATTGTATGTACTAGTATATATAGTTGACTTGTGTGTCCTAATACATTGATTGATTCTATTTCCATCTTTTTTATCAGTTTACACTAACTTAATGGTGGGAATAAACTCAAAGTAAATGAATTTTTTTTTAAATATAAATTAAATTAATGACAAGGATGGAGTGGACATCATCTCCGAATACTCATCTCATTGAGGTAACTTGCATCCTATGTACAAATTGGTTAAAGAGACAATGAAGTGAACCCATGGTAATTTTTTACAGTTAATGTATAAGTGAAACTATATATATATATATATATATAGAGAGAGAGAGAGAGAGAGAGAGAGAGAGAGAGAGAGAGAGAGAGAGAGGTGAGCCTCATATTTGTACGAGGAATTTTTTCTCTCATGCAAAGTGATTATACTCACTTGGTGGGGCCTACATGAAAGATCCAATCCATCAATCATGTTTATCATATCAATGGATATATGTGTAGAAAAAATCAAGTGGTTTCGAGGTCATTTACCCTTGTATCATGTGGTCCAATTTGTGGTACGATTTATAATATTTTCATTTCAACTGCATGATGTATGGGTGAATGACCTCCAAACCACTTGATTTTTTCTACACATACATCTATTGGCACGATAAACATGATGGACGGAGTGAATCTTTCATGACCAAGTGAGTATAATCGCTTTGTATGGAAAAAATTTCTCCTACAAATATGAGGTTCACACACACACACACATAGAGGGAGGAAATTTTCACCCGTCACCTTAAAAAATCCCACCTCCTCCCAAATGCACGATCCACACCGCTTAAAGTGTTCAACATGTCACGAAACATAAGTGGATGAAATATTATCAAAGTTGAATGTGTTTTGCCAAAGTATTTAATGATCGTAATAGTTGTATTGCTGAAAAATCCGTTCATTTTGCAACCCTATGATGAATGGGCAAAACATATTCAAATTTAGTAATTTCTTTTACTCTATATTTTATGATATGAAGATCAACTTGAACTAGATCGTGAATTTTGATTGTGGATAATGGGTGTTTAGTGTGCCACTGGAGCAAATTTCCTCCTATGGCATATGACCCTCCCTATCCTATATATAGATATAATTTTATTATTATTATTATTATTATTGAACACGGCCGTAGCCACACACACTGTCACAATAATTCCATAATGAAGGGATGAAGCTAGCGGGGATTGAACCGCTGACCTCTTGCTCACCAGTTAAGAGGCTTACCACTAGACCATAGTGGCCCTTGCAGTGAAACAAAAATACAGGTGATTGACATATAACAAAACAAAATCTAATTAATCAATAATCACTAAAACTAATAAAGTAATAAGTCATATGACAGTTAACCAAAATAATAATGGATACATCTTCCATTCAATATAAAAGTAATGCATGTTCGAGCCTGCAATTGTCTATTGTATCTCCTCTTCCTCACAAATTATTCTCTACTACTACTACTACATTTTCTCGTCTAAGTCGCCCGAAGAAATGTATGATGTCATTTAGATTGTAGATATCCGATTATCCCCCTATCAGCCTCGATTGAAACTGAGTCTTTTTTTGAACAACATCCCATTACATTCTTGATCTAATAATCAATAAAGAACAAACCGCTGAAGGAAATGAACTAAAACCAAAATGGAACCTCAACAAAGTTGATTAAACGTAAAACATAAAGAAGAAGGAACCGGATCACTATATAAGCGCAATTATTCAAACTCAAACTAAATACATGGCTAAGATTTAACAGTTTACAACTACCCACCTTTAGGGTTTAGGCCCGCCTCACATCAATGTAGGCTTCAACCACACCAGAGGAGGAATTGGAACTCAAAGACAGGACGTAAAAGTAGAGTTTATAGGACGAATAAAAAACAGTGGATGAATTTGGTTCTCTTGGAGTGTGGCAGCCTAACTAAAGTACATTGGTCATAATGCGCTTTTCAATGTGTGGGTGGGTTGGCATTTGGTTCTCTCGGAGTGTAGATGATGGGAACTAAAGTCCACTAGTCACAATGCCCTTTTGTCTTCTGGAGGAGTGGGGGGGTGGGTTTTGTTTTTGTTTTGTTTTGTTTTTGAGCGAGAGCAAGAGAGAGAGAGAGAGAGAGAGAGAGAGGGGGGGGGGGGGGGGGGGGGGGGGAAGAGGGAGAGGGGGGGGGGATGATTTTTTTTAGCGAACCACATGGGAATTTTAGTTAATTAACTCGTATTATTATTTTCTCGTTCCTTTTGACATTCAAACATTCCAAATATTCTCATTTTACCCGATGCTCAACTGCAGTGCCTTTTTCTCCCTCCTACAGGAACACTAGTTAAAGGGCTAGTGTTATGTATATGTGGTCATTATTTTTTATGGAGGAGTGGGGGTTGGGGTGTGTGGGGGTATGTGTGTGCTGGTGGTGGTGGTTGGGGGGGGGGGGGACCACAGGGGAATTTTAGGTAATTAACTTGTACTATTATGATCATTCTTTTTGACATTCCAAATATTCTCATTTTAACCCATGCTTAACTGCAGTGCCTTTTTTTCCCTCCTACAGGAACACTAGTTAAAGGGATGTGTTATGCATATGAGGTCATTATTTTTTAAGTTACTTGCATAAATAGCTACGGAAAATAATAATATAGACTGTTAAATTTTGAAACCTGGATGGTACAAAAATAACTTATTACACTTTTACTTGATTGAAGGAATTAATCAATGGTTTAATTTCTCATCTTGCCTTTAGAATGAACAATAGTTCAATATTCTAAATGAAGATTTCTTTATGCTTGCTCTCTTATTGTTTCTCTGCCTATCAGTTTTTCAAACTTGAGTGTCATGTGTAAGACTGTAAAACTGTGTCTTTGCTGATTTGTGGAAGTATTGGTCAATTAAAACATACGAGATATTGGGTTAAAGGTGGGTGTGGACTACTGGAGTAATGGATCTGGATATGAGTTAAATGCATCAAAAAAAAAGAAAAAAAGAAAAAGAAGGAAAAAAAAAAGAATTGCTGATCTTATTAGCTTATATCATGGAGATTCCAATTGTGAATTGTATGAATATCTATTGCAGAAACTATGACGGCTCCTTGATTCTCTTCTGATTCTGTGTGATTTGACAGTTTCATATTTCTAAGATTGCAACGGTTTTCTACACTAGCTATAATTCTTGATATCTTGAGTTTTTCTTTTATTGCATTCACCTAAGATACATATCTTTCGACCTTTTTTGACAGCTCTTACTGTAACCGACTCCATTTCCCCCTGCAGCAAACAATTGCGGCATGAATATGACTTAATACTGTCTTCGTATGGGGGCATATGGTTTTATGCTTTAACAATCATGTATTAATAATTTGAAGGTACATATTCCATTAAGAATAATAGGTTAGAAAATAAAGAACTATTTGCATTTAATAAGGCATTTGAGATTTCAGTTGCACTTGGTTACTAGAATTTTAGTAATTGATTGAAGGGAGCTTTCATTAGTAATTTGGTAAACTAGGATATTAGTACATCAGATATTTAGGCAGTTGGCTGATTGCAGTGTGGTAGCATTTGTTGCAATTATGTTACCGTGCTTTCTACTTCATTCTCGTCTTCTCCTCTAAAATCATGGTGTTGCCAGTTACAGTTTATTTTGCTTGTATTACCGACATGTTCAAAAGATGTATGGGCAGGTTTCCACTGCCCGCATTATGTGTATGTTTGTTATAAAGTAGGAAATTAGGGAAAAATATATGCAGAGTGCACCATTTTTTGGATAGTGATCTTTAATGTAATTTCTTATTACTTATTAAGAGTAGTTTGGTTTTCATATTGTCTTTCTCTTGTATAGCATACATCTCCACCCCCACCCCCACCACCACTCACACACACACACTCATCCCATAATCGGGGAATGTGCCAAGCCGGGTTTTGAACTCCCGACCTCTTGCTCGCTAGCAATGAGGCTGACCAACTAGGCCACTAGGGCGCATGCACAGTCAATGAGTCATCATATCCTGAATTGTCCTTTTCCTTTCTTTATATCAAATATATTGTAGCTAGGCTTTCAAATAAATATGTATTGCAATGCTAAATGTTTCTATTGAATTACCATGTAAGACATGAACTCATTGATTTGTCCGTTCTAGTTTGTGGACTTTTTTGATGCATGATATATATCGGTCTTTAAATGGAAGATCCTTGCACATGTGGCAGCCTTTTAGTTCTCCCTACTCTAGAATCTAGATGTTTCTATGTGTAGCCAATGTGAAGGAACCTAATGTAACGAAGGGACTACTCCTTTCTCTTTCAATTTGGAAATGTTAAGATCCAGAGACGGTTAGGGGGTTTTAAAATTATTCTGCTCATATCCTGAAAGTCTTCACAGTCCACTATTCCTCATCTTTTCGGTTAGATCCTGCTCCATAGACATCATGGAGGCTCGTACAGCAAGCTGGTGGTAAGCCATTATCATTAATAGAATAAATAGGTTCTTTAGTAGATTCTGAAGATTGTCAATAGTCAATCTTTTGTAAAAGAATAAACTGGGCTCAGAAGAAATGCTTTGCTAGTCAAAGAGGAAAATTTCTGAAGTTCGGTGGTCAAACAAGTGGGATGACTAGTTTATATGACATCATATGATTTCTACCTCTGGTTGAAACTTCAAATGACATCATATGAACCAAATATAATTTATTTTGTGGATTATCAAGTTGATCGTGATGATTAATCTTTTAATTTCGGTGAAAGAACACAGCAAGTTATAAGTTTATAGTAGACTAACGTAGCATTTCTCTGATAGGTTTCAGAAGCATCTGTAAGCAGAAACCGGAGCACAATCATTGTCCCAGCAGGAAGCTCCGGCGAAGAGGGATGGACTGCATTCAGGAATATTTTATTAGAGATTAATGAAGAGGCCTCTCAACTCTTCATGGTACAGAATCAGGTAATGGGTTACACCTTTCTTTCTGTAGATTTTATACCTTCAGTTATGCACTTTTTTTCCATTTCTATTGAAATAATTAAATACTTTTTTTTCTCGGAAAAAAAAGCAGAACATAGAACCTTCAGAGCGGCTTCCTGGACTTTCAGATGACGTGGGTGCTGGATTCATATCGGGCCACAGCAACCAGCCTGCTTCAGGTGCAGAATTGAATGTTGATCGCTTGGTTGAATTCCCTCCTCCAGATGAAGTTGGAGGAAGCGGCATGGGGTTGTCAAAAGTCATCAGGGTTGATCAGAAAAGATTTTTCTTTGATCTTGGAAGCAATAACAGGGGCCATTTCTTGAGAATATCGGAGGTATTAACATTCCCACATTTTCTTGTATTGCTGTGAAGAACTTATATTAGTAACTTCAAATACTTTTTAAGGGTGTCAAACCATACTTTTTGAAAGAGAAAACTAAAAAAAAGAAACAGCACCACATGAATTGTTGGGGAAAGGGCGAAACTCAGTTTGAGAAAGTGTTTTGGGCTTATACACTTTCACTCAGTTTTCTTAGTCAACTAGATTGACTTAGTTATATGCTTTTCTAATGTGCTCTCCAAAAAAATGCAATATCAAGCAAAGTCTACTCGTGTTCTGAGCAGTGGTGACCCGTCTGTCTTTGACTCACCCTAAAAGATATGGAAAATGCAGGTTGCTGGTCCTGATCGTTCATCTATCATCCTTCCCTTGTCTGGTTTGAGGCAGTTCCATGAAATGGTTGGCCATTTTGTGGAGATAACAAAGGACAGACTTGAAGGAATGACAGGTGCAAATGTGCGGACAGTGGAGCCCCCACAAAGATGATGGATTGCGTTTGGTGGGTGGATTTAGTCAGTCATCCATTCTATTTAGCTCTCGTGATTTTCTTTCCTCTTAGTTTTTTGTTTGATCATTCTCATAAGGGATGGATAATAAATTCCTATTTGGTGCTGGAGAAATGTATTGTTTGCGAAGCCAAATTGTGTTGGATGGATGGCAAAATAATGGGGGGAACGCAGTGCAATGCCCTCCTTGTGGTTTGGGGAATTCAAAGGTGAGAAGAATGATTGTGCAGTGTGGCAGTAAACTCACATTGTCAACAGTACATTTAGAATAATTGAGTCTCTTAGTGCTTGTATTTTGCTATTAAACATGGAGGAGATTGTTAGGTGTTTTTTTTTTTAGAAAAAAAAACTTCAATGCTGTTAAGAAATGGGGTGTAGTGAACTAGTTTGGTTGCTATGGGTTGCTGGTTTTGTTTTTATGTCAAATTTTTTAGCTTGTGCTTGTAGGTTCTTTAACAGCTAAGTTTTGCGAGGCTTTTAAATACTGGATCGTATTGTTGATGCCTAAATATTCCAAGTTGTGTACAACAGGCATACGTTTTCCAAGCTGCAAAGGCATGGTACCTAAGCAGCACAATGTCAATCATCCAGATGCTGTGGGAAACCCATAGATTAAGCTGTGTAGGTCGAGCTGTTGTTTTTCTAAAATATTTATATCCTATTATCTCCTTTTTTGAGCTAATTGTTATGGTGTCTTTCACAACATAATTTGACATCTGCGCATATTAGAGGGATGAGCCTAGTCCGTACTCCATAGTTGAACACTACAACTATCTTTCACCAAGCCACAATATCCGGTATGATTTTCAGGAGAGTTTTGTTGGAAAATAAAATTTGCATTATTGTAGTTCTAATTTCCTAAAAGCTGTTGTACTGAATTGTGATTTTCATGTAAGTCTACAGCACTATCTTGATATAGTATTGTAGTTTGTTGAAATAAACGAACCCAGTCTTTGCTTGCGATGTTTTTTCCAGTTTCTGGCAAAGGAATTAACCGGGTTGATTGCCATTTGGTACACCATGCAAGTTTTGAAGCCACTGTAGTAAGAACTTAAAACTACTTAGGTACTGCAGATAATAATATTGATCTCCATACTAGACATCAATACAGATGAACTGAGATAACTCTCATAACATTCTCCGTATTTGAAACAGGGCAGATTTAATTTTCAACGGGAAGGAAAAATATTAGACATCCAATATATTGCTCATGCTCACAGTGCAGGGAGCAAAGGATGATGGGCAAATTCCACGTAGTGTGCTTAGCGAACTAACACAGATATAAACCTCACTGTCTCATCTCACTTATCGAAACCGACTGCCCATCTGTGTGTGACAAGTAAACCAGTCACAACATCTAAATCTACCCCCTTCAGTATTTTGTGTGATAAGTAAAAGAGTGGTCCACATTGATGATCATCCTACCCTACCACTCATCGATCCAAGGCAAAGTGTGATGCTGGTATCTTTACATACACACACATATCAAATGATTCATCTTCAGTTACCAAATATCTTGTGTTTTTTTGTAGTTATATCAGTTTGTGACGTTCAGATTGGAGTTTTGGAGTAGGTGTACAAAGAGACATAATGAACGATGTGGAACCTTGCAAGGAAAAAACATCGCCAACTGCAGGCAAGCACTCATTTGTCAAGCGGTCCATATATCATGTATACGAGGCACCATAGTTTACACTAGTTTGGTTACTGTTGAGAATCTTTTTCTGTTTCCAAATAAATTGAATATCATGTAAATCTAATGTGTGACAAAATTTCAAGTAAATGTCATGTGTCGTCGACATCTAAACTATCTCAGTTCTTCTAGTATTTGGCTAGTAGAGAGGTGTCAAATTCACAGAACACGTTCAATGAAGAGTTAGGAGCCTTTCATTTCCATCCTGGTTCACATATTTCTAACAAGTATTATCATCATATTATATCACATTAGTTGACGAGAAGATTAACACTATTTCATCACTAACCAAGAAGTCTACAACTGTCTTCTTGGGGCCAAAGAACAAGACGACTTCAACTATTTGAACGAGTTCTCTAGTCTGTGGAAAGATCAAACGGAATAAAACACAAGATACAGAGTTCTTCAACTCAGAAAATTTCAGATTCTAACATAACCTAGATTGAACAATGCATCCGACTAGTACTTTTCATGATAGGAATAGATCGATGGAGTACTAGAGCAAGTGCATAGAAATTATCTAGTATAATGTATTCAGAAAGTTTTATTATGGTGTCTCTTGTTAGGGTTTTCTATCGAAAATCCCTCTTAGGATCTTGTTGAGTTATTCGATGCAGTCAACACAAACTACCAAGCACATATGAGATCATATCAAACACACTAAAGCACACACAAGTTTGTCCCGGTTGGGGCTTTCGCCTTAATCCGGAAAAGAAGAAACCCAAGATATTATTCAACTAGAGAAGATACAAGAATATTACAATTCTTACAACGACCATCGCTCAAGCCTCACCAGCAAGTACTAGTTGTTTACAATTAGAGAAACACTCAATCTCTCATTCAATGAAGTACTCTCTCTCTGCTTTCAATGGAGGCCAATAACAACAATATATAGAGATCTAGAGAAAACCTAGTTTGATATCTTGCTACAATAACCATTGGATATTTCTGAAGAGATAACCCTACGATAAGAGCCGTAAGATCTGACTTGAAGAGTAAGTTGGGCTTCTCACGAATCACCAAGACCCAACCCAAATATTTCATCAGTGCTGCGTTTGGTCGACTGCACCACAAGGTCGGTCGACCGTCCCCCTCTCGGGAACTCTGTGCAGGCGGAGCGGTCGACCGACCCCAAGTGCGGTCGACCGCAACTCCACCTGCTGCTGCTGCTGACTGTTTCCCTTGCTTCCATTCCATTTCCGATCGTCTCGATTCCTCCAACGTCTCATCGTCTTCGTATTCAACATAGTATGCAAGACATAAACCCAACAATCTCTACCTTGGATTGCATACTCATGAATCCACACCTGTGTGATTTAAAACCTTCTAGACTCTTTTCCTTCTCTTCTTGCAAACAACTCGTTTCGATGGCTTCCCCTGCTAGTTGAATCTATCTCCACATATTTTTCTCCCGCTGTATGCCCCCCTCAATGGCAACCCCAGTAGATGTAATCATGGAGGTGTCACCATCCACACGAACTCCACCTACCTTATGGCTCTCTCCACCTTTCGACAACATTCGAACGTCGCAGTATCGCTCGGATGATTCTAGTGACGACATACTAGATGCTTCTTTATGAACAATGGGCTTCGAAATACTTGCGCAAGTTTTTCTGTTCCTCCAAAGCTGGTAGAGGTTGTGCTGACCCTGCTCAATCCCCCTCTCACCCTTCATCACCTCACGACAACTTTCCCAAACGGAACGAACTCCACCTGGATCTGTGTACTTGCAGTCCCGAGCTTCTAGAGTTCTCATGGAAATAAGGCTCCGCTTCATCAAAGGAATATACATGTTCTCCTCTAGTGTGTATCCCCTTCCGTCTGTCATCTTCGACTCATTTGTTTTCTCACCCTTTACTTCAGAAGTCTTGTCAATCTTCGTTCTCACACAACGACATGATGCAAACTTGTAAGTAGAAACCATTACTTCACAAATCTTATCAACCTTCGTTCCCACACAACAATATGATACAAATTTGCAAGTAGAAACCATCTCCCTCTCGGAGCAAACTTGAGAAGAACTAACCCAATCAAAAAAATAACCGGAAATCACATCTAAGGAACTTGAAACAAAAGTACTGTTTAAGTCATCACCTGATTCAGCGGCACTGAATTTGGTGCCCCTCTGACTCAACCGCTTGCAACAGTCTCTCATGTAATGCTTAATCCCTTTGCATTGGTGGCCACAGACCCTACCCCTACATACACTTTCCATTCCAATCAGAGTACAATCCACCTCCAAGCTACTCACAGAAGTTGATGCCATTTCTGACTCTCCTTCCTAAGTACATCCTCCTTCAACCCCTTAATCATACCTGCTATGAAAAACTTCTCCTTGGTAGATTTCTCATCTAGCACGGTTATTATATTGGATGGATTTGGTGATGAATATATCGAGTTAGAAACCTTTAGATCATCTGCGTTGAACGCCCTTAGTTCAGATAACTCCATATTGAACTCCACTTCATGATCTAGAATAGCGGTACTTTCCTTCATTGAGAAACCCCACAACTTTCTTTGCTGGTACATCCGACCCTGTGATAACGATCCCGAGTAGTCAGTTCTGAATCTTGCCCAAAGACTCGCCGTGCTTCTCCTATACCTGACTTTGCTCTTCGATGACAACTGGATTAAACCCAAGGCTTCTGAACATATCTCCTTCCACTTCTCCTGCTTTGTGCCAATTGGTCTCCCTTTATCTCTCTAGGACTAGATCCAAGTCTTGTTGAACCGATGCTTCATGCATGTCCACCTTCAAGAGATCAAAGTTGATATTGCCTTTGAACCGCTTGATCTTCGTGATCTGATCTGCCATCTTCTCCAAGGAACTCGAACAAACCCTTTGAAATCGAAGCTCTGATACCAATTATTAGGGATTTCTACCGAAAACCCCTCTTAGGATATTGTTGAGTTATTCGATGCAATCAACACAAACTAT
The DNA here is from genome assembly GCA_017893485.1 of Hemerocallis citrina. Classification (NCBI taxonomy): domain Eukaryota; kingdom Viridiplantae; phylum Streptophyta; class Magnoliopsida; order Asparagales; family Asphodelaceae; genus Hemerocallis; species Hemerocallis citrina. The sequence goes on along the minus strand of CM030360.1, from coordinate 278,878,710 downwards.
CAAACACATATGAGATCATACCAAACACACCAAAGCACACACAAGTTTGTCCCGGTTGGGGCTTTCGCCTTAATCCGGGGGAGAAGAAACCCAAGATATTATTCAACTAGAGAAGATACAAGAATATTATAATTCTCACCACGACCCTCTCTCAAGCCTCACCAGCAAGTACTAGTTGTTTACAATTAGAGAATCACTCAATCTCTCCTATAAAGTACTCTCTCTCTTGGCTCTCAATGGAGACCAATAACAACAATATATAGAGATCTAGAGAAAACCTAGTTTGGTATCTTGATACAATAACCATTGGATATTTCTGAAGAGATAACTCTACGATATGAGCCGTAAGATCTGACTTGAAGAGCAAGTTGGGCTTCTCACGAATCACCAAGATCCGATCCAAATATTTCCTCAGCGCCGCGTTTGGTCGACCGCACCACAAGGTCGGTCGACCGTTCCCCTCTCGGGAACTCTATGCAGTCGGAACGGTTGACTGACCCCAAGTGCCGCAACTCCACCTGCTGCTGCTGCTGACTGTTTTTCTTGCTTCTACTCCGTCTCCGATCGTCTCGATTCCTCCAACGTCTCATCGTCTTCGTATCAACATAGTATGCATGATATAAACCCAACATCTCTGTGTCCCGAACAGCAGCTCAATAAAGAGAATCGAACAACTTAAAGGTGATGTCCACTCGGGAAAGGACTTTGACACTAGGGTTGTTTCAGCTCTGAAGCTTGATTTTAAGTTGGTCTGAGAAGTTCAAATCCCTTTACTTTCAAATATGGCGATATCGGAAAGACATTACTTTCCGCACCCTATCAATAGATACTATAAAGTTCTTTACATGGATTGATCCTGCTCCTACTCTACCATTTCTATCTATGTTCATCACGATCTCAATTCATAGATAGATCTTTCAGTTCGAGAAATAAGATGATTAAACTAAATCGTTTCTTGTTACTTTTTTCAAATTTGATTCGCTTAATTTATTTAGTTAACTATTTTTATATTATTTAGTATTATTCTGAACAGTTCTAACTCCACTAATTATTCCTAGTCACCCAATTTGTAATTCTCCTAATAGTTACTTCTTTATTTTTGTTTTTCTAATAATTGTTCTATCAGTAGAACTGAATTGTTATTTAAGAAAAAATTGATTAATAATGGCCGAGGAATCTGGCCATCCAAACAAAAAAAGAAAACAAAACTGTTTTGGCCAGCCAGTATTTCAACATCTCAAATAAATCCTAGTCAAATCACCTCCTAGCCCTACAAACAAAATTTGATTTGGTCTTCTTACCGATGAAATTCAGTGAGTAAATCATGATTTTAGAGCATCAAAATAGTAATAATAAATAACATGAAACTATATAATTAATTTATACAAAGACAAGTTTGAAAATTACACCTGATTGAGGGATAAAGTCAAAGCCACAAAGGCTATACTCTAGAAAGTTTGATATCGCCTCCATGCAGACAGTCTACACAGTCAGCTTTCTAGCGATAACGATATCCCTGAGTATTCAGTTCACAGGCAGTGGCAGAGCCAGACAAATCAAAATGGGGGTCCCAAAATTTTTTTTCTTCCCGGCATCGACATAATTGTTGCTGAAAATCTCTTACTTTACTTTTGTTTTGAAAAATTAAAGTAATTGGATCAAAATAAAATTATAATCAAAGTAAATATTCGAATTTATATTTTTAGTATCATATATTTTTTCGCACTTGTACAGTTGTACTCTAGATTTGGTAAGAGTAATACTAATCAATAATCATACTACACTATTTATATTATTATAATACTAGAGGCTAAGAAATACGACTCAAATGAATAAATATACTTGTAACTTGTGTACACACTAGTTTCTTATTCAAAATTTTATTCAATGATTATATAGATTAAATAATAAGTATCACTGTTAATTTTTAGTCCAAAGCTCATACCACTATTTTGAGCTTTTAATAAGAGATGAATTAGACTTGGGGGTCCCAAATTTTTTTTAACTGGGAGGGCCAAATAAAAATTTTGATTCATATTAGGGGGTATTACAAAAATTTTGGAGTCCCAAATGTCCCCCCTACTCTCTTACTCCCTCCGCCCCTGTTCACAAGCATATGGGCGGGCTAAGATTTTTTACCTGAATAGTACTTTAAGCTGCCCAAATATAATGTACTTTATATTTTATAGATCAAAATGAAATATATTAGTCTAGTTATAACCATTAACCATACTAGGCCTCTTTATAGGCTATAAGAAAATATAACTTAGAGAATAATAAAACACATCTTAACTCTTTAACTTAATGGTTGAAATGGTCAAAGTAACAACTCTATTAAAAACATAATATGTAATTGAGGTTACATTTGTATAAAATACTAATGAATATTAATTACCCATTTTATAAAATTTATTATTTTAAATAAATCTTCCAACATTTCCTTCATTTCATAGTCCAAACCCAAATAATTGAATCTATACTTCATTCCAGGTCAATAACACCTCATTTTCACATGGACAGTTGCCCTACAATTTTTCCATCCAAACCCAAATCAGAAGCAACTCCCAACTTTTTCTATCCCTCACAGCTACCAACTTGCCACAACTTCCTCATACTCCTTGTCTTGTATACTCTCCACACTAATTCCTACATATCATATCCTATAATTTATCACTAACCTTAGCTTTAAGAAACATCAACCAAACATGCTCTTTACTTGTTTTTTGGTTATTTGCTGTTTGTTTTTCCATGAAGAGCTCATCCATTTTTCGTGCTATTGTTTAGACAGTTGAAAACAAGTTAAAAAAACAGCACAAAACTTCCAACTGTTCCCGACTTGAATTCTGCAACATCAACCATCTTCAACCATCTTCACCATGCAGACACACACAGATGTTTAATGCTCACTTTTTTACAATCACATGACTCTGTTGGCTATACTCTTTAATCCACTTTCACCCGAAAGCAAGCATGAAACATGATTGCAGCCCATATTTCATGAACTGTCTAAGAAAGAAAAGTTGAGAAAGATTGGCAAGGATTAAAGCAAACATAGTGATTGATTGATATATTTACAAAAAGAAGAAATGGATTTCTTAAACAAAATCCAATCTTCTCAAATCTCAAATAGGCTTACAAATTTTCTCTCTTCAGTTTCATATCCTAATTACATCAAACTTAAAACTCTGCAGGCTACCACAACAGAACCAAAAAACCAGAGAAGAGCCTGCAGTGCAATGCTGCAACCTTAAAAACATTTGCAGACATGACTACCAATGTCAAACAACATAGTTATTGAAGATTTTAACTGTACATGCATCGGATGGAGATTATGCAATAGCTCATAATCTCATCTCTGAGTTGCCATCAAGCTCTTATCCTTGAACTCTTGAGCAGCAGAAGTTCTTGAGGGCTGAACAAGAGGGAGCTTCTTCTTTTCAGCCATGTCATCCGGGTTTGAAACCGGCTCGGGCTTTGCTGTGTAAGTAAAAGACAGATCTCTGTTTGCTGCAAGAGCTAATAGCTCTGATTCCTCTAACCCCTTTGCTGGCCCAAGGCTGCATCTCTCTGTGGTGTGCTTACCCAATGCATCTTTAAATTTTTTGATCTGCCATTCAAAATAACCGACAACTATAATCAGTTAAACGAAATCAAGAACAAGGATCTTATTTATCATCAAAAAATTATTATAAATTACCAAACATAGGTAAAGATGATGAGATGAAGAACTCACAGTTGCATTAGTGCAGCTGAAGCTACAAAGCCGACCATTCGCACCTCTATAAAACCGAAAGAAGGGAAGAACATGAACATGCAAACTATAGCACATGGACTTATGCTCCTCATAATTCACTTGTAGGAACATCACATCCGGGTTTATCTCCGCAAATTGGCAAATCTACAACACAACCCAAATAAAACCCATCAAAACCCAATCACCCCCACAATCAAACTATGCACTAAAATCCCCCACATCGAAAAACCATAAAAAAAATTCTACCTTGGGGTGAAGTGCTTTACACCCTCCACAACCGGGAGAGAAGAAATCAACAATAACAAGCTTGTTCCCCGCTTGCTGCAACGAATCCACCAAATCCTGCGCCGACTCAATCTCCTTCATGTTGGGCTGCAACCCCTTCTTCCACCATTTCATTGCCTTGGGAAATGACAGAGTCATCTGCAAATTTTTACATTTTAAAATTTAATTTTTTTTTTTAACAAACACCCATCAACATATTCGAAACAATTCCAATTTTGACCCAATAAAATAAAAGGCTAATTTTTACAGAATAAAATCAATATACCTGAATTGATGAAGCATGGGGATTGATTCCCTTGATGGGTTTTGCACCCAGATCCGAAAGCTTTAAACTTTTCCCTAAAAATCCAATCTTTGAAGACGAAGATCTCAACCCCTCAAACCTCACAATCGAAAAACTAGTCCTTTTATGAGAAACCGAGATCGAGAAAACCTTGTTCCTGCTCATAACATCCGCCATAATTTCCCCAAATTTTATATCGAATTTAGAAGAAAAATAATCCCCCTTTTAAAACCAAAATTTGAGAGCTGAAAATGGAATGGAGAAGTGGCGATGCGGAAAAGGCTTTTATTGCAGGAGTTTGCTAAACCGGATAAAATTTTGGGTTTTATCCGTTTATTTTCGTATCTTATCCTGATTGTGAGCCATTGATGGGATTGTAGGAGGTGGGATTGGACGGTGGATGAGGGGGATACGTGGAACGTGGTTTGTGAGGACGCGTTTGTTTGAGGGGAGGCCGCAATTTTTGGGATTTTTTTGAAAAATGGATAGACTTTGGATAAATGTGGGACACGTGGCGGAAAGGTGGGATTTTTTGAACGAAAAAATTTGGGATGGAGTGGGGGAAGAAACTAGAAGATTTATTAAGGTTTGGGTCAGCCTGTTTTTGTTTGATTTTTTTTTTTTTTCAAAGAAATATTTACAATGTGGATAAAGTTTATCTCTACTACTATAATGGTAGAATGCCAGGGCCTAGACACCACCAACAACAAGGTTTGGAAAGAAAAAGAAGATGAGAGCCCCCATCCCAAGAACCTTCAACCCAAGAACCTCCAACCCATCATCCATCCACCGATCCCCATCCCCCCCACAGCCTACACTTCGTGACAGACGCCGTTCCTCGTCCATGGCCAAGCGTAGTCGCGACGAAGAAGAGGCTCTTCACCGCGAGGGCGAGCGAAGCAGATGGAAGGGCCCCCCACGTGAGACCAAGAGGGACACTTCGCCTCGCCGTTCGAGAATGAAGCGCATTGAGTATGAGAGAGGAAGATCGTCTCGAAGAGAGCCTCGACGAGACCCCGAAGATAGACTGAAGCTTGCGAAGAGCTCGACCAGGTATGAACTCTCAAGCCCGGGTGTTGATAGGAGCAACAAGAGGAACTGGACTTACGCCGACGTCACCAGAGGGAAAGTGGCCCACGTCGACGAACATAGAGTTCGCCGTCGTACCCCATCACCAGAAAATCCTCGCCGCTTTGCCAGAGAGGAGGAAGGCGAAGAATGGGTTCTTGTCAAGTCGAGGAAGCAAAGGAAATCCATCAAGAGTAGCAGCGGCTCGGAGGCTTCTCGCATCGATGGACGGCAAAATTGTCACAAATGCGCTCGACCTGGTCACACTATTAGCAAGTGCACTCACGACTGGTTCTGTTACTATTGTAGGAGCTCTGGCCACATCTCCACGGCCTGTCCTAAGCGAGCCAAAAGCTCAGCGTCCAACTCGAAAGCACATTCTGGAGCTATCCCGACGGTGTCGGAGGAGAGTAAGACCCAACAAAGCATCGCTGGGGATCGACGCGTTGTTCAAGCAACAGTAGCACCAACTCCTCTCATTGCTGAGTTTGAATGCAGGTTTAGTGAAGGCATCGTTATCAAAGCTCAAACGGGATGCCCTACTTCTAGCGACATATCGGATCTCCTTAAAGCTGCGCTGGCTTCATCCCTGTCCCCTACTTGGGTTATACAGGAGATTAGCTCGAATGTGTTCTTTGCCCATTGCAACAAAGAAGAGATTGCCAAAGAGACAGTAAGGATGAAGGGGCTAGAGGGGCGGGACTCCCAGGGATTAGAGTTCTTCGTCACTTTTAGATGGTGGAGTAGAGATCACGGCGCGCTAAAAGCGGAAAATCTCCCTCCGGTGTGGATTCGGTTATTCAATCTCCCGTTCCACCTTTGGGTGCGTTCGGGCTTCCAAAATGTGGTGAGGCCGTTTGGGATGTTAATCGATATAGATCGCCAGACTCTCACACATTCGGCGAGAAAGTTCGCTAGATTAAAAATTGGGGTGGCGAACAAATCAGACATCCCGTCCAAGATCCTCGTTGAGTTCGACGGCATCATCTATGAAGTTACAGTGATCGTAGAGGTCCAGAAAAATGTTTCATTTAGAGAGACGGCGTCGCCAATGGTTAATGGGTTTAATGGTGGAGATCGAAAGCTAGAGGAAGAAGATGAAGCAGAACGGTCGATTAGAGGAGATGAGATGGCATCGGGATCTGTGCTTGGAAGAGAGAGGGGTACAGTTAAACCGCTGGATGTTGAGAGGCAAGCTGGGTTTTCTCTTGATCGATGTACGCCCACATCACAGCCGTTCAATCCCAAGTCAGATTCCTCGGGTTTCGTTCACAGCTGGCGAAGGGGCCCACTGGGGTCAAACCAGCTTCAGAACGTAAAGCTGCTGACAAGTAGATTTGACAGCTCCACTGTGCAAGATTCGACAGTATGCGGCGAAGTGATGGGGAGAATTGACTCTACCAATAGGGTTTTAGAGCTGGCTAATCCTATTGGGCTGAAGACCACAAGTATTTTGAAATCCCCAGCGGTCCCAGCCCAAGACTTAGTCAATTCGATGGGTCTAATCTCTGAGCCTTGGATGGGGTTCTCAAAAGAAGAAATCGAACTAACGGTCAAAAACGCTGTGTCTGCGTTAATTCTTTCTAAAGCCCATCCCGATCGTGGGCCTGAACACTTGAGTCTTACTGGTGTGGAGCCTACCGATGGGTTAGCTAAGATAGCCAATATGAAGCCGGTGGATGCACAGACGGGGCTTGTTCCAACCCCGCAGCAGAACAAGGCAGATAACACGACACTTACAACAGGCCAAGCCTCTGGGAACGATATTATTGGAGCGTTACAGGATATTGGGGAGGGCAATATTGTCTCCGGGGCGGAAACAGAAGGCGAAGAGAGAGAGAGATCAGAGGTAGTGTGGGTAGTACTTCAACCAGAAAAATCACTGAATATCAGAGGAAAGGAAAGAGACAGATGATCAGCTTGGAGAGTCAGAATAGTGACATAGGTGGTTGGTCCATGAGAGAGAACAAGCAACAAGTCGAGACCGCGACAGCTGAAGGAACTTTACATCCTAATTGTTCTGTTCTTAATTCTTTATCAGATGAGTCATTATTGTACTTTGCTAGTTTGTACGGGTTAGCTATGGGTTCTACTAGGGACATTCAACTTTCTAACTTAGCTATCATTAGAGAGGAGACCAGAATTATTAGTTAAGTATTCCCATGGGTTCGATAGTGGGGGAGGGGCCGTTCGTTAGACGTCGTTATTAGTTTTTTAATGGTATACATCTTCTGGAACGTTAGAGGGATGCGCCAAAAGCTCAAAAAGAGAGCTATTGGCATCACGCTTAACAAGATTCACCCAGACATATGTGGGTTGCAAGAAACTAGAATTGAAAACCCATCAGAGGAGGAGTTCACCTCTCTCAGGGGAATGGCAAATTTCCAATGGAGACTTAAATCGGCTAGAGGATTTTCGGGGGGGATAGCGGTGGGAGCTAGCGCGGTGACCTTCGAGATTGTCGACCATTTCATTGGGAATTTCTCTGTGTCTATTAGAATTAGAAGAAGATGCGATAGTTGGACTCAGACTGTCACAAGCGTCTATGGGCCATATGACAGTAGATTGTGCAAAGATTTTTGGGAGGAACTTAGATTCATCAGGAACAAATGGGGGGGCCCCTGGATTGTAGGCGGCGACTTTAACATTACTAGATTCCGGGATGAGCATAGAGGCAGAGGTCATAGTCAGTCGGAGCAAGACTCTTTCAATGAGACGATAGACGCACTAGAGTTGTTGGAGCTAGAAATGGCAGACAGAAAATTCACTTGGACAAATATGCAGAGGAATCCGACACTGGCCAAGTTGGATCGAGTGTTGGTTTCACTTGATTGGGAGAACGTTCACCCTCGAGCTAAGGTCAAAACGACGACTCGATACACCTCCGACCATTTGCCTCTGGTCATTGATTGTGGGGATACCAGAAGGAACAGTGTTATCAGGTTCAAATTCGAGAAAGCATGGACTTTGTGTGAGGACACTCGTCAACTTATCGCCGATTCTTGGAACGCAAGCACGAATCAGGTTACGGCTGTTGGTATTTGGGTAGAAAAGACTAGACGGCTAAGAAGGTGTCTTAAATCTTGGGCTAGGGTTAAAGCTAGCAACATCTGTGGACGTAGAGACGAGCTAGCAACCAGAATTGCTACTCTTGAAGCAACTAAAGAGGATACAGATCTTCAGGAGATTGAGAAAGATGAGCTTGCAAATAAAAGACTTGAGCTACAACAGATAGCAAATATGGAGGAAATCTATTGGCAACAGAGAGCAAGAATCCAATGGTTGAGAGAAGGAGACGCTAATACAAAATATTTCCACAAGATGGCTAGCGGTAGGCGTAGACACAATCACATCACAGGATTATCGATTAATGGGCGTTGGTCCGAAAACGAAGATCAGGTCAAGGAGCACCTGGATGAGGTCTATCACGCTTTGCTAGGGCGTAAACAGGAGGCTAGATGTTCCTTATCACAGGACATGTGGGATCATTCCAGACTAGACGGGAGCAAAGATATCGAAATGAGATTCGAGGAGAAAGAGGTTCTAGATGCTATCAAAAGCTTAGGACAGGACAAGGCGCCAGGACCGGATGGATTGCCGATCTTTTTCTACCGCTATTATTGGAACATTATCAAGGAGGACTTGATGAGCATCTTTCACGAGGTTTTCGAGGGTACGGCCAATTTGGACAGGTTAAATTACGCCTCTATCATTTTAGTGCCCAAGAAAAGTGAAGTCAGGTCCCAGGATGATCTCAGACCCATTAGCCTGCTAAACGGGTCGTTCAAAATTATCACGAAAGTGCTAGCCCAACGTCTGGCTCCGCATCTCAATGATATTATCGCACAATCCCAAAGTGGGTTCATTAGAGGTCGGGACATTATGGATAGCATAACGTCAGCCCACGAGATCGTTTATAGAGGACACTGCACCAAAGCGGAAGGCTTCATCCTTAATCTTGATTTCCAAAAGGCTTATGACTCTGTAGAGTGGGACTGTGTGGAGGAAGCCCTCGCCCTGAAGGGCTTTGGTTATAAATGGAGATCCTGGATGAGCAAGTGCATTCGAGGAGGGAAGTCGTCAATCCAGGTTAATGGATGGTAAGGAAAATTAATATTATGCAAGAGAGGCCTTAGACAGGGGGATCCACTATCGTCTCTGCTCTTCGCTATTGTTACAGACGGACTCGCAGAAATGATTAATAGGGCTTTGGCGAACAATACTATCAAGGGAGTCCAGATCAGGGGAATTCCTACTCCAATGTCGATTCTTCAATACGCGGACGATACTATGTTGTTTGGTAAAGCTTCAGTTGAAGAAGCTGTAGTAATGAAGACGGTGTTGGCTTGTTTTCAAGGATGGTCTGGCCTTAAAGTGAACCTGGCTAAAACTAGTATCATTCCGATGTCTGAAATCCCGGCCGATTTGCTTAAGGATATTTCGGATAGCTTGGGCTGCAAGACTAGCGCCTATCCCATTAAATATCTCGGTACACCGATTAGACCAGGAGCGCTATTGAGGGAAGATTGGATTCCTCTTATTGATAAGATTAATAAAAAACTTTCCGGATGGCAGAGTCGCTTCCTTACTCTCGGAGGAAGGATTATCCTTCTTAATTCGGTCATTAGCGCGATCCCACTTTATCTGATGTCCATTTTTGAATTGCCAAAGTGGGTCATCAATAGAATTGATAAACTGAGACGGAGATTTCTGTGGAAAGGTGCCGATGAGGGTAACAAAGGCGTCAATCTGGTCAATTGGGGAAGAGTGTGCAAGAGAAGAGAATTCGGGGGTTTGGGGATCACGTGCTTGCATGACATGAACAGAGCCTTACTTAGCAAGTGGTAGTGGAAGATCAATAATAACCACAGAGGTTGGTGGACCTTATCGGTGGCACAATACAGGAAGAGACGCAAAGTTAGATTCGGAGGCAAAAGTCGATCGGCTAAAGTTTCTCATATGTGGAAGGGCATAACTAAGCAAGGAGTTTTGTTTCATTCCAGCACTACGTGCAAAGTTGGTAATGGGAAGAAGACCAGGTTCTGGAAAGACAAATGGTGCGGAACAACCACCCTGCAAAATCAATTCCCGCAGGCCGCTGAAGCTTCTATCAATTTAGATCTCACGGTGGCAGACGTGAAAAAAAGGGGTAAACTCTCCTTCATGGTATCCGGGAATATCAGCCCAGAGAGTGTGGTACAATTCGAGGCGTTAAACGATCTTATCATGCGGTCCGAAGAAAGGGGGGATTCGTCAGAAGATGAGAGGTGGTGGGACAGAGACAATTCTAAGAGTTTCTCGGTGTCATCCATGTATAAATGGATTAACGACGGAGGAATGAGATGTGAGGCGCAATCGATCATTTGGGGTACCAAAGCGCCTTTCCGGGTCAAAGTGTTCTGCTGGCTAGTCAACAAAAACGCGATCCTGTCGAAAGTAAACCTTAATAAGAGGGGTTTGCATATCGATACGAGCTGTGGGAGCTGCTCGTCGGGGGAAGAAGATGCCAACCACATCCTGTTCCAGTGTCCTAGAGCTAGGCTAGCTTGGGAGGTTGTCAGTAGAGGGTTTGGGTGTAATCAGTGTCCTAATTCACCATCAGAAATTTGGGGTACATTTAGAGCAAAATTCATTAAAATTGATGATAGAAGGGCTTGGGATATTGCGATTGCTGCTTTACTTTGGTCATTATGGATACAAAGAAACGATCTTCTTTTCCGCAATGTTACATGCAGATTTCCTTCCTTTATGAATAAGATATTTATGTTGATTCATGATTGGGCAGGTGCCATGGAGGCAAACAAGAGAATTAGGATCGCAGAGGGAGAGTAGGCGGACAGGTACTGGAGTGTATTTTCAAGCTTTTCGACCTTGTTGGCGAAGGCTGGTGGTATTTTGGTAGTGGCTTTTGACTATGGCAGGGGTATCAGAGGCATAGGTTCAGGGATGGTTTGTATTTGTCTATTTCGATGCTTTGTTGTCTTTAGAACTTGTTCACCTATATTGTAATAGTTTATGTATGTTCTACTCTGTTTCCTTAATAGATCATTAATGAAACGATGGCTGGGACCATCTTCTTATCAAAAATAAAAAATAAAAAATGGGAGAATGCCTTAGTGTAATTTGTCCATCTACCAACCCGTGCAACGCACGTGCATAATTATTGTAAATGAGGTTTTAGATCAAATCTGGACTATGTCTGAATTTTTATTTTTAAAAAAACTATATTTATTAAGACGTACATCGCACGTGTAAACTACTAGTGAACCTAAATTAGAGAGACTTGTGTTCTTAGAGCATCCACTATGGTCGGCTATTTAGCTAAAAAATGCAAATTTTGGAAAATATAGCGCCACTACGGTCTGCTATAAACCTAGTTTATAACAGAGTAGTGAACAGGAGTCGGCCATATATAGCAGGGCAGAATAGCATTTGGAAATTATAGAAGACGGTAAACGATCTTCCGTCTATCAAAAATTTTGATTTCTTTGGAATTAAAAAATCGAATAGACGGTAGAAGATCTTCCGTCTATACAATTTGACCGGTCAAAATTGTATAGACGGAAGAAGATCTTCCGTCTTTATATTTATTTAATTATTTTTAAAAAAAATTGAAAGAGACGGAAGATTAACTTCCGTCCCTTTCATTTTTTTTTTCCTTTTTTTTTCCGTCCTATTTTTTTTTGTCCTTTTCCTAAAAGACAAAAAAAAAATTTAAAAAATCCCAAACGAAGGATGAACATCCGGCTGAGGTTTTTAAAAACATTTTTTAAAAAAATAAAAAACCCAGACGAAAGATCTTCTTCCGGCTGGATTATTTTTTAAAGCGAAAATATAATAAAGAGAGCAGACGGAGGATCTTCTTCCGTCTATATATTTTACTAATTTTTTTTTACAAATTATAGCTTTCACCGTAGTGGCGGAAGAGCATCCATGCTAAAAGCAAATTTGCATATACTCAAAATATAGCTCGAACCATAGTGGATGCTCTTACATGTGTTTTATTTTAAAAATTTGTCTATATTCGAACTCGGTTCATTTTGGGATGTTATAGAATTTGCTTGTAAAAAAAGACTTGTTTTAAGTTTGTTTAAGTTTATGTTACATTTGTTTTGATATTTATTTTACTATGTATTTGATCTATTTTAAAAACCTTATGTTATAGCTTTTTTATATATACTTTTAGAAGAAAAAAGACTTATGCAAAGCGAATTAGAATAAGAAATAGTATTACTTTTTTAAAAGCCTATTAAAATGCAATATTGGAATATCTGACTGGTCACCCTAAAAAACATTCAACAGCTAGCCTATACTTTTGGAGATGAAAATTTGACTGAAAAAAAATATATATTTAAAATTTAAATTAAATAGAAAATCTTGTTCAACCAAATCTTCTTCCTTAGTTGTGGATATGTTTGAAAGTAGAGTATTTAACATTACTTCATCCGAAAGTCATTATTCAGGAAAAATTTCATGGATTCAATTGGTTTCGCCCGTATGTTGTAGACGAGATGGAGAAACCCAAGTCCTTTTTTTTTGGGATTTGGGGGGGGGGGGGGGGGGGGGAGGGGGGGGGGGGGGAATTTCATGGATTCAATTGGTTTCGCCCACATGTTGTAGACGAGATGGAGAAACCCAAGTCCTTTTTTTTTGGGATTGGGGGGGGGTATGGCACTCTTTTTCATTAAAAAAAAGGTTAATAAAACAAATTCAGAATATCATTCAGCTACAACTGTTTCTTCTTGTATCAGACTCCTCCTAGTTCAGTACAAATAAAACCCCGTTTCCAAATTTTTTTTTGCCATACTAGGCCACTTTTTGAAAAATATTTGCGATTATGTACCAGTTTCGAAACTATTGGCACTCGTAGACTACTTTGTGCCAAGTCAGCAGCGGCAACCATTTTCATTAGCAATCTCTTTATTTTGAAAGTCGCTAATGGAAATAACGGCCTATGTTTTAAAATTTTTAGAATATTTTATTCACTGTCGCTATTCCTATCAACCAAAATATATCTGAAGCCGCTAATGAGATTAGTGACCTTTAATGAATTGTATTCTAACACTTAGCAAAATCTAGAGAGCTTTTGCCCTCTGAAAAAATAACAATCAATTTATTTTTGAAACTGAGGTCGCTATTCAGAATAGCAACCTTAGTTATACAAAGGCCACTATTCGAAATAGGGGTGGCATTCGGGCCGGGCCGGGACTGCCAGGGCTTTGCCCAATCCCGGGCCAACAAGGGCCGGGTTCCCCCAAAATGTGGGCCGGGCCGGGCCCGACCACTTTGCAAAAATCTTGGCCCGGACCTGGTCCCCGGCCCTTAGGGTGGAGGCCGGGCCGGTTTAATTAGTGTATTTTTTTAAGGAAGATGAAAGATCAAGTATTAAATGTTAATTTCAATATTTCATAACAATTGCAAAAGGACTAATAAATAAAAGAAATTAAAACCAAATTTTAATTGATTTGATAAATTACATGATATTAAATAAAAACAAGTTCATGAATACAATTTCATACAAATTAGATAAAATTACAAAACAGGGAAGTTATTTGAATTTAGAGATCGAGATGGTCTTTAATGCATTGGATTATTGTCGTGCAGTTCTACTTAACCTAAATATAGAATCTCATCCCCCTAAATTTTTCAAATTATTTACAATACATTATACAAATTAAATTCTACTATTTCTTCACTCGTCGCTACCTGTTGATCCGTTTTGTGATTCTTGTAAGTCTTGATTCCTCTCTTCCACTTTCATGCAATCTTCGGTGCATACCAACATCTCCAAATTCTTTGCGATCAAGCGATTCCTGTTCGGGCTCATAATCCTGCTACCAAGAGAAAAAACACTTTCCGATGCAACAGTTGACACCAGTACCGTTAGCAAATCTTTAGCCATGAGAGAAAGAATACTAAAAATATGTTCATTAGTTTTCCAAAAAGAAAACACATCTACTACATCATCAATGAGAGGTTGTGCATTATACCAATTCAACTCATTTGGTGAATTGGTTCTTGGTTTTTTTGATTTTAAGAGATTTAAAATACTACTAGTGGCAAGACCATTTCCCTTTGATAACATAGAAGAAGAAGAAGAACTAACATTTTGTGTTTGTGTAGTGTTAAATGAATAAATTCTATCGTAACTATCATATAAACTATTCAAAATATTTTTAAATTTTGTAATGAAAACAACATGGTCAAAATCATTTATTTCTTCGTGTGGAGCATAAATATAAAAAATCTCAATTAGATTTTTGGTGCCATCTAACTTAATTATGTGATTCATTACACTAGCTACACAATATAACATAGGAAGGGGATGAAAATATTTTAAAATTTTAATATAAGCGGCATAAACCATTTCTCCAATAAAAGCGTCATTTACCAAATCTTTGATTGTTGTCATCATAGTGACAGTTGCAAATAAAATACCACTAAATGTAAATGCATATGTTTTTGAAAATTGTAAAGTAGTATCATTAAAAGTTTCTAAAAAATTGTATAAACTATCGGCAAAAAATCAAAAATCATCATCTAACATACAATCTTGCATACCCAGTGCAATACAAAATTCTCTAAAATTAAAACGATAGTGAAGAACAACACTTAATAAATCAAAAGTTGAATTCCAACGATGTCTAACATCTTTAGGAAAACATTTAAATACAATTTTCCTAAGTTGACACCAATTATGAAAAGCTTGATATATTGGACAACTTAACGTAATAAAATGAACACAATTTCTCATTGCCTCAATTTTATCGTGTCTATATTTAAGTGCATCTTGTACACAAAAATTTAAAATATGGCAAGCACACCTAACATGAAAAATTTCTGATTATAAAGGATTAAGTGCAATTAGCAAACTAGCAATTGCCTTAGTATTATTAGAGGCATTATCAAAACCAATAGCAGAATCTTTATCAAAAATACCAAAATTGTTACATGCTTTCATGATGTGTATGGCAATTATCTCACCCTTATGTGGGTACATAACAAATTTGAATGAAATTATCCTCTTTTGAAGTAGCCAATCAGAATATATCCAATGACATGTTACACACATAATTGGAACGCCGTTCACTCCTACTCACCCATCCAATGTCAAAGAAACTCTAGTGTTTAGTGACGTAAATGTTGCTACTAAAAAATCCTTAGCCTCATTGTAAACTAATTTACAATCACCCTTTATTACATTCCAAGGAATTTTTTTATAATGGGGGTTTAATGCGGTTTGTGCAAATGTCTCTACATTCCTACTTTCACCAAATGAATACGGTAATTCATCTCTAATTACTAATTTAGCCATTCTCTACGAACGAGATGGTGATCGTAGCTATGACTATCTATTTGGCCGGCCTTAGGGTGTATTTTTTGTTGTATGAGGGTGTCTTTAGAAAATTCGGGTTGACATTTACTTAAGTGTCGTTGAAGTGTACCCGTTCCCGATCATAGTTTAAACTTATACGGTGTTTGACACTTCTTACAAATTTTTAATCCTACATTCTTATCATTTTGTGAAGGGACAAAGTCAAAAAATTTGTGCACTTCGGATTTGATCCCTTTTGTTTTACAGGATTAAGATGGGCCTTGTTCCGATGGTTGTGGTTCTATGTCTTCTACTTCTACTTCCGCTTGTTCCATATGTGTTTCATGAATATCGTGAATAGTATCATAATTGTAAAGTTTTTCTTCACTATCTACATATGGAAGAGGAATGGTAGGAATGCGACACTACTAGTGGACTCTTGGCTACTATGTCTACCACGTGATCGGTTAGATACCATATAAACTAGTGTATGTTATGAAAATTAATTGTAGTGTATGTTTTAAAATTAATTGTTGTGTATGTTATGAAAATTATTCTACAAAGCAAATAAAAGAACGATAACATTAATTGTAGTGTATATTATGAAAATTATTCTACAAAGCAAATAAAAGAACAACTATAAAATTGTTATTCTAGTGTATGTTTGCCAATTTACCAAAAAAATCTAAAAAAAAGAAGAAGAAGAAGAAGAAGAAGAAGAAAACCCAGTCTAATTATGAGAAATAAATGATAACAAAAAAAATCAGAATTCTAAAAATTATAAAAATACGAAAATACTGCATAAGCGTAGAATGTTTGTTGAAGAATGAAGGTAGAGAGAGTTGAGAAACTTGTAGTGTTGATGCTTATGTTGTTGGTTGATGTTGATTGTTGAATCTTGAAAGAGAGTAGTTGAATGTTGTTGATGTTGAATCTTGAAGGAGAGTAATTGAATTTTGTTGATTGTTGAATCATGAAAGAGAATAGTTGAATGTTGTTGATTGTTGTTGATTTTTGTTGAGAAAGTTGAGAGATAGTAAAGAGAGTTGAGTGAATTTGTGAAGAGAATTGAATGAAATGAGGTTGTATATATAGAAAATGTAAATTTTCAATTTCCTAAAATGCCCCCAAAAACTGACTAGTATAAATCCGTTGTGGGGTATTTTGGTAATTTTACAAATCCTAATTATTAAATACAAATTCTGGAAAAATAAAAAAAATAAAGAAATTCACAACGGTAACAGCAACGGTCAGCCTGCGAGCCAGCCCGGACCAGTTCAATCCGGTCCCAGGCTGGTGTGGGCGGGGCTATTACCGTGCTTTTTTCGTCTTTTTCCGAACTGAACCGGACCGCACTGTAGCTCCAATCTGGCCCCGATTTGGGCGGGCCGGGCCGGGCCATGAACCGCACGGGCCGGCCCGGCCCGAATGCCACCCTTAATTCGAAATAGAGGACTTAGTTGTACTAAGATCGCTATTCAGAATATAGGCCTTTATTATACTAAGGTCACTATTTCGAATAGTCCTTAGTTGTGTGACTATTTTAAAATTTTACAAAAAACAAGGAGATTGAGTTTCCTATTGAGGTCGCTGTTGCGAATAACGACAGAAGTATGCTAAGGTTGCTATTCCCAATAACGACCTCAGTATTAAATTTTTTTTCCAAGAGAGCAAAAGCTCTTTAGAAATCGCTAAATGTCTCAATACATTCATTTGAGGTCACTAATCCCATTAGCGACCTCATATATATTAAGGTCGTTAGTAAAAATAGCGACAACAAAGAAAACATTCTAAATATTTTAAAATATAGGCCGCTATTCTCATTAGCGACTTTCAAAATGAAGATATCGCTAATGAGAATAGCGATCACTGTTGACGTGGCATAAAGTAGTCCACAAGCGCTAATAGTTTCAAAACTGGCATCTGATTGCAAATATTTTCAAATAGTGGCCTATTGCGGCAAAAAACTCACGTTTCCACTTTCCACACCTAAACCTCCAAGAGAAATTGTACACATACCAAAGGCTTTTTTTCTAAGTAAAGGTGGCAAACTTATTCCATCATGTTTCAATAATCTCTAATATTATAATGAAAGAGTTGGAGTTGTCATTTGTAGACAACGTGCAATTTATATGCATTCATTCATTTACTTTTAAGTGGGTGTTATATTAACAATTCATTCACTTAACTGTTGTTAGTTACCATAATACCCTCAAAGTTCAAATTTATTCACAACATAATTATTTATAGAAGTGTCACTCATATAAAATGAAAATTTGTGCCACTAGAGGTAATTTGTAAATAATATGTGACGAGTAAAAAGAGGTATTAGGTTCGAAGCCAGATTACGTCTTAATATTTACTTTATAAAAATAATATATTATGACATACATCGCACGTACAAATTACTAGTAAGATATAATAAATCAAATTACATTAAAAAATGGAAACAAATGTTCAGTCACAATAAACTGCCTAACTTGTCCCTCTCCAGGTTGAAAACGGGCTTTTACCAATTAGCCTCCAACTTTGGAAAAGAAATACCAAAGGTTCTTTACCATGGAAAAATTCATATGCCCAATAGGGCATACATCAATAACAGATACAGCTTCAAGGAACAACTGATTTCTTCAATTCAATAGAGACCGGAGACTATCTTGAAACAGATCTTAATAGAATGATCCTTTTATGTACAAACTAATTGGGAAAAAATGGACATGAATGGTTCAGCTTGACAGCTCTGATCTAATTAACTTCGGTATGCTTCACAGAATAACAGTAGTTATAATGCTTAACCACATTAACAAAAAGAAAAAGAATGATTGCAAATTATAGGTTACTTCTCCAAGTTGAAGGTTGTTGGTGTACATTCACATAAAACACACATTGAACATATTCCAATTGCTCAGCATGAGTGTGACATAAACTACTCACCAAACTCTGGCCAGTTCTCAGATTCATCATGCATTTCTGGAGCCAGTTCTTAGGCATTATAGTCCACGGGGCAGCAAACAACCTGCAGAAGAATGAAGAAATCGGGTCATGAAGAATCGACACACTTCTAGTGAACAAAATAAAGTTCAATTTCAAACTGATACATATTTAAGAACAAAATAAAGTAATTTTGGTTAAAATAGTTGTAGCACACATGTAGCAAACTGACATCTTTTCCTGTAAATTTCCCTACAGTGAACTGAGTAGGAACAGTTGAAAAGGTAAGGGTTTCTTTCAGCATTAAAAAGTGAACCTATTTCTATGTTTCTCAGCATTTAGTCCTAGTCCAGATATCGACCCAATTGCTTACTTCCTTTCGAGGTTCCAAAAAAAGGAAACAGAAAAAATAAAGGGTATAGGCTGGCATTTCTGTTTATTTCCCCTTCCTTTCAATTTAGTACCCAGTTTTTCCCGTTTTGATCACCGGTTTCTGAAAAGCTGTTTAATCTCCCCTTTTTAGAAAACTGCTTACTTTAGAACCTTTATGGATGAAGAAATATACATGTTCCTGGGTTCAATGGGAAAGTGAAGAGAAACACGTAAAAAGAGACCTTGTGTGTGTGTGTGTGTGTGGGGGGGGGGGGGGGGGGGTGCCGCAGGGAAGGTGAAGGAAAAAAAACTTTGCAAAGGTATGAGCAACAAACAATACAATCTTAGTGAACTTCCTAATTAAAAGATTCAAAAAAAAATACCTAACAAAATCTCCTAACCTACTTGGGTCTCTCCCCTATATCCCTGCAATAGAGGAGGAATTCCTCTTTACCTTGCGTCCGAATCAATTAGTCGGCTTGCTACTTTTGGCAATGATAGGGTAGTTCAACTGAAGACTGGAACCAACAAAGGAAAAGAAATAGAACAAGAGAGAACAGAAAAATGTTGATGACAAGAATTATGAGCACAAAATGAACAATAATCTCAATCCTATTATTAACAACGTGTACGCTTCATAAATATTTGACATATCGATGATCCCACTTGTAAACTTTGTAATAACAAGCGAACATTGTTCTAAATTTCAGCCACTGCTTCCGAGGTTTCGTCCAAGGCTTGGGCACACCGAAACCGTACTAAATTTCCTGGCATTTATGGAAACTTTCCAAGATTTCGGGATAAATCGGAAAATTTGCCCGAAATTTCGGTCACAAAATATTGTCCCAACTTACCCATTTTCAGATTGCTTAGTTTAGTTGCAACTTGGACAGGCTGGTAATTTGAACCATTAATATTATACCATACCCGACACATGATAATGTAAAAATTTAGTCATCCCAAAATAGCTGTCATATAGATTACTTACAGTTGTGAGAGGGTGAAGATATGATCAATGCGACAAGTTCAACTAGATCTAATGCTACTTGGACTTACGATTTGTATGTTTTATTTCTATAGTTCTACGTACGTGTTTGTGGGAGAAACCATACATATGTTTTACTCATAAAATTTTATCTTTTCGTAATTCTATTATTTGAAATGAGATTATATCAATATACAATGTATGCACTTCATAATTTATATTGTATCTATCATTCTTTTTTGCGTGTTTTCTAGTTGATGACCATATTTATGAGTTGTCACCAACGTTCCTTGATTTACGTATATTATATTGTGATACGTAGTGTATGTATTAAGTTATATACTTCATATTTAGGAGAATTTTTTCTCCAAATTGGCACTCTGATATTGTAATTTCCCTGCTATCCAACATCTGACATGAAAATTCTTAAGCCCACACCACACAATATCAAAATCCAACATTTAGAACCTTGCAAGCGAAAATTGTTGAAGCAAGAGGTGGGAGATACAGGTCCCACCATCTCATGGAGTAATGAGATTTACTAGCCATTCTTTAACATTCTGCATCTAATATGCACGGTTCTGAGGGAGAAGTTGGTGAATGCCTATGGCATGTTCATAAATAGAGTAAACCAGTCCAAGGTATATGAATTTGACAAGGGAGGTCAAAAGTCATGCTTCCCTCAATGTTTTCTAGTACATCGAATCCCATGCCCTGGTCACTAAGAAGATACAGTGGCACCTAGCACTCATGTAAGAATTAAACATTGGTTAGCAGACATGGTTTACATGAAAACATTAACAAGTATCTCTTCAGTCTATTAAAGAACAGACAATTAAGCTTAGCTGTGTGTATGAAGAATAAAATGTCATATTTCTAATTTCTTGTGTACAATGGCAATGGGATGTTCACACTGACAGATTATATGCCTTCTCCAGTTCAAATAAAAAAAGACAAACTATTATAGTTGACTTACGGAAGCTTCATTGATCTTTTCCCAACGATCTTCATGCTTTTAAACAAATTTGTATTGAAAGTGCGGGTCCAATCTTTAATTTCTCAGAGCACTCTTGTATAGAAATGTTTGCCCTGCATTGCATAAGCATACCAAAGTATTACACCTGATCAAGAAACAATGATTTTAGGAAGTAAAGTTGACTAGTAATGTGTTAGGATTCAAACAATCAGAATTAAAAAGTAACCAGGACAGAAGACCACCGATCCAGTTGGTAGGGCCAGACATCACGGTCTACAGTTCACTCCCTTTTAGGTTGTTTTGCTCACAGCTGGGTTATGTCCAAAGTGAATGATCATTGGTTTTCCTTTAAACTCATACCCATTAACTAGATTCTGCAAGAGTAAAACATTCAACTTCAGTTGACATAAATGCAGGTGGGCAAACTCAATTAAAATTTCCCCTGGAGCAAAATAGTGTTTCAGTAAGGCATCATTGACTTCAGAACATTTTTGAGTCCTACAACCATATAGCTTACTAAATAAAGTTTGGATAACATACCAGAGCACGTTGAGCAAGATCAATTGATGGAAATGTTACAAATGCTTGGCCTCTCATTCGCCCCTCCTGAAATACAAAACATTAAAATAACGTCATAGCGTGAAGGGTAGGTTAATCTCTTACAAAATCCACAATAGAAGAGTCATGACACATGAGAGATGATTTCTATTACAGTTTCTGATTTTGTCAGCGAATCTTAAAAATTAAACAAATAATACAAAAAGACAGAGGCAGCCGTTTTTGTTAATTAAAACAATGCATAATAATTAAATAAATTGACAACCAAGTAACAATATAAAAATCTGATAGGTAAGCTTGCTAAGAAGCACATGTGATTTTTTCCTTTCATATCCACATCATATATAAATGTGAACATGGTTGACCAATCAGGTGAGCTGGCCCTCAACATTGGAAGGTACCCATTGCAGCTTGAGTCAGAAACCTACATAGATGCTTGCAAATCAACCAAAAATTAAGCAGATAGATATTAGAGTTGCACGAAGACTAATTCTAGACGAGTTTCTTTTTAAAATCGTTTCTCAAACCTAAGCCAAAAATGTCGCAGTTAATGGAGCCTCTCCTCTTTTTATATTTCTTCCCTCTTCCTTCTACCTTACTATGACACTAGAAATGTCCATCATGCTTCCCAGAACCTAGAAAACCCAAAAATGGCATCCTCTACAACTCCATCAAGATATATAAGAAGTGAGTTTAAATTACAACAAAACTATGACCGAAACTTGTGTCTAACAACCATTTACAGAAAGTGTATCAACAGCCTCAGGTAACTAGCAAAGTCTATAATGGAAGCGAACTTGCACTAGATCAAGTAACTGGTATCATTAAATAGGGTAAATTCTAAAAAACACTTAAAACTATATTTCTTTACAGAAAACCGGTAAACAAAAAAGATCCTTCAGAAAATTAACCTGATTTACATCATGTGGGTTAACGTGTCAGTAAAATGTAGTCAAACGCACATCACATGGGTATTTTTGTCATGAAATTTCGCGATCTTATCATCTTGCTCTTTCCCTCTTCTAAGCTAACCATAACATATTTCCAGTACCTCCACTAATCATCTAATGTTCCACATCTCCACCACTACCATCTCTATCTCTTTAATGTTTCCATCAGCATCTGACTTCCCTCACCATCATTTTTTTACCTCCAATTACCCCCACATCCTACACCGCATCTGCACTTCCAGAAAACCTGTCCAAATTTCCACACTTTCCCAACAAATTTCCACACTTTCCCGACAGCCATCTCCACTCCCCTCCAATTTATCCCACGCTAACTTCTCCAAGCACCACCCAGGTTTTGCAAATATCATCACCTTCCTCTAATCTCTCCACCCTTGTATCTCCTTCTGGAGGACCACCACCAACACCTGCAAATCCCGCCATTGCAACCGCCTTTCATAACCCATTTCTTCAAATGAGAAAATGGCCAAAATTACAAAAAATATATATTTCTTGAATAGTTGAAAAGGGTATGTTCTGTACTTTAGGATAAAAGAGGTCAAATGAAGGGCATGTGACATTTTTTGACAGCCAACTAACATCCTCACCATCTTAACCTCTGAGTGCACAATTGCTCATTAGGGAACTTTCCTAAGTACCTTTAGCCAAAAAGGTTTTCTTCCCAAGGAACAAAATATAACAGAATTTTCTGCAATTTACTGTTCAAATATTATTGCTAATAAAAGAATTTCTGCATTGTTGCTATTGATTGGGTTGTTAGCCTTTTCCTTTGCATTGTACTGCTATCCACCTTCATCATATAATTCTACGAACTTTTAGCTGAATTTTAAAACATTTTCAATCTATATCAAATCCATCATCAAGCTCAATGTTAAATATGACTTCCCATTTATTGGAAAATTTTGAAAAGATAAAAATAAAGTGAAATAGATGTTTAGTTCATCTTAACAAATTCCCATCTTAATAAATTCTGTACTGACCTAAAACATGATAATATGTTCAGTAAATAACAGAAACATCAATGAAGAACAAACTATTAACATATCTAACCTTCATTAATTTAATACTGAGCCCAGATTTAGCAGCCTCCAAACTTTCAAAAAGTGAACCTGCAATATATCAGAACCAAGGGGGCTTAGAACTGTCCAGCATTAAGAGCAGATAATAGTACAGATAGTATAAAGAGAGTGAGATTAGGATACATAACAAAGTGATGATGCTAGACTATTCACAAAACTTTGCTCAGACCAGTTTGTTTAAGAGAGGTTAGACAACATACCGAAGATGAAGTAAAAGTCATCAATAACAATGTCCTTTGCTAAATTTTTGATATACAAGACCTTAGCAGGGTTACCAGAAACATAGTTCTGCAAGAACGAATTTTTTTACATTCATTAATTCCAGCAAAAAAAATAGGTAATACGACTATTTACTTTGAAAAAGCATTTCCCAGAAAATATTCACTTCAAGGGTATTATCCAGATACACTGCTCCCCGTCAACAATAAATTAAGTACGCAATATGCAAGCCAGATGTTCATCCTAACATTACATACTGATAGTTAAGCACACGTCAACTCCCCTACTAAAATCAGAAGTAGTAACTTGCCTTATTTGGTCAACATAAGCAAAGGAAAAGGAAAAAAGACGATTATTGTGATCAAGAAAAATACATAAAGAGTATCAAGTACCTTAAACTTAGGAAGAGATAAAATTTCCTCTGGAGGTAACTTCATCTTCTCTATATCCTCTGGAGTAGCAAAAGGCTTTCGTTCAACTTGCTCTTGTACTGGCTCAGTCAGTTCATTCATCTCATCAACCTTTTGTGTTGGTTTAGGGGCAATTTTTATCTGTTGAGAAATAATGAAAATGAGTAGTATACAGGAAAGAGTTCATCCAGATAAGCATATCAGCAGTGATAGAATGAAACCTGCAACACTGGGTTTTTCTTTTTAATCAATGGAACCTCTTTTGGGACCAAGCTAACAGGTTTCAAACCAACATCTTCATGTGCCACATCTTTATCAATGGCAGGGCCCACGATTGCTTCTCGTTTAACACGCTTTCGACTGTGATTATTACTAGCATCATCCTAGCAATATCAAGTGCAAAAGAAAGATCATTATAAAAATATACCACCAGATATTTGTCAAGGATAACTTAAATTAATTAGAATAAATACTTCTGATGACTCTAGCTCAGACTCATCACTTGATAGATTAGCTCGTGGAGGTTCAACAGTAACTGGTGGTGGCTGGGGTGGAGGAACTGGAACTGGCAGAGGAGGGGTTGGCAATGCCATGCGAAATGGTGGTTGAAGGTTCATCTTGTTCATCAAATGTAGAACCTGCCAAGGACATAGACGCTTCAATTCTATATAAAATAATAAGATATGGAAGAAGGATATAGAAGCATTTATTTTTATATTAAACAAAAAAGACATAATAAAAAATCATTCACATTTAACTGCTCAAATACATGAGATTATTTGGAAACAAGAAGAATGTATAATATAACTATATCTAGGCATACGAAAAATTCCTAACAATCATCTATATTTATATTTAGATTGCTGACGAAATGGAGTTAGTGGGAGAAAGATAAAGTCTTTTGAGTTATTAAAGGAAAGTGCCTCTTTTAATTTTTTGGAAAAAGTATAGAAATGAGTGGAATTTTTAAAGAGTAAGATATAACAAAATGATAGTCTAAGATATCATTTATTAGTTAGCTAGGGCTTGTAATCAATTACATAATTTATAATAGCTTACTAAGCTAAAGGAAACAAAGTACACAGAAAAAAACAATAGTGTCCTAGTAAATGAGGACGAATTTAAAGAGAGTCCAAGGAGTTGCTTTTTAAAAAAAATTCATAACAGCGCCACAAGAAGATCTTAAGGTTGATTTAGTCCATGCAGTAGCTACATACTGTAGAAATTTAAGTGAAGTTACAGAATATACTCACCAAACAAAACAATGAAGGACGACTACTCCATTAATGATAAATCTATCAAGATATTAAGTGTGTGGGAGTGGGATTAGAATGGCTAAGCTTTGAACAAATTAAATAGACTGGCAAAATTGCCTAATTAGCGCAGAGGGAACACAATTTGGTACGTGAATACATAATATGAACAAAATTGTACAAATGAAACTATTAGATCAAGCGTATATAAATTGAAATTTTGTGAGATAGTAGAGCAAAGACCAAGAAAAGAAACAACATTTAGAAAATTCAATTTGGTTTTTAAACTGGAAGGTCAACAATTGGAGCTAATGTTTATTAAGACAGTTATGGTTGTCAATTATGGAAGCTGATATTTGTGCAGACAATTATGGGAAGATGAAGGGAGCATAAATGGTATCCTCATATGGTTTTCATGATGGGAGACTTATGATAATGTATAGGAGGAGAATATGTGGTGGATATTTGTAAAGGAACAAGCGCACATTAGTTATATCGATGTAAATAAAGATTTATGATAACTACAGTTGGAAGGATTACTTGCAACTTGAGACTCATTCCTTCCTAATGAGTTAGACCAAGAATCACTACGTAATATTTATCTCTTTGCATCATAATGAATGAACTCACTAGTACATTCGAAATGGGATCTGTTGTGCATGTTTGGAGTAAACTTACAATTAGTTGAAGAGGCTATAGAAACTTTATAGTTTCAAGGGTTTTTTAGATATTGGTCCCTATTCAAACATGTATTTCTAAATTAGTCCCTATTTTCACTTGAATTGCTATTAGGTCCCTAAGTTGTGCAAAGTCAATTGAAATTAGTCCCTATTAGGTCCTAACCATTTTGAAATTAGTCCCTATTAGGTTCCTAAATTGTGCTAACCATTTTGAAATTTAGGGACCTAATAGCAATTAAAGTGAAAATAGAGACTAATTTAGAAATACATGTTTGAAGAGGGACCAATATCTAAAAAACCCTAGTTTCAAAACTAGAAAGTTGAAGAGAAGTTTTAGAACCTAAATGAATCAAAATCATTATGTCAGTAATGGCGCATACAAATGCAACTTTCGCAAACGATGTGAAAAATTAAGTGTACAAATCACAAAGCGATTATTTTGCTGTTTATGATCTGTGAATGAATTATGACAAAGACATTTGGTGTGATCCTGTTTAGCTTTTACAGTAATGAGAGAGCACATAACACTCGTGAAACTAAAAGAAAAAAATAATTTATATCGCTGTAATTATAAAACAAACCAAGTTACTTTATCAGGTTGTTGGGTAATTAAGAAAAAATGTCCACAAAATAAGTAGCTGGAATGAGCATATGAAGCAGATGAGTGATAAAACAATAGAGATGATAAATGATTGCATCCATTTAAAATAAGTATTTTTAGTGAGGTTAGAAATATGCAATGGGGACCAACAATGACAATAGCTAGGACAGTAAGATTCAAGTTAATAGAATAAAGAAGCATTAGAAATAAACCAAAATGAACTAGGGTTGAGGCAGATAAGAAAGATAAAATCGTTGTTAATAAGAAGATGGAGTTTGACAAAAGAAAGGGGGGGATTTGAATTAGTTTCAGTTAGTGTTGCTGTTTAATGTATCATATGAAACACAACAAAACAAAAATTTATGTACCGTATAGTAAAGGGAGAAAAATTTCACACCTGTGTATAGAAACGAGGAACAGCAATGAGGGTATTGACAATATTGGTAAGTATATTCCCATCTGGAGGTGGATATGCATACCTGTTAAAAATCCATACACTCAGTTGCATTAGAGAACTGAAACACACACATACAAAATCAGGAGGAACTATTGTTTGTCAACATGTGAGAAGTCATGGAGTAGTAAATAAGACTGCAAAAGTATTATAAAAGGCAACTATGAATGCCAGCAAGCCATCTATAATAAAATTCAAAGTTCATCAAACACAAAACATGTTTCCTGGGGAACATGAGTATATGCCGTACTGGAATGGGGGAAAAGCAAACAGGGTATTACACAGCAGAGGGTAAACTAGATCAAAGACGAAGTTATGCAAAGACAGACAAAGGAAGTTCAGATAAAGTTTTACATAGTACAACAGGAAAGGAAAAAAGAACCTGATGAGTGGTACTTAACATCGAGTACACTAC
The DNA here is from genome assembly GCA_017893485.1 of Hemerocallis citrina. Lineage (NCBI taxonomy): Eukaryota > Viridiplantae > Streptophyta > Magnoliopsida > Asparagales > Asphodelaceae > Hemerocallis > Hemerocallis citrina. The sequence continues at coordinate 278,851,104 of CM030360.1, read as the reverse complement.
ACTCCATTACAAATTATTGGACTTATCTGCAAATTTTGTTAATGTACAAAAAATTGCAATCAGCTGTAGCAGGTTCCCCTAATGTTTAGCCCTTGACATCTAAAGACCAAGGTTTAGGAACTCGGTGTCGGTTTCGTACCCTCAAAAAGATCTAGCTAGTTTCATTAAGGTCCCTTCCAAGTTTCGCTTATTATTTTAGTAAAACTAATGCACGTGGATATAAATAAGCTTTACAATCTTTTAAATTTAATTAAATCTTCTAATTTAATTGTCTTTTTACATAACTTGTAAATCGGATTTAGTTAGAACAAAAAACTAAAATTAAATAATTAAATTTGAACATTTGTTTTATTAGTTCATCCTCTTACTGTATATAACTATATATTACTAATAGAACTTACATAGAAATCTCCTAATCAACACTGCATATTTCAGATTTTCTATGTGGCGGATGTATTTGGCATATGCTTGGTTTCCTAAATAAATTAATTTGGTATCTAATTGTTCCTCCAGCCAACCTTAACCCAACCTTAACCCAGACCAAAATCAAACCCAAAGCCTGACCTAAAAGGAAAAAATAAAACAAAAAATACGGAGGCTCCTATGACCAACACCAATTGACCAACCCACTCTCTTTTAGGAATTTTAAGACCTGGACAATATGGCTAACCCATACGCTAAACCAGACCCTAACCCTACTACAACTGATTCAAACCCAAATTAAATTGTTCTTGTGGTTATCGTTGTTATTGTTGACATCGTTTTGTACCCTCTCTCCTTCCCTCCCTCCCTCCCTCCCTCATTGCTTTGAGTTGGGAAACTGAAGGAAGATGATGACGAAGATAAAGATACCGGGTCAATCTCCCTGCAAGTCCTCAAGTCCTCTCAATCTCAAATATTTCGGGCTCACTTTTGGTGTTGAAATTTCACTAATACTTTTTGAAACTGAATGACCATTAGAAGCTTCCGCACTTGTACTTTCCAAAACTAATTTTTATCATCGCCCACAGAACCAATCTGAAAGGGTGAAACCTAGAACCTTGCTATAGAAGCAAACTACCACTAGGGGACACAATGCTAGACAACACACAAAAACTCAGAATTTTCTAAAAAAACTACCCCTAATAGGAAGTCTCGCATAGGATCCATGAGCCCAACACAAACATGACTTCCAAATGGAAGTCTCGATGCTTCATATCTTAACTACACCTAATACTTGGTAGTTCTGCAAATTTTTCTTGACTAGAAAGGTTGTCAAATATAACTTATAACAGAACATTGAATAAGTACTCAAAAATCAAAATTTGATAGCAGTGCATCTAAATTCGGCAGAATATCATACATCCACACACAATAAGTAGTGACGGTCAAATACAGATAATACCAAATATCAGTAATTCGATAATTTTGGTTTATTTTTTGATGGTTCAAGTTGGAATAAGGCCCAATCCAACTAAGATTGGTTCTTTACTTCATCTAGGTAAGTAAAAAGATCTACTAGTCTTCCCAAATGACTGAAATTTCTGCTTCCTTGGTTTTTTTTCCAGGGTTGCACAAACATTTTCTGTTTCTGTTTCTCCTTTCTCCTCCACAGTGATGCAGCATTTTCTCCACTCCACCATTCAAATGAGCCGTTTACAAAAAGGGTCCACTCTTCAATCAAACGTCCATATATACTGTTTGACTTGTAACTCTTCGAGCTGATGAAATTAGTAATATTATCTGTGAACGTATTGAACAATATAATAGCGAAGCACTGCTCCTAATCATGGTCTTGGTGAAGTAATGGCAGGTAAATTAATAGAATTGAATGTGTGATGTTCTGTCTATCAGGAAATCACTTAAAAGCTAGTAAACCACGCGGCAGAATACATACTCTAGATGCGGAGGAAACGGATAGTCCAAACCAAGCCTTGGAGCAATAGGCTCAGCACCATATACCGAGTTGTTCTGCTTGGAAGGATGATTCGAAACCAATGAAGGTGGAACAGGTGCACCATCCTTCGATCGCCCTTCACTCATCATCGAGCCTACATTATCCATGTTACTGGTCTTCGGGTTGGAGTTGCCCGCTCTCTCGACAGACAATACTTTTCCAAGAAATCTCAACCTGACAGTCGATATGATAAAAAATAGAGTTGACTAACCAACCAACCATAAGGATACAAATAGAATTTGGTGATGATTTACTTACCTGTTCATCTGAGCCTGTGCTTGGGAGGCCAAAGCTTCATCAGCAAAATCGACAAACGCGCAGTTCCTAAGCCTGGATGGATACACAAATTCAATTGTTGAAAAAATTAGGGTTTTTTTTTTCGGGGGTAAATTACCAAGGAAGAAATGACATGACGGACTTGCCACCGGCGCAGGGGCGAACAGCGGAGGCGCCGTAGTGAGAGAAGAGACGGGACAGCATGTCGATGGGTATTGCCTCTGGGAGATGCCGAACCAACAGAGTTGATGTTGATGCTGCTGACGTGGAGGTGGAGGTGGTGCCCGTCGGAGGAGGAGGTGGTTGTGGTGGTTGTTGATACGGCGGCTGAGGAGGATATGGATTGAAGCTCGCCATTCTTTGATTTGGGTTAATCGGATTTAAAGGATTTGTAGCAAGAGGAATTTTTGATGAAATCTGACTGTGAGGAAGGAGGAGGAAATGGAAGGAGAGAGAAACGGGTTCTTGGGTTTAACCCATCAATTTCTCTGTTGGGCTTTTTGTTATTACTTTGGCCCGTGAGTTATGGGCCTATTTCGTGAAGATTCTCATTTCGGTTTCTTTTTTCCTTCAGCCCATCTTTAGTCTCTAAGAGCATCTGTAGTCGTTGAAGGTGAAAATATGGATATATGGATAAATGGAAATAAGAATCGAACTCTTGCTACACTCGTTAAAAGCTAATTTTTAGCTTTCTATCGTAAAATAATAAGCGACGGCACATGAAGTGCCGTCGGAGGGGGAAAAAAAAAATTTAAGCCGAAGGGAGGGACGGCACTCGAAGTGCCGTCCGATACATTAAAAAAATTCGTCCTCGGACTGCAAAAAAAAATTACAAAAAAAATATAAAAAATTACAAAAATATTTCAGAAATTATGAAAAAATTACAAAAAATTACAAAAACATTTTAGAATTTACAAAAATATTTCAGAAATTGCAAAAACAAATAAAAAAAATTGCAAAAAACTCCGGACGGCACTTCATGTGCCGTCCGACATAATCGGAAAGTTTCGTAAATAAAAAATTACAAAAATATTTCAGAAATTACGCAAATATTACAAAGAATTACAAAAACATTTCAGAAATTGCAAAAAAAAATTAAAAATTGCAAAAACATTTTCAAAAATTGCAAAAAAAATCGAAAATTTGAAGTGCCGTCCGAGGAATTTGGGCTGGAATTTTTTTTTTCTTTTTCAAATGACGGCACTTCATGTGCCGTCCGATGGGAGGGGGTGTTTTTTAATTGAAAAAAAAAAAATAAAAATCAGGGGACGGCACTTGAAGTGCCATCCGACGTGGCAATTTTTTTTTTTTGGGTGCGACGGCACTCGAAGTGTCGTCGCTCAAATATGGATAATTCTCAAATCGATTCTTATTTATAACACACGACTGTAGCGATTTATCGATAAAATGGATATTTGGCAAACGAGTGCAGCACGTTCGTTTGCCAAATATCCATTTTATCGATATTTGGCAAACGACTACAGATGCTCTAATGGGTTATCATGGTCATTCATTAAGGGCTTAAATTTGTAAAAGATTGATTAGTAATAAAATCTATTACTGCTCTAAAAAGCACAATTTTAGATGATCCAATGGTCTATATTTAATTTTTCCTTATTAGAAAATCTTAGCCATTTATTTTATAATAATTAGAAATAATAAAATAACAAAGGAAATATTATACTTCCGAATTTTATAGTAAAATACCTCTAATCTCCTATCTATATTTTTTGTAAGTGTGCATCGCACTTACATTATACTAGTAATATTATAATGAAAGAGTTGGAGTTGTCATTCGTAGACAACCAATCATCTACTCATCCATTCATTTTTAAGTGGGAGATATATTAACAATTCATTTACTCAACTGTTGTTAGTTACCATAATATCCTCAAAGTTCAAATTTATTTACGATGTAATTATTTACAAAAGTGCAACTCATATAAATAAAAATTGGTGTCACTAGGGGTAATTTGTAAAGATTATGTGATGAGTAAAAAGTTAACTTATAATTCTTATTAGACCATCTCCAACCACGCTAGCCATCCTTTAATTTAGCCAAAATAGCCAATTTAGAGATAAAAATGTACTCCAACGGGACTCGCCAACCCACTCGCCAAAATAGATTTATCAGATTCACTCGCTATATCTGGTGAGTCTACATCCCTCGCTAAAAAAAAATCTGAAGTCGCGATGTGAAGAAGTCCGCAATCCAAAAGTCGTGATCTCTTGATTTTGCGATCTGTAGCATCAGAAGTAGCAATCCCGCGGTAGATTTTGTTTTTCCTTCTTTGGACTTCGGCTGGGCATTTTTGGGTTTTTATTTTGAGTTTTCTTCTTTGGGCTGGGCATTTTTGGGCTTGGGCTAGGAATTTGCAATATGAAGATTCTTTGTGAAGACTCTTTATTTTAATTCTTGGTTTTGAAATCAGAAGTTGCAATATGAATACTCTTTATTTTAATTTTAAAATTAAAATTAATTTATTTTGTGTTTTAAAATACTTATGGCTAGCCAAAATAACTAGCATGATTGGAATGCAAACCTTTTTGTTAAGCCAAATTATCCAATTGTTATCCATTTTGGCTATTCTAGTGAGCCAAAATGGCTATTGTGGTTGGAGATGCTCGTAGACACCATAATTCATTTTGTTATATGTTCGTGCAAAATGAAGGAGGGTATCACAAGATCAATGGGTGGATGACCAAGGTAGATAACTATATATATATCCGAGGACAAGAACATTGAGAATAACTTTATTTTGGTTTAATTCATTTTCTTTTTCTATCATTTTATTATGATACTAGATTTGCCTATGGGCACGTGCCTACGGCAAGCCTTCAGAACAATACAACATATGGAAAAACCTTGTAAACAGTAAAACAACAATTATGTAGCTCAAGTTTTAATAGTATGACAATAATTAGTTATAAATAAAAGTCCATGTTTCCATTAGTATATGTTGAAAAATAATTGTAAATGGGGGTGTAAAATCCAACTTCTTAGAATTTTGAGGTTGAAAAATGATGAAATTTAACTGTAGAGGAGATATTTGCTATTTTCAATGTAACATGAGCAATAAAAAAAGCATAAAAATTTTGAAAATTTACAAATCTTAAATCTGAAAATCTAAATTTGAGTAAATAGAGAGAAAATGATATATATAGAAAGAGAGAGAGAGAGAGAAATATGAAAAATTGAAGAGATGAGAGAAATAGTAATAAAGTAATGAGTTTTTTTAGTTTTGGGGGAAAAATTGGTTTTTGGGGAAAACTTTTTTTGGGGAAAAATGTGTTTTGGAAGGGTGAATCTGAACCGTTGATTTTGTTTCAATTGAAGGGGAACCACTTGATAGCTTTTTTTTCAAATTGTCTTATTTATATATTTATATATATCTTAAGCTGATAGGCCTACCCTATCTCTCTTTTCTCTATTTTGAAATAGAAAAAGGAGAGCAAAAGTAGGAACTTACACGTGCAACCCATACCAACTGCCAAACAGAATTAATTAAAAAAACACCAAAAAAAACCTTTCATCTTCCACATCTTCCCAAAACCCACAAACCCTAACTCTCCCTACCCCAAAACCCACCCACATATCCTCACCCGTCCGTCCCTACCACCGCCCGCCGTCCAAAGCAAAAGCAATCATGCATTCGCCCGCAAAAACTGCGTCAACTTCCGTGGTGATGATCACCTCCCCTCCCTTGACGAGCACCTCACCCGAGCTTATATCCACCCCATCTAGGTCCTCCAAAAGTACTAATTGGATCCCAATGAAGCTAACAAGCTGAAGTAGATATGCTCTTCCAATTGAGTTGTAGTTGATGCCAAGTAAGTGTTTGTCGAAATTCCTTAGTCATCCTAACTTTGTTATGGGTAATAGCTAATGGGTATGGGTTTTTTTTCTTAGTAGGAGGATACCCTTTTTATTTTGTTGGTGCTCATTAAGTGTTTGTTAAAAGTTTTCAATCAAATTAGTCGAAACACGTGTGTTGGGGAATGGTGGTTAGTAATGATATATGGAGTTTTGTAGGGTTGTCCTAGGTAACTTAGTGTGTGAAATTGAATTCAGGAAGAATATGTGATGGAGGGGAATGATCCAGGCCACATCTTCTCCATCAAAGTTGGGGGCAAGAATGGTAAACCAAAAACAGGTAAAAGTTTCAATCTTGATTTTTTTTTTCTGCAACATGACATTTCATTATAATTTTGGAGTTTTGACACAATTTTTTATGCAGATGATTAGCTACATGGCCGAATGGATCATCCGAACAGGCTTACCGTTCTATGACATTTTCATGTTGTTCGAATTACGATTCCATCCCTAATTCCCTCATTCTCATTTTTAAAAAAATTATGCTGAGATTATATAAATGTTAGAGTGTAATTATACTGTATCTAAATGCAATTGGCAAATGTAAGACAAGTCTTCTACTTTTAATTTATAATGTTGTAATTTTAATTGAATTTTAACCATTATAGTGTATCATTGCTTTTGTTTTTTGCTAGAATGGAAAATATACAACTAAAAGAATGCTCTTTGTCAAAGACTATTGCCATTGTAGGGTCTATGACATTGTCATGTCGTTTGGATATGATTAAGTTCATTATACTTATAATCTTTTAGTGCAACGTCGAAGGGAGTTTCAATTAGCATGTTTAAATTAGGAGAACCAAAAGTATAACGAGTCAACTAGATGAAAATGGAATTGGAATTTCAGAATATGAGTGATTTATTAACATCGAAAACTTAGATGTTGATCAATTAAAATATACTATGTGTTTGCATTTTTTTCTTAATAGAAAATAAATTGGGCATTTCTTAAAAATATGGACATAACAAATGATCATTCATTGTGATGACATAGTTTAAATTATTGCATGTTTCAAAATTTTTAGCAAGAAAATTTTCACATTTTATCAATTTTCTCATTTATTTAAAAAAAGTCTTTGTCTTCTATTTTTAATTTATAATGTTGTAATTTTAATTGAATTTTAACCATTATAGTGTATCAATGCTTTTTTTTTTTTGCTAGAATGGAAAATATACAACTAAAAGAATGCTCTTTGTCAAAGACTATTGCTATTGTGGGGTTTATGACATTGTCATGTCGATTGGATATGATTAAGTTCATTATACTCATAATCTTTTAGTGCAACGTCGATGAGATTTCAAATAGCATGTTTAATTTAGGAGAACCAAAAATATAACGAGTCAACTAGATGAAAATCAAATTGGAATTTCAGAATATGAGTGATTTATTAACATCGAAAACTTAGATGTCGATCAATTAAAATATACTATGTGTGCAATTTTTTTCTTAATAAAAAATAAATTGGGCATTTCTTAAAAATATGCGCATAACAAATGATCATTCATTGTGATGACATAGTTTAAATTATTGCATGTTTCAGAATATTTAGCAAGAAAAATTCCACATTTTATCAATTTTTCTCATTTTAAAAAAAGTCTTTGTCTTTTACTTTTAATTTATAATGTTGTAATTTTAATTGAATTTTAACCATTATAGTGTATCAATGTTTTTGTTTTTTGCTAGAATGGATAATTTTAGAAGAGCCTAACCCTAATTTGAGTTTGTTTATAATTTTTAAAACTAGTTTTTTTTTAATATATCTCTGTATCATTCTTTTTCTCTTCGTTTTTTTGTTTTTGTTTTTTGAGTAATACTATGTGTTTGCATTCTTCTCTGTCTATTTCCCCCATTTATATAATACCTATAATTCATTAAATTTTTATGGGGGTTGAAAATCACTAGTCATTAAGTTTTTAAGAGGGGGTTCGAAATCACGAGACACACATCTAGCATTCCTGAATTATGCATACTCAACAGAAGGCTTAAAAAAGATGTCATAGAACTCTGAAAAGCTTTTTGCGCGATAAGGCAGGAGTTAAACATCTCAATATGGCTTCGCTTAACCATTGGTTTTGGGTATGTAACTTTGTCCACCTTTTTACTTATCTTATTCAGTCTTCTCTCGTTCTAAATATTTGAAAATTGTTTTTAAGGGAATTAACTTGTAATATTTGTACAACTGGTTTTGCAACATAAGTATACTGAAGAAACATTTCTCTATCTTGTGGAAATGCGTTGTCTGATACAATTTTGTGGCACCTTTTAGTCTAATGTACCATATAATCTCTACCAATTAAATGTAAGTATCAAAATTTTCTGCGACCTTGCCTTCTTAATTGTATTGATAGGGTATGATCAAAAAAAAATTGTATTGATAGGGTTAGCGAAATCTTCCTACGCATCCTTTGTAGATAGTGTCAGAGACTGATGAATGATGATGGAAAATGGATGGTGCCATGATGCAGTGCCAAGGTCGATGAGCGGTTTGAATTTGGTCTAGTTCAATTGGAACCAAAGATGCTTCATATTCAAACCTTTTCAATTTAAGTCCAAAAAGAAAAAAAACTAAGGACTTAATCTGATATATTTATAAGTTGTTTATTTGCTCGATTTACGTTTGGGTTATAATATAAACTGCTGTAGTTGGATTTTAAGTATTTTTATTTGCAGCTATAGTTATTGGGTTTTTCTGCTTAGATCTATCTAATTATTTGTTTGTTGTTGTTGTTGTGGATCTACATACTTGGCTTGCCAACACACATAACCAGTAAGAGCATCCACAGTCGTTTGCTATAATTTCCAAATATCCAAATTATAGCAAACGATCCCCAAAACCATGCTGCAGTCGTTTCTCAAATTTGGATAATATGGCAAAGCTCCTATTTCTATTTCTCAAATTTGAGAAACCATATGAGCTTTCTCAAATTATAGAGGACGGGGTATGATACCCCGTCTCTTCTATATAATATTATTTAAATCTTATCGGACGGAGAATGATACTGCGTCCCACCTTTTTTTAATATTTTTTTTTTTAAAGAATTGGTAGGACGGGGAATGATACCCCGGACGGGGTATCAAACCCCGTCTCTCCCTTTGTTTTTATTTGTTTTTTTTTTTTTTTTTTTTTTTTAATGAAATCAACGCTCAGGATTGATCGATAGGAAAAAAAAAAAAAAAAAAAAACAAAAAAATGTGGGACGGGGTATGATACCCCGTCCGGAAATTTAGGAGCAAAATTTGGATCATTTAATGAGCATTTAATGTGGCAGGGTATTAATTAGGAGTAGTTTTAGTATAAAGTAAGTTTAGTTAGTATATTAATTAGGTTTAGTAATTTTTATATTATTTAATTTAGTTAATTAATATAGTTTAAGTAATTAATTTTTTTAAAAATATTTGAAACGATCGGACGGGGTATGATACCCCGTCTCTCTAAAAAATAGAAAAATTATAGCAAACGACGACTGCAGTGAACGTGGGTATTTGCTATTACTGTAGCTCCCATATTATACCAAATGAGAAAAACGACTGTGGATGCTCTAAAGCAAAGCAAACTAGCATTCAAGTAGGTTTAAAATCCCTCGTCCTCTATTACGGATTCCTCTGTTATGGATGCATCATATTCCCCTTCAATATAGTCTCACAATGGCCGTTATCTCTGACTGAGCAGTTCTGATCATATCTATTTCTTCGGACTCAAAATCCCTCGTCATTTTTTAGAGATTCCTTTGTTATTCCGGTTCAATATAGTCACACAATGCCAATGGTTGTTATCTCTAATGCATTGGTTTCCATCATATATTTTTCTTTGTCATTTATGTTACATAGACTTAAATATTTCCATGAAAACAATGATAGTTGGCATTTGTGTGTGTATGTGTTTCGTTTTTTTGTTATTAATGTTATTGTTATTACTAACATTGAACTTGTGTAATGCATGTATGGTACCATTAAATTCTATTATTGTGCATTAGTATTTTTTTTTCTTTCTTTCTAAATAATGTTGAATTAAATCATACTATACCAAATGTTATTTTTTAAAATAACATAAAAAGTAAATTTAAAAATCTAGATATAACTATTTTTTGTTGGGTTTGTATATCTTGCATACACATGTCCGATAAAGAAGACGATGAAGCGTTGAGATGGATCGAAGCGAGGCATCGAAGAAGAAGGAAAGCAGTCAACAAAAGCAAACATGTGGAGTTGCGGTCGACCGCACTTGGGGTCGTTCGACCGCTCCGACTATACAGGGTTCCTGAGAGGGGAACGATCGACCGACCGCAGCGTTGATGGGTTATTTGGGTCGGGACTTTGAGATTCGTGAGAAGCCAAACTTTGTCTTCAAATCAGATCGTACGGCTCCCAATGCAGGGTTATCTTTTTAGTAGTAATCGGATGGTTAATGTATCAAGTGTATCAAACTAGGATTTCTCTAGATTTATAAATACCGTGTAACCGTCCCCAGAACGATATGATTATATTGAGTACCGAATTGAAGAAAAGAGTACTTCATATGAGAGGGTGAGAGAGTTTCTTCATTATAAGCAGCAACCAAGTTCCAGTTAGGCTTAAGAGAGGGTCGTGATGAGAATTGTAATATTTTTGTATCTTCTCTAGTTGAAATAACATCTCAGTTATCCCTCCATCAGATTAAGGCGAAAGCCCCAACCGGGAAAATTCTTGTGTACTTTGTGTAATTGGTGCGATCTAGTTTTGCTTGGTGGTTTGTGTTTATTGTGTCGAAGACTCAACAAGATCCTCAGTTTTTCTAACATTTTTATCTATATAATAGAACACTAGTATTACCCTGTGTAAATTGCACAACCTAAAATAAATGTCTACAAATTCTAACAAAAAATATTAACTACATAATCCTAAATTAGAGAGAAAAAAAAGGGTGATAAGGTACCTATGATGGTGTTGTGAGCAGCAGTGACGTTCTTGAGTTCGACCAAAACCATCTTATCGTTCAGCTTCATCAAAAACCTCAAACTCATCTCCAAAACTAAAAAAGGAACACAAAAAATTAAAGAAATAAAACATAATAATACTATTAAAAATTAAGAAATCAAAGAAGATAATGAGGTACCTGCAGTGAGCAGCAGTGACGTGGTTGAGTTCAATCGAGACCGTCTCGTTGTTCAACTTCATCAAAACCCTCAAACTCATCCCAAAACTAGAAAAAGAACACGAAAATTAAAGAAATAAAACATAATAATGCTAATAAAAAATGAAAAAAATCTAAAGAAGCAAGAGATACCTTCCGTTAACAGCTATGATGTTCTTGAGTTCGATCGAGACTGTATTGTTGTTCAACTTCATCAAAAACCTAAAACTCATTCCCAAAACTGAAAAAAGAACGCGAAAATTGAAGAAATAAAACATAATAATGCTAATGAAAAATCAAAAAATCGAAAGAAGATGGAGGTACCTGCCGTGAACAACAGTGACAATCTTGAGTTAAATCGAGTCCTTCTCGTTGTTCAGCTTCATTAAAAACATAAAACTCATCTCCAAAATTGAAAAAAAAAAGAACATGACCATTCAGGAAATAAAAAATAATAATGCTAATAAAAAATAAAGAAATCGAAATAAGAGAGGGAGGACCTGTTGTGAACAGCTCTGGCGTTTTTGATTTCTGAAGTTATCTAGGCGGTGTGCCCTCATCGACAGCCCTACTATCGCTTAGTGACTTTTAGAACACTGAACACAACATATTAATACAGGGTATTTGTGAGACATTATTCAGCTAGCTGAACAAACTCTTACTCGATGTCAATCCTTAATACAGGGTACATCCACATTACTTCATTGAAAGTAATAATCAAACTGTAATTCCAATATGTATAGTAAACATTTGAACACACTATGAAGGCTAATATACTATTGCATAAATCTTATGACAAACCTAGGGTACATCAAATTATTCAGGATTATGCCCAATTACATTAAACACACCAAATCTATTTCATACTAAAAAAAAAAGAACGAAAGAAAATAGAACAAAATTAAAATGGATCTTAACTTTTAGATTATCAAAGATATATAATATATAATTCAATGCTTACTTTGAGTCAAAAAATAAACATAACACTTACAGAAAGATCGATGCTACTCAACCTCAACTTCAAGAAATGCAAAATAAATCCCAACAATTACTACTTCAAATGAAAGGAGAAATTAAATAATTAATGGGACGACGACGCAATTACATTAAAACTAAGTTGCGTTTGGTTTGTTGTTTTGAAAACACATTTTAAAAACTATTTTTTGGAAAACAGTTTTCTTAAAAGAGTTTTTGAAAAATGAGTGTAAAAGGCGTTTGGTAATTTTTTTTTACGAAAACAGTTTTTTGAAAATGAGAGTATAAAATGCGTTTGGTAAACAAAAAAATCCAAAATTTTCATAAAAATAGTATTTGGAAAATGAGATTATAAAAGGCGTTTGGTCATAAAAAAAAATTCTCAAATAAAAAAAATAGTTTTTTTAAAATCAGATTATAAAAGGTGTTTGTTTAATCAATTTGCATTAGTTTTCTTATGAAGTTATTTTTTTTTACTGCAGTTATAAAGCACAATCCTACAAGTAGACCAGCAAGAAGCTTGTTCCAATATGAAGGCTGAGAAAGTGGGAATCGAGCAAATCTTAAATATGAGGAGTCGTATTAATGTGATATACCTAAAGCTTGTTCATATGAACTAATATGCGACTATGCTTGTTCCAATGAAGATCTTGTATCGGTATTGTATTAAGACATTTCTAAGCTTGATATGCGATATGCAAAAGACTAATATGAAAGATCATATGAATATAATATAATGAAAATTCTCAAATCACATCCTTGTTTTCTAACTCGTTACACTGGCTTCGGTCTCTAGTCACATAATAAGAACAAAGCTCAAATACATTATATTACATTGCAACTCTCTGTTTTTTTATGTGGCTCTTGTGGTATCTTTGGCTTCAACTTTTTTTTTGTTTCTTCTTTGTTATCTCCCCATCACTAAAAAGCTTATCAAAATATCACATTTCCCAACCCTGTTAACCTGCTGCTCTACACCAGTCTAACTCCTGCGATAAATTGTAACAACTATAAATATGACACCATGAGTAAATACAAGTATAGAGTAATGTAAAATATTTGGGTGGATTGAATTAGTCGTAGACTCAGAACAAATTTGTATTGAAAAAATGTTCAAATAAAGCATCAAGATTAGTTTAGGGCTGCATTTTAATGCCATGCCAACTAGTTCTAATCATGTGTCCACCCCCTCCGCCACCCATAGTTAAATTCCACAAGCATACACTCAGCTTAGCAGAAAATATGAACATGGATGAAATCAGGACAACAAATACAATTCAGTGTGGTTATATAGGATCAGAAGGCATCATCTCCAATTCAATTTTATACAACAAAACTAGGCAGAACAGGGGGACACATTCTAAAAATAATTTAGTCCATTTCATCATTGCCTAGACCGACAGAAATAAAAAAGACTTAGGGGTGAATTGAAATTTAAATCAAGCACTTCCCGTTAGTGATAACTCTAATCATTCTTGCAGCATAGATGGTTGAAATCGACCTGCAGCATAGATGGTTGGAATGGAACAGCAGCATAGATGGTTGAAATCGACCCATGCCTGCAGCATAGATGGTCTTCACTAGTATCATCTTCAAAGAACTGGATCAAAAAGTCCATGCACACAACAGCCATATTGTTACACAAACCCAACTAGAGTGCATACTACAGTACATTAAAAAGAATAAAAATAAAAAATAGAAATTCAGAAGTAGAAAGCAATACAAATTCTGGTGAATGGGGATGCTGCAGTCTGTGCTTGGTATCTAATGCATACAACAACAGCAATGTACCTGCATTTACACAATGTGAGCAAGTATATAATACTAGTTTGATTGGTTGTTTTTACATTTTGTTAGATATTTAGAAATAATTTACTTTTCTTTTTTTAATAGAATAACAATAAATTTATATACTAGTTTTTTACAAGTACAACTTCGCTAGCTGAGAACTGAAGACTGTGGGATAATCCAACATCTAGTCAACCTTTTCCAAGTAAATTAAAACTGTTATCAACACCACAATTGCCTTACCCTTACAGATTACCGACTCATTCTCATCTATGAGCAAATAAGGCATCATCACATCAGAATAGTACTCCATCGGAAATCTCCAGGTATTCAATACTATTATTCTCAAATCAATCCTACAAATTTAACGAATTTCACAATGTACAAGTTCTGATATTCAGAAAGTTTAAAATAAAATTCGGGACGAATATCATAATGTATCAGTTGCAGATTGCTCTCAGACCAATATCACATCCTGATTCTGATTGATACCAGTAAACAAGCACATAAAAAAATTACTGGTAATAGCTTATTTTTTCAAACTTGCAGATATCATATACTATACAAAGATCTTGAAACTTATACTAGTGCATGCTTATCTCTACAACCTGCAAACATGAGGAACACCATGGAAACAGAAGATCAAAACCCATGACATATCCCATCAATCAGTATGGAAATATTAGATTCCCCCGTATCCAAAAAAATAAAGAGACCATAATCCTCATACATAAGATGGAGTGAGCTCTTCCAGGTACACTAAATAAATTATTTCCAGTTATTGTTCTTGGAATCTAGTTCAAAAAATCAGCCACTTATAACCTCAATGCACTTATAACAAAATAATAGATACAAGGAGTGCAAGCAAAATTTTAAAGCAGGAAAAATATGTACCATCTTCGAGTTGATGAGCTCAATGCACTTAGCACCATCTCTGTGATCCTTGAACCTCACCAAGAATCAACACCCATCAGAGTAATAACATAGTAACGAGAGAAGGTAATTTTCACAGTAACAAAGATATAGGTTAATAAAAATTAGCATAAGAAGCCATCACCTCCAGTATCATCTAGCATTCTTCATTGTGGTAACAAAATTTTTCAAAATGTTTGCAGATGTTCTTAAAATGAAAAAAATGCATGCACACCTTTATACATATTTGAACATATATGATAAAATATGCATTATAGAGCTAACTAGTTAATGTGATTGTGGAGATATGCCAGTCGTTCGGAAGATATGGGAATATCAGAAATATCAGCAATACTGATAGGAAATTCCCATATACAACTAATAACTAATGCACACCAGAATGGTTATTAGTTATATTCAGTGTAGTTATATATCAGTGTATTTATATCAGTGTAGTTTTATAGGATCAGAAGCCCCTCTTCTCCAAATTCATCTCAGTCACATCTTTAAATCCTAAAATCATTTCTCTTTACTTCTAGGCAGAAAATTAAAAGAAATAAACCCAATGAAGATGTGAAGAATATCAATAACCAAATGTTTAACAGTATCACAGTTGTAACAAGGATGTTCAAGCTGCTGCTTCGTACCACTCTTCATCCTGCTAAGGAATAAAACAATTTCATAATAAACAAACAATGAAATCAAATACTAGAACAAAGCAATGTCAATATTTAAAAGGATTGAATTAGTCGTAGGCTCATAACACAGTTGTATAGAACAATTGTTAAAAAAATCATGAAGATTAGTCTAGGGCTGCATTTTTTACAATGCTATGCCAACTAGTACTAATTATGTGTCCACCCCCTCCGCCACTCATAGTTGAATTCATCAATCATGCACTCAGTACAATGGAAAAAGTCCACATAATAACCTCTCTGAGTTGACATAAACCACAACAGAAACTGGATCAGAAGCCATCATCTCCATCATCTCTAGATTGATCAGCTTAAAAACTCATCATTTCCATGGATACAACTCATCAACTTAAAAACTCATCATTTCCATAGATCAGCTTAAAAACACTGCAGTTTTGATATTTTCAGTTTCACCAATATACAATACAACCAGGCAAAAAGGGGGGGACACACATTCAAAAATAAGTTGTGCATTTCATCATGGCCTAGACCGACATCATCTTGGTGAGTAAAAAAATTTATAATAAGCACTTCCTATTAGTGACAACTCCATTCATTCTTTTGCAATAGTACTTCATTGTGAAAAAGTAGAATTCATGTTGCATTTTTAATACTACGACAATAGTTGATGTTATATAAAGAATTACCGTAACATATTATTTTATATAACATTGACAAAGCAAATAAAATCAAAACATAACATAGTAATAGTTCAAGTTCATTCAATTAAACCGTTACAATTAAACATCCACCGTATTGTGCCATGAAATAATGAGAAAACAAACTAATAAATCATACAAAAATAATAAATGTAAAAACAAAGTGAGATCCCTACTCCACGAGACTCCTAAGCCACATCCCCCTAACATCCTCATTTATACAAATGAAGGCTTGACGAATATCAGGGCATTGGGCAAACAATTGAACTGCCTTCCCAACCTATTGGTAATTAATCCCACTAATCGTATTAATTATTTTCATGCAAGCTCCAATGGAGAAAGGATCCTCTACAACCGGGGGTGGACTTGGCTGGGGTTGACTTGGCTCTCGGCTTCTGCCCTCATAGTGTTTTTGTTTTACAAGATTGGCAGTGGTAATCGAATCGTAAGCCATATCCATCTTAGAACCCTTCGAGCTTTTTGTTGCTCGACCACTTGAATGGCCAGATTTCCTTTTTCGAGACCCCTGCCCTCTCGGTGCATCATCACCCTCATCATCCGACACTACATACGGGACATCGTGGTAGGCGAACTCATCATCGACTGTACGTCCCTCATGGGAGTCAAGGGGCTTTTGTGTTGAAGCCCTAGCAAGTAAGCCCTGGGCAGTAGACCCCTGAAAATTTTTGGTCAAAGCATCATAATTTGCCAATCCCTTCGAATGAAATTTTTTTGCCCCAGGGTGTGCCTATCCACAAAATTTTATGGTGTTAATTTACAAGTAATAATCTCACGTTTAAGTATAATAAGATGTGAATCACATACTATTATCAAAATAAAGATATATATGAACCTTAACATATGTCTGCCAAACTTCCGGCTCGCAATTGATTATTTGGTTATCTTCATCTCAACCCAAACCACTCTGGTTCTTCAAAGTCTCAAATTTCCTCCATTTAATCCTATGTCTCGAATGTTTGTCCTTTAATTGTCTTACCGAAAATTTTCGATTAAGAATGTGTTGCATATCAATGGTAAACTGTTGCCAAACTTTTGCTTCGAATGTGGAACTTTTCAAACTATTTCGGTCTACTGCCTCTTCCATCAACATGACAAACACCCGTTCAACATTTGGATTCCATAACCCAAAATCAACATCCACCTCCATCTCCTTCCCCTTACTAGTCATCTATATTAGGAACATAAACGATATAAATATAAATGCAACAAAGAGAAACTGCTGCACTACCAAAATGAACCGAAAAAAATTCCCAGGAACAAATTTAGAGATGATGGCTTTGTCTAACTATTTTTCGCAGTCACAATTTTTCCTCCAGTATCAAAATGAACCGAACAATTTTGCACTCCCATAAAAATTGGACAACGATGACAAAATTTCACAAGCATCAACAACCAGACTTAGGCATGTAGTTATATACGATCATAAGCCATCATCTCCAAATTCATCTCAGGCACATCTCCTCAAACCAGACCTTAATACTAATAAAAAATAAAAAAACCCATTTTGTACAGAGAAGTTGTCTCCAAAATCCATCTCAGATCCCATCTCAGGAAAAAACCCCATCTCAGATCCCAAAATCCTCTACCCTCGTAAGCGGTAAAAAATTGGGTTCCGAAAAATTCATACCTTGCTTTGAAGAATAGAGAAGTTGTCACCACAAGATTCAAGCTTCAAACGACGTTTTATGCGACTGCACCTTGCTCGAAAACACCGTCTATTGTAAGCAGATCTGGTCTCACAAACCATGAACAAGAAGATCGAAGTAGGGGAACCAAATCCGACAACCTCTACGGCTAAGCTCTCACCGAGCGACCAAATCATATGGTGGAGTAGATTTGGTTAAGATCGTGTCAAGAATCGTTGAAAGAAGTGTACGATTTTGGGTAGATCTGGGGATAACGAGACTAGCGGTGATGTCGACAAGGGAGAAAGAGAGGAGGAGCGTTGAAGAGAGTAAGGAGAATGTTGAAGGGAGTAAAGGAGAAGAGACGATTTGGGGAGGATTTGGGTTGAAGATAGGGTCTTTTAGGAGAGAAGAAGAAAGTAAACGAAGCAAGAAGAGAGCAAGGAAGAAGAATTTGAGATCTAGATCTGAGATGGGTTGAGAAAACACCTTTTTCCCCTTTTGAGAAAAATGTTTTAAAAGGACGGTTTTGCAAAAATTTTCACAAATTTTTTTGCGAAAACACCTCTGCCAAACAACTTTTGTGACCTTTTTCTTTTCCAAAAACCAAAAACAGTATTAAAAAACCTAAAGAAACAGACCCTAAGTTTCTTTTTGCGAATGTGGTTATTTCTTAGTAATACAGATTAATATATGCACAATGCAAATGTAATTATATTTATATTAGTCTAAATAAAACTGTAGAAATTTGAATTTGTTTTTATTTTACACATTAAATTTTTTATTTTTTAGATAAAATAACAAATTTGAATTTGAATGAACTAATAGTTTTTAATTGATTAAAAAAATTGTTTTTGTCAGTTTTTTTTACGTGTGTTTTCTAGAAATATATATATATATATTTAGTCAAATATTATACAACTCTCTGTTACCTTTAAGAAAATATTTGTTTTTGTTGTCTTAGATAAATATGAACTAAAATCCACAACACTTTACATAATTAAGAATAGAAGATACATATATCCTAAAATATGATAATTAAGAAGGTTATTTGATTATCTTTTTATAGTTTATATTATAAGCTTGTTTTGAGATTGATGGTTTTGCTTGGATGGTGTATTGACTTATTTTACACATTAAAGTTTTTATTAATAAATAAGATAAAAAATTTGAATTTGAATGAACTAACAGTTTTAGTATTTAAAATAGTTTAAAGTTTTCAGATATATATTGGTTGAATGTTTTTTCAACCATTAAAAGATTTGTTTTACAAATTTTAACAACTTTCTTTCTTGCCAATTTACTCTCCTGTAAAAGCAACATATGGGACTAGGCATTGAACGCACAGAACCATAATCCTCTTCTTCTTCTTCTTCTTCTTCTTCTTCTTCTTCTTCTTGGTGGACCGTGGAACAGCAAAAGAGAGGAAAAACAATCGCCATCAATAGGTGATTAATTCTTCGTTAATGATGCGGATTTTGATTCTTTATCTAGATTCTCTTTTGTTTAAGTGGTAATTTAATTAGGTATCATTAGAGAACCCTCTAGACTAATCAAACAAAGATCAATTACAACATCATTATGTTTTTACATATATTTGATATTAAAAAAATTCGGGACTAATTGTTGTGGTACTATAAGTTCAGTCAAAACTAATCTCTTCCCTGACCATGGGTTGGTCTGGTTATTACAAAGTGAACCAGAGGAGTTGCTTCTAATGTATAAAAGAGTTTGATAGACAGGAATTTGATACGGTACTACTTTTCTTTTATATTTATGATAATCTGGAAAAAGAAACAATAAGAAAATGGAAGAAACTGCAACCCACACACCATTGTAACACCATGAGCATCGTTTTCTAATAAACTCAAAGAGCTACATCATAAATAATTGGTTTGAGGGCATCTTTCGTCTCCCCCTCGCTTTTTCTATATTCTGTTTTTAGTAGCCTTTCTTTCTTGTTTCTATGTTTGATTTTCGGCATCTTGTTGCAATACTTGTGCTTCGTTTTGCTCTGTATGTGGTTTTTGTTTGTAATCGGTGGGCTTGTTTGTTTTTTCGGTTTTTCTTTCTTTCTTTTGAACTTTTCGGGCCTACTTGTTAGGCCCACTTGATTTGATGTATGTTTGGTTATTGCCATATTATAAGCGTACAGGGTGGTCACGATCACTTTTTCAACTAAAAAAACTACATCATAAATAGTCACACAAAGAAAGCTATGTAGAGCAACACTCCCATTCTTTGCCATGTGATCTGCACAATAATTACCTTTCTCTTAAGCGAAATTCAAACTATTTATGGTAAAATATTATTTAAATATTTTTTCAACAACATAAAATATTGTTTAAATATTTAACTAGCACGTCCACCAAGCCATGTGCATTATATGGTGGTTGTGACTCGTGGCTATACTTGATGCACGTGTTTAGATAATACTTTCTTTATTTTGACCCACTTAACTATATACCATAGTATGATATATTAGTGGAAATCATTGCCCACTTATTAATAATGTACTTCTTACATATACTCTTGATTTATTATCTACAAATTATAACAATACAATACTATGTAATGAAATCAAAGAGTATAAGTGGGTTAATTCAAATCAAAATGTCGAAGGTTTTATGATACATAATGAAATCATTGCTTCTTGATCCCAACTTTTATTTATCATCATTAAATTGTTTATGAAATTCTTTATTTATATGATTTCTGATTATGCTGAAACTAAAACTTCAACGGATGACTTATTAATAAATTTTATTTAACAAAAATAAACTTATTAATAATTATATTCTTTGCAGATTATCTATATCAATGGACAATTTCCACTATGAATACTCCTCTTTCAATTCTTTGCAAGAAAATCAACAATTGTGGACTATTAATATTTTGGTTACGAAACATTATGGTGTGAAAGAATACAAAAATAGTAAAGGCAAAGGAAAAATCTTAAAAGTGGCAATTATGGATGATGAGGTAAAATACTTTAAATATTGTTAAAATATTCGTACATATACATACATAAATAATTATTAATACTAAATTTTCATCTTTTGTAGGGAACTAGGATACTGGCGATAATATTTAATGAAGCGGTGGAAGCGTTCCAATATACGCTTGAGGAGTATAAAACTTAATTTCTAATGGAATACTAAAAAATGTCGATAAAAGATATCACCCAATGCCTAATAAATTTGACACCATTTTCAAGTTGGGAAGTGTTGTAGATAAAGTTGAGAAAGATCTTATCAATTATAAGGATAAATACAAATTTGCAACTGTAGATGAAATTCAAAGTACATCTTCTACTGTCTTTAAAGGTAAAAAATTATGTTACTATATATATATATCAAATTGCCTATTCTTGATACAGGATATAAAACACTAATTGCATTGAACTACAGATCTTTTTTTGGCAGTAATTAATACAGGAGATGTAAATAAGGTAGACTCAAAATATGGTAATGAAGTAGATAAGCGAAATTTTACAGTTGTAGGATTCAGGTAATATCGATTAATTAAGTTGTATAATTATTTACAAACTTGTTTTGTAATTCATACACTTTGTCTAATTTTAAGGTTAAAACCAATCTTACTTATATTATGAGGAGAACTAACAATCCAGGAAGGAAAAGCTCTGAAAGAATTATCACCCAACATGCCAATTATTGCAATTAGCTCTATAAAACCTCAAACTTTGGAGGTAATTATATACAATAAAAATGAATAATGTTATTTATTATATTTTTCATTTATTTATTTATTATTGATTTTTTTTAAACAGGATTCTCTCTCACGTTAACAAACAACACTACAACAGAGATAAATCCAAATGAACCAGAAGCATATAAAATTCGAGAATGGTATAACTTAATTTGTATATTTAATCCTTTAATTGTTGTCTTTTACAGTATCATTTAACATAATTTTGTTTGTTTATTTCAGGATAAACTGTAATGAAATTTGGTTAAAAAGTAATTCCTTGCAAATAAACAAAAGAAAAGTAATGGACGTGGAAGAAGTGAAACTATTCTCTAAATATTTTGATGACTTCAAATTATATTTCATATTTCAAGGCAAAATACTACTATTGCAAAGTTTGGATCAAAGTGTCAAAGACGTTAGAGATTTATGGTATATTGCATGCAAAATTCGTTCAACAGAAGTCAATGTTGAAAATAATGAAGCTTATTGTTGAAAATGTAAAAAGTATAATGTTGAATATGAGCCAAGGTATACAAAACACCATATTGTTAGTTTCCCATCTTTCCATTCTAAAATCAAATTATTATATTAAAAAAAAATTTAAAAACTAAGAATAACTGGTTTCAGATATGTATTCAAAATCACAGTAAAAGATACAAGTGTGGTAGCAGAATTGACTTTATTTGATGAGGAAGCAAGATGCTTCATCGACTTTTTCGCAAAAGACCTGGAAGATATTAAGAATAAGGTATAATATGTTATTCTCATAGTGTTAAAAATAATTAAGAGCTAATTTTTTAATTCTATATGCAGGAAAAAAATGTTAAAGAATTCGATAGAAGTACCAAGAAATGCATTTGAGATGAGTATACTTTTTTTAATCAAATCACAAGATGTCAAATATGGAAGAACAACTGCAAGAATATTGACAGGATACAAAATTAAAAAGGATGAACAAGAAATTACAAGCAATTTTAAGTTCAAGAAAGTTAAAGTCGAAAGTGATGATTGATCTTATGAAAAATACGATGATATCAGTTTAGGATTTACTAATTTGTGTTTTTTAATATCTTTTTTAATATCAGTTTTAAGTTCAAGAAAGTTAAAGTAAAAAATGATGATGAATCTTATGAAAATTACAATGATTATATCTTTATGTTTTAGATGAAACTATTACGCATATAGCACTCTCTTACATCGTTCGAATTTTGATACATTTGTGCTTTGTTTTGATTGAAATTGTGCTAGAATTGATTAAATTTTGGTTCTTGATGCTTGTTTCAAATCCGATTTCGATGAACTGGTTGTCGTTGGAGTAATTTTGAAATTCATGGTTTGCATTTTAAGATGATTGACTTAGTCAAATTTGTAGTTTGAAGAATATGAGTGTACTGATTGCAAGTATGTTTAGATAAAATTTTCAATAATTATGTGCACTAAGCCACGTGCACTTGGTGCATGATAAATTTCAACTAGTGTGTGTGTATATATATATATATATATATATATATATATATATATATATATATATGTATATATAAAATTAAATTGGACCTTGGAGATGCGCTTGGTGTTGCAGTATATCTTATCATCTGACTCCAATTTATAACGAAGGTGATCTACATCAATGTCCCCATTACCGGCCCTAAGATCCTCTGCAATACATTACTGAGTGTGTGTGTGTGTAATGCCCCTGCCCCAAACTCAGACCACTTATACAATTTATCAGACAAATTATTTATAGTATAGTACAACGGCCCACCACAGGCCACCTGTTAAAAGGTAGTTAACTGGATTGGTGACTCTTGATTATAGGTTATATTATTTATAGTTATATATTCTTTTTCTATTCCCGATGTGGGACTAATCCCACACCTCCTCTCTTAAATCTCGTGTACACACAAAGCCCCTCACGTGGGCCCCATGCACACACGTCAGCGAAGAGAGCAGTTGCTGTTGCCTTTCACAACTGGGCGGGCCCCCCCTTTGCTGACGTCAGCGGCTTCAAACAGCGCATCCACTGTTCTTCAACCCGTGCCCCCCCTTCACTTTTTAATTACATTTTTGCCATCCTCTCTCTCTCTCTATACACACACACACACACACACACACACACACACACACACCCCACTATATATGCCTTTAGAAATTACAGAGTGTTACAGACAGAGAGGAAACCTTTTTGAGTTGTAGTCGTCAAGCATGTCGGATTTGTGGGAGGCGGGAGGACTCTACAACAAATGGCCATGAGAAGAAACCAGATAGAGAGGGAAGAAAAAGGAGTGGGAGAAGAAAGCAGTGAGCGAGAGAGAAAGACAGTGTGGGTAACAGGGATTCTGAATAGGAAATTACGTTAATTAATTACATATAAGAGATTTAAAGATTTGTATGGCTGAGATTAGATCTAGCATATCAGACCTAAATTAAGTTTAGTCATTTTAGCGGTTAATTAGTTGATCAATCAAAGAAATAGATGGTCGAGATTCACTCTGGACAGATTTATTCGTACTTTTATAATAGAAATAGATAGATAGATAGATAGATAAAGTACTGTGGCCATACTCTATTCCTATTAAAACAAACTATTACTTATGATTGGCTAGGTCTTAAACTTTCTAGTAATGCCTCAAGTATTTAATATGACATTCTTGTGGTGCAAGTAGGTATTCGAGCGGATGCCTAGTGTTGCTGCTTATTTCGGTGTGGGAGCAACAGATAGTGAGTTCATAATTAGAGGAAACTACTAAAAGTCAAACCTGTGCCTTTCCCGTTAAAAGAGGTTAGAGCTCCTGAGATTGAATCTGGGTCGTTGATTGACCTCTTGTGATCTGAAACCGACGGTTGTTGATGCGGCCGATGGACCTGCAAAACATCTGAAATACTGGGGTGGCCCCCGGCGATAAACCCTCCGACGCTCAAGTCATAACCAGAAAGAGAGAAAGTATGAGAGTAAAACTGGTGAATTTTTGACTACCTGGAGACTGATGATGGAGAGGATTATTTATAGGCCTGAGAGATATTCTAGAAACCGAATCGTGACCGTCGGATCTTTCATGTCTCCCCCCCTGAAGAGATAAGATATCCCTGTGAGGAGATAAGAGATGAGACTCCTAGCCATCATGGGCTGGGTGTCTCTCTTAGTAGGCCTAGTCTGTCACTTTTTATGGGCTTGAGAGAAGTCCATATTTTGGAGTGGGCCCAGACCTGTAAAATAGGCCTGTGATGGCTAATCTGTTCGTAGACGCTTTGAGATCCGTGCAGGGATCGTTCGACTCTGTGCTGCGATTTTTACCATCATCATAAGTCCTCCCTACTTCCGAAAGGCAATTTTCATGGCTTTCGGGAAGTAGTATGTCTTATTTTTAGAATCTGGCAATTAATCTTAGCAATCAGAGTATTCGGAGATACCTGGAACCGATCTGTGGCTTCTGAAGGTAGTGAATATATCCCTGGATTTTCCCATATTTTTTCAGATTTTTTCAAATTTCCTGAAATTTTCTAGGAATTTTTTGGCAATTTTTCCATAGTTCTTCGAGTTTCTCCGAATTTTATGGAATGCTCTACAATTTCAAAATCACTCTTTCGAATTTTATAATTAATAATTTCAATTTAATTATTTTTCGGAATTTTAATTATTTTTTTGAATTAAAATAATTATTTCTGAATTTTTTAATTGATTTTTCGAATTTTAAATGACTTTTAATTGATTTTTTGGATTTATCAGGGCTGGCGCGAGATTTGAAGTGATCTAGGGCGCCCATCATGGCTGGGCTCACGCGCTGAGGTGATCAGATGGCCGAAAGGCTTTGATCAAGCCGAAAAAACCTGAAGCACTGATCATGGGCTAGCACGCATATCATGGAGATCCGTCGACGTTGGGCCGTCTTCTTCCACACCTTAGCTCGGCGAACGTTTTCGCCGAGCAATTTTCTTCCTTCGATGGCATAGCTTGGCGACGATTGTAGCGGGTGACTGTGGTGTCATAGACGTCGAGATCTCGTCGAGCTATCGAAGCCTCGTCGCGGGGAAGCTATGGTGCGCTTTCGCCGAACCATGGAGTTATGGAAACTTCGTCGAGCTATGGGCCATCATACTCTTACCGAGCTATATGCCTGAGCTTTCGGTGAGCCATGGGCGTGGAGCTTTCGCCGAGCTATGAGGTCTAGCTATGGAGCTATGGTAGCTTGCGTCCTCGCCGAGCTATGGAGAAGGTCCTCTCGCCGAGCTACAGGTTCACTCGTCTTCCAAGTTATTGAGCGCTGTGAATCTGCCGATCTATGGAGATGGAGATTTCGCCGATCTACGGAGTGCTTCGCTGAGCTATTGAGCTCACTGCTTCGCCGAGCTACGGGTGGTTTCGGAGCTTTCACCGAGCTACGGTAGCTTGTTTCACCGAGCTATGGTGCTTAAGTTCTCGCCGAGCTACGGGATTTGAGCGCTCGTCGAGCTACGGGTTTCGCCAAGCTACGGGTTTCGCCGAGCTATGCATCCCTTTGCCGAGCTACAGAGTTACCGATTTCGAGCTCTGTTTTTGGACTTCATGAGTTTCGGCGAGGAGGACCATGGCTTGGGGCTCGATGGCGAGCAGAGGAGTAGCCGAGGCGAGAGCTCGATGTTGGTGTAAGGAGGAGAGGCCAGTCGCCGAGCCTCGGCTCTTGGTTCTTGGCGAAGTGTTGGCGAAATGGTTCGAAAGGTTTTGTCAGGAGAAGTTTCGAAGAAGACGGAGATGTACAGGGTGAAAGGGTGGAATGGGTTTTGGGTTCTTGGGTTCAAACCCGACCCATTAGTACTCCTTTAACACTTATTTGATTTTGTTTGTGGGTTTGGGTAGCGAATCCGACCCGTTTGCACCCTTTACTCTTCTTTTGCTGATTTTTAAAGTATTTTGGAGTTATTTTGAGCTTGGGTTCTACATAAATTTTTTTATATACGTACATACGGTCGTGTATATGCAACAACTCGTATATATTTATATATAATTACTTATATGTGTATACCCAGCTTTTTACTCCATCACCCTCGATTGGTGAATCTTGTATGTATATAAATAGCTGTACAGGGAGAGCTGTTTCAGACTTACTGTTTGATCCCAACAAGTTGTTGTGGCATATCCGGAACAGAGTTGAACGTTTGAGCTTGTCGTTTGCGCCCGACAAGTGTGTAGAGAACTTTGTGACGGAGTTGAACGTTGAGCCTGCCGTTTGATCCCAGCAAGTTTGGAGTGAGCTCTGAGATACAGTCGATGTGGAAACTGCCGTTTGATTCGCGGTGAGTTTGGAGATGAATCTGAGATAGAGTCGAGGTGGAAACTACCGTTCGGTCCCGGCGAGTTTGGAGACAACTCTAAGATAGAGTCGATGTGGAAACTGTCGTTTGATCCCGGTGAGTTTGGAGATGACTCTGCGATAGAATTGAACGTTCAACCTTGCCGTTTGCGTCCGACAAGTTTAGAGAGACAACTCTTCGATTGAGTCGACGTAGAGCTTGTTGTTTGTTCCCAACAAGTTTGGAGAGAACTTTATGACGGAGTTAGATGTCGCCCCTGCTGTTTGCACCCAGCAAGCGTGTAGAGACAACTCTTTGATTGAGTTGGTCCAGAAACTGCTGTTTGATCGTGGCGAGTTTGTGGGGGCAGCTCGTGGCTGAGTTGGCTTAGAGCTCGCTGTTTGATCCCAGCGAGTTTGTGGAGACAACTCTGTGGTAGAATCGATGTAAAAACTGCCATTTGGTCCCGGTGAGTTTGGAGAGGACTTTAAGACAGAGTTGGATGTTGGTTTGTGCCCAGCAAGCGTGTAGAGACAACTCTTTGATTGAGTTGGTCTAGAAACTGCCGTACGACTTCGGAGAGTTTAGAGACAACTCTGAGATAGAGCTGAAGTAGAAACTGCCGTTTGATTCCTGCGAGTTAGTAGGGGAAACTCCGTGATCGAGTTATGTGCTGAACTTGTTGTTTGTTCCCAACAAGCTTAGAGACGACTCTATGACAGAGTTGGATGTTGCACCTGCTGTTTGTGCCCAGCAAGTGTGTAGGGACAAATCCTTGATTGAGTTGGTCCAGAAATTGCCGTTCAACTCCGGCGAGTTTAGAGACAACTCTGAGATAGAGCAGATGTAGAAACTTTCATTTGACCCTGGCGATGTTCGAGACAACTCTGAGATAGAGTTGATGTAGGAACTGCCATTTGGTTTCGACGAGCTTGGAGAGTACTCTATGACAGGGTTGGATGTTACACCTGCTGTTTGCACCCAGCAAGCATATAGAGACAACTCTTTGAGTGAGTTGGTCTAGAAACTGCTGTTTGACTTCGGCAAGTTTAGAGACAACTCTGAGATAGAGCTGATATAGAAACTGCCGTTTGACCCCGGCGAGTTTAGAGAAGACTCTATGACAGAGTAGGATGTTGCGCCTACTGTTTGCGCCCAGCAAGCATGTCGGATACTCTGAGATAGAGTTGTTGCAGAAACCGCCATTTGATCCCAGTGAGTTCAGAGAGAACTCTGAGATAGAGTCGTTGTAGAAACTACCGTTTGATCCTGACGAAGTTTTTAGGGGCAACTCGTGCCTGAGTTGTGTGTTGAATTTGTTGTTTGTTCCCAATAAGCTTTGAGATGGCTCTATGACGGAGTTGGATGTTGCACATGCTGTTTGTGCCCAGCAAGCATGTAGAGACAACCCCTTGATTGAGTTGGTCCAGGAACTGCCGTTTGACTCCGACGAGTTTCGGACAACTTTGAGATGGAGTTGATGCAGAAACTGCCGTTTGATTCCGATGAGTTTGTAGGGAGAGCTATGAGATGCACTTAAGCA
This sequence comes from Hemerocallis citrina, assembly GCA_017893485.1. Lineage (NCBI taxonomy): Eukaryota > Viridiplantae > Streptophyta > Magnoliopsida > Asparagales > Asphodelaceae > Hemerocallis > Hemerocallis citrina. Next base: position 278,822,713 of record CM030360.1, on the reverse strand, counting down.
TGAACTTGTTGTTTGGCCCCGTCAAGTTGTTAGTAGTGCTTGGGCGAAGACCAAGGCATTGGACTCATTATGGGGAGCCAATGGGCATAAAGTGGAACATTGAACTCATTATTTAGAGCCAATGAGTTATGGACGGAGCTCAAGCATAGAGCAAGGTGTCGAACTCATTGTTTGGAGCCAACAAGCTATTTGGTAGAGCTTGAGCGAAGACCAAGGCACTGGACTCATTACGTGGAGCCAACAAGTTGTTGATAGAGCCCAGGCAGAGTGCGGAGCACTAAACCATTTGTTTGGGACCAACGAGTAGTTGATGGAGCTCAAGCGAAGAGCAGTGCGCTGAACTCGTTGTTTGGGACAAACGAGTTGTTAATAGAGCTCAAGCGGCGAGCATAACGGTGAACTCATTGTTTGGAAGAGACGAGTTGTTGATGGAGCTCAAGCGGAGAGCAGAGTGCTGAACTCATTGTTTGGGACAAACGAGTTGTTGATGGAGCTTCAAACGGTGATTAGAGCACTGAACTCGTTGTTTGGGACAAACGAGTTGTTGATGGTGCTCAAGCAGCGAGCATAGCACTGAACTCGTTGTTTGGGACCAACGAATTGCTGATGGAGCTCAAGCGGCGAGTAGAGCTCTGAACTCGTTGTTTGGGACAAATGAGTTGTTAATGGAGCTCAAGCGGCAAGCAGAGTGGTGAACTTGTTGTTTGGAACAGACGAGTTATTGATGGAGCTCAAGCAGAGAGTAGAGCGCTGAACTCGTTGTTTGGGACAAACGAGTTGTTGATGGAGCTTCAAGCAGCGAGCAGAGCACTGAACTTGTTGTTTGGGACAAACGAGTTGTTGATGGAGCTTAAGCGGCGAGCATAGCACTGAACTCATTGTTTGGGACCAACGAGTTACCGATGGAGCTCAAGCAGCGAGCAGAGCGTAAACTCGTTGTTTGGGACAAACGAGTTGTTGATGGAGCTCAAGTGGTGAGCAGAGCGCTGAACTCGTTGTTTGGGATAAACGAGTCGTTGATGGAGCTCAAGCGGTGAGCATAGCACTGAACTCGTTGTTTGGGACAAACGAGTTATTGATGAAGCTCAAGCGGTAAGTAGAGCGGTGAACTCGTTGTTTGGAACAAACAGGTTATTGATGGAGCTCAAGCGGAGAGCAGAGCGCTAAACTCGTTGTTTGGGAAAAATGAGTTGTTGATGGAGCTCAAGTGGCGAGCATAGCAGTGAACTCGTTGTTTGGCACAAACGAGTTATTGATGGAGCTTCAAGTGGCGAGTAGAGCGCTGAACTCATTGTTTGGGACCAACGAGTTGTTGATGGAGCTCAAGCGGCAGGCAGAGCGCTGAACTCGTTGTTTGGGACCAACGAGTTGCCAATGGAGCTCAAGCGGCGAGCGGAGATCGGGGTGTTGGACTCGTTGCTCGGTGTTGACGAGTGGTTGGCCGGAGGAACTTAAGTGGTGCGCAGAGCGCCAAACTCATTTTTAAAGCGAATGAGTTGTGGGTATTCTGAATCTTCTTAGTGTGGAAGTGAAGTCACTTGTGTTTATTCAGCGTTGAAATGATTTCATTCTTCTCTTTACTGACAAGTGGTTGCGTGCATGGAATGAGGTTCCCCGGGATACTGAGCCTGCCCTCCTTCATGATACGTACGCTGTGCTTGACTGAGTTGGAACTCTCCTGTTTGCACGACGATTCAAACGAGACGAAGTTGGAGGCTGCTCAAGTGAAGGTGGTCGAATAAACCTGGAGTTTTCTTGTCTAAGGAAGACTTGTCTTGAATATCATTATCAAGAGTTGAGGCGGCCCTATGGAGCGATTAACTGGTAGGAGGCCGGCGAGGAGTTTTGTTTCTCTTAGGTAGAGCATCTCTCCAGTGTGTATAGCTGGAAGAACAGCTTTCATGACAGTTTGCTGCATAGCATTTGCAGGACTTTTGGTAGCGATTTCTACACGTGAAATGTGAACTCATTGTAACTTTGTTGTTGTAATGAGACTTGTACTTTGTGGAATGAGAAGTCTTCTACATGCCGGTGTCTTGTCCTGTGATACATCGTCTTGGGGGTTGGCTAGTCGTTTGAGCTGCTCTTGGGAGAGTTAGGCTTTGGACTAGCCATTTTGCATTTGCAGACTCCTGTAGTGCTACTGGATCTGAACATATGAGTTGGTGATAGTTCTGTGACTTGCGGGATTCATTTCACATGCTTGATCCTTGTTGTCATGGTTGAGGTGTCATCGACAGGTTCTCTGTCGCTAAATAACATGGCCTCAAGTCTGTTGCGTATAGCTTAGAGAGCCGTCGATGGTATATGACAGAGTGTAGCATTGTTTCGTCTTGAACCCAGCTAGTTGTAGGGACAACTCTGAAGGAGATTTATTTTCCAAACTTGTTGTATGGGGCCTCTGACAGATTGTGAGAGTCACATCGAATGGAGAGTTGAACCCCAAGTGCGGCTTTTTACAAGTGTTGCTAGGGTAACCTCGATCCATGATTTTGGACCTATTAATCTGTTGTTGCGGAAATTTAACTAGTTGTAGGAACAGATCGAATGACGAGTTGAACTCTGAACGTGTGTCATTACAGGTTGCGAGAGTAACTCTGAACCATGAACATGGATTCTAAACTTGTTAGTTTAAGTATTAACAGGTTGCAGGAGCAGCTCGAATGGTAAAACGCACTCTGAACTTGCTTCTTTGCAAATTGACAGGGTCTCTTTTGAACCATGAACTGGAATCCGAATCGATCGTCGAGGTTTTGACGGATTGCAGGAGCAGATCGAATAGCGGAGTGCACTGTGAATTTGTGTTATTGCAAATTGTTTAGAGTCCCTGTGAGCCATGGGTATGGACTCCAAATCCGTCTTACGGGGAGACTCGCAACTAGTGTTTGGTATTGCTTAAGTGTTTAAGTGTGGCACTCAACTTGTTGTTTCCGAGCCTCCAGGGAAGTTCAACTAGTTGCAGGAATAGATCGATTGGTGAATTGTGTTCTAAGCATGCGAGGTTGCATGCCATAACTCCCGACTTCTGGATTCCGAACTTGCGTTGTAGAAAGCTTGTAACGAGTGTTTAGCGCCACTTTGAATGTAAGTTAGGCATGTAGCTTGTTGTTTGCTTTGATGAATTAACAGGTTGTAGGATCAGATCGAATGGCGAAGCACACTTTTGAACTTGTTTCATTGTAAATTGCTGTAGTAGCTTCGCACTATGGATGCGGGATTCGAACCCGTCTTGTAGGAAGTTTTTAACAATTTTCTGGTGCCATTTTTGTGTACAAGTTTGGCACCCAACTCGTTGTACTTCATAAGGTGTTCTACTTTTCAAGTCCCTGCTGATATCTCCTTGCCCTCCGGGTCTTCAAGTTGTTGAGCCGTCAGACGAACAACTTGGTAGACCTTGCCTGGACTTGCCTGTTTTGGAGGGAGCCCCCCATTATTTTTCATAGTGAAAGATAAATCTTTCGATGCACCAATGTGTTTCAGGCATGACTATTTGTCTCCGTTGAATAAGTGGAGTGGCTTCGGGCGAGGGATTCAGGTTTATTATGGTGTCATGATGGGAACTAGTTTGGACCCGGTGAAAGATGATGTAGCGGGTTTGGAAGTTCTTGGTAGAGTTGGTTAGGGCAGAGGCTTCAAGCTCGTTTACAGTTTTGGAGTTATTGTGATTATTTTCTGGCAGTAGCTCCATGGCGTCGAGGGGGAGAATGGAGCCCCCCATTGTAGCGGTGTAGCATGTTCGTGCCGCCACTTGGATTCCTACAGCTTGGCCTAGGCCAACTGTTGTTGGGAACTTTGTTTTCGTGTGAAATGCAAAGGCAATTGCATGGAATACCACCCAGCCTAGACGACCGAATATGGCATTGTATGCAGCTTTGACATCGACTACCATAGAGTCCAGTACTTCCATTTGAATAGCGGGGGCTTTTCCTGCTGTTACGTTGAGTGTGACAATTTCCTCGACTTAGACAAGTGCACCAGAGAAGTCATGAGGTGTATAACCGGCTAGCTTGAGGCGGTCTCGGGAGAGCTTGAGAGCCTCAAATGTAGCCATGAAGAGGTTGTTTACTGAGCTGCCATTGTCCACGGGGATGCGGCATACCTCATGATATATCATGCAAAGGTTTATGACCAATGCGTTGCGATGAGGTGTTTGGACGCCTTCTAAGTCCTTGTGAGAGAAAGATGTCAGGACCCCGGTGAGTTTGGCAGGCAGAGTGTTATCTATGGAGTTGAATTTGCTGACGAAAGCTTTGCAGGAGGAGTTGGAATCTCTCCCCATCGGGTTTTCATAAATGGAATGGAGGACGGTCATGTGTTCAGAGTCTTGCGACTCGCATGGCCTCTGTTGATGCTTATCTGCCCCCCAGGACAAAGAATTTTTGGCATCGTTGTCTTTCTGAACGAAGTTGGAGAGATATCCCCTGCAAACCAGGGCTTCCAGTTCTTCATTATGGGCTCGACAGTTATAAGTAGTGTGTCCTTGATCTTTGTGAAATGTGTACTACTTATTTCTGTCTTTTCTTCTGCTAGACGTTGACATCGTGGGCGGAGGACGGATTATTCCGTCCTTCTCCACGTCCATAAAGATGACTGATATGCTTGCATTGAGAAGAGCGAACTTGTCAAAGCGTGGCGCTAGAGTTGGACGGCGTGAACTTGCAACGTTTTTCTGAAACTTCCTGAGTTCTTCCTCGCTTGTGTTCTTCCGTTTGTTCCCGGAAGATGAATCATTCTCACCTTGAGTATAGAGAGCTTCCTCGACCCTGTACCTGTCACTCCTTCCCAAGAGCTTAGTGACATCTTTGGGAGGCCTTTTTGCGAGGGAGGTTTTCAGGTCTTTGTTAGTGACGCTGTGGCGAAAAGCTGTATTTGCGACTGAAGTGTTCAAGGCAGAAATTAGCCTTGCTTCAGTAGTAACATGCTTGACAAAGTCTTGCGGCGAAAGAGCTACAGTTGCGACTGAAGTGTTCAAGGCGTAAATTGACCTTGCTTCAGTTGTAAAATGCTTGACGAAGTCCTTTAGCAGTTCTCCATCTTTTTTGCTTCAGTTCTAGTACGGAGACACTGGTATTTTCAGCTCTCTGACTAGTAACGAAGTGTGCAATGAAGAGTTCCTCGAGCTGATCGAAAGAAAATGTGGATTCGGGTTTCAGACGTGAATACCATTCCTTAGCTGATCCTTTCAGTGTAGCGGAAAATGTCCGACACATGAGTGCATCGGTGGCATTATAGAACATCATAAGTGTTTTAAAGCTCTCGATGTGGTCCGTCGGGTCTGATTCCCCATTGTAGGATCCGAATTGAGGAGCTTTGAAGTTCCTTGGAACGGGTGCATCGAGGATGGTTTTGCTGAAGGAACGCTGATTAGGGTGGTAGGCCCTGTTGAACCAGTTTCTCTCATTCTTCATCTGTTCTACGCGATCTTCTACTTCTTGGACACGACGAAGGACTTGGTCGTCCTTCTTTTGGGATCCAGTTGAAGCATTGTGAACTGAGATGCAGTCGTACTGAGGACATTGTTCAGGACGGTTTTGTTAGGAGCCCCCCGATGCCTCCCCGTTGCAAGGAGCGTGATTGGGCTGTCGGGGCGACTGTTAAGGAGGAATTTTATCTTCCATAGGAGGAGCTGGTTGACGAAGAGTGGTAGTGCGACGGCCGGAGGCCGCCCCTTTACCTCTTAGTCATTGTGGCATGGTAATAAGTCTTACTTGTGTAGTTTTTCCACAGACGGAGCCAATCTGTTGCTGCTTATTTCGGTGTGGGAGCAAACAGATAGTGAGTTCATACTTAGAGGAAACTACTAAAGTCAAACCTGCGCCTCGCCCGTTAAAAGAGGTTAGAGCTCCTGAGATTGAATCTGGATCGTTGATTGACCTTCTGTGATCTGAAATCGACGGTTGTTGATGCGGCCGATGGACCTACAAAACGTCTGAAACACCGGGGGGTGGCCCCCGGCGACAGACCCTCCGATGCTCAAGTCAGAACCAGAAAGAGAGAAAGTATGAGAGTAAAACTGGTGAATTTTTTATTACCTGGAGACTGAGGATCGGATGGGGAGGAGTATTTATAGGCCTGAGAGACATTCTAGAAGCCGAATCGTGACCGTTGGATCTTTCATGTCTCCCCCCTAAAGAGATAAGATATCATTGTGAGGGGATAAGAGATGAGACTCCTAACCATCATGGGCTGGGTGTCTCTCTTAGTGGGCCTAGTCTGTCACTTTTTATGGGCATGAGAGAATCCCATGTTTTGGAGTGTGCCCAGTCCTTAAAATAGGTCTGTGATGGCTAATCTGCCTGTAGATGCTTTGAGATCCGTGCAGGGATCGTACGACTCTGTGCTGCGATTTTTACCATCATCACCTAGGGTTTGCCACGTCTTCTTATTCATCCTTGTAGTTTGATATATTTTGTTAACATATGTACATGGTCTTTTTCGACTAAAAAATATACATGAATTTCAAAATTTTGCATCTTGAATTTTTCTCTTTAACTTTGTTTCTTATTTTGATGCTTAGGATTATATTTAAGAAGAACGTTTTTATTTTATTTATATTTAAAGGTTACCATATATTATAGTATCATGAAGTGAGAGAAAAACAAGGAAATTTATAAAAATCTGCTTTAAGAATTGTACGGGGACTAATGGATGAATGACAGCTTGACCATATATATTGAAATTGATTTATTTTGTACCTTCAATGATATAATTATGAGATCTGACCACCCTTCGCCTCCTTCTCCCATCCTTCTTTCATTAATATTGTTCAACTCTTCCAGTGCTTCAGATTCAGATCCCCAGTTTCCTCTCCTCCCTTTTCTTGGCGATCCTGCCTATCCCTCTCGGAGTTTCGTTCCGAGCTTTTCGACGCCTCCAGAGCTTGTGATGTGTCCTGGTTCTCGCGCAGCGAAGCTTGGGGGCTTCCTTGCCCTCTTTCCTTCCTCAGTTGTTCGTGGTTCTCTCGTCGTTGCATTCGTGGTTCTCCCATCGTCGCGCCTCCCTCCAGTGGCGCCCTATCTCCGGCCACTCTCCAGTTAACCCCTTCACGGTGAGTTTCCCTCCAGTGCCACCCCATCTCCCGCAGCTATCCAAGCATTACCTTTTAACCCTTCACTGTGAGTTTTACTATTTTAATTGTTTAGCGTTATTTTCTGGTAGAGTTCTTTCGGGTGTGTCGTTGGGGCTTACTAGTGCCTTGCTGTTCATAGTGAATTCTGTATCGGTTTCTCTGTGCTGAGGTACTTTCGGGTTGACCTATTGTTTTTTCTTGTAATTGTTCTTCCCTTCCCCCTGCAGCTCAGTACCGTCAGTGATTATTTCAGCTCCTAGCTGTTTCCTGAGCAAGAGTTTGCTCAAGTTCTGTTAGTTCGGTTATTCTTCTCTGATTCAATTTTATCTCCTTTCTTTTTCTCTCTATTTGGAGGGTGCTGTTGCCCCTCCTAGAGCGGCGCTGGTTTGTTCTTTGGTGGTGGTGTTTTGGTGAGTTTGGATTTGTACTTTATTTGGTACTATTGTCCTGTGCCTATCCTCTGTTGGTGTATTGCTTTGAGGCAATGTTGGGCTGGCTTCCACCATGAATCTCATCAAGCCGGAAGCTAGATCTAACAGTTTAGTAACAGTTCAGGAATTGAAGAGTGATTTGTCTTCTCCGCTTTTGACTAACACCTATCTTTCTCGGTGCTCTCCCATCTTCACTATTTCCCCTTCTTCTTGTAGGTCCGACCCTCATCCGGTTTGTTTCAGGTGCCTCCTCCATGGGCATTTTAAACGTGAGTGTGTGAATAAAATGAAGTGCTTTTTCTGTGATAAGTTTGGTCACTCGCGCAGTCGATGCTTTTCCCTTAAAAAACTCCTTGGATTTCCCAGAGACCATCCCTTACTGGCCAAACTTCTTTCCTTTCTTAACAACCCCCTCTTAAAACGCAAGCTTCATGCTTGCTTGGCTAGAAAGTTCAGTCTTGAAACTAGAAAGGATTTCGACTCCTCTGCAGTTGTTCCTTTGCCAGCTATGAACTTCACTATTTCTTCCTCTGCTTATAGTGATTCTCATGCTACTATTCAACCTCCTAATATTGCTAACCGTTTTAAGGATCGTAAGGTTTATACTAAACTTGTCTCCTGCCCTCGTTTGGGTTCTTACAAGGCTCGTCCCCATTCTATTTTGGGGGCACTTTCGTTGAGTTTGAGTCTGGATAAAAATTCTGGTTTGTTTAAATCCTTTGTCTCTTGTCATTCTTGGTCTCATAGTGTGATGGGGCACGCTCTGCACCGCCGCATTTCAGACCCTCAAGTTCCTTCTGACAATGCTATTGTTTATTTTAAGGCTCCTTCTTTATTTTATAATTCTCATTGTTCTTTGAAGATTTCTTCTCCCAAACGTTCTACATTCTACTTTCATTTTTCAGGATGCATATTCTCATTGTATTAACATTTATGGGTTCAATCTTGGCTCAATCATCTCCTGATGGAGGTTATGCATATCCTGCACTCTTTTTCCCTTAAATCTTCTCCGTTTCTTGATGACTCTTCTTTCTCCCGTTGTTCCTATCATACGAAATCCACCCCAATATCCTCTTCGGTTCCTCCCAGTTTTCTCTTTACCCCTTCCTGCCTCATCAAAGACGAAGCTAGATTGTTTGACCCTGCCGCAATTTCGTCCTCGTTGGTGAAGGTTGTCCCTCCTCCCGTTAAGCGGAAAATACAATAAGAAAGTCTTTAATAATTTGCAAATTCGTGTGAGTGCTCGTATTCTTTCTAGGAAAGCAGCTTCTGTGTCAGCTCATCAGCTTGTGCATAGTTGAGTTTTGGCTTCTCTTTGCCATCCTCGGTGTAGGCAGTCAGGCTTGTCATTTTTGTGCCGCTAGAGTTCTCATGGGCTGCTGGTGGAGCTTGATGTCTTCGTGTGGGGAGGTTTGGCCTCCTGTTTCATGGCTCAGTCTCTTGGTTCTGATCCACATTTGGGTGCAGCAGGATTGGTTGGCTCCTTCTGATGCATTGTAATCCTGGGTGATTGCTCCGTCACCCTTTTCGGTGTGATGCTACTGTTGTTTCGCAGATCTCTTGTTTGCGTGCTATTCAGTCGTTTGTTGATTACCTTTTTGTAATCTTCTTTCAGTTTTACAGCTTGTAAAAACTTTGTAATTTTGTCTGTAACTTAACTGTTTTTATTGATTTATATATTTTTTGATGGCTGGAGCCGTTTGGCTCTATCTGATATATCCAAAAAAAAACAATGATATAATTATAAAATATGTAAAATATGAAAAACGTGTTGATATGTATTACAATTTTACAGCCTTTGTCACAAAACTTTTTAATTTTAATAGTTTTATTTTAGGCTAAACATAAAAAAAGTACACAAAGTTTTGGGCCAGTTTTAAAAAAATACACTAAGATTTTTTTGTTTAAAAAACGGACACAAAGTTTCAAAAAGCTCCACCGGGTTAGTTAGGGTTAGGGTTAGTTGGGGGGAGGGGGGGAGGGTATTTAAACATCTGATTAGTTAAGTGATGTTTTTTTAAACACAAATAAAAGATGAATGCGGTTTTTTAAAACACAAATGAAAGATGAAAGTGGTTTTTTTAAACCCTACCCTAACCCAACCTTAACCCTAACCCTAACCCTAACCCTAACTAATCCAGTAGAGTTTTTTGAAACTTTCTGTTTTTTTTTAAACAAAAAAATCTTAGTGTACTTTTTTTTAAACTGGCTCAAAATTTTGTATACTTTTTTTATATTTAGCCTTTATTTTATTATGATACGCCTCTAGTATCAGGACTTAATCAATGGTTTGTTCTTTGGGCTAAATTTTCCTAATTAAAACTTTTTTTCTTGTTTCTCTTGGGGTTTTGGTTCTGTTTTTATGTAGTTGGGTATGATTTTGGTTATTTCTCATATATTTATAAAGCACAGTGGCCATACTCTATCATTTCTTTTAGGAAAAATCATTTCTTACAATTTGTGAGGAGGTCTTAAACTTTCTAGTAACGCCTCAAGTATTTAATGTCTCATCTTTGTGGTGCAAGTAGGTATTCGAGTGGGTGCTTAGGGTTTGCCATGTCTTCTTATTCATCCTTATAGTTTGATATATGTTGTTAACATATGTACATGGAGTCCTTTTTTTTTACTCAAAATGTATTGAATCTTAATTTGACAAAGCTTTTGTTTATTATATGTGTATTTGCTTATATAATTGAAACTCTTTCGTTGAAAATTAGTAGGTGTTGATCTCTTGTGGAAACAAATGTCATAAATGAGCCTGCATAGTTGACTTAACCGTCCATAGTTTTACTTTGTTTAATCCAATATTTTTTTGTCAAGTGTTTATGTTTCTCTTTGTTTCCTTTGTGGCACACATTCTTTTCTGAGGAAACATTCGTTGCGGCTCACTTTTTTAACTTACTTTTGATTTCGACGTGGGCGTTTGTAAGTTGTAATTACCGGACAATGCTAGCTGCCATTTGGGACAATCGAGTTTTTTTTTTTTTTTTTTTTTTTTTTTTTTGATTATACTGGGTATCCATCTCCCTCTATGGTCAGACTAATCCCAGTCCCGTGGCGAGGCTCTCTGAACAGAGGGTTTATGCACTATCCTTTTTGGATAGAGGTCACTGGCCACGCAGAGGTATTTAATCCCCATCTATGGGAACCATAGGGTTCGAACCTGGGACCTTGGAGGAGCACACTCCAAGTCCCATCGCTCTTACCACTAGGCCACTTGCGGTGGTTTGGGACAATCGAGTTATCATATACTTTCACCTCTAAAGTTAAGCTGCTTAATCTTGATCACTTATTTTTTTTTTTTATTTTTTTAACGAAAACTACTTGACTTTTTGCCTTTTTGGCTTAGAAAATTTCACTTCATACAGCTCTTTGTTCGTTCTCCTAAACAAAGTAGTTTAAATTTTTTTCTTCATTTGAGTATCATCACTTTTGTCCCTTCTTCCACTATATGTTCCAAAGAGCAATTAAGACAAAGTTGTTCACCTTTGAGGATCCAAATTTGCTCGAGCCCAATTTGAAAACCGGACTTCGGAGTAGAGACCAGGATAAATGCCCATTTTCCAGCATTTGATCATCACCATTGATCACTCAATAAGCTCATTGCAAAGCCGATAACTCAAGTTGACTGTATTAATTAATTAAGCTACCTTAGTGTTTTTTAAGAAAATAGTGACCTAGGTCACATATTTCATTAATGAAAAATTAACGAAACTACAAAAAAACCATATTACAAGTTTAAAGTTCAACCGAGCACTAGCGTCTCAAACTACAAGTAGATCATTACATCACAATACGAAAAGAAAATAACAAACTAGAGATCTGCTACCCATACACAAACCCTTACAACATATAATCCCCAACAACATCAAAAAAGTCAAGATCAAGGGTTGAAGAAGGTGAAGGGTTGAAGAAGGTGGGGTCTATTTATAACAAACTATTAGAGCATCAACAGTCCCTGTGTGCTATAAAATGCATATATGAATACTATAGCAAAAAATGCACTGTAGCCGTGTCTTATTCTGTCATTTTTTACCTTTTCGCTACAGAACATTATATTTGAGATAAGATATAGCAATATGCATATTATAGCGGAAGAAATATGATGTTTTGTCTAAATTATTTTATAATATTTTTAATCAATCGGACAAAACATCATATTTCTTTTGATGAAAATAGAGAATTTTTTTTATAATAATCTCTGAGAATAAAGTTGATTTTTTAGTTTTAATTAGTTATATATTTAGTTACATAATTAATTAGTTAATTTGTTTAATGGAGTGTTTTGTTAGATAATTTGTTAAATAATTATATAGGTAACTAAGTTTAGTTACATAATTAGTGATTAATTAGTAAGTTTATTATCTAAACAGTGAGACGAGCCAAACACCATGTTTGTCTCGCTGTGGGTCCCACCCAAAAATATTTAAAAATATTAAATAATTAAAATAAATATTTAAATATTTAAAAAACCTATAAAAAAATGGTAAGAATTTAGATGTACGTTAAATTTTTCGTCTACTTTGTTATATTTTGTCACTGCAGCAAAATAGTAAATTGTTATTTTTAAATCCACATATGTGCATTTTATAGTATGTACGACCAACATAAATAAATGTAATGAGAGCATCCACTATGGTCGGCTATTTATCTAAAAAATGCAAAATATAGGAAATTTTACGCCACTACGGTCTGCTATAAACCTAGTTTATAGCAGAGTAGTGAACAGGAGTCGGCCATATATAGCAGGGCAGAATAGCATTTGGAAATTATAGAAGACGGTAAACGATCTTCCGTCTATCAAAAATTTTGATTTCTTTGGAATTAAAAAATCGAATAGATGGCAGAAGATCTTCCGTCTTTATATTTATTTAATTATTTTTTAAAAAAATTGAAAGAGAACTTCCGTCCCTTTCATTTTTTTTTCCTTTTTTTTTCATCCTTTTCTTTTTTTGTCCTTTTCCTAAAAGACAAAAAAAAATAAAAATAATAAAAAAAAATAAAAATGACAAACGGAAGATGAAGATCCGGCTGAGTAGTTTTAAAAACATTTTTAAAAAAATTAAAAAACCTAGACGGAAGATCTTCTTCCGGCTGGGTTATTTTTTACAGCAAATGAGAGCAGACGGAGGATCTTCTTCTATCTATATATTTTACTATTTTTTTTGTGTGCAAATTATAGCTTTCACCATAGTGGCGGAAGAATATCTATGCTAAAAGCAAATTTGCATATATCCAAAATATAGTTCGAACCATAGTGGATGCTCTGAAAGGTAGTGAAGAAGCCACATGGCCTAATCTCCATTATTGAACTATAATGGATGAGTTAGTGGAACTGCTTTCCGTCTTAAGATGATGATTGATGATGATTGCACAACATAGAAAGGCTAATCTAAGCTTCTCTCTTAGAGTCTTAATCATATATATATGCCTAGAACTAAAGCTATAGTTAATTGGAAAAAGACTTTCAATGTATAATGTTGACATATTTCAGTCCAATTCAAAAGTTCGACATTGCTTTCACAATCACTTTAATTTCAATGGATATATCTTCTTTTCTTTCGGATGCTTTAGACTTCAAATGTTGGTGAGCTGTTTAGTTCCTTTCCTTCAATGATCAGCTTTGATTTACTTACACCCGTTTCTTTTAATCAACAAGTTCACATTTGTACTTGTTCCCCCCTCCCCGCCCCCAACAAAATTGTATTTTTTAATGTGTACTGTACTTCATTTCGATAAAATGAGTTCTAACCTCAACGGTGAAACCCTAAATATTGCACCTCTCTGGGCCAAAAAGGAACTTAAACATTGCTGGTCCTTTTTTTTTTTTTTTTTTTTTGCAAATTAGAAAATTTACAACTCGTAAACATTATCTACTACACACAAACCACACAAATCAAATGGAAAATTACAAACAAATCTTAAATTCTCATTGAATCTATGACCCCTCACCGCCATGTGATCAACAACAATATTAAACTTATATATGTAATAACTTCAATCGTTTTCTTATTTCAAGTTCTAAAGATGTGAATTCTTATTAGTATTTTGATTTTGCTATTTCTTCTCATATATGTTCTGAGAGTACAATATTTTTTACTTACAAAGTTTATAACATGTCGTTCTTTAATAACGGGAGAGTTGTGACATTGTGGGTAGAGACAGTTGAGTTGAAGATGTCAGATTGGAAGTGATTGACATATTTGTAGAAGATCATGCATGTTCCTAATTTGTTAAAGATGAACTTAATATCTTTGGAAACTCTGGAAGTATAGAATTGTAGTACACAGCTCGATATGGAATTTTATCAATTTGAAAATCTCGTCATACGGTGATGAAGGGAAGAAGGGGTGTTTGTTGGGGAATTCTGGATCGAATCTGCTGAGTTTAACGACTCGAGTCAATCAACAAACCACCAAGCAAAATAGTAGATCATACCAAACACACCAAAGCACACAAATTTATCCCGGTATGGCTTTCACTTAATCCGGGGGAGAAAGAACTGATATGTTATTGAACTAGAGAAAGATACAAGGAATATAACTCCTCACCACGAATATGTAATACCCCAGATTTGTAGCGAACAGTCGACTGGTCGATTGTTCAGTTGACTGGTCTGCGTAGTTGGGCCAGATTTGGGCCAGATTTGGTTGAGACGAATTTGAGAAGAATTTGAGGAATTTAGTCCCACATGGAAAGTTTGCAAGAATAATTTGAGTATAAATATAATTGCCTATGATCAAGAGTCACCTAATTGGTTAACCACCTTTTGAGAGGCAGCCTGTGGTGGGCAGTTGTACTACATAGTATCTAATTTGTCTTCTAAAAATATTAAAATTGTCTGAGTATTGGGGCGGGGCGTTACAAAATGGTATCAGAGCCGACTTTCGACACCGGGTGTAGTAGATGTCAGTAAGATCTGCGGTGCTGAGAGTCATTGATCTCCGGGATCGGGTATATTCTGCGGTATTGAGAGTCACAGGTAGTGATTGATAGCCGGGTATCCGATCTGCAGTGTTGAGAGTGGTTGATCTTCGGGATCGACTATACTACATCGGCTAGAAAGGGCGGATCCTACACTAGATGTGTGCCCTGTACTCAGCGAGGACGCTAATTTCTAAGGTGGGGTGTATGTAATACCCCAGATTTGTAGCGAACAGTCGACTGGTCGATTGTTCAGTTGACTGGTCTGCGTAGTTGGGCCAGATTTGGGCCAGATTTGGTTGAGACGGATTTGAGAAGAATTTGAGGAATTTAGTTCCACATGGGAAGTTTGCAAGAATAATTTGAGTATAAATATAATTGCCTATGATCAAGAGTCACCTAATTGGTTAACCACCTTTTGAGAGGCAGCCTGTGGTGGGCAGTTGTACTACATAGTATCTAATTTGTCTTCTAAAAATATTAAAATTATCTGAGTATTGGGGCGGGGCATTACATATATATAAGGCAACGGCAGGGACCATAAAGAGAAATTAGGGTTAGGTCTCCTAACGAATCTGGGTATCCCGTGTTCAGCCCGTACACACAACCCAGGCCCATTAACAATAGCTCGGTCCACTAAAGAGCTATTGTTGCACTACCTTCCTAATCCCAAATTATATTTATGGGCTCTTTTTATTATATGCTCGTTGAGCTCCCCATGTTAAGATATGGAATGTCCGTCGATCAAATTAAGTTACCAACAACTATATTGATCAACATCTTTTATCCTTAAGTAGTACCACTCAACTTTATTTGTCATGTCGGATGTAATCCACCTGCAGGGTTTACATGACAATCCTTATGAGTTCCTTAAGGGGACATCATCAACCCGACGTATCGGGACATGGATTCCTTTTACAATCAACAGCCCATCATACATACAATGCTAAAACCCTATTCATAGAGGTTGTTGGTCCATAATGAATCTCACTCTTTTATGAGTCAAAGTAATGCACACTGCATATACATGTCTGTTATTATATCTGGATTAAGAACATAAGCATCCATAATAACAGAGGTGTTTGTTCTCTTTTATAGTCAGTACAAAGAGAGTTTTATGTAATACCCTGTATTTCAAAAATAATATATATATAAGATTTGAAAAAAATATTTGATATTTGGTCCTATAGAATGTTCTATAGGGGATTTATAATAATCCGGTTTGAAAGAAAAAGTATGGCCCACGGTTTGAAAAAAGTGAGATTTGAAAGCTTCTGTTGTGATTGGATTTGTTGAGAATTATTCCCTTCACGATGACGTGGAAGGGAGGGATTTGTGTGGGCCGGCTTTGATTAAGAAAGATTTAATGGGTTGGTTGATTATGTATGTTAAGATATGATTTGGAATTGGCATAGGATGCTCACGGTAATTGAGAAGGAATTTGGGATTGATAGTCCCATATTGGAAATGCACAAAAATAATTTGAGTATAAATATAATTAGCCAATGATCAAGAGTCACCTAATTGGTTAACCACCTTTTGAGAGGCAGCCTGTGGTGGGCAGTTGTACTACATAGTATTTATAATTTGTCTGAGTATTGGGGCGGGGCGTTACAAATGGTATCAGAGCCGACTTTCGACACCGGGTGTAGAAGAGGGCCTCAGTATGATCTACGGTGTGAGATAGTCCCCGGAATTATCACGATAATTACTTGTGGTGTGGGACTAGTCTCCGGAATTATCGGGATCGAGGACGACGCTACATCGGCTAGAAAGGCGGATCCTACATTAGATGTGTGCCCTGTACTCAGCGAGGACGCTGATTTCTAAAGGTGGGGTGTATGTAATACCCCGTATTTCAGAAATAATATATATATAAGATTTGAAAAAAATATTTGAGATTTGGTCCTATAGAATGTTCTATAGGGGATTTATAATAATCCGGTTTGAAAGAAAAAGTATGGCCCACGGTTTGAAAAAAGTGAGATTTGAAAGCTTCTATTGTGATTGGATTTATTGAGAATTATTCCCTTCACGATGACGTGGAAGGGAGGGATTTGTGTGGGCCGGCTTTGATTAAGAAAGATTTAATGGGTTGGTTGATTATGTATGTTAAGATATGATTTGGAATTGGCATAGGATGCTCACGGTAATTGAGAAGGAATTTGGGATTGATAGTCCCATATTGGAAATGCACAAAAATAATTTGAGTATAAATATAATTAGCCAATGATCAAGAGTCACCTAATTGGTTAACCACCTTTTGAGAGGCAGCTGTGGTGGGCAGTTGTACTACATAGTATTTATAATTTGTCTGAGTATGGGGGCGGGGCATTACAGAACATACCTCTCTTTAAAGCCTACTGGAATTACTTGCTGATTACAATAGAGAACAAACTCTACCTCTCAGATGAAGTACTCTCTATTGTATTCTGCGCTCTCTAGTTATATCTTCAAGGGGAGCCGTTATAATGATATATACAGAACTAAAGCAACTCTAGGTTTAATCTTGATACAATAGTCTTTTGATATTCCTGAAGAAGTCACCATACAATTAGAGTCGTATGAACTAACCTGAAGATGAGAACTGGGCTTCACAAATTCAGCCTAAAAGTCCAAGCTGGCTGCATGCCGTCCTGGACGATCGACTGCTCGTATAGGGCCGTCGACCGACCCTGGCTCCGCCCCAAACAGAGCGCATAGCAGTCGACCACTCAATATGCGGTTGACTGCATTGCGTTGCCTGGTTGCTGCTCGACTTCTTCTCTTCTTCGATTCCTCGCTTCGAACCTTCTACTTGTCTCATCGTCTTCTTATCAAACCAAAGTAGTATGCAAGATATTAAACCCAACAGTGTTCAGCACAACCTCTATAAGTTGAGCAGTTCAACGCATTGCACTACCTGGCTGCTACCCGACTTCTTCTCTTCTTCAATTCCTCGTTTCGAACCTTCAACTTGTCTCATCGTCTTCTTATCAAACCAAAGTAGTATGAAAGATGTTAAACTCAACAGTATTCAACACAACCTCTAAAATCTTTATAGGAAAGGAAAAACTAGATCGAGTGTTTTAAAGCCCAACATTCCTAAAGCATATATTCCACCACTATTAGAATCATTGAAGCGAGATCACGACGTTCGAATATCATCGGGAGGTGAAGGTAGCCTCGAGGTAGGTGGAGTTCTTGCGGAAGATGCCATCTCCATGGTAACACCTACTGAGCAATGTCATTGAGAGGAAATACAATTGGAGAAATAACAAATGGTGATAATTTGACTAACAGACGAAGCCACTAAATTGTGTTGTTTACAGGCAAAGAAAGTGAAGAGTCTAGAAGCAATAAATTAAACAGTACGAAAGCACTTCATATGAAATCCAATGTGGAGATTTTTAGGGTTTATGGCTTTCATACTTAGTCATGCATGAGTAGAATTGAAGAGGAGGAAGCTAAGTGGTAAGAAGAAACAAAGTGAAACTAGTGAAAAAAAGGGGTGTTATTTATTGTCTGGGGGTTGAGGGTTTACTGCCTAAAAGGAGGGTCAACCGCTAATGCTCTCGGATTCGAATTTGCCAACTAGAGGTCGACTGCTGTAACACCCAATAATTTATTTTTAATTAAAAAATGCATTTTTAATTTTTGTACGTATGATGCACGTGCAAATTTTTTCTCATTTTGCTACTATCATTTTACTATTTTTAGCATGCATTAGTTTTAAATAGCCTTCTTTTGATCCATGAACCTATAGAATAAAATCTAGCCCATTAGGAGAGGAGCCCACTAGATAATTAAATAAATTAATTAAGAAATGAGCCCATGTAACAAGCCCACTATTAAAATCACAAATTAAGTTAAGTAAGCATTAATACATGACAAGTTACAAATGTTAGTACACATTTAGAGTTATAGAAATATGTTCATATTTGTTTGTGCATGTGTGCATGCATACACCAATGTATGTAAACCGGTTTTTGGGCTAGGGGGTGGCCGGTTTTGAGAGGGGGAGGAGAAGAGTTGGAGGTTGAGTTTGTGGAGAGTGGGGAAATAAAGAGATGGGGGTTTTAGGAGTTAGGAAAGTGGAGAGTTGTAAAATAAATTTGAAGAGTTATTAGGGTGAGATTTTTACACTTTACACCCTCCCAAAATCCTATAAATAGAGCCCCCATTTCCTACTTTTCTCTTGCACCAAAAACATTATCAAAAGAAAGAAAAGAAAGAAAGAAAAGAAAGAGAGTGAGAGTCCTTTTGCTTGGAGGAATTCCTAGAGAGAGGAAGCCATTGTTAGGAGAGGGAGCTTGCTAGGAGGAGGAGCCATTGCTAGGAGTTTGTCTTGGAGCTAGAAGAAGTGTCCTATCCTTCCCTTCAATTGTTCAAGCTTCAATAAGGTGGGTGATTTCATTATTTTCTAATGTAGGATATGCATGCTAAAAATGAGTATTGCAATGAATAGATAAAATTCATGTTAGTATAAAATGATATGTCATTGTTGTGATTAAGTAGAAAAAGAAAAGATACCATGTTAATTAGAGAGAAAAATTATTGATGTTATGAACCATGTTAATATGTTTGCAAAATTTTGTGTTTATAATATTGTTGACATATAAGAGGAGTTTTGATGTGAAAATTATGAATGAAATTCATGCTAGTAGAATAGGATATGAAAGTAATCTTGTTATGACAAATACCATGATAATTAAAGAAAAGAATTATTTTGTGTATAAACCATGCTAGTAAGTTACAATATTTTGTGCTTACAATAGTGTTGACTACATTATGTTTGATAACTAAGAAAGAAGTAAGAAAGAAATTTTGTTAGTATTTGTAATGTATCGACATATGTATGTTCTAATTTAAAAGAATATAAACTGTTGCATGAAAGAGTATCCATGTTCAAGTGAATACATTAATATTGTTATAAAGTGTAATTTGTGTCAAAGTGAGAATATAACCAATTGTCATGGACACTACACTCTTTTCTTCTGTAAGTTTTAATTTCTTAAAGAAAATCTAAGTTTATGTGGAAAATGAGAAAGACAACTATCTAAATAAGTGAAAATGGTGTCTTAATGAATTGAAAATTTTATTGTTCACTATCTTGTAGATCTAATATCAAGGAAAAGTTTATTTCTAAAATTTTTTAGAAAGCTTTTGATCTTTTGAATAAACAAGTTTCATGGAAAAAGAAACACTTTATGGATAGTTGAACAAAAGAACGTTAGTACTTTTCTAAATAGAAAATACAGACAGACTTACTGGTTAGCCACTGCAAAATAAAGTACTGTTGTGAGAGATCTTGGGTTCAAAATTTGATAGTCTCATTCTTTTTTGTTTTCTTTTATAAAATTCTGAAACCAAAATTGAACTTAAGAGTAATTTGGGTTGGGAATATGACACAAGTCCACTTGGACTAGTTGGCTAGCCGGGTTTGGGTCTGGGCTTTGACTGTGTTTGACCAAGGGGGTTGGGTTTGAAACCCGAGCACCTTCTTGATTTTTTTTAAAACCTCTTTTGCACATATGAAGATTTTAATAAAGGAAATCTTAGAATATAAAGTTTAGTATTAATATAAAAATGAAATGGAAATATTAAGAGATAGTTTCTTGTATATTTTGAAGTGTAAAAAGAAATAAAAAATTTTGAGAATAGAATCATGTGGTGAAAAGTAGTATTCTTGTAAATCGATTTTTTAAGAATAATTACACTTGTATCATGTTTAAGAAATATCTTGTGAATTGAAACATTGTGATAACTTAGATTTGCTGTAACAATCATGTAGTGAAATTGTGTTTGTGAATAAATAAATAGATCACGAATAGTGACAAGAATTGATTATTTTTGTGAACAAGTTGAAAGATGGAATGATCTAGGTTTAAGACATGATTATTAAAGGGTATGTGTACCTATGTTTCTTGTACATGAAAGATTATGATTAAGGATTAGTAAGACCTTGGTTACCGACAATATTGAAAGAAAGAATTGAGGTATGATTTTGAGATATTGTCGTGGGGCGATCTCGTATTTTTGTGAATAAGTCTGGTAGGAGGTAAAACTAATTCTAGGAATGATAACATATTCATGTCTTGAACTAAATGATTAGGCGCACAAGTGAAGATGTAGTAAACCTAAGCAAACGTAAGTGGGGTGCTCTATATAGTCGGTGGTGGATCTCCGTGGCTATAGACCCAGTTGGTGGACTGTGGTTGCTCCATGGGAGGCGGGCTTTTATATTTAAATCCGGGACTATGAGGACGAATCAGCAGTGGACTCCGGGATCTTGAGTAGTCGGGCAGATAGTTTGCCATACTCGAATGTACATACGTATACCGGGGCTAGAGGGTCATGCGGGATGATTCGCACGATGTAGGATCTGTTATAACTGTCAGCGGTGGATTCCGGGGCTGGGATTCAAATTCGTGGAATGATCTAAACCTTGTCTTATTATGGGGTAGTTATCATGGAGAGGGATCGAGCCCTTTATTGTGGAGAACGTAGGCGCTTGCCCTCGGACCTATGTAGTATGGGATGCATATAATCCGAATAAGTGTGCATTAGTGTCATCGTAGTATAAATTGTGTGCATTAGGCATTAAGGCATGATATACACTTACATATTTAGCGTAGTCACAATTTAACACTTTATTGTTCATTCAACTGTTGTGATTTTATTAAAGTAATGAGATCGTTATATGTACGGCATAGAGAGGATAGCCGAGTATAACACTTTCGTCAGTTGTAAGTGACTGACGTGCCCACAACTTGATATGCAGGTAATAGACTATTCATGAAGGAATAAAGCTACTATGATGCAATCGATGATTTGTTTAATAAAGTTGTATAAGTTTTATTCTTGAATATTGTAATCTTTTTTTGCTGTGTAAAACAAATTTGTATTTGAACTCTGATGTTATTGAAAAAGTTTTAATTTCCTTGTAAAATTGTACGAAATGAAGTAAAGATCCTGTGAAATCTCGAATTCGGTCTTATTTGGAATTCGGGGCGTTACAACTGCCAATTTGGGAAGTCGACCAAAAGTGACACTGACAACTATTTTGGGTAAGAATCTTGGGATTTGTTTGAGCCCAAGTTTGTTCTCCAAGTTACATCATACACTTATCGCATGGTTATCACTTCAGACATATCGGACAGTGAACGATCAACACTACAACCTAGGGTTTTATAGATCTTTCTAAATAATTATAATTGCCTCCGTGAGAGGTAGTACTTCATATGAGAATTTTTCACTGTAAACAGTACATTATCTTCTACTGAGGCTTAAGAGATAGATAGATTCTTTGTGAGAATATTGTAATTCTTATGTTGACTCTAGCTAAATAATAGCTCAGTTATTTCTCTCCCAAATTAGATTCGTCGAACCGGAATAAAATGTATTTAAAGTTATGTTTGATGTGGTCCACATTTGCTTGGTTGTTTGTTGTGCCCGGTTGTTGCCTCTCGGTTTACTTTCGTTGTGCCAAATTTCCTAACACTGAAGAAGGTAATAGATTATCAAGCGCCGGTAAATTCCACTTACGAAATGGTGAAATGAGTTAAGAAACCTTCCTCAATGAGTTAATCATATCAGTTGTAGTCGTAAAACCAAGTTTATTTAGAGGGGCACATAAAACCCACATTTCTAAAACGACACTGATATTCAAACAACACCCCACCTCCCAATGAAGACCGTTGCATAAAAAGATCTTTTCCTTTACAAAAAGAACACCTTAATTAAGAGAAATTCTTCAGACACTTAATATCCTGCACTAAGTTAGATAACTCATACTTAGTCGATAGAAACTTTAAAATAAGGACTGGGTTTTACTATATACCGAGCTAAGTCCTTCGCCATTAGACTTTCTTACGAATTGTCAAGGCCTACAAACTTTCTCCCAAGCTATCATGTGAACCTGCTATCACCATTTCACTTAGCCAATAAGAAGCATCAAATTTGCACTGCAACATATCTATGACTGACTTGGGAACCCAACAATATTGTAATTCCCCGAATTTCATACACACAAAAATTCGTGACACACCCAGAATCTTTTACTTCAATTGAGTACATACATAATATAATACAGGAAAATACAGAAATCTTACTACTAGTCCAAACCACTTGGATTGATAAGATGACGGGCTTAGGATGTCACACTTCTATGCTAAGACCTCAGGCACCCTTACCTCCAAAACCAAAATCAGTGGGTTCGTCAGCTTGTGAAGCCGATGGTAAAAATCCCAACAACTTCAACTAACTCTCAAAACAAAGCATAATATAAAAAATGGTTAAATCAATATATATATTAAATTCAAATGGAAAATAGTCAATTATACAATGCCGTATGAGTGAGTGTGGAACTAATTTACTATAGGGTTAAACATATACTTACTATGCTAACTTGCACAATTCAAATATATTCTTTTAATGCACGCTTATTTGGAACGATATACCGCTCATACAATATAGTTTCTGAATGCAAGATACTAGTGTTTCTTCTCATTACAGGGTTCAATCCCTCGCTATGCAATTCCTAAACTCAATTATTTGTACTTCAATGCGTAATCACGTGTAAGTCACACCCCCAGGATATTGGACCTGACAGGCCTACCCCTAGCCTTACACCCCGTGGATTTTCCAGGCGTATCATCAGTCACAAACTCCAGCAAGTCGATCTCCCGTAACTACGAACCTGATTGGTCTACCCCTAGCCCAGGCACCGTGAATTTTTCGAGCGTATCCTCAGTCCCGAACATTCCTAGGAACTGCAGCTCTCAACATGACATGTTCGTCATTGTTTCTGTCATATATTCTTCTAATTTGAAATAGTAATTTAACTTATACAAGATCTAACTGATGCATAATATAATATGGACTTAATGATCCCTATTCCGGACTTACATTTTAAACAAACTGGAATCTTGGTCATAACGTCCATATTTCACTCCTCCCTCGAAGTTTTCTAACTATTACCGGACTCGGACATCGCCTAAGTCACAATCATTCCCTTGGATTTAAGCAAGTCATTGGGATTTACCGGGAGTATCCTCGGTCCCATATATAGAATTCACCATTTGAATATCTAACTCTGTCTTTGAACAGCAACATAGTGGTCTTGCAAAAATCATATAAATTTCAATACTTATCAGAAAAATAAATTTCTTAGTTTCACATGAAACCTAAATGAGCCTACTAAAACATTGTAGTTAATAACATATAAATTTAGCAACAATTATTTTGTCTCAATCCATATGCAAAACAGTAGGTCCAAATTCCAGAAGCCAGGGAAGATGGATCTTCATAGAGAATACTCTGCCTCTCGTTCCTTTTTTGGTCGCTCACTGCTATCCCTTATTGAAACGGCTAACGCCTCTCATTCATGATCTCTAGATTGAAAGTCAGCCCATTAATAAAGGGAAACTGCAGCTCTTATTACTAATAAAAATCACTGAAAATCTCATACTTCATGAAAATTTAATTTTTTAGAATCGAAAGATTAACAAATATACTTCAAATTATTAATTTTGAGTTTTCTCAAAAAACTGCATATAAAATATTAAAATGGTCAAAAATCAAAAGGTATACAAATTTCCAGAACCAAGCCAAAACTGTCAACTAGTCCTAAGTGCGAATTTGTTTAAAATACTAAACAATATCTAAACCTTATCAAACTTTGTGAACATATAATAGACATATACTAGATTCACATACAAAAGTTTCAACTTAAAATTTCATATTTTTGGAGAGAAATAATATTTGGAAGTAAGCATGATATTCAAGGACATTATTATAGAATATGTCATGTTTGCATTCTTAACCATGATAAGTTCCGATTTATTTAAAATACCAAATGACATCCGAAATTCATGAAATTTTGAGGATATATTATAGATATATATGGGATACACATATAAAAAGTTCAACTTCATCAAGATAAAGAGTAATAATTTTTGGAAGTAAATTTAAAACTCAGGATCAAAACAGTACAAATTTCTAGAGCTAAGGCAAAACAGTCGACCAGTCAACAACAATAACAACAACTTGAGTCGGCTACATGAATCCTGGTTTTCCATTTCGGTCGATTTAGCACAATATCTTTTGTAAGATCACAAGCTATCATATCTTTTTTTACCGTTTTCACCCAAGTTAGTTTATGTCTTTCTCTACACTCAATACTTATCAAATCATTCTTTCTAACAGGGGCACTACTAGGTCTACGTGTGACATATCCAAATCACCCGAGACGATTCTCTCTTAACTTAT
Source organism: Hemerocallis citrina (assembly GCA_017893485.1). Taxonomy (NCBI): domain Eukaryota; kingdom Viridiplantae; phylum Streptophyta; class Magnoliopsida; order Asparagales; family Asphodelaceae; genus Hemerocallis; species Hemerocallis citrina. Next base: position 278,798,038 of record CM030360.1, on the reverse strand, counting down.
CTTGGATTGGAGCTACCTTTAGCATGTCTCGTATATGCTCGTTTCTAATTCTATCCTTCCTTATTTTACCACACATCCATCTTAGCATCCTCATCTCCGCTACATTCAGTTTTTGGACATGTTGTTTCTTTGTTGACCAATACTCTACTTCATACATCATTGCTGGTCTAACAGTTGTCCTATAAAAGTTTTCCTTCAACTTCAAAGATATATGTTTTCACACAAAACACCACTGGCACGTCTCCACTTAAGCCACCCTGCTCGGTAACTATGTATAACATCTTTACAAATCTTTCCATTTGCTTTGTATAATCAAGCATAAATATCGAAAATGGTCTCTCTTAGGTATGTCTTGGCCATCAAGCTTCACTACTTCATCAGTTGTGTTCCGAATATCACTAAAATTACACTCCATATACTTTATTTTAGTTCTGCTTGTCCTAAAGCCTCTAGCTTTCAAAGTTTCTCTCCACAATTCTAATTTAGCATTGACTTCTGCTCTAGTCTCGTCCACTAAGACGATGTCATCGGCAAAAAGCATACAATAAGGCACCTCATCTTGTATGCCTCGCGTCAATTCATCCATAACCAAAGTAAAGAGATAGGGGCTTAAAGCCGAACCTTAGTGTAAACCTACTGTAATAGGAAAATCGCTGGTCTCTCCTGTGCTTGTTCTAATTGTGGTCGTTGCCCCTTCATACATATCCTTAATTACCTCAATATATCGAATAGTTACTCTTTTATTATTTAACACCCACCATACTATGTCTCTAGCGACTTTATCAAATGTTTTTCTAGCTAGATCTATAAAAATCATATGTAGATATTTCTTATTCTTCCTATATTTTTCCATAAGTTTTCTCAGTACATAAATTGCTTCCATTATTGATCTCCCATGTTTAAACTCAAACTGATTCTCAGACACTGTAGTTTCTAGTCTCGATCTATGTTCGATCACTCTCTTCCAAATTTTTATCGTATGACTCATTAATTTAATTCCTTGGTAGTTTGAGAAACATTCTATATCTCCTTTATTTTTATATATAGGTACTAAAATACTCTTTCTCCATTCATCGAGCATCTTCTTAGTCTTCAAAATTTTATTAAATAATTTTGTTAGCCAACCCACTCCTACATCCCTAAGACACTTCCAAACTTCAATGGGTATATCATCCGGTCCTAAATCTTTTCTTATTTTCATCATTCCTAGAGCATTTTGAACCTTCGATGTCCTAATTCTACAGAAAAATATATGCTCTCGACTCTCCCTCGATTCCTCTATGTTTAAGTTGCCCACAACCTTTTCATTTAATAACTTCTCAAAGTAATTTCGTCATCTTTCCTTAAATTCGTCATCTTTTCTAAGACTCTTGAATGCTCGCTCTTAATACACATAATTGTATCCAGATCTTTTGTTTTTTCTATCCCTTTGTTTAGCAAGCTTATAAATGTTATTTTCTCCTTCTTTTGTTTCTAATTTTGTGTATAAATCATCATAAGTTTTTTCTTTTGCATCTCTTACCGCTTTCTTAACTTCTTTTCTAACGGTCTTAGATCTCTCCAAATCCTCTTCATTTTTATTTTTTGCCATATTTTGAAGGTTGATCTTTTTCTCTCACAATATTTTGGAGTTCTTCTTGCCACCATCAAATTTCTTTATTTAGCAACCCTCTACCTTTAGATTCTCTAAGTACTTCCTTTAAAATTTCTCTTATATACGTAGCAATTTTGGCCCACATCATATTTCTCTCCCTTCTCAATTTCATGATGTACCTTTAAGGACTTTATCTCTAAAAACTTCTAGTTTATCTCCCTTAAAGTTCCACCACCTAATTCTTGGGTTCCTAGTCTCCTTTCTTGCACATATGTGTTTCCCAATCTTTATATCCAATACCATTAATCTATGTTGTGAGGTTAAACACTCTCCCAGTATACATTTACAATCTTTACATGTCAAGTGATCTACCTTTTTAGTGATGAAAAAATCATTCTGACTCCTATTTGCCCCACTTTCAAAGGTTATCAAATGTTCCTCTATCTTCCTAAAATAAGTACTTTCTAGTATAAGATCATATGAAGCCGCAAAATCTAATAGAGTCTTTCCACCATCGTTCTTATTTCCAAATCCATGTCCTCCATGCACCATCTCATATCCCATGTTATCTTCTCCTACATGTCCATTGAAATCTTCTCCTATAAATAGTTTCTCACCTAAGGGTACTCCTTGAATTATCTCATCCATATCTTTCCAAAAGTTATTTTTAGCTTGTGTATCTAATCCTACTTGGGGTGAGTAAGCACTAATGATATTAATTATGTTTCTCCCTAATACAAGCTTAATTTGTATTATTCTATCCCCTTTCCTATTAACACCTACTACATCTCTTTTGAATTTCTTATCTACTAAAATTCCTACTCCATTTCTATTTCTAATTTTACCGGTATAATATAATTTAAAATTATCTATCTCTTTAGATTTCTCCCCTACCCACTTTGTTTCTTATAAAAAAATATGAATATTTCTTCTAATCATGGTATCTACTAGTTCCATACTTTTTTTTGTCAATATATTCCAAGTCGCTAACCTAAGCCTATTTTCCTAGACTAGCTTATTTACCCGCACACGTCCAGATTGGTACTGGAATCCTTGTCCATTTTTCACTGCATCCGGGCGCCGGTGCAATGCCCTTTGCACATTTCTCGAAGCACATGGAGGCAAGCACAATGCATCGCTTCCAGAGAATGCCCTAGAATTTGTGCATATATTATTAGGATTCATGTTCATAAATTTTTTTTAAAAAATTATGCTGAATGTCAACTACCTAACACAACCCTCCTTCTTACCCGGTTTGTGGCCGGATTCCTGGCTTGGGACAAGCAATGGCGGAGTTAAAACTTTCCACCAGTCATAAGTTCAAATTTATTTAAAATACTAAAAGATATCCAAAATTCATAAAATTTTGTAATCATATTATAGACATATACTCGATTTACATATAAAAATTACAGCTACAAATTTCATATATTTGGAGAGAAATGATTTTTTTGGAAGTAAGCATGATATTTATGATAAAATTATAGAATATGTCTTGTTTCAGTTCTCAACGATGAATGAGTTCGGATTTATTAAAAATACCAAATCACATCCCAAAAACATGAAATTTTGAGGATATGTTATAAACATATACGAGATAACATATAAAAATCACAGCTTTAAATTTCATCTAGTTAAAGAGAAATAATATTTGGAAGTATGTCCAAAATTCAGGACTGTAAAATGTTTTCAAGTTAATATTACCATAATTTCACACAATTAATTAACAATTAATACATAATCTAAGCATGAATTCTCATCCAATATAACATATATAGCTTCTCTAACACCCTACAATATAGTTGAAATTAGAGTGGTAAATTTGTTACCCACCTATAGTTTCTGATTCAATTGCTTCTAAGATCCACGAAGCGTTCTAACACCAAATTCGATAAACTTAACCTTATGACCACAACAAAACATACACTAGTTTCTTAGTTTACCTTATGAAAACTTCAACTCCAAAGATTTTGTTTCTCGTCTCTTGAAAGCTAGGCTTATGTAGGTATTTATAAGCCTAAATATGCACTATATCATTCAATTCATTAATCCACCTCCCCTAACTCTAGTTTCTAATTAATTCCACCTCTCTTATGCCACTAACCAATAAGAATTATGCATAATAAAAAATTGGATAATTTCATTAAGGTCATTTTTCATAATAACTATTTCCTAGAAGTTCCTAACACCATTGCTCTTAAGTCCATATTCAAAAATAGAATACTAAATTTGCATATGGGTCATTCTCAAATATTTATATTTTACAAACTAATATCTAAAAATATTCAAGATATTATATAAGATATTATACGTAATTGTACAAAATACTCGTGCATAACACATGCGAGAACAAAATTATCATAACTCAATTTTGCAGGGTGTTACAAATATAGTCCCATGATAGTTGTTATATCTAACAGAAAGTAAAATAGATACAATGTAATTGGTGAATTAACTCATATTGCACACAAATGTTATTTTTAAAATGACATCTGAGAAGTAAATTTTAAATTTTAAATGTAACTATTTTTATCCCTTAATGTATGTATTTTTAAAAGCTTAAAATCAAACTGGTTTTTTCCTTTCGTTATGCGCTAACTACATAAGATAAGATCTTTTTGGAATGACATATAAAAAGAAAACTAAAAAAACAAGTCTAATTACTCTTTATTTAACCATTTAAGATCTAACTATGTAAATGATTGGATCTTGCCACATGTTATCCCCAAGCTGAAAACTCTGGCACATAGAACTCGTGTGATGGAAAAACATATTATCTCAATTTATGAATCAATTTGAAACTTACTATCTTTTCATCGTTTAATTCACTATTAGTTAAAATTTTAAAATGCTAATCATGTTATTAGCACAACTAAGCTAAATATTTCAGAAAAAAACGAAAACAAAAATAAAACAAACAAACAAACTTGAAATGCAATAGAATAGTCATAAAAATAAGAAATCGAAGAAAATGAAAATGAAGTAAACCAAAATAAAATTATTCTCAATGTCCTCATCCTCGAATATGCAGTTTTCTTCCTCGGTCTTTCACACATTGATCTTGTGATACCCCAGCTCCTTCGTTTTACATGTACTTTGAAACAAAAAATAAATTATAGTGTTTACTAATAATCATTATTGATATGGGTAAAAATCTGGCAGCATATGAGCCGTCTGATCCTCTCAGGATCCACAAATCCCCAGAAATTATGTCTGGGTGCCCCATGGGTCTCCTACTGGTCTGTCACACCAATCAGGCCCACAGAAGATAGTCAACATGGTCCATTAGGGTTCTCTCTCTTTGCCTATAAATACCAGGTCCCCTCCACTATTGTCAGGTAATGCCTATTTAGTCATTAAACCCTAATTCCATTTCTAGCAGTAACTGACTTAACCATCGGAGGGCCTGTCGCCGGGATATCTCCTGGTGTGTCAAGGCATTTTGTAGGTATCCAGAGGCCCTCAAGAACCACCGGATCCACCTGTCCTTCCACTCATATAGCCTCAAGTTTGGATCAGATCTGCGGTTGAGATCTACCTCTTTCCTTCTAAATAACAAGAACTCACTATTTGTTGCTTCCACACCAAAATAGCAGAATCAGAATGGCGTCGTCTGTGGAACGCACTATAGATTCAACCGTGAATCAGCACGGAATTCCAACCCATGTGAGTGTTTCCTAAGGCACCAAAGGCTAAGAGGACGATCACTATAGGTTGCCAGACCGACCTTCCACCTCCCCCTCGACCTACTCGAAGCTGAGCAGATTCCCGAGGCTTGCAACATCGGCGTGAGGAACAGCAGAGGGCACCCGTTTCGAGCGCCTCACACTCAGTCTCTAGGGCCAGTGTGCCTCCAGGAGGTCCTGATCTCAGGTATGTCATCAATAATAGGGTGAACGAAGACGATCTCAGGAACCACCTCTCCCGATCCAGGGAGAGAGATCCCTCAGATTATGGCATGGTCGTAGCCACCACTCCCGTGAAAAAAAGGAACAGAGCCCTCCTAGGGACCGCCGACTTCCAGGCGCCCAAGGGGAGGACGAGCCGAAGATCGAGATGAAATTCTCCAAGCCCTCCAAACCGAGGATAGGAGCGTTCGCTCAAAAGCTCAGGGAGGATGAGCTGAAGATCAAAGCAGATGAACCGAGCCCAAGAATCCGGAGTCCCACTGGTCAACTCGGTCTGAGGGACCTCCTGATGCAATCCTAAGGAGGCTCCAAGAGATAGAAGACCACCTTGCCAGGATAACAGAAGGGGAGAGGCAACCGAATCAGGGGCACCACCCAGCATAATCCCCCTTCTCCTCCCATGTTCTAAAAGCACCGATCCCAAGGAACTTCAAGTCTCTTGCATTCGAGACTTATAACAGAGAGTCAGATCCTGCTGATCACATAGAGGGGTTCAAAACCCTCCTGATGATTCACAGTGCCTCGGATCCTCTCCTCTACCGCGCGTTCCTAGCCACTCCACGTGGCCCGCACGGGAATGGTATTCTAAGCTCGCCCCAACTCGATTTTCTCCTTCCACCAGCTCGAAGAGAATTTCCTCTCCCATTTTGTGACCATTCTAAATGTCGGGAAGGCGAGTACTTCCCTTCTAGACCTCAGGTAGAAGGAAGGAGAGTCCCTTCAGGACTTTGTACGTTTACCGCTGAGGCTAAGACGATCTCTTCCCTCGACGCTGGTGTCGCATCAGCCGCTTTTCGGCATAATGTATGCCATAACCAGTTGAAGGCATCCTTGGCAAAGAAACCCCCATCGATTTTTCCAAGCTACTACATAGGGTCTAGAAGTACATCCGAGTAGAGGAGGCTCTACACCTAGAAGGAGCGAAGCAAACCCCAGCAAAGGGGAAGAGGAAATGGGATGATTCTGAGCCCCCAAAGAAATCTAGAAAGATGCCTCCGGCCAAAGGCGATAGCCTCCTGTCCCCTGCTTTGAAAAGTTTACCCCGCTGACCCACAATGTGTCAGCCATCCTCATGAAAATTGAGGATAGGAGAATTATCCGATGACCACCTCCATCTAACAAAAAAAAAGAGAGATCAAAGGTTCTATTTTCGGTTCCATCGAGATCACGGACACGAGACCGACGACTGCTAAGCCCTTAAATATGAAATCGAGGCTCTCATCCAAAGAGGGTTCCTAAGAGAGTTCACTTGAAATAATTAGAGGCCTTCACCTCCTCCTCGAGGAGCCCACAGACCTCCTAAAGCAGAGCCATAACTTGAAAGAGCCGATGGACCTATGGAAGGGAAATCTAACACTTCCTGCAAGGCCTTCGTACGGGAGGTTAACTCTATCCAAAACTATTCGCCTCCCAGGAATTGAGGACTACCGATTTTGTTCTCCAACGGGACCATGAAGGCATCCGAGTACCCCACTGTGATGCCTTAGTGGTCATCCTAAGACTGGCCAACCACGAGGTTCGCCGCATCCTCGTTAACAATGGAAGCTCGGTCAATATATTATTCATGGCTTCCTTCAAAGAGCTGAAACTATCTCGAGAGAGACTGAAACTGGTCAGGTACACACTCCATGGCTTTTTGGGTGTTCTGGTCCAAATTGACGGAATTATCACCCTTGATGTCACTGCTAGAACGGCCCCAACCATTTGAACTGAAACAAGGACTTCATGGTTTTCAATTTTAAGGATACTTACTATGCTATCCTTGGCAGGCATGGCCTCTCGCCCCTTCAAGCGGTACTCTCTGCCTACCATATGAAGATGAAATTTCCTACCGACCATAGGGTCGGGATCATTAGAAGCAATCAAGAGGCCGCTCGGTCATGCTATATGGCTTCGGTAGGAGGTGCAGTATTACCGCTTGACGCAGTCGAGTTACCATCAGATAGGAGTTCAGTTGGCTCGGAGCCCGTCGAAAAGCTAAAGGAGATCCCATTCACTAAAGATGACATCTGTAAGTGGTTCCGAGTGAGCCGAACTCTCGCTCCGAACCTAAAGCTAGTCGTTATTGACTGCATCCGTCGGAACATGGAACTTTTTGCCTGGACACCCTCGGATATGCCAGGGATCTCCAAGGATCTCAACATGCACAAGCTGAGCATCCACCCGGACTCAAAATTGGTTAAGCAGAAGCAACGTATGTTCGACCCTGACAGAGAAAACGATGAAAGATGAAGCAGACAAGCTCCTCACTGCCCGATTCATACCGGAGTCAACTACCCAGAGTGGTTGGCCAACATCGTGATGGTGAAAAAACCCAAATGGCAAGTGGAGGATTTGTATAGACTTCACTGATCTGAACAAGGCATGCCCAAAAGACCTGTTCTTTCTTTCGAGCATTGATGCCCTGATATATGCGACCTCGGGTCACGAGGAGCTGAGCTTCATGAACTCTTTCTCCGACTATAATCAAATCCAAATGTTCCCTCCAAACATTCCAAAGGTCGCTTTCATAACCGACCAAGGCATCTAATGCTTCCGGTCATGCCTTTCGGGCTGAAGAACGCTAGTGCTACCTATCAACGGCTCGTCAATTGAATCTTCAAGGAACAAATAGGTCAGAACATGGAGGTGTATGCTCATCAAAAGTCTCAGGGGACAAGATCACGTGAAGGATCTTAAGGACGCTTTCGAGGTCCTACGATACCACAACATGAGGCTCAACCCCTCCAAATGTGCCTTTGGCGTTACCTCGGGGAAGTTTCTTGGAGTCATGGTTAGCCAGCAAAGTATTGAGGTGAACCCCGAGAAGATTCAGGCAATATTGGACATGGCTCCTCCGAGAAACGTCAATGAAGTCCAATGAATCACAGGACTGCTGGCAGCCATCGGCTGTTTTCTCTCCATGTCAAAGGAGAAGTTGCTCCCATTTTTCAAAGCCCTTCGGGGGGCAAAAAAAATCGAGTGGGGAGAACTACTACAATGGGTTTTTGATCAGCTGAAGGCATACCTGGCCAACCCCCCTCTCCTTAGCAAACCAGAGCACGCCAAAGCTCTTTACCTCTACTTGGCTACCTCAGAACACATGCTTAGCATCGTTCTAGTTAGGTAAGAAGACGGAGTCCAAAAACCCATTTACTATGTAAGTAAAGTTCTCCATGGCGCCGAGCTCCGATACACAAAGACGGAGAAGATCGCCTACACCCTGGTCATGGCCGACTGGAAACTCTGTCCAATCTTCCAAGCCCACTCCATCCACATGCTGATAGATCAGACTCTTAAACAGATCCTCAACAAACCGGAGAACTCTGGTCGGCTAATCAAATGGTCTATCGAACTAAGCCAACATGATATCATCTATAAGCCAAGGATCTCTATTAAGGGGCAGGCACTGTCCGAGTTCATCAACGAATGCTCAATACCGGAACCTCCAGAGGAACAAAAGGACAAGCCTGTTTGGGAGCTCTACACAAATGGTTCATCTTGCGAAGAGGGGAGTGGTGCAGGATTCATCTTAAACGGTCCGAATAACATTGTTCTTCAATATTCATTATGCTTCTGCTTTAAAGCCTCGAACAACGAAGTTGAGTATGAGGCCCTGAACGCTGGGCTTCTAATGGCCCAAAAATCCGGTAAAACATGTGAACGTGTTCAGCAACTCCTAGCTCGTCGTTAATCAAGTGTGTGGTGAATACGAAGCTCATGATCCCCGATTGATCCAATATCTGGCACAAGTTAAGCTCCTCCTGGTGAATTTTGAAAAATCATCACTAGTCCGAATTCCATGAGAGCAGAACAGCCGAGCGGTCGCCCTCTCAAAACTGGTATCCTTATCCTTTGATGGCCTCGATCATACGATCCTAGTGGAGGTCCTCCTCAAACTGACCATCGAGAATACTGAGGTTTCCTATCTCAACCCACCAGCTCAGGCGGCTTCCTGGATGGACCAGATTTTGAACTTCTTAAAGGATGGAAAACTACCCGAAGACCCGTCAGAGCTGAAAGATTTTGGGTCAGAGTTGAAAGATTTATTCTCGTAGAAGGTATAATCTTCAAGCACTCATATACTAAGGTTGATGGGAGGCCATATCTACGTTGCCTAAACACAGATGAAGCCAAGTATGCGCTTGAGGAGGTGCATGAGGGGTCGGAGGTTACCACATGGGAAATAGATCACTTGCGAGAAAATTCCTCAACCACAGCTACTATTGGCCAACCCTACTTCAAGACGCTGAAGATCTAGTCAAGAAATGTTGCCCATGCCAGTCTGACACTGTAATACCCTGACTTTTTTTATATAAGAAAGATTATTCATTTTTGTATAGTATACTTGTGCAATATTATTGGCTATTATTTTTCAACATGATGAATAAGAACATTGTTTTTATAAAGTATTTTTCCCTAAAGCCCAAATGTTAATTTACTTATTTATTTCTACTAGTTTGGCCCAAATTGGTTTTAAGCCCATGAATTTAAACCCTCTTATTATTTTCTACAACTTGTAATGTAGCATTTCTTACTCTATTTTATTCCCGGGTATTTTAATGTACAAATTTGTAGTGTGACTTGTGCTTACACGTGCACTTTATGTACACGTGCAATGAGCACACTTCTTGACCGGATTGTGGAGTGATGGGTTAGATCATGGGTAGTTACATTTTTGAGGTGTGGGTAGTTTCTAAACTTCCGACTTAATCTCAGCCCTTGTTTCTTCAACTCCCTAATAGATCTCAACCCTTCATTCTATTTATCTTCTAGTATAAATACCCCCTACTATCCCCTATTCTCTTTTACACTAAAATTTCCTGAGATTATAGAGAGTATCTGTGAGTTGTGTGGGAGTTTTCTGTGGAGGCAAGCAACATTGCTGAGGAGCCCGGTATGGAACAAAGGAGCAAGAAGTGCTGCGCTATATTGAAGGACTTTGCGGGATTTCGTTATTTTTCTTCATAAAAGGTGGGTGTTTCTCAGGACTTCTAATGTAGGGATAATACTATAATTGTTATGATTGATACCATGTTATAGGAAGGGAATTGATTGCCGTAGAAATTGCTTGAACATGCTATTAATGTTGAGAACGAGATTGTCGGTACAGTCGACTGCCACATGAGCCAGCCGACTGGTACGAGACAATATTTCTTATAATGTACTGATGAACATGTGTGTGAGTAGACATGATGGTGTGATTGTTAGATGTATATTTTCCCTATGACACATATGATGGAGGGAAGGCAAATAAATGAATGGCAAAGAACTAATGGTAATTTATAACTATCGGCACAGTCGACTGCCATATGAGTCAGCCGACTGGTACCGTACTTTGAGTACGACCTGTTTGGAGGTTTCGTGAACTAAGATATTCTTTTATGTAGACTCAGCATGATAATTCGAGAGATATATCTTTATCTTTGTAAGAAAGTTATGAATATGTACGAATGCATGTTTAAAATATTTTCCCTAAAGAAAGAGCATACTAGTAAAGTGAGAATTCATGTTGTGAGATTACTGAACAATAAGAGACTCTGCTTATGAAATATGACCTTATGCGTGTTGAAAATTGACATCATGATGCAAGTGCATGTAAGAACTGTAAATAATCTCTTTAAATTGAAAATGGATCTGTCCAGTCGACCGAATGCGTGTAGCAAGTCGACTGATCTGGACTTAGAAATTATGCTGTTGAAATCCTAGGACAGACGACTGATGGATGAACAGTCGACTGTCATGAGGACAATATTGTGAACATGAAAAGTTGCGGGACAGGCGACTGGTTGTGTACAACAGTCGACTATCCCAAGTTATTATGAATGATGCTGTACGTGACTGTATGAGTCGACTGGTGTCCTTCCAGGTCGACTGTACAGAGTGGACTTTTGGATATATTTGAATTCATGTTATTTACTGATTGGTAATTGTGAACCTCATGATGTAAGTTGATGGACTCTCTTTATGACTGTATGAAATATGTGAAATGAATCGTAAATGAGAATTGAGAATTAAATGAATAATTATGAAATGCTAAATCATGATGAGAAAGTCTGTGAGACTCTAAAATGAAATCATGAGCTGATGGTGCTCAATTGGATATTGTGAATTTGAAATTGAACGAAGGAGTAGCTAAGTCTCCCTGGCAGTGAAATGAAATGATATTGAGAAATAGACCAGGTTGGTCAAGTGAAATGAAATGATAAGTCCGGTTGATGGAGAGGCTAACTCTAGAGCTTGATTTTTATTCATGATTCTAATGTAACTTTAATACATAGTGTGGAGGTGATGAAGGTGAGAGAAAAACATGAGTATGAGAGCTAGGGTACGGTGCGGGTGTGTGGGCCGCAGAATGCATGCTTGATGCGTCAAGACTGTAGGGTTTCGGGGCACAAACGCAGCGAAAAAGAAATGAAAGCAGATCCGAAACCCTAACCCTAGGATCCGTGTACAAGACATGGCTAATAATGGAGAAATAAAATTTTACCTTTCGGAGCTTTACGAAGGCTGAAAGATGGAGGTTACAATCACCACGCAGCCCTAGTAGCTAGATCCGCGTCTCTAAGGCAGTCCACACGAACGTCCGATCGTCCAACGATCAAGGGAGCCGGTACTAGCCGATGATGCTTGCCTCTCTCTCTCTCTCTTTTTGCCTCTCAATAGTTGAGCGGCTAGGGTTTTCTGTGGAAAACGGATTTGTCAAAGATCATCTAAACCAATACATCTCTATGTATTTATAGGGAGAGAATGAGGTGGGCTTAACCGTAATCAGTTTGGCTTCTGATAAGACCAATCTGATTTGGTTTTATCATTTAAATTCGAATTAACCGTAATCAGTTTGGCTTCTGATAAGACCAATCTGATTTGGTTTTATCATTTAAATTCGAATTATCCTTTAATTAATTAAGTCCAACTCAATTAATTAAATAACTAATTTCGAATCATTTAATTTAAATTCCGAATTTAAATTAATACTCCTTTTAAACGTTCTAAGTGTGTGACCCTTTAGGTTATTATTACGTTGGCAATAATTTTATTATCTTATAATAAAATTATAAACAATGAGCGGCATCTAGTAATACATCATTGCTACCCAAGTAATAATAATAATTGGTGATTCAATTAAACCTTTCGTGACTAATGTCTCCATGTAATATAATCCTTTTAACCTTGATATTATAGATTAAACTAGAGGCATGGGACGTGTCATCCTCTTAATAATTTAATCTTTATTTTCTTGATCGATGAGTAGACTATTCAAACAAATCAATATTTGAGCATGGCCATGCATTTCATAGTCTCACTCAAACAAGAGGCCGATAATATCGCTCCTAAAATTAGGAGGGTTAAATTCCTTCTAGATCATTCATATTTCTCACACGATTCATGATGAACCCAATACTATCTTTATCATTACCCGATTAAAGATAACTTTTGATAGAATCAAAGCACATTAATTCTCGTGTAGAAATATAATGATTTCAGGTCAGAGGACCATTACACCATTATCACAGTGAGATTACTTATGACACTTATTAATTCATTCCATGTAGAATCTCACAGTGGGTCTGTCCAGTACAATGTACTCTTACATTCACCTATGTATTGATTTTAGTATCTCTATACTAATGACCCATGAGAGGTGGTCATCAATCAATCAACATACTAGTCTCAATGTATTATTACTGTCCTAATAATAATAATACTCGACTAGGGACATTTAAGATTATTATACTATATATAATCTCATGTTCATATAGTTCGTATTAATAATCTAAGGACATTTATCATGCTAATATTTATAACGCAGTAAATACGAAGCATAATAAATTATTAATATAATCAAAAGAACATAATGTCAATAATACTGATTACATAATATGATTGTATTGCCTCTAGGGCACCTACACTAACAATCTCCCACTTGCACTAGAGCCAATCACTCATGTATCGAATACCAATAGAACTAGTGTGACCCTCGTGCTTCTGCTGCGACAAAGCCTTAGTCAGTGGGTCAGCTACGTTATCATTAGTTTGCACTTTACATATATGTATATCTCCTCGTTCATTAATCTCACGAATAAGGTGATATCTTCTAAGTATATGTTTTGCCCTGGAGTGCGATCTTGGTTCCTTTGCTTGTGCTATGGCTCCATTGTTATCGCAATAAAGATCGATAGGATCTACGATCGATGGAACCACACCAAGCCCTGTGATGAAATTTCGGATCCAAACTACCTCCTTAGCTGCTTCGCAAGCAGCAATATACTCAGCCTCCATTGTAGAATCAGCTACTGTTTCTTGCTTTGAACTTTTCCAGCTTACAGCACCTCCGTTGAGACAAAACACAAAACCAGACTGGGATATAGAATCATCCTTGTCTGTTTGGAAACTAGAATCAGTGTAACCTTTTACCACTAGTCTCTCTTCTCCCCCATATACCAAGAATGAATCTTTAGTCCTCTTCAAGTACTTAAGAATATTCTTGACAACTGTCCAGTGACCTTCACCTGGATTAGACTGGAACCTGCTCGTCATACTCAAGGCATATGACACATCAGGACGAGTACATATCATTGCATACATGATAGATCCAATTGCAGAAGCATATGGAATCTTACTCATGCGGTCCTTTTCATCCAATGTTTTAGGACTATTGTCACTCGAGATCGATATCCCATGAGACATCGGGACAAATCCCCTTTTAGCATCTTGCATCCCAAAACGATGCAGTACTTTGTCAATATATGTACTCTGATTTAGGCCGATCAATCTTCTGGATCTATCTCTATAGATCCTGATCCCTAATATATAGGTCGCCTCGCCTAAATCTTTCATTGAGAAATTTTTTCCCAACCAAGTCTTAACAGCCTGTAGAGAAGGTATGTCATTCCCGATAAGTAATATATCATCAACATATAATACTATGAATGCCACGTGGCTCCCACTAACCCTTTTGTAAACACAAGATTCATCTTCGTTTTGAATAAAGCCAAATTCCTTGACTGTCTGGTCAAAACGAATATTCCACCTCCTTGAGGCCTGCTTCAGTCCATAAATGGATCGACGCAACTTACATATCCTTCTAGCATCCCTTGGACTGACAAAACCTTCAGGTTGTGTCATGTACACATCCTCTTCAAGGCTCCCATTAAGGAAGGCTGTTTTGACATCCATCTGCCAGATCTCATAATCATGATAAGCTGCTATTGCAAGCAAAATCCTAATGGATTTGACCATAGCTACAGGTGAAAAAGTTTCATCATAGTCAATACCATGAATTTGCTTGAAACCTTTTGCAACCAACCTAGCTTTATAGGTCTGAACATTTCCTTCCATGTCAATTTTCTTTTTGAAAACCCATTTGCACCCTATAGGTTTTACCCCTTCAGGTGGATCAACCAAAGTCCATACTTGGTTATCATACATGGAATCCATTTCAGATTTCATGGCTTCAAGCCATCTCTCAGAGTCAGGACTGTTCATAGCATCTTGGTAGGTGAGGGGCTCATCTTGATCTATGAGCATCAAATCACCATTCTCTATTAAGAGAAATCCATAATATCTCTCAGGTTTATGGCGAATCCTACCAGATCTACGAACAATCTGTGTTTCTTGAGCAGTTTCATCTTGAATATTATCTTGAATATCCTGCTCAAGTTCCAATTCGGGTTCAACATTATCTTGTGGGTCTCGAGCTTCATCGAGTTCTATTTTCCTCCCACTGATTCTTTTGGAGACTAGCTCTCGTTCAAGAAACACAGCAGTGCGAGAAACAACTATTTTGTTCTCGGTCGGATTATAGAAGAAGTAACCCTTAGTTTCCTTCGGGTACCCCACAAAATAACACTTGTCTGATTTTGGTCCAAGCTTGTCAGAGATCATACGTTTCACAAACGCTTCACATCCCCATATTTTCATAAATGACATGCTTTGACGTTTCTCAGTCCATATCTCATATGGAGTCTTTTGAACCGCTTTAGTTGGAACTCGGTTTAGTGTATATGCAGCCGTTTCTAGGGCATAACCCCAGAAACTTATTGGAAGTTCAGCATGACTCATCATCGATCGTACCATGTCCAACAAGGTACGATTTCTCCTTTCAGAAACCCCATTCCATTGTGGTGTTCCAGGAGGAGTGAGCTGTGATACTATACCACACTCCTTTAAGTAATTCTTAAAATCATGGCTTAAGTATTCACCTCCTCGATCAGATCGAAGAGTTTTAATACTTCTGCCTATTTGCTTTTCTACTTCAGCTTTAAATTCTTTGAACTTTTCAAAGGATTCAGATTTGTGTTTCAAAAGATACACATATCCGAATCTACTGAAATCATCAGTAAATGTTATGAAGTAATAAAAGTCACCTCTAGCCATAGAACGCATTGGACCACATACATCACTATGTATTAGTTCTAATCGTTCGTTGGCCCTTTCACCTTGTTTAGTAAAAGGAGCTTTTGCCATTTTACCAAGTAAACAAGCATCACATTCATCGTATGATTCAAAATCAAACTTATCCAAAAATCTATCTTTATGTAGTTTGGATATGCGATTCTCATTTATATGGCCTAATCGACAATGCCAAAGGTATGTTTGATTTGAGTCATTTGCTTTAAGACGTTTATTCATATTATAGACGGGAGTAAGATCAAGATCTAGAACATATAAACCATTAAATAAGCGCGCTACACCATAAGTTAAATCATTTAAAGCAAAAGAGCAACAATTGTCTTTTATTATAAACGAAAAACCCTTCTTGTCCAAACAAGAAATAGAAATAATGTTTCTGCAAATCGCAGGCACGTAATAACAGTTCTCAAGTTCTAAAATAAGCCCAGAGGGCAACGACAAATAATAAGTCCCTACGGCCAAAGCAGCAACCTTTGCTCCATTGCCAACGCGTAGGTCGATCTCTCCCTTTGCCAAAGATCTACTCCTTTGAAGTCCCTGCACATTAATACAAATGTGAGAACCACATCCAGTATCCAATACCCAAGATGTAGAAGTAGATAAATTGACTTCTATAACATGAATACCTGAATCAGAAATATTCAGAGATTTCACGTTCTTCAGACTTTCCAAATAAGCTGGACAGTTTCTCTTCCAATGACCTGGTTTCTTGCACCAGTGACAATCACCCTTATCAGGTTTAGCAACACCACCTTTAGGCTTGAGAGCTTTCTTGAAAGTGGGCTTGGAAGGAGCAACTGCATTAGATCCAATCTTTTTCTTGCCTTTCCATTTTCCCTTTCCCTTAGCACCTTTATTGCCCACCATCATTATGGGAGCATTCTCAGGTGCCTTTTGCATGTTGGCTTCGGTAGTTCTTAACAGTGCCAACAGTTCAGTGGGTGTTTTGTCTTGCTCGGTCATGATGAAAGTCATGATAATCTGGGCATAGTTGCTGTTCAAAGATTGCAAGATAATATCTATTTGAGCCTCTCGAGAAAGCCCGGAGCCCAAACGGTCTAGGTATTCAAAATACCCAATCATCTTCAGAACATGCGGTCCAACCGGGTTATTTCCTTGCTTGCAGTTAAAGATTGCTTTGTACGTATTGAACCTTTCTTGACGAGCCTGTACTTGAAACATCGTCTGAAGATGCTCAAGCATAGCATAAGCATCCATATGCTCATGCTGCTTCTGAAGCTCAGCACTCATAGTTGCAAGCATGAGACAGGCAACATATGTCGCATCATCAATATGCTTCTGGTAAGCATTTAGTTGAGCACGAGTTGCACCGTCACCAGGATGGACCGGTGGAGGAATTTCAACAACTTGGAGCTTACGCTCCTGCCTGAGGACAATCCTCAAATTCCTAGACCAGTCAAGGAAGTTTGTTCCTGTCAGCTTGTCCTTCTCAAGGACTGATCGCACGGAGAAAGCGTTGTTTGTGTTTTGTGCCATTTAATATCTACAATGTTTAAAATGCATAAGATAAGTTAGATTGTCAAATAATTAATAATTATGTTCAAGTGATTATGGTACATTCAACTTAATATACCTCCCACTATTTTGTTCAAACTAATAGCCCTTACTATTAATTCGGAAACTAATTTTCTAGTGAGCCAAGATCCATATTTCATTATGCCTTGAGTCAGCGTTGGCCAATTCTCCCAAAACATAACTATTTAGGTAGACAACATTTGTCAATTATATCACATATAATTCTTGGACAGTTTGGTGAACAACTATTGTTCTAATTTATCTAATAAATTTTTCGCCAAACTCTATGCTTCTAAGTTCACTATCCACAATCCTATTGTGACGACTTAGTTAAGTTGGACCGAATGATTAACATGACGAATATCACATTTATTCTTTCGCACCTAACCACGATTAAAAGGAGTGCTCTACTTTGGCAAACCCACCCCTTATGATCTAGGCTTTGATGAGTGTTAATTCATTGGAAAGCATCTAATTAACTTAATATTTTGTTAAGGGTTTTACTTATAAACGATCATGATCCCATCATAAAGAGATTCCCAATTCTTGGAACTAAATATTTCTAATCAAAATTCGTTGAATGAATGATTTCCAGATCAGAGGTTAACGCACAGACGGCATTATTGGCACCCTTTTTCTTACAGATTCGTGATCCGTTGTTGACAAAATCATTCAATCATTGAATCAATGAAATTCATATATAATTGCCGTGTTTCATAAACACGAGAATCTCATGATCGTTTGTTTAATGTTCATCTTCCATCGTTACAGATTTTATCTTGTTTAAGCAGGCATGGCATGGATGATGTATCTAATGCATACATTAATACATTATTAATCTAATTGAAGCATGCATCACAATGTATTCTACAGAAACATTCATACATCAATATGTAAAGTGCAGTAAGTAAACGTGCTTGGTTATGGCCTTTATCCTACATGATCCTTTCAAGCTTATGAAAGGATCGAGGTCAATCTATGGTGGAAAATATAAATACAATTACATGTCTTCATTCTCCTTGGTTGCTCCATTTCTTGGATCGTCCTTCAATCTTCAATAACATTACATTGAATAAATGAAAACAACTTGTACTTATGTACTTACATAATAAAACTCGAGTTACATTCGAGATTATACAATTACAAGAATGAAGAGAACGACATGCAAGTCGTATTTACAAAACCAAAACATAAACCATTAATCTAAGGGTCTTAAGGCCATAACCAGCACCATGCTCAGGTAAACAATTAAGAACACACAAATATATATATGCAGCAGGGGTCCGGGGGCGGCAGCCCCCGGGCGGGGGTCGAGAGATATATCTTTATCTTTGTAAGAAAGTTATGAATATGTACGAATGCATGTTTAAAATATTTTCCCTAAAGAAAGAGCATACTAGTAAAGTGAGAATTCATGTTGTGAGATTACTGAACAATAAGAGACTCTGCTTATGAAATATGACCTTATGCGTGTTGAAAATTGACATCATGATGCAAGTGCATGTAAGAACTGTAAATAATCTCTTTAAATTGAAAATGGATCTGTCCAGTCGACCGAATGCGTGTAGCAAGTCGACTGATCTGGACTTAGAAATTATGCTGTTGAAATCCTAGGACAGACGACTGATGGATGAACAGTCGACTTTCATGAGGACAATATTGTGAACATGAAAAGTTGCGGGTGTAACTCCTGTTACCCCGTATTCGTATTTTATACTGTATTTCTCTCAATTGTACTCTTTTGTCTATTTGAGATTCCGTATTTTGTTCTGTTCAAATAAAATCATTATTTTTGTCTCAACTCGAAATTGTGGGTTCTTTTGTCAAATTAGTTTGTGTGCCATTTTGCCCCGTTCTTCATGAAGAATAGCCCGATTCTTCTCTTTTATCTTTCTAATCCCCTTTATTGTGCATCTTGACCATTTCTTCTGTTGGGCCCTTTTTGAAACGGATCCCCTAAACTCTTAAACCCAATACCCTCAAAACCTAGTATTTAAACCCCTAACCCTAATCATCTACTGTTAAAACCTAACCCCTAATCCTTCCGCCGCTAATCATCTTCCCCACCTTCGTCTCCATCTTCTCGCCAACCAAACCCACCTCCTTCGACCCATCTCCGACCACCGCCATCCTCGTCGACCCCCACAGCCAGCACCTCCACAACATCCACCACCGCCATCTCCCTATCACCGCCGAACCCAACGCCGCTCTCGCCCTCTGTTCGCACCCACGAACGGAGCAGCCTCGCCATCGCCGTGCCGCCCCACCGCCGTCGTCCTCCCCATCGCCGCGTCGCTTCCCGACGTAGCGCCGCCGTCGAAGAACCCCCGCCGTCGCCGCTGCACCCCCCCATCTCTCCCCGCTCTCTCGCTCTGTTATCGAACGAAGAAGAAGGAGAAAAGAGCGGGAACGATTCTCAGCCGCCAGATCTCATCAAGATTCGCGCTCTTGATCGGTGTTCCGTGTTCGTTCCGCAGCAGATCCCGATCCCGTGTGCGCTGTTCTGGCCTCAGATCCGCTGCTTCCCAGCGATCTGATTGGATCGTTTTGCTGTTTCCTGTTCGTGCCGCACCGGATCTCTCTTGCTGGTTGCTGTTCGGGCCGATCGTGTGTGCGAGGAAAACTCGATCTTTGGTATATTTTTGCACGCGCATTTCGAGGACATTTCCGGGGACTTTTCTTCTCAGTTGCTTCAACAAGCGGAGATTTTAACCGTCGATTTAAGGCAAGTAACCTTGTACATCTTATTGTCCTAGTACAAGTCTCTTTGAAATACCACATGTAGTTAGTTTGTGACTCTCCTTTGAAATATCATAGTAAAACAATTTGAACCTTCAAACTCACCAATCTAAGAGTCACAAAACTTCCTCGTAATAAATAATAATTCAATTGGACTCTTTTATCTCCTTGAACTTGCGAATCACATGGACATATGAATTAAGGATCCCTAGAAATTGTAGACGCATATAAATTTAGTGTTTTGGCAATTTGTGATTATTATGACTTGGAAAATATTATTATTCGCTGTTTGATTCCCATTACCATGTATTTGTGCCACATAATGATTTTAGACACCAAATTACGTAATTCTATGAAATCTACATTAGTGAATTATTTCCCTATGTTGCTGTCTGGATTTCCTTTTGCGGTTTCGACCCTCTTATCTTTGGAATTTGGGCCCGAGGCCTGAATACAAAACGTAGATCAGGATGTGTAGATGTCGATAGACTCCAGAATGATTGAATTTGGAGTTACGGTCTAGGAGATATGGCCGTTATACTGCAGCTGTGTCAGTAGGTGCAGTTCTGTAAAAACTGCTGTATATATTGACTTTACAAATTATTTTAGCTGTGTAAACAGCGAGCGTTTGACCCCAAATTTTATATGTAGTTGCTGGACACCCTATAGGACATCCCCAATTTTTCCTTAGAATTAATCTACATTATTTCAGCACTATTTCATATGCATAAATACAAATATACAAATTCTGCCTGGACAAAAGTAACAAGCCGGGGTTAAGGGAAAGACTATAGAGTGGACAATATAGGTAAGTGTACTCGGAAGGGGGCCCGTGTTTCCCAGTACTCGGTTCATGAACCTGTTGCACGTGATGTATTCATGGAGTCAGTTACTTGACTCATGAACCTGTTGTATTCATGGAACCACTGTGTGGTCCTTGAACCTGTTAGTATTCACGAACTCGCTTCGTGAACCTGTTATTAAATTTCGTATTCATGAACCGTGCCTGTCTGATACCTGATACCTGATACCTGAAACCTGAGTACACCGCCCTATAGACTCCATTACTAGGTCTAAACGAAATTGGTTTGACTGTAGCAACCATGTAGTAAAATGATGGATGCATGTCGTGCTACCTAGATAGTAATAATCACACAAGACTTGAACTTAATACCTGATACATGATTATCCTGTTGTCTGATTATCCTGTTACCTGATTATCTTGTTATCTGATTACTTGGTTACCTGATATCTGATACATGAAACCTGAACATGACACCTGAACATGACACCTGTAACTTGAAATATGAAACTTGATACGTGAAACCTGACACATGAAACATGATATTTGATGTTAGTTACCCCTACAGGTTCACCTGACATATGTTTTACCATTAGCAGTTATTAACTAGCCTGTTTACTAAGAAGTCCTCCCTTGCTAGCTAATTCCTGGTTGTTCCCACTACTTGTTGTATCCTTGTTACATTCTTGATTCCAGTTCCTGTTCTCCATACTTGTACTTGCTTTCACTATTTGTGGCCCTAGCTTGCACTAAGGGCATTCTCCCTGTTTTCCCTTTGTTTTCCCTTTTCATATTATTAAGCAGACTTTGGGAGATAAGCTACCTGCTGGGATTGGCAAGCAGACATTTCAGGCTTTGCTGGGAGCAAGAATTTGTTAAATAATTGCTTCTCTTAAGGTATTTACTTCTTCTACTGCTTAAGACTTGTTCCCGAGTTTATACTTGATCTAGACATGAGAACTATTTGAATATCATTATTGGTTTAAATTGTTTTCTGTCGCTTTATAAATTATTCATGCATGCCTGGTTATATATATTTCTCTTGTATATTCTTGTTATGATGCTGAGTCGATCCTACAGCTTATGGATGATGTAAAAATCATTCGCTGGGCTTCGTCACGTGCTCGTATTCCATATTTTTGGGAAGCGGGGCGTGACAGCGGGACAGGCGACTGGTTGTGTACAACAGTCGACTATCCCGAGTTATTATGAATGATGCTGTACGTGACTGTATGAGTCGACTGGTGTCCTTCCAGGTCGACTGTACAGAGTGGACTTTTGGATATATTTGAATTCATGTTATTTACTGATTGGTAATTGTGAACCTCATGATGTAAGTTGATGGACTCTCTTTATGACTGTATGAAATATGTGAAATGAATCGTAAATGAGAATTGAGAATTAAATGAATAATTATGAAATGCTAAATCATGATGAGAAAGTCTATGAGACTCTAAAATGAAATCATGAGCTGATGGTGCTCAATTGGATATTGTGAATTTGAAATTGAACGAAGGAGTAGCTAAGTCTCCCCGGCAGTGAAATGAAATGATATTGAGAAATAGACCAGGTTGGTCAAGTGAAATGAAATGATAAGTCCGGTTGATGGAGAGGCTAACTCTAGAGCTTGATTTTTATTCATGATTCTAATGTAACTTTAATACATAGTGTGGAGGTGATGAAGGTGAGAGAAAAACATGAGTATGAGAGCTAGGGTACGGTGCGGGTGTGTGGGCCGCAGAATGCATGCTTGATGCGTCAAGACTGTAGGGTTTCGGGGCACAAACGCAGCGAAAAAGAAATGAAAGCAGATCCGAAACCCTAACCCTAGGATCCGTGTACAAGACATGGCTAATAATGGAGAAATAAAATTTTACCTTTCGGAGCTTTACGAAGGCTGAAAGATGGAGGTTACAATCACCACGCAGCCCTAGTAGCTAGATCCGCGTCTCTAAGGCAGTCCACACGAACGTCCGATCGTCCAACGATCAAGGGAGCCGGTACTAGCCGATGATGCTTGCCTCTCTCTCTCTCTCTCTTTGCCTCTCAACAGTTGAGCGGCTAGGGTTTTCTGTGGAAAACGGATTTGTCAAAGATCATCTAAACCAATACATCTCTATGTATTTATAGGGAGAGAATGAGGTGGGCTTAACCGTAATCAGTTTGGCTTCTGATAAGACCAATCTGATTTGGTTTTATCATTTAAATTCGAATTAACCGTAATCAGTTTGGCTTCTGATAAGACCAATCTGATTTGGTTTTATCATTTAAATTCGAATTATCCTTTAATTAATTAAGTCCAACTCAATTAATTAAATAACTAATTTCGAATCATTTAATTTAAATTCCGAATTTAAATTAATACTCCTTTTAAACGTTCTAAGTGTGTGACCCTTTAGGTTATTATTACGTTGGCAATAATTTTATTATCTTATAATAAAATTATAAACAATGAGCGGCATCTAGAAATACATCATTGCTACCCAAGTAATAATAATAATTGGTGATTCAATTAAACCTTTCGTGACTAATGTCTCCATGTAATATAATCCTTTTAACCTTGATATTATAGATTAAACTAGAGGCATGGGACGTGTCATCCTCTTAATAATTTAATCTTTATTTTCTTGATCGATGAGTAGACTATTCAAACAAATCAATATTTGAGCATGGCCATGCATTTCATAGTCTCACTCAAACAAGAGGCCGATAATATCGCTCCTAAAATTAGGAGGGTTAAATTCCTTCTAGATCATTCATATTTCTCACACGATTCATAATGAACCCAATACTATCTTTATCATTACCCGATTAAAGATAACTTTTGATAGAATCAAAGCACATTAATTCTCGTGTAGAAATATAATGATTTCAGGTCAGAGGACCATTACACCATTATCACAGTGAGATTACTTATGACACTTATTAATTCATTCCATGTAGAATCTCACAGTGGGTCTGTCCAGTACAATGTACTCTTACATTCACCTATGTATTGATTTTAGTATCTCTATACTAATGACCCATGAGAGGTGGTCATCAATCAATCAACATACTAGTCTCAATGTATTATTACTGTCCTAATAATAATAATACTCGACTAGGGACATTTAAGATTATTATACTATATATAATCTCATGTTCATATAGTTCGTATTAATAATCTAAGGATATTTATCATGCTAATATTTATAACGCAGTAAATACGAAGCATAATAAATTATTAATATAATCAAAAGAACATAATGTCAATAATACTGATTACATAATATGATTGTATTGCCTCTAGGGCACCTACACTAACAAAGACATGGCGCGGGCACAACTCAGTAATGATCGGACTCTAGTCACGCATGTGGGATGTTTTGGTGACTGCAAGAGGAGTGTGTTCAGGGAGGAGGCTGAATTGTCGCAGAATGCATGCTTGACGAGTCAAGACATGGCGCGAAATTCTACTCCAGGGGCCAGGATACATGCTTGTACTCATAGAATCATCTAAGATACTCATTGAAATTACAGAAGTAGAATAAGTCATGTCGAGGGATTGAACCCAATAAAAGGAAGAACGATTAAGAGGCTTGCCCTCGAACCTATGTACTATGGGATGCATAGAATTCGAACAAGTGTGCATTAGTGTCATGTGTTAATTAAATAATTGCATTAAGGATTAAGTGCACAATCACGACACGACATCTCTAAAAGTTCCCTTGATTTTACATGCTTATTATTGAACAAGATTGTGATTTTGCTAAGAAATGAGATTCATTATACTGTTTCTGGCATAGAGAGGATGGCCATGTATAATTATCGTCGGTTGAATAAACTGACGTACCCACAGTTTTGTATGCAGGATAAATTACATGTAAAGAAGAATGGATGCATAAAGAGTTTATCATGTTGTTGTTCATTTATGTAAATGTTGTATATTTTGCTTCCGCTGTGTAAATTCAAATGTAATGTGTTGTAAATTCTGATGAAAAAGAAAAGTTTTAAAATTCCTTGTAAAATTGTATGTGAAGGAAGCGAAAAGATCCTGTAGAACATCTCGAATTCAGTAATTTGGAATTCGGGGCGTTACAGAGTGGTATCAGAGCCACGTTTTCCTACGCTTTCACCCTTGTACAAATTTATAAGGAACGACACCCTAGATGTGGACATTAGAGTGTGAGTTGAGTTTAGAGATTTAAATGTAAGTGACTTACATTTATGTTGCTCTATGGTTTATGCTTCTTCCTCTCTATTCTAAGATGGCTGATCACTTCGACCCTGCTGGAGGCGACGACTGGCATATTATTGAGGAAGAGTACCATCCTGGACAGGCAGATTCCGAGGACGAGTATCACCCTGGGCAAGCTGATTCTGATGATGAGGAGTACCCTGAATCTCGAGAGATCACCCCACCGCCAAACTCACCTGACGATTCTTCTTCTTCCGATGAAGAAAAGGGACCAGCTCTGAGTAGCGTTGTGGCTTCTCTGCAGAGGCAAGTGGATACCTTGAAGTACAGAGTTGGAGTTTTGGAGGCTCAGATGGAGAAGCGGAATGCTGACTATTCTGTTCTTAGCCATCGGATTTGGGAACTTGAGAAGAAAAAGAACCCGACTGATGTGCTGAAAGATGAGGTGGATGAACTGCGGGATGAACTTCGAGCAGCGAAGAGGACCCGTAGAGATTAGACTGTCCTAGTTCTATTTTCTTCTATTCTAATGTTAAGAAATGTTTTAATTCGAATGTATAAACTTTGAAATTCAATGAAATGAAAGTTGATTTAATTTCTTGTCTTATACTTCGAATTTAATGGATCTTTTGCATCAGAATATGGCAAGAAGGGGAGCCAGGAATGGTGAAGGTTTGGACCTGGAGGCCGAGTTTGCAAGGGTTTACCAGACGCTGAATGCAGTGGCTACAAACCAAGGAAGGGGGCCGGTGAATCCAGTACCCGAGGCAATTAAGCTAGTGGAATCATTCAAGAGAATGAAACCACCAGTGTTCGAGGGAAGGTCAGACCCGGATGCGGCCGATAACTGGATTCGGCAAGTGGAGACAATCTTTGAGGTGTTAGAGACACCTGAGGGCAGCAAGGTCAAGTTGGCGACTTTGCAGTTGGAGAAGGATGCGGCTGTTTGGTGGCAGTCGGTGAAGAGGACTATGGGCGGCTTGTTGCTTGGCTGGGAGGAATTTCTGGAGAAATTCCGCAGCCATTATTTCCCCTCCGATGTCCAGGAGAAGAAGGCCATGGAGTTTCTGTCACTTCAGCAAGGCAGCATGTCAGTGAGGGAGTATGAGACTAAGTTTACTCAGCTCTCCAGATACGCTCCAGAACTGGTGATGGATGAGGCGAAGAAGGCTCGCAAGTTCGAGCATGGTCTGAGGCCGAGCTTGAGGTCTCGTATGATACCTCTTGGTATCAGGAGATTCGATAAGCTGGTGAAGAGGGCGGCAGCAACGGAGGCGGATATGGAGCAGTTCCATGTTGCTCAGCACCAGAAGAGCAATTGGCAGTCCGGGAAGAGGCCTGCTCAAGCGGGGAGTTTCAAGGGGCAACCATCTGCACAGAGGTTCAAACCAACAGGGGCGAACGCTATCAGTGTAGCTGGAAGACCTGGGAACGATGTGGGGAGACCTTCTGCAGTCACTTGCTTTAACTGTGGTGAAGTGAGACATTACCAATCTCGATGTCTCAAACCACGGGCTGGCAATCACAATGTGCCAATACAGCAGACTGGGAAGAGGCCGTACCAGTCAGGGCGAGTATTTGCTTTGACAGAAGCTGATGCTGAGGAGGCGGATCAGGTCATCTCTGGTACGAGAGCTGATGTTTAGTGTGGTTTTTTTCATTTCTTCTTCCCGTTCATAGTGTGAAACTGTTATGTAATGGTGTATGTTATGTAACAGGAGAACTCTATTTAATGGAATGGAAGCTGTCGTATTGTTTGATACTGGATCCTCTCATACTTTTGTGTCTCCAAAGTTTGCTAAAGTGTTGGGAGTTGAACCGAAGATTTTCCCAGGCAAAGTCTTAGCAGTAGCTACTCCATCAGGGGAAACTTTGACCACTGATCGGTACTATGCTGATTGCGAGATAGTGATTGGGGATCGAATCTTTGGCATTGATCTGATCGAGCTAACTATCTTGGGAGTCGATGTTATCATTGGCATTGATTGGATGTCGGTGTACAGTGCAAGCATCGAATGTAAGACCAAGACGGTGACAGTGAAGGCTCCAGGTGGACCTGAAGTCGTGTTCCAAGGGAAGCTGAAATGTTCTAAGCTGGTGGCAACTATCCGCAAGGGAGAGACTCCTGTGGAATTGCAAGGGATTCCTGTGGTTCGAGACTATCCGACTGTGTTCTTGGAAGATTTTCCTGGGCTACCTCCGCACCGTGATGTAGAGTTCAGCATCACTGTTCAACCGGGGAGTGCACCAATCTCTAAGGCACCTTATAGGATGGCTCCAGTGGAACAGGATGAAGTGAAACGGCAGATTGAGGAACTGTTGGGAAAAGGCTTTATTCAACCTAGTGCGTCACCTTGGGGAGCACCAGTGCTTTTGGTAAAGAAGAAGGATGGATCGATGAGGATGTGTATCGATTACCGAGAGCTGAATAAGGTCACTGTTCAGAATAAGTATCCGATTCCTCGAATTGATGACTTGTTCGATCGTCTACAAGGAGCAGCTGTATTCTCCAAAATAGATCTTCGATCAGGATATCACCAAGTGTGAGTGAAAGCTGAAGATGTGCACAAAACTGCGTTTAGAACTCGGCATGGGCATTACGAATTCTTAGTTATGCCATTCGGAGTGACAAATGCACCCGCAATCTTCATGGACTTGATGAACAGAGTTCTGAGACCGTTTATTGATTCTTTTGTCGTGGTGTTTATCGACGATATTCTCGTGTACTCCAAGTCAGAGGAGGAGCACACTGAGTATCTGGCAGCAGTTTTGCAGAAGTTGGAAGAGCTGCAGTTGTATGCCAAGTTATCCAAGTGCGATTTCTGGAAGTCTGAAGTGGCATTCCTAGGTCACATCCTTTCTAAGGAGGGAGTGGAAACTGACCCTCAGAAGATAGAGGCAGTGAGAGATTGGGCCAGGCCTACTACAGTGAAGGAAGTCAGAAGTTTCCTTGGGATGACGGGATACTACAGGAGATTCATTCAAGGTTATGCTCAGATAGCTGTACCGCTTACAGGGCTGACCAAGAAGAATGTGAGCTTCAAGTGGACCGAGCAATGTGAGGCGAATTTTCAGGAGTTGAAGGATAGACTGACTACTGCACCTATTTTGGCTTTGCCTAGAGCAGGAGTTGAGTACGATGTCTATAGCGATGTTTCACATCGGGGGCTTGGTTGTGTCTTAATGCAAGAAGGAAGAGTAATCGCTTATGGGTCTAGGCAACTACGACCGCATGAGAAGAATTATCCAACTCATGATCTAGAGCTGGCTGCGATTATCTTTGCTTTGAAGCAATGGAGGCACTACGTGTATGGTGAGAAGTTGAATATGTACACGGACCACAAAAGCTTGAAGTATATATACCAGCAGAGGGATCTCAATCTGAGGCAGCGGAGATGGTTGGAAGTGCTCGAGGATATGCGACCTGAGATCAAGTATCATCCTGGAAAGGCTAATGTTGTTGCTGATGCACTTAGTCGCAAGAGCAGTTTGGCCAGTTTGATTACGACTCAGAGGCATCTGATTGAGGAGTTGGATCGAGCAGGTATTGAAGTTGTCTTGCAAGGATTGGGAGCATCTTTATCTCAGTTGAAGCTTCAGCCTACTTTGAATGAAAAGATCATTGCAAGTCAGGAAGTTGATGCTGATATCTTGGAGATGAAGGAGCAGGTTAGTGCTGGCAGGTTGCCCGGATTTCAGACCAGGGATGGAGTGCTGTGGTTCGGAGATAGGCTGTGGTTCCAGATCAGGCGGACCTGAAAGAGAGTATTCTTCAGGAGGCGCATGCTACTCTTTTGTCAGTACATCCTGGGAGTACTAAGATGTACAAGGACATAAAACAGTATTTCTGGTGGTCAGGTTTGAAGCGGGATGTGGCCGAATTTGTCGCGAGGTGTGAGGTTTGTCAGCAAGTCAAAGCCGAAAATCAGAGACCCGGAGGTCTATTACAGCCGTTACCTATTCCGGAATGGAAGTGGGATAACATCAGTATGGATTTCATTACGGGATTGCCTAAGAGTTCTAAAGGTAATGATGCTATTTGGGTTATAGTCGATCGACTTACCAAGTCCGCTCACTTTTTGGCGATGAAACTCACTGCTTCGATGGACAAGTTGGCTGAGATGTATGTTGGTGAGATTGTCCGACTTCATGGCATTCCTTCGACCATTGTGTCTGATCGAGATGCGCGGTTTACTTCGCATTTCTGGAGGAGTCTTCAGGCAGCTTTGGGTACCAAGACAGATTTCAGCACTGCTTTTCATCCATAGACCGACGGGCAGACCGAGAGAGTCAATCGTATTCTTGAGGACATGCTTCGGTGTTGTATACTAGACTTCGGAGGCAGTTGGGAAAGGCATTTACCTTTGGTGGAATTTGCCTACAACAACAGTTTTCAGGCTAGCATCGGGATGGCGCCGTATGAAGCTTTGTATGGCAGGAAGTGCAGGACTCCTGTGTGTTGGTATGAGGTTGGGGAGCGTCAGTTGTTTGGTCCTGAGCTTGTGCAGCTGACTTCTGAGAAGATTGATCTGATCAGGAAGAGGTTGGTGGAAGCTCAGAGCAGGCAGAAAAGCTATGCAGACAACCGGAGAAGGGACCTTGAGTTTGAGGTTGGTGACTTCGTCTTCCTGAAGGTATCACCCAGTAAAGGTGTGGTTCGATTTGGCAAAGGCGGGAAGTTAGCCCCGAGATTTATAGGCCCGTACAAGATATTGAAAAGGATCGGGAAAACTGCTTACCGGCTTGAATTACCGGAAGAGTTGTCTCAGGTGCACAATGTCTTTCATGTGTCTATGCTGAGAGGTTATATTCCAGACCCGAGTCATCATTTGCCTGAAGTGCCGGAAGGTTTGCAGTTGGATCTGAATTACATCGAGACTCCTGTTGAGATCGTTGACCGTAGGGAAAAAGTCTTGAGGAATAAGACGATACCAATGGTCAAGGTAGTCTGGAGAAACCACTTGGTTGAAGAGGCTACTTGGGAATCTGAGGAGAAGATGTTGAAGGATTATCCTGAGCTTTTTGTTTGATTGTATCTTTGTTTCTTTTGTTGTGTTGTATTTTCTTTTCTCGCTCTTAGCTGTAGTTCCGGGGACGGAACTATTCTAAGGAGGGAGTGATGTAATACCCTGACTTTTTTTATATATGAAAGATTATTCATTTTTGTATAGTATACTTGTGCAATATTATTGGCTATTATTTTTCAACATGATGAATAAGAACATTGTTTTTTATAAAGTATTTTTCCCTAAAGCCCAAATGTTAATTTACTTATTTATTTCTACTAGTTTGGCCCAAATTGGTTTTAAGCCCATGAATTTAAACCCTCTTATTATTTTCTACAACTTGTAATGTAGCATTTCTTACTCTATTTTATTCCCGGGTATTTTAATGTACAAATTTGTAGTGTGACTTGTGCTTACACGTGCACTTTATGTACACGTGCAATGAGCACACTTCTTGACCGGATTGTGGAGTGATGGGTTAGATCATGGGTAGTTACATTTTTGAGGTGTGGGTAGTTTCTAAACTTCCGACTTAATCTCAGCCCTTGTTTCTTCAACTCCCTAATAGATCTCAACCCTTCATTCTATTTATCTTCTAGTATAAATACCCCCTACTATCCCCTATTCTCTTTTACACTAAAATTTCCTGAGATTATAGAGAGTATCTGTGAGTTGTGTGGGAGTTTTCTGTGGAGGCAAGCAACATTGCTGAGGAGCCTGGTGTGGAACAAAGGAGCAAGAAGTGCTGCGCTATATTGAAGGACTTTGCGGGATTTCGTTATTTTTCTTCATAAAAGGTGGGTGTTTCTCAGGACTTCTAATGTAGGGATAATACTATAATTGTTATGATTGATACCATGTTATAGGAAGGGAATTGATTGCCGTAGAAATTGCTTGAACATGCTATTAATGTTGAGAACGAGATTGTCGGTACAGTCGACTGCCACATGAGCCAGCCGACTGGTACGAGACAATATTTCTTATAATGTACTGATGAACATGTGTGTGAGTAGACATGATGGTGTGATTGTTAGATGTATATTTTCCCTATGACACATATGATGGAGGGAAGGCAAATAAATGAATGGCAAAGAACTAATGGTAATTTATAACTATCGGCACAGTCGACTGCCATATGAGTCAGCCGACTGGTACCGTACTTTGAGTACGACCTGTTTGGAGGTTTCGTGAACTAAGATATTCTTTTATGTAGACTCAGCATGATAATTCGAGAGATATATCTTTATCTTTGTAAGAAAGTTATGAATATGTACGAATGCATGTTTAAAATATTTTCCCTAAAGAAAGAGCATACTAGTAAAGTGAGAATTCATGTTGTGAGATTACTGAACAATAAGAGACTCTGCTTATGAAATATGACCTTATGCGTGTTGAAAATTGACATCATGATGCAAGTGCATGTAAGAACTGTAAATAATCTCTTTAAATTGAAAATGGATCTGTCCAGTCGACCGAATGCGTGTAGCAAGTCGACTGATCTGGACTTAGAAATTATGCTGTTGAAATACTAGGACAGACGACTGATGGATGAACAGTCGACTGTCATGAGGACAATATTGTGAACATGAAAAGTTGCGGGACAGGCGACTGGTTGTGTACAACAGTCGACTATCCCAAGTTATTATGAATGATGCTGTACGTGACTGTATGAGTCGACTGGTGTCCTTCCAGGTTGACTGTACAGAGTGGACTTTTGGACATATTTGAATTCATGTTATTTACTGATTGGTAATTGTGAACCTCATGATGTAAGTTGATGGACTCTCTTTATGACTGTATGAAATATGTGAAATGAATCGTAAATGAGAATTGAGAATTAAATGAATAATTATGAAATGCTAAATCATGATGAGAAAGTCTGTGAGACTCTAAAATGAAATCATGAGCTGATGGTGCTCAATTGGATATTGTGAATTTGAAATTGAACGAAGGAGTAGCTAAGTCTCCCCGGCAGTGAAATGAAATGATATTGAGAAATAGACCAGGTTGGTCAAGTGAAATGAAATGATAAGTCCGGTTGATGGAGAGGCTAACTCTAGAGCTTGATTTTTATTCATGATTCTAATGTAACTTTAATACATAGTGTGGAGGTGATGAAGGTGAGAGAAAAACATGAGTATGAGAGCTAGGGTACGGTGCGGGTGTGTGGGCCGCAGAATGCATGCTTGATGCGTCAAGACATGGCGCGGGCACAACTCAGTAATGATCGGACTCTAGTCATGCTTGTGGGATGTTTTGGTGACTGCAAGAGGAGTGTGTTCAGGGAGGAGGCTGAATTGTCGCAGAATGCATGCTTGACGAGTCAAGACATGGCGCGAAATTCTACTCCAGGGGCCAGGATACATGCTTGTACTCATAGAATCATCTAAGATACTCATTGAAATTACAGAAGTAGAATAAGTCATGTCGAGGGATTGAACCCAATAAAAGGAAGAACGATTAAGAGGCTTGCCCTCGAACCTATGTACTATGGGATGCATAGAATTCGAACAAGTGTGCATTAGTGTCATGTGTTAATTAAATAATTGCATTAAGGATTAAGTGCACAATCACGACACGACATCTCTAAAAGTTCCCTTGATTTTACATGCTTATTATTGAACAAGATTGTGATTTTGCTAAGAAATGAGATTCATTATACTGTTTCTGGCATAGAGAGGATGGCCATGTATAATTATCGTCGGTTGAATAAACTGACGTACCCACAGTTTTGTATGCAGGATAAATTACATGTAAAGAAGAATGGATGCATAAAGAGTTTATCATGTTGTTGTTCATTTATGTAAATGTTGTATATTTTGCTTCCGCTGTGTAAATTCAAATGTAATGTGTTGTAAACTCTGATGAAAAAGAAAAGTTTTAAAATTCCTTGTAAAATTGTATGTGAAGGAAGCGAAAAGATCCTGTAGAACATCTCGAATTCAGTAATTTGGGATTCGGGGCGTTACAGACACACCCCGCAAGTATCTCTAAAATCGCTGGCCAACCCAGCACCTTTTGCATTGTGGGGGATGGACCTGGTCGGGACTTTTCCCAAAGCAACTGGCCAGAGACGGTTCCTCATTGTGATCATCGATTATTTTACTAAATTGGTCAAGGTAGAACCCTTGGCCACAATACAGAACATCAATCTCAGCAGTTCTTCTGAAAATATATTGTCTGTCTGTTTGGAATCCCGTCCATACTCATTACCGACAACAGAACTCAGTTCATCAGGAAAAACTTCCGCAAATTTTGGGAGGATGTTGGTATTTGGTTTTCGTCAATCTCGCACCCCCAGTCAAATGGCCAAGCCGAAAATGCCAACCGCCAAATTATTGAAGGTCTCAAAAAAATAGCTTGATAAATATCCTAAGGGGTTGTGGGTTGATGAATTACCCACTGTCCTTTGTTTCTATCAGACAACCAAGATGATTCTTACAGGCGAGTCACCGTTCAATCTGACATATGGGACGGAAGCCGTCATTCTTCTGGAGGCCGGGCTCCCTTCACCCAGGATCACGGGCTTCAGCTAGGAGTCGAACTCAAGTGGTCTTAGGGCCAACCTAGACCTAATTGACGAAGTCTGCAAGAGAACCGACACATGAAGAAGTATTTATCAACAACGGATAGAGCGGTTTTATAACAAAAAGGTCCGACCCACCGACATCAAGGTGGGTGAACTTGTACTTAGAAAACATGTTATCTCCAACTCTACCAAGAGTGGCAAACTGACTCCGAACTAGGAGGTTCTGTATAGGGTCTCACAAGTGATACGCTCAAGTACATACCAACTCAAAGGCCCGGGGGCAGGGTAGTCAAGAGAACCTGGAATGCAGAGCACTTAATCAAATTCCATGAAGGACCTTAGCGGTTCACATTTGTAACATGGCATCTTGAAGCAGCGACAATTCTAATAAGTGCTAGTCTTTCGGCCGCCAAACAATGAAGCAATAAAAATGTTGTCTGTCTTGATACCAACTGACCTGACTTCAATACTAACGAGATATTTCTCAGTCTCTTCCATCCTCGCCGGTCGGCTTGCACTTTGCTCCTAATGAGAGATTTCTTACAATCTCTTATGTCATCGCCGCTCGGCTTGGACTTCACTCCTAACGAGAAATTTCTAATAATCTCTCCTGTCCTCGCTGCTCGGCTTGGACTTCCCTCCTGACGAGAGATTCCTGAAAACCTCTACTTTCCTCGCTGCTCAGCTTGAACTCTCCTAACGAGAGATTCCTGAAAATCTCTCCCATCCTTACCACTCATCTCGGACTTTGCTCATAAAGAGAGGTTTCTCACAGTCTCTCCCGTCCTCGCCGTTCGGCTTGGACTTTGTTCCCAGCGAGAGGTTTCCTGTAATATCTCACATCCTCGCCGCTTGACGTTCAGTATCCAAAATTTCCCTTGCCGCTCGACGTTCAGTATCCTAAGTTCTCAGTATCCAAAATTTCCCCAAGGCAGGACACCTCAGCCTTATAGTCAACCCATCAAGAACAACATTCGGTCAAAATTAAAATGAGGCAATCATTCATCATTTATTTGATTTGCTCAGGGAGTAGTTACAAGACCTTACGCCTTACAAGATTACAAAAACACATTAAAAATTACAACAAGTTATGAAGATCATCCGAACAACCTACCTCTCCACCTGGGGGGGGACTAGCTCAAACCCCGTCGAACGGGTTTGTTCACCGATGCATCTGTCGACCCCCCCCCCCCCCCCCCCCCCCCGCAGGAATAGCTGTGGTGAACACCCCAGCCACCGTGCTCTGGGCATCTCTAAGATGCGTCAGTTCCAGTATTAAGGTCGGAGATGGCCCCCTACGAATGGCCAACAACTTCCTATAGAAACAGTTCGGGAATGACCCACCTCGAGTGCGACCTTCCATCTTTGAATCTCCAATTCCTTCTCCACTATTACCTCGCGAAGGAACCATTCCGAGGTAGGCCACCAGGCGGAAGTACCAGACATCGACCATCTAGTCTCAACACTCCCCAAGTTGCGGTTGGCAATCACTTTTTTCAGACGAGTTGATTTCAAGCTCATTTCCTTTGACCTTTTCATAAAATAAAAAATAGCCACTTGCCGACCCCGGGCATCTTTACGATAGCGCACCACGATAGACTCCATGGATTTTAGCTTGCCTCTAAGGCCCTCAATCTTGACGTCACGAGGGTCGGCCATGAAGAACTCGTTCATCTAATGAGAGAAGAAGAGGATATATTATTCCAAGTCTCACTGACTTGACCAAATCACGAAGTATCACTCAAAAATACCAGGTCCAAGGAGATCGGCCCAAAAAATCCATTCCAATTCATTAAAAACCGTACGAAAAGCGGTGGTCAGTCCGCGATTCGGGAAATATAAAGAAAAAACGAAAGTAAAAAAAGGAAATAAACTACTTCTCAGAGGGAGGAGGCACCTTATTGGCTCCCACCGTGTCCAGCTCAGGGACGACCTTGTGAGGGTCTCCCTCCGTACCAGGCAGTTGGTCGTCCTCCTCTTCTCCGCCTCCCCGTAGAGTGACCGAAACTTCAGGGAAGACCATAGAGTAATGGAATTCATCAAGCTCGCACTGAAGGTGCTTGTGCACTACGTGCTTGATGGCCTGGTTGTATGCCTTATCCTGGGCCTGTATGACCTTGTCCATGGCGGCCACCTTCACCGCCCTCAGCTTCTTCTCGCTCTTCTCCTCCTTCTTCTTCAACTGTCGGGCTTGGTCCTCGCGAGGGAGGTCAACTCTGCCTTAAGAGTTCGCTCGTGAGCTTTGGCGTTGTCAGCTCGCAACTTCTGCTCCTTCATTTCACGCTCGTACCGCTAAGCGTTCTTCAATTCCTGCTGGAGCTTGCGGGTGTACAGCTTCTTTAACTCTACCCTTTGCAGCGTCGCATGCGAACGAATAGACAAGACTTAGAAATCATAATAGTAAAAAATTCATTGAAGTAACGGAGCTCATAACTACTTACTGCCATATCGGCCTAAGCCCACTTCATAAAGTAGGACTCAAGAGTCTCCCTATCACGGGGTGTGGCCAGATGCTCCACCACCTCGATCCCCACCGGACCCTCAATCAAAGAGTCTGCCACCTTCACGGCCTAGTTAGGGGCCCATGGGAGCAGCCCCTCCTCCCCTACATGTCCCTAGAGACGTGGCGAACGCTAGGGATACTGCCCTTCAAGACTTCGGAAATCTTGAGGTTATCCGAGCTGGGCACAACCTTAGTCGAACGTGAGGTCCCCAGGATCGAGCGAGCCCTCGTCTTCCTGGACTTCCCCTTGGAAGTCCCCTCTGGGGTTGACCACTTCTTCAGCTGCTCCTTTGCCTTCTACTTCTTTGCCAGATATGCCCTCCTCGCCTCGATCTCAACATCATCCATCCCTGCAAGGAAAAATTAAAGCTATAAGAACGAAGAGAAAAGATGAGGAAAAAAAGGAAACAAAAGACATACAGGGGATGATAGGGCTCAGTCCAATCTTTGCTAAGTTCCTTTCGGTCACGTTCGGCCAGCTGATGCTGTTACATGCGACGATCCGATCCACATCATCTCACTCCTCTTGCTTTAAGTATTTTTTCTTCGGTGGCTTGCGATTCGGTTTGTGGAAGTTCCAATTAGTCAGAATTTCCCAAGGCACTTAACTTCGGACAATGAAGTACTTCTCCTTCCATCCTTTTATGGAATTTGGATGTCCATGGAATACCTTCCTATGGGAGCGAGGCAAGATGTAATATACTCCCTTGGGCTCCCCAGACGAACTGACCCCCAAAACAGCTCGAAAATACTTCAATTTCAGAGGCACTCTCCTCTCTTCATAAAGCAACATGAAGCACAAGAGTTGCTTTTGGGAGTTTGGGCCGTACTTCATCAGGCTCAAACCTGCCCAATTCAACACTTGTTTGATGAACGGATGCAATGGCAATGTCACGCCCCGTTTCCCAAAAGGAAATACGGAATACGGATACGTGACTAAGTCCAGTGAATGGCTTTCACCATTCATAAGCTGTAAGGATCTTTTCAACATTTCACAGGAATAAACAAGGAATAAGTAGAAAATAGTCAACCACGTACGCATGCATGAATAAATTAACATAACCAATAGAATTTACTTAAAACATAATAAATAAATCTCAAATAAAGCAAATCCGGAACAAGTTATAAATTATGGGTCAAACAGCCCAATACAAAATAATGCATATAGCAATACAGTTATTCAAAAACAATAGAAAATAGTTTCTAGAAAAACTCCAATCAACTAGAATGTTTGATCACCTACTCCTTCGGGCAGCTGGTGACCAAAGTCTGTAATTTAACAAATTGTAGGAAGAGGAAAAAGAAACAAAATGCCCGTCAATGCAAGTTACAGACCGCTTGTAGTGCAGGAGACAAGTACAGAAAAGATAGACAAGTATAGAATTACAACGAAAGCAAGTACTGAATAAGCATGGAATGAGTGACAACAAAAAAGAATGAATAACATAAATCAGGGACAAATTAAATAATTTGATGAGATAACAGGGTGCATGTGACATGTGACATGTAGCAGGTATCATGCAAACAAGTAAACATGTAACAGATGTCAGGTGGCATGTATAGGTAAACATGTAACAGGATTGTGCAGGTGATCATGTTATATCAAATCTTGTATTTACTTCTATCTAGGTAGCACTTCATGCGTCCCAAATTTTACCATATGGTTGCTACTTACATGCAATTTACGTTTAGATCTAGTGGTGGGTTTCTATAGGGTCGTCTATCAGGCGTCATGTAACAGGTAACAGAAACAGGTTCATGAATCAGGTAGTAAACAGGTTCACGAACCATCAGGTTTGTGAATCAACAGGTTCATGAATCAATAGGTTTATGGATCAGCATGTCCATGAATCAAAGCATAAAGTACAACAGGCTCATGAATAAAAAGATTCACGAATCAAATATAAAGTGCAACAGGTTCATGAATCAACATGAATCAAACATAAAATGGGAACGAGGCCCCTTCTAAGTACACATACCTATACTGTCCGCTACTAAGGTCTTTCCCTTAACCTTGCTTGATTACTTGTTATTATAATCAAACAGGCATATACGTGTACAAAACAGGGCAAGAACAACATGGCGAGAACAAGAGACAGGTTCATGTCAGACATAAACATGCACATGTGACAGACAACTCATAAAAGACTAGGACAACGAAACTTTCAGTTCTGGACAGTAAGACACTACTGTACCAAATCTGAGATTCCCATTGCCACAGACATGCAAATATGGATCCGTCAGAAAATCTAGAAAATAGATTCTCGGTCTAATCCAGCACATATATATAAGTCACATAATAACCACAGAAACAAGGCTCAAAACTGAATTATATACAGAAAACATGTTCAGCCAGAAATCACAAGGTTGTATTCATAAACATGAAATTGGCATAAAAACTTACTGATTAAATCCAAGAAAAATCTGGGGTATTCCCTAGTATGTCTAATATCAGAAAATAAAATTTTATAATATTCCAACTCAGATAGTATAGTCAAATGAATTCAGAAAAAAGCAAGATACAGCAAGTTTGTAAATCTGAATCTTTAAACACAGTAGTACTGAAACAGCGATAGATTACAAAGTATAACTCGAAATTCAAATCCATCAAAAGGGTGGTAAAATAGATACAACATGCTATATTTTATATTTACAAAGTTTTAATCAAAAGCGACTGGAATCAGGTTGATATTATGGTTCTTTACTGAACAGCATGAAATTCTAGAAATATAGTAGTTTGTTCACAA
This sequence comes from Hemerocallis citrina, assembly GCA_017893485.1. Lineage (NCBI taxonomy): Eukaryota > Viridiplantae > Streptophyta > Magnoliopsida > Asparagales > Asphodelaceae > Hemerocallis > Hemerocallis citrina. The sequence goes on along the minus strand of CM030360.1, from coordinate 278,759,102 downwards.
GCATAGAATAGTTTATAAAAGTCATTAATTAAATTCACAAAAAATTAGGGTTAATTCCAGTCAAGTCTAGTCATGCCCAGCAAAATATTAGATCCAAATCTTATCTTTAACATTAATATTGAATAACTATACAGAAATCACATAAAACAGAAACTGGAATTTTTAACACATTTGTAGCAAAACAGCAATAACTCATACCTCACAAATCGAAACTGAGATCTGTCAAAAATTCTGGAAAATAGACAGCGGGGTCTACGATTTATATTCACAAATTAGTTTGATTTACTGACCTTAACAGGGTCTAAAATACTGAAAAAATAGGGCAGCAGCAAAAACAAAAGTCCTTCTCATGCAATAAATCAAATAATTTATATACAACAAATCCAATTTATAACAAAAATACAAAACATGGTATACTAGATGTCCAAAACAACATGCTATGGGTGTTTAACAATTCTACCACAAGATACTACAAATAATACATCAAGCATGTAAGAAATATACAACACATCATGGATCACGAAACAACATACATACATGCATCAAGAATCTAATCAGATCTAAATTATTTCATGTCGTGTGTGTGACAAATGATGACTATGGATGAATCAACAAATAGAGTCAAGATCAATGAAGAAATTTTCACGAGAATGAATCTAGAAATAAAAGTGACACACTACAGACGGTATTTAGTACTTGTATACACAAAAAAATAATACAAGTTACTTGCCTTATAATAGTCGACGGATCTGACGAGAGAATGAGAATAACGGGAATGGGTTCTCGAGCAACGAACATTATGCAGTGGATCATGAAAAAATCACGAAAAATCACGAACACAACACACATATCGCCCCACGTGCACACAACAAGGCAAGGCAGTCGGGGGAAAGGTGGAGTGCTCTGCGATGAGGGACGACGGCGGCAGGGCGGCATGATGGTCGGAGGACAGGTCGAGGGCTATCGCTGGCTGTAAGGTTAGCTGGCGCTTCTGCTTGCGACGCTGGCCCTGGCTGGCGCTGCTGCTGTCGTGGCTTCGGAAGGAGAAAGGGAGAGAGATCGAGGGTTGTCGTCACGGAGGCAGACGATAGGGATGGCGTGCGGCGCTCGGCAGGAGGCACGACACAGGGATGGAGTGGCTAGTGGGAGACAGGGCGAGGCTGAAGGGAATGGAGGGAAGATGGTGGTCGGGGTCTGCAGTGGATGGAGGGCAGCATGGCAGTCGGAGGGGGATCGGGATGCAGGGTCGAGAGAGAGAGAAGAGGGATGAAGTTGGCAGCTAGGGTGAACGGGGGTAATTAGGGTTTAGGATAATAAGGGTTAACAGTGGGGGTAGTTTACATAGGGGATGAATTAGGTTAGGGGGGTAACCAGGTTGGTGGGGTATTGGGTCACAACCCAATAAGAGATAAAGGGTAGGGTTTATGGTAGAATTAAATAACAATTAATTAGGCTAAGAAGAAAATAATTTGAATTAAATAATCATCTGGAGACAATAATTTGACAGAAAAAAAATTAAATCAAGAATATTCAAGGCCACAAACTGAATTGTAGGCAAGACAGATAAATTTATTTAGAACGAAGAACAAATACATAGTTCAGAAAGAACAAAAGAATACAATTAGAAAAAATTCTCAGAAAAGATAAATACATCCAAAATACCAGAAAAGGAAAAACAGGGGTTACAGGCAACCTCAACCCCGAGCTGAAAGCATCGACCGGAAACATGCAGTACCAAGGGGCCAAATTGTCCGTTGAGTCGGTGAAAAGGGTTGTACTCCATACCTAACCAAATCTTCGATGTCGTCCGGGTACATCCTAATTGAACCTTGTTGCTGAACATAGGGGACGTCGAGACCATATTTTGGAAAAAAACTCAGTCGGTTGTTCAGGGCTGTCCAGAAGGGTCCACCTCATCCTCCTCCCTCTAATTTGAGAGGACTTCGGAGGGACGGTGAAGCCAATGGTTTCAGAATAGGAGCCTCACCTGACGGACCAACCTTCATAACCTCGCCCTCATCCTCATCATCATCCCCTTCCCTAGCAACATCCTCCACCTCTTCCTCGTCATCTCCAACTTTCTCCACCTCTTCCTCCTCAGCCATGCCCAAATCAACCAGCTTACCCTCTTCGTCCACCTCTGCTACTTCAACCTCTCCATCTGAATTGCTCGATTCCAACACAAAGGTCTTACGACTGTGAAGCAGCTAGACATTGTATACGCTTTTGCTCCCTTCCCAAGATGAAGAGTCGGAAAGACGATCGCCGTCACCCCGACCAGGCATGGAGGTAGAAGAATTGGACCGAACCTTCAACATAATATAAAACACTAACCTGGTAATCGAAAATGGCATCAAAAAGTTTGTCATCGGAGACTGAGCAGTACCTAGAGAGAGAAGTTGTGGAGACTAGAGAGAGAAAGTAAAGATGGATGAGGGGAGGGGGATATTATAGACAACTCAGAGATGCCTCGATATCCACAAATGCTCTCGACCATCTGATTTTGATCCAACAGTAGTCAAGATAGCAATGCCTCGATTTCCACTACCATGACGTTAGTGGTCCACGTGCACTTGTTTATTAGAGAACAACAAGTGAATGCTGATCCATTGAAATTTTCCAAGTCAAGTTCGCTCGTCGTTCGGCATGCACCTCGAGTTAGCCACTAGCCTTCTCACAAGCTCTCTCCAAGTCAGGATCGCTCGATGCTCGACATGCACCTCGAGCTAGCAACTAGCTTTCTCACAAGCTCCTCCCATCTTAAACTCGCTTGATGCTCGGCATGAACCTCGAGCTAGCCACCATCTTTCTCACAAGCTTTCTCCATCTCAAGCTCACTCGATGCTCGGCATGTACCTCGAGCTACCCACTAGCTTTCTCAAAATCTGTCTCAAAGTCAACCTCGTTTAACGCTCGGCATGCACCACGAGCCACTACCAAGCTTCCTCAAAGGTTCCTATCTTGAGACGGTCCGACACTCGGTGTGTACCTCAAGCTGCCTTCAAGTTTTCCCTGGCTCGACACTCGGCATGAACTCCCTCGTAGTTTTGCTCATGGGATAGTCTTTATGGTGTTTTCGTGTACAAAGAAATTTTCTGTTCTATCGCACAGACTTCGAGCGCCCCCTCGGGATTCCTCGCAGCTCCGCTCGAGCTCGACGCTCGGCACTGGCTCCGAACCACCGTCTTACTCTTCGCCAGTCCTCAGCGCCTGACGCTCAGAATTAATCTCAAATTCGTTGACCCCCCACTTACACCATCGGTATATTTTCTCCACAAGGTCAGACTACTCCTTGAGGGTCGATACACCCAACCCTCTAGGAGTGGAGGGCCTTTGATATGGGTAAAAATTTGGCCTCATCTGAGCTGTCTGATCCCCTCAGGATCCACAAATCCCCAGAAATCAGGTCTGGGTGCCCCATGGGCCCCCTACTGGCCCGTCGCATCAATTAGGCCCACAGAATAGGATCAACCTGGTCCACTAGAGTTCCCTCTCTTTGCCTATAAATAGTAGGCCCCCTCCATTGTCGTTAGTAATGCCTATTTAGCCACTAAACCCTAATTCCATTTCTGGCAGTAACTGACTTAACCGTCGAAGGACCCATCACCGGGATATCTCCCGGTGTGTCAAGGCGTTTTGTAGGTATTCGACGGCCCTCAAACACCACTAGATCCAACTCTCCTTCCACTCATACAAATTCACGTTTGGACCAGATCTGCGGTTGAAATCTACCTCTTCCCTTCAGAATAACAAGAACTTAATATTTATTGCTCCCACACCAAAACAACAGCATCAATTGTAAGTTAACTTTTTTTATAGTGTATCTTCATCCAGTTGTGCGCATTATTGAACAAATTTTTAATTGTGGCCATGAGTTATGGGGCAATCTAAGGTAAGTTTGATTTATGGAAACATCTACACGGATTAAGGAAATGTCTTTATACTAGAAAAAAGTACTTCATACTATATTTCTTATCACTATCATGGCTCTTACCTTCTCATGATACTTTAAAATCCATATCTATATAATAAAAACACAAGGCAATTCCAAAAAAAAAAACTATCTATATAATACAACTATTTTTTTTTCTGAACAGGATATAAGCATTTTTGTAGTCTGTAAATGCACTGATCATACATTATTATTGATGAACATGTTTCTATTTTTTGTGTTAAACTTGTTTGTACTTAAATTTCTTTGTGAAAGTTATATTGCCGGGAATTAGTTTTAGTAAAACTTCATTGCCATTTAAGTTTGATCTTCTTTCCTCCAGTTTGTTGATTATAATCACATATAAGTCAACCAAAATGAGACTATTACTTAGCACTTTTTGCCAGGTGGTTTTGAAGCATTAGGGATTTGAAAAACTGCATGATGTCTGTGAGGATCAAATTTCTCATCAATAGGATCAAATTTCTCCACATAGAATTTCCTAAACACTTGCAAACAAGTGATACCTTGTAAGCTTCTCAGTGATGTAATAAACAGAGCAAATAAAGTTTCGACAGATAAATCTTGCAAGCTGTGAACTCCCATAAGCATTACAAAGTCGGCTTGATGTTAGAGGTAGGATCTGAAGTGCAAAAAAGTAGTTAAAAATATAATATTTGGCCTTATGGTTAGTGAATGTAAGAAGTATCCAAAAAAATAAATTAATATCGATCTTTTAGAATGTAAGAAGTATCCAAAAAGAATTTGACTCTGACCACAAATAGAAAGGACAATTTAAGATTAAGAGTAATTTATTTGCAAAATTCAATACTGTATTGAAGTAGTCCATTAAAGGCTCAAAAATCATTATCAGCCCTCATAACTACTATTTAAAAGGACAGATTCCAAGAACATAGTTTATAAAAACCATTTTGTTTGAGTCAATCTACCAAGAAATATTGTATTAGTCCATAAATACTTCGTCAATGAACATATTCTACAATTGTTCAAAAGATAAAATTTATATACATGATTTAACTAAGCCACAGTTAAATCATGTATATACTGTATTAAAGTCGAAAGAACTGAAATTGATATAATGTATTTAACTAAGCCACAATTTATATACTGTATTAAATTGATGACTATGATGATGACGAAGATGATATATTTAAATTAAGAAGAATGTATTTTACATGTATCTTTGTGGATAATTTTGGAAAAACACTTGAAACTTTTAGTAAAGAAAAAACTTAAATTATCTCTATCTATGGAGGAAGAAATGTTGTTTGATCATCATGGCATAAAGGACGGTATGCTATCCTATTCTTGGGAAAATAATAAATTTTGTCCATGCAAATAGAACTTAGTGATAATTTAATAGATGAATCGAACAAGATATACACCTTCGAATGGAATTCGGTTAAATAAGCATTATAGGGAATTAATGACCCCAAGGAAATAACTATGTAAACAATTTTCTTAATAGGTGAACTTTCTTACACATATGGTGTAACCCCTATTTTCCCAAAAACATATTTTTATGTATTTTCTGTATTTAAAATTTTCGCAAATTATTTTATCGGTTTTCAAACTCTTTTGTCAAAATGTATTTTTGGATCTTCTATTAAAATCTATTTTCGATCAATAATTTTATTTATAACTATTTCCTATGATTTTTATACAAATCTTATTATTATTACTATCATTATTTTTATCAGTATTATTTTAGTCACTGTTATTATTTGCATTATTATTATTATTATTTTATTATCTACTCTAATTTATCTAATAATGCTATATTATTTTTTTATTGGATTTTATTAAACCCATTACCCCTTTTATATACCCAAAACCAATTATAAAACCCCCTAAACCCAATACCCATTTCCCTAAACCTATACCCGGTTTCCCTAATACCCAGACCCGTTACTCCACACCCGAAACCCAATAACACCCTAAACCCACACCCGTTTCAACCTAAAACCCTACTCCTATATATTACAACCTATTCACCAACCTGTTCATCTTCCAACCCATCTTCAGCCGCCTCCTTCCTGTGCTTCTCCCGACCCTCTCCGACCATCTATTCCTCCCTCGACCTCCTGGCACCCCACTTCCGTCCATCCCTTCTCCCTATCTCCCTCTTACAGTCAGCCGCTGCGACATCACCAAGTCGCACCCCCCCCAGTCTCCCTCTCCGTCAACAACATCCGTAGCATTTGTCGTCGCAGCCCCGTGTGCCGGCCTTCCCCTCCGATGCCCGAAAACAGCGAGTCGCGACAGCAAGCACTCCCGCTGCCGTCGTCCCATCCTCGTTCAGTTGTCCATCGTCTTCCATTCGCTTGCTCTCTTGCGACACGTGCGTGTGTTGCATGTATTTGTTGGTTCGTTGTTCATGGATCTTGTTCGTGATTTCATTGTTTGCTTGTTAGAGTTTGTTGGCCGGGAATCCATTCTCGTTATTCTTGCTTGGAGTCGTTTCCATTGTCAGTTAAGGTAAGTAACTTGTACTCAAATTTCTTTGCATGATACAAGTCAAAAGTACCACTTGTAGTGTAGTTGGGTTCTAGAGACAATTCGTGTGTGAAACCCCTTGTTGATATTGTCTCTATAGTGATTTGACCATAGTTGCCTCACGACACAATATTAACATTAAACAACTTAGGTTTTGCCCGTTCTTGATTTGATCATGTATGTGAGACTTCTTGTGAGAATTTGGGTATTTGTTGAGATCCATGTGATAGACTTATTTTAGATATGTTAATTACCCTATTTATGATGCTTGGACACTTGGTAGACTCGAATTCATGTTTAGTTGTGTTTGGATCAAGTTTCGTTGGATCTATGTTGATTTTGGTTTTGAGGAAAATTCTGTATTTTGCTAATGATCTGTCTTGATCAGTAATTTAGACCATATTAAGCTCAGAATCTTAATTTCAGTATAAAACATGCATTTTAGAGAAATTTGTCTTCTTTCCAACCCCTCTGAACTTGCTTGATTTCGTTTTCGTATGACTGTTTTACTACAGAGGTGTCGATCTTTTCCAGATTTCGTTTCTTGGTGATTTTGATGACTAAATCATTTTGGTACTTGTACTAAACATTATTTTGATCTAGAACTTTGGTCAGTTTTTTTATACTTATTTAGGGATTACCCAAAATTTTGGTGGATTTTATTGATGAGTTTTATATGCCGTTTCATGCTTATTTATAAAGACTGTACTTGCTATATTTTACTCGTTGTTCTGTAAAGAATTGTATTTTCACCCTGATTCCTTTTACTGTATGAAAAATATTTGTGAAATATGAAAGTTAGTTTGTATTTTCTATTTTTATCTTCCTTTGACGGATTTGGATTTCGTTTCACGGTTTGCGAGATATTACAGTTTTCGTACAGCTGTGTTGGGAATTCCAGATTTGCCAAACTACTGTTTCTTGATGTTTTCAGATTTTTATTGGTTAAACTAATTTTACTGGAAAATTCTGATACTAGACATATAGGGGAATACCCCAGATTTTTCGTGAATTTATTTAATGAGTTTTCATGTTTTTTTCTGCTTTTGAATTCGATTTTTCTGATTTCTGGCTGAACCTATTTTCTGTATTCAAATCAGTTTTGAGTTATGATTTTGTGAATTACTATATGACTTATTTATACTCACTAGATTCAGTTGGGAGTCTATTTTCTAGAAGTTTTGACGGATTTAGTTTTGCATGTTTATAATACTAGGAGTTTCAGTTTTACTGCAGTATGGTCTTGTTGTCCTGAACTTGAGATTTGGTTATTTTGTTCTTTTATGTGTTATCTTGCACCCGTACATGTTTATCTTGCAACCTAAACTTGTTACTTGTTCATGACATGATATTCTTGCTCTGTTTTGTGACACGTACGTGCCTGTTTAATAATAATAAGAAGTAATAAGTCGGGGTTAAGGGAAAGACCTTAGTAGTGGACAATATAGGTATGTGTACTCAGAAGGGGGCCCGTGATCCCATTACTTGTTGCCATGTTTCTTGCTCGCATAATTCGTGTCTGTTATTATGATATTCTGCCATGAACTCACGATTACATGATTCATGCATGTTATTATTATATTATGCCATGAACTCACGACTACATGATTCATGCCTTTTATTATTATATGTTGCCATGTTTCATGATTACATGATTCATGTCTGTTACTACTTGTTGCCATGTTTCATAACTACATGATTCATGCATGTTTCTGTTGCCACGATTTCACTACGGATTCGTGCCTGTTTACCTGTTACTTGTTACTTGACTTGATGCCTGAGTATATGGCCCTATAGAAACCCATCACTAGGCCTAAACGTAACTTGTTTGAATATAGCAACCATGTAGTAAAAACTAGGATGTATGAAGTGCTACCTAGATAGTAATCACTACAAGACTTGACACATGATACTTGAACATGATACTTGAACATGATACATGCTTACTTGATACTTGATCACTTGATACATGCTTACTTGATACTTGACACTTGGTTACATAATACTTGGTACTTGACACATGTTTACATGATACTTGTTTACTTGACTCTTGATATATGCTACATGCTACATGATACTTGTTCACCTTACCATGCTAGTTGTTATACATTATTACCATGCATATTCCATGTTGTTTGTTAGTTTTCCCCATGTACTTGTATCCTGTATTACAAGTGGTCCGTAACTTGCAATTGACGGGTACTTGTTTTCTCTTTTCCTGTTCCCTGCAATTGTTGAATTGCAGATTTTGGAGAATAGATGCCAGACGATGTTGGTGACATGAAGTGCTAGTGATGGATTTTATTATTATTATTTCTTGTAGCTTGCTTGAACAATATTGTATTCTTGTACCTGGATTTATTTGTATTTGGGCAATGTGACTCAAGATATTTGACTTATTCAGATCATGATTATTTGAGATTAATATATTTTTGTTTCAAGTATTCTTGTTGGTATTTTGGTTCATATGTGCATGATTGGTTGATTCTTTTGCTTCCGACTCTGATTATTCTTGTGAAATGTTGTAAAGATTCTTGAACAGCTTATGGATGATGAAAATCATTCGCTGAGCTTAGTCACGAATCCTTATTCCGTATTCTCTTTTGGGAAGTGGGGCGTGACATATGGTGAAGATTAAATGTTAACCTAATCGAAATAATAAGTTTCTACTTTTTTGTCATTTATAAGTCAGAACTTGGTCTAACCTTCATTCTGTGCTCCCTCAGAGTGAGCAAACCAGCTTCAGTACAAATCGCCTTTATGTCGGCTCCAGAGAAAACTCATCCTTGGTCATGACAAATTCTTCTAAATTGACATAGTCCGCCAATGTCATCCTTGATGTGTATCTAGAAAAGTGAAAATAAATAAATAAATAAATAAATAAATAAATAAATAAAGTAATTAGATTTCAAAATTTTAAGGTGAAAGCATAGCCAATATAAGGTACAATCTAAAAGGGTGGAAGAAGATTTACATATCACACACACACACACAAGAAGATTAGCATATCCCCATAACACACACACACACACACACACAAAGAAAAGATAAAAAGAAGGGAGAAAAAAAACTATAAAATATGCATCCATCTCCTATCTAGGACACTGAATTCGTTATGGAAATATGATTAATACCTGGAAAATGCTAAGCCTGGTTTTTAATATCTGGAAGTGGAAATTCAATCTTTTTATCAATTCTACCAAGTCAAAGCAAGGCAGGATCAAGACTTTCAATCTTGTATGTTGCAAGAATAACCTTAACATCTCCTCTTGAGTCAAAACCATCTAACTGGTTCAGCAATTCCAGCATGGTTCTCTGTATTTCACGCTCTCCTCCTGAATGTGCGTCGTACCAACACAGTCCATCCAAAATCACCAATTAGCAAATCTTGTCAATAGACAAACATAACAGTGTCTGTGTTTATGTCAAAAAGATCACCTGACACATGTAATGCACTCAAACAGAAAAGGACAATGTCCGTTTGAAATGTGTTTTCTTAATAATGATGATAAAATAGGCAACATACTCCTAAATATACAAAATAATATTGCCATAAAAGCACACTAACTTGTACAAAGTTTTTATAATATGAAAAAGAGATGTTTATTAGTGTTTATAAATGCGCCACTATGAAACAAAGAGATTAGCTTAACAAATGATCCAACTCTCCTAGAGGCACATCACATAACGAATTGTTTGTTGGACATTGATAAAATGAGGATAGATGTCAAAGAAAAAGAAACAACTTGCAATATATTGCAAAATTATAAGTGAAATTTACAATAGATAGACAGAGATTGGCTTAACAAATGATCCAACTCTCCTAGAGGCACATCACATATCAAATTGTTTGATGGACATTGACAAAATGAGGATAGATGTCAAAGAAAAAGAATCAACTTGCAATATGATAGATAAACAAGCATTTATTCTCAATAACTTTCTCAAGATGGTGAAAAACAAATGCCTCTGATCAAGCTATTTACATAACCAAGCATAAAAAATGCATAAAAATTGATGGTAAACAATTTTGAGGTCCACATGAACATGCATAGATCCCTACAATTGCATCTAAGAAGCAAGAGGATACATATGATAACACTATATATAACAGCCTATGCATGTCGCCTCGCTAAATCAACCAATGCATCAAAAATAAAAATAAAAAACAAAAACAAATCAAAAAAAAAAAAAAATATTCCCCATAGTTTTCTCCACAGAAGTATTACGCACCTATTTATTTTACACTGATCAAACTGTATGTGTCTCTTTATTGTTCTCAATGATAAAATATATGGGAGAGATAAGTTTAGTCTATGCACTTTTTTAAAAATTAGTCTTCTCATTTGAGGAAAAAGGTACAATGATGTGTAGTATTTAATGACTTTGGATGTAATAGTTGAACTACTACTATTTAATGATAATTTAATGATGTATCATTAGAGAACCCTCCAGACTAATCAAACAAAGATCAATTACAACATCATTATGTTTTTACGAATATCTGATATTAAAAAAAACTCATAACTAATTGTTTGTGGTACTATAAGTTTTGTAAAAACTAACCTCTTTTCAATAGTTGTACTTCTCGTAAAGTCTTCATTTTAATTAGTAGGTACATTATTTTTAATTATTTGTTTCATATTTAATTTTAGTTTTTTTTGTTCGTAATCTGTTTAGATCTGCATTAAGCTTTAAGATTTGTGTAGTTCATAGTTTGTTGGATCTGTAGATCTGTTGTAGAATGTGGAAAATTTGATGGGAATTTGAAGGTTCTTTCTTCAAGCTTTTACGGGTTTTATCTGCCAGGAATGTGTACATAAAAGGAACAAGCAAACTTAAAATTAAGATACACAATCTGCAAGCAATAGTGTAAAAACAAAAAAATCATTCATTTTACAGTAACAATCAAGAAGCATTAGAAACACTCAAAAGTTAGCTGACCCCTACTCATCATTTTTTACAGCATTACATAATTGTTAGGTCATCAGTTGAAACTGCAATGAAGACCTCAGGAACTACTTAATTGTCCACTAACAAGGAGAGCATGACGAAAATGTAGACAACATCTTGTAAACAAAATTTGAACTTAATACATTATATGTACACAAATGGTGGCATAGGTCAATATCCTAAATAAAAATTAAGGAAACACCACACATTTCTAACTAAAACACCCAAACAGATAAAAAAAGCATAAAATGCTTACCCCTTAGCATCAAGGTCAATGATATTTATTGCTTGCAACTGTTGGAGGATGTGGCGAGCAAGAGCACCACTACTCTTGCAGAAATGTGGTAGGCGACTTCCTTTCCTCTTACGACCATCATAGATTTTCTGGAAGCCACCTACCCCAAGACCCTGCCTCAGATAGATCTCCCTTGCCATGGAAGCTATACAATTCAAGTTATTGAACTAAATCAAGGCCCAAGCAAGAAAGGGCTACAAAATCTCTGGCAAAACCAACATGAGAAAAGACAAGAACTCTTACCAGCTCTAATGTAGTGCCAATTCGCATTATAGGGAGCAAGCTCCTTAAACCTTCCAGTCTTGACAATATCAGTCTAGTGAGTATTTCAAAAAAAAAATATTAGTCCAGTGAGGAAGCTCCATCTATTTAGAGAAAAGGACAAAACTACCTAAGTGCATACTCAAAAATCAGAAGAATAGATTACTTGGAGAAACTATACTATATATTTGAAGGACTATAACAATTACAGAATTTTAAACAAGGGAGTCCCAATCAATTATATTGCAAAATTATAAGGGTGAAATTTATAATAGATAGATATATTTAGAGTTTGGAATAACAAACAATAACCAAAAACATAAAACATAAAAGAAATGTAACTGATCTCAAAGAATAGATACGATCATTCAAGAAACTTACCTTTTTCTTCAAGTAAATTTGGCTCATCAGCATCATAGAACTGCATATAAAAAGTCTGCACATCAATGTCCTCCTGTGTTGCTTTATATGCTAAAAAAGAGACAGAGAAACCAAGTCTTTAATAATCAAGAATGCATAATTCTAGAGATGTAAATTTGCAAATTCTTTTGCCCCTTCAATAAAGTGTGTACATCTTCATAAGGATTAAGATATTTAAGGAGCAGGATATGGATGAGCTACATGATCAGTGTTGAACCAAACAACATACAATGAACTTTCGACTAACGACGCCTCTAACAACTACTAATCGGATATCGACCCACGCTCCGACGCCTCACACGACTCGGAGGCCTTCTCACACGAATCGGAGGCCTTCTCGCACGACTGCTTAAATTGGTACGGTATTATTTCATCTCATGATAGTAGGATTTAAATAAATAAAGAAAGTTTGTTAATTTTAAAAACCGGTTAATTAGGGTATATTGGAAAAATATTGATCTTTTCGACAAAATATAGTGTTTTTGCTTGTTTGATTTTATTGATAAAAAGAGGTAATTTTTATTAGTAAAAGTTAGGTTCTTTAAAAAAGTTTGACTATTTTAGAGAAAACCAACTTTTTATGATAAATCAGATCTTTTTAATTCAAAAATACAAAGCGAGTCTAATTACAACGATTCATCCACCATCTACGGTATAGATTGTACAAAGTATAAGTAAGAGATACATAATTCAAATGTTTTCAATCATAAAAATCATCTTTTTCAAACTTTAGTCGCTGTTTTGGTTGGAAAAATATTTCTTTTCAATCGTTAACATATAAAAATTATATTTTTATTAAAAAACAAACACACATGCATAGATATATTCATGAAAATCGAATTAAACTTGCACGTGCACACGTGCGTCATCTCCTACCTTTATGAATATACAAAAATAACCCATGAATTTATATATTATCACATTTATTCTCTCAAATTCCCAACATAATAAATGTTCAATCAATCCCAGAAACTTAAATATGATCACAAACTAATTTCAATTTATTCATAAAGAATCATAAAAATCGAAACTTTTTGTTCATGCACCCATCAATATCAATCAGAAATAAAAATTTAAAAAGAAGGAGGATGATACCTATGCTGGGGGTTGGGGGTTGTCGGCGTCAGGCAACGGATGCGAGGAAGTGTGGCGGCACGCGGATCGAGGCAGCAGAATGTGGCGGCGCGCGGTCGAGGCCGCGGAAGGAGGCAAAGGGGGGTCTTCAAATTGGAGGTCAGGGTTATGGAATTTGAGGGTCTTCGAATTGGAGGCCGAGGATTCTGGAATTTTGGGGTTATAGATGGGAATATATATAGAAGAGAGAAAGAAAGTAATTGCACGTGTAATACACGTTCCCATTAAGTTATTTAATTTCAGCCTTAAATCGGCTAGATCAATACAGTATATAAATGGCTAAGATTGTAACACCCCGAATTCCAAAATACAATTGAATTCGAAGTTCCACAGGATCTTTACACTTCTTTCGTACAATTTTACAAGAAAATAAAACTTCACTTTACATCAGAGTTACATTACATTAACATTTGTACAGCGGAAGCAAAATTTTACAGTAATTACATAAAACAACATTTAAATCAATATTTGAGCAGCATGTATACTTCAATTTGTCAAGCATCTTTATCCTGCATGTAAAACTGTGGGCGTGTCAGTTCATTCACTGATAAAATATTATACACGGTCATCCTCCCTATACTGGAAACAGTATAACGATTCTCAATACTTAACAAACCACAAACTTGTTCACAAACAAAGCTAAAGGGACTATCCCATTGATGTCGTGTTGTGAATGTGCACTTAGTCCTTAATGCAATTATTTCTGTTTATATGACACTAATACGCACTTGTTCAGAGTCTATGCAGCCCATACTATATAGGTCCGAGGGCAAGCCCTTAACCGTTCTTCATCTTGTAGGGTATTCCTCTCCATGACTTAATCTACTACTGTAATTACGGTAAGTATCCTAGATGTTCTATGACCTACGAACTCATGTCGAGGCGCCCTGGAGGGAATCCCAATGCACTGACACATTACTCATCATGCAGGCATCCTGTGGTAATTCAGCTCCTACCATAGACATGACACCACCCGTAGTCACCAAACACCCCACGAGCGTCACCACCGGGACGGTACTCTGGAGCAGTATTCACGCCCTATCATGACGCATCATGGGACATCCTGTAAATACTCTCACGCCGCCAATCCAATGGCCCTCATACTCAATGTTTTTCTCTTACTTTCATCACATCTTCATTATGTATCTAATCCTTAGTTTAATTGAATCATGAACAAAAGTCAATCTCCTAGGGTTAGCACTCCCACTATACCGGTCTTATTTATTCATTTCACATGACCCAAATCTTGGTATTTTCATTTCAAATATCGTTTCAACATTTTTTTCCATTGCCGGCATGAGACTTAGCTACACCCTAGTTCTTAATTTTAACTCATAATTACAACATCGAGTTTTCATACTCATAAAGCCCTTTTCTCATAATTAATCATAATTCGCATTTCATGTTCATAGTATTCATGTATTCATATTCTTAATGCTCTTCATTACTCATCATGTCATCTAATTTCAATTTTTCAAGTAAAATATCATGCGTAAATAATTAAAAATGCAATTCTTCTAACATATCACATTCACTAGTTCATATTTCCACATAATTCTCCTAATTTTTATTTTAATTTATAATAATTCCACAGTTCACAATTTCACTTAGTTTCACAATTCACACTTTTCAAATTTCTCATTACCAAAATCTCATTTTAAATTTCTTAAAACAATCCATTCAATTTTCTTTATATAAAAAAAGAAAATTTAAGTTAATAATTAAAATTAGTTTCTTCTTGAAAAAGCAGTCTCAAATTATCATTTATACTAGGCCACGGGTCATAGAAATTATCTCACAAGATACAGATATTATTTGAAACTTCAGGGCAGTCGACTGTTAAAACATGGCCAATCGGCTGTTCCTCGATGATTTAAAATCTCGAAAATAAGATGATCAGGGCAGTCGACTGTTATACCATAATCGGTCGACTGTTCTGTAAAGGTTTTAAAAACTCAGAACAAATAACTAGGGAAGTCGACTGTTACAATAGTCATTCGACTGTTCCGTAACAAAAAGTCCAAAATCTATTACTTGACAGTCGACTGTCGACTCTAATCCGGTCGACTGTCGATTACACCAGGTTGCAATGGATATATTTTTGGCATTGAAAATAAGATCACAATTCTCATATTATTTAAAATCAAGGTTTTCCCAAAATAATATTTTAGAACACAAGTTTTCATCTTTCTACAATAAAGTTGTTTCAATTCAAACAATTAATTCCATATTGTGCATTCAATCAATTTGTGTCTCATAAGCACAACTTTCTTTGCATAGCATGATTTAAAAACATAAAGCATGAAAATAAGATAGATTCTAGCATTTCAATTTCACACATTTATCAATTAGCAATCATCTTCACAAACATTCTCTAAATTAGCATTCCATCTCTAATTTATCAAACATGAGACTAGAATTTCTTGATTTCTCTATAACCATTTATCAAATCATTCCTAGCATGACATCTAAATTTAGAAGCATGAGAAATACCCACCTATTGGAGAAAACGAAATGAAAAGCTCCTAGAGTCTCCTAGAATGCAAGGGAGTAGCCTTCTCCTCCTAGATTATGTAGCAAGATGCTCCTCTTCCTTGCTCCTTGGTGCAACCCGAGCCTCCTCCTTGTGCTTGATGATGGGTCGGCCTCCAAGATGGAACACACACAACTAATGCTCTCAATCTTTTTACTCTTTCTCAATCTTTTACTCTCCTATATACTTCTTTCTCTCTTTAAAAAAAAATCTTAATGTTGTTTGCACATAAGGGAGGGGTATTTATACTAGTTTTAGGGTGGGATGAAGGGCTAGAATTGCATTAGATGGTTGTAGATCAATGGCTAGGATACAATAGGAAGTTGTAGCAACCACCCATGAACTAAAAACCACCTCTCCACTAACCCACACCCCCACTTCTCTCCTAAGCATTTCCGGCTAAGAAATGGTGTGCAATGCACACACACGTGCAAACACGTGTCCCAACTAGTGTCCCCTTAATTAAAAGTTGTACATTATAAATTAACTAATTGTCTACAAAAATGTGTCTACATGACAAGTTGTTTAAAAGAGTGATTAATTCATGGGCTTCAAAAATAGTGGGCTTTTAGAATAAAATAATTAATTTCCTAGGTTGGGCTTTATTTAGAAAAACAAATTTAGGCTTCTTAAAAATGGGCTTAAAAGAAAAAAAGAGAAGGAAGAAATTGATTATTTGCTCATGTTATATATAAAATCATTTCCTAAGAAAAAAAAAATATTTATACACAAATTTGCACGCGCACAACATGTAAAATCTACAATTTTACATTTAATAAAACTCAGGGTATTACAAAGATTGTCACTTGACAGATTTTTTTTTATTGTGGCTTTTATAATAGAAATAGAAATATATATATATATATATATATATATATATATATATATATATATATATATATATATATATATATATATATATATAGTTCTAATTCGTCGTATTTATGATATAATAATGATTCTTTTTCTGAAATTTGTAGACTAATTTCAAGGTGGAAGTACTTAGTTGATCTTTTGGATGCCAATGGAAATAATCAAAAAGATGATTTGGAGCTCGAAGAGTGGATAGAAAGGAAAATCTGTTGAATAAAAACTGCAATTTTTAGCTATACTTCGTGCTCAATTAGAATTTCACACCCTAATTATGAAGCCAACTAAACAAAACTTGGCATTTGGAAACAAAAATTGATCAACATTAGTTCATTTATTGTAACTCCTGTTTTCATTTTCCCCTTTTATTATTGATCCCCATTGTAATCTCTTTTGTAATCCTATAACATTTCATTTTGTTTCATTATTGTATCGAATGATATCAACTCTAATATTATTCATGATTTATCCTTGATCTCAGTCTGATTATTTGAATCTTACTCATTCTTTTCCTAATTCAAGTTTAATTTCATAAAATTGTCTTTTATCTTGTTGGGGTTTGTCCTTCTATTTGACCATATAGTGCCGAAAACCCTATAACTCACCTCCTATTGGATTCTAAACTACATTAACCCAAACCCACAACCCAAATTCTCCCTAACAACCAAACCCAGATCTTCTCCCCCACAATCCCCCGTATCTGCTAACTACCCACAATTCAATCCCACTATTCTATCATTAAATATTTTCCTTCTTCTCTTCTTTCTCCCAAAAAACCAAAACAGAAAAAACCCCATTAGTGTTCACCCCCTACACCCGGTCCTGTGCAAACCCCCCCTCTCACTGTTGAACCCTAACCTCCCGCCCAAATCCCTACATCTTCCCCATCGCAGCTGTCGACTCCCGAGCTCTCCCTCCTCTACTGCACCTCGAACCCAATCCCCGTCGTCGCCCTCTCCCCGTTGCGGCTTCACCGCGATGCCATTGCCATCACCCCCCCTCGGGCACTCTGCCTACAACCTTCTTCCTCCTCAACGCCATTGCTGAGCTTCGAAGCTCCGCCAGTCGAGCTCCGAACACCCCCCGTCTTCTTCCTCCGCTCGAAGCACCTCGAGCCTACCGCTCGCCTCCCTGCTCTCGTCTGCCGCAACCCAAGCCACCGCAGCACCCCTACCTCGTCTTCAACCTCAGTCCCTTTTGTCAAACCCATTGCCATTGCCAAGAACTCGTACTCATCCGCCTCATCGCTGCCATCTTCACCTCTCTGTTCTTCCCCCTGCAACCACCGAAGATCCCCTTTGCCCCTCGTCATCATCATCAAACGCTCGAACGCCGCCGTATTCACCTCCCTTGTTTTCAAGCGAAACAGAGTCACTCGCTCAAGCGCTGCCATCTTTGGTCACTGCGTCGCTTCCCGACCGTAGCACCACCGCCAGTCGTCGCTGCCCTCGTCACTGTTGTCGCCAAACACCACCACATTTGCCACTCACTCTCTCTCTCTCTTTCTCTCTCTCTGTCAAAGTGAGGAAGGAGACGAAGCGGGATTGGTCGATTGGCGTGTTTGCTATTGTGTGTGGCAGGATCCGAGGTCACTGTTTGCTGTTCATTTGGATCCGGTGTGGGGTTATTCCACTGTCTATTTTGCTTGTTATGTGCTCTGAGTTGCTGTTTACGGTTTCGGATTTCGCACGTGTCTAGCACATGTTAGTGCTTCGTGTTCGTGATTGTCGCCCGGGATCTTAATCCCGTTATTCTCAATATTTCGGATCTAACGTCATTGTTAAAGGCAATTCATCTCACTCTCAAATTGTATTGTATCGTATTCGAGATTGTTTTATTGAATCACGCAAGTAGATCCATATTAATTATAGTATATTGTTTATTGTTGTTCATCGTTGGGATGCTACGGATTTACCCAAGCGAATCTAAGTAGTAGTCTTAACTTTGTGTCGTCTTTTGCCTCAAATATATAAAGATCTTGCATGCATTCATATAGTTAATTATTGAATATAGGAATAGGAATTATTATTGTAATTCATATCAAGACATTACACAACTATTGTAAATTGTATACTAATATTGATTGTTTATATGATTGATGTTAGTGTGTTAGTTGATTGTGATTAGCAGGATTATGGACATTATACCTCTTAATACCATGTTCACATAGATGTAACTAATTCATCGTTTATAAGATTTCAATTATTTTATTCATGAAGAATATGTTCAAACCCTGAAATTTATTGCTAACCTGAACATTACCATGCTGTTTCAACCTAGATAATGTCATCAAAATCAATAACTTTCTGAATATGAAATGTAGCCCCATGTTTCTAGTTTCCAGAACATCCAGAATTTTTAAATTTTGACTTATATTGCATGAGTTATGACCTTTTTACTGCTGTTGCACTGTATTTTCAGATTTATGCACATACCATGTTAAGCTGATGAATTAGGTGAACTAATGATCAAATATCACCATGATAATTTCCAGATTGATAGTCAACATGCTTAGGGTAATGAAAATTATTTTTACTAATTTTTACAATGAATATTTACTGCTGTTACAACTGAAACTAGTTAATACTGATAACCAGCCAGAAACAGTAACCTGTAAAGAACACTGAAATTTACCTAGCTACTGTTTTCGGATTTGGACTTTAAATATGCTTTGGAACCGGGCAAGAGTCTAGTTTCTAGAACTTCTAACAGATCCACATTTTCTATCCTGTTGCAACAGAAATTCTGATTTTTGTACAATAATCTACTGCTGTCCAAAATTGGGTTTCCTCATTTGATAATATATAATTGAATCTATGATGTTGTATTTGGTGTATTTGATTGTATAGAGTACATTGCATGATCTTAAGGTTGTTTTGTCATCATTCTAGTGTCCATTATTAATTGCATTATCATTTTCCATTGATATTTCTGTCCCTATCGTTCCTTATTAGTATTGCATATTAATTGAATAAAGAATGTTAATCAAGCCGGAGTTAAGCGTTGACTAGGACAGTTGATAATATAGTAACTGTACTCGGAAATGTGGGCCTCGTTCCCAAAATATTGTTATCGTCATTGTGCAAGAAATTGCAAATGGCCACTGTTATCATCATTGTGCAAGAAATTATAAATGGCCAGTGTTATCATTATTATGCAAGAAATTGCTTAATAGCTAGTATTATTATTGAAATGTTATATCGTACCGAGTACATGACCAATAGAGTCTAACACCTTAGTCTAAATAAAATTGATTGTGTGCACCGAACCTGTAGTATGGGATGCAGTAGTACGTGCATTAGTTAGGATTAAAATGAATAATAGACTTAAGACTTCATCACATTGTCATTGTATTTCGTCATCGTTATCGAACAGCATTATCGTTATTGCTTACCATTATTGTTATTGTTTATTGTTATGGTTATAAATCGTCGTTATTGCACATTGTACTATTATCGCTTTGTCACTGTTCAATACTATTGATTTTATCACTCATTGAATTCATCGTTATACCGTTATTGTCATTGTTCCTCGGTTTCTCTGCTTGCTATCCACAACTTTCTCTAAAGACATATTATTCTTTCTTTTAGATGAATAGCTTACAGGTAATCAAGGAGAATTTTCTGATGGACTAGGAGAGCAGCAATGGTGAAAGAATTGTTTTGAATCGATAACAGCTCATGTATGACGCAAGTCATTCGTTGGGGCATGTTACGTGCTTGCATTTCGTAGTTTTGGGAAGTGGGGCGTGTAAAAACTGCAATTTTTAGCTATACTTCGTGCTCAATTAGAATTTCACACTCTAATTATGAAGCCTACTTAACAAAACTTGGCATTTGGAAACAAAAACTGATCAACCTTAGTTCATTTATTTTAAGCTTTTTAGATTAAGTCATTAGAAGTTGGTAAATTAACGACGGTATTTGATCTTTCTAATTAAGTTTCGAGAAAGTAGTGTTGTAGGAATTGAGCATCGTTTGTAAGTTTTTGCAAGTGGTTTCATTCAAGAAAAACAAAAGTACAGATGGATGATGATATATTAAGAGGCTTTATTAGTAATTATGTATAACACGTACAAATAAATAACTAGAATTTGATTAAAATTTTATTAAGGATATTAGAATGAATCTTTTTGTTGGGGTAGTAACTACAACATGGGAGCAAATTATTTTTTTCAAATTATAACCTTCTTGTTATGCTTATGTATACTACAAGGTTCTTGTGATGCACTTGCCTCTTTTTTATCAAAAGAAATTGTTTTCTTAAAACATTAACAACATCAACAATAGGAGCATGTTGTTAGATTATATAGTGAAAGCTAAGACAAAAATTGGATCATCTAATTGTCTCATGAATCAATCAGTTTATGCTTGTCAATGGCTGCATAGGTTATACATAAAAATAAAAAAAATTAAATTAAAAAAATAACTTATATACATAATGACACTTTTTCTTGAGAAAAATCCTTTGATGTTCATTATATTAATGACATGAGAAACATTGTTCACATGAAGAAAAAAAGGGCAGCAAAAGGAGATTGTCTCCCATGTATGGTCGAATTTCTTAAGATGCTAACTTGCTTCGGTTTACAGACACCACTGTATTGAGAGTGATATCTGTTAGATCATTACAGATAGTACTATTCTTCATTGGAGCATGAGGAATATGGTTTCCTACATCCATTATGGGCATCGGATTATTTGGGCAAATTGATTGTGTTCATTCTCTTTAGTTCATTACAACAAGCTCAAGTAACATGTCGTTGAATATAGTAACAAAATCTATGTTATTGATTTTGGTAGATTTATATATTCAAATAAATTTTGGGGATGTTTAGTTTAAATTCAATATACTTGCATTAGAATTAGAACAACTTCTAGGCATGTTTGGATTCAAAGATAAACTACTATAAGTAAATTTTAAGTGAAGGTAGAGGCTTGCAACCTGTAGGGTGCATGCTGGTACCTCTATTTTGGCTTTAAATTTTTTTTATTGGAGTGAAGTTTAGATACGTATCATAACCTATGTTTTTCTTAACTTTGTGGTGAAAAAAATGGAGGTGGGAATACCTCCAAAATATGATTCAAATGGATTAAAGTTTAGATACCTATATGTAGACAAGTTATCTCCTCTAACCTTCATTAATCTCCGTATCCAAAAGGGATTTATAAGTTATAACATCAGATGGTTTAGAATAGTTCCTTGCACTATGTGCCAAGAAATAATATTTAAATCCTGATCATGTCAATGATTTACATTTTTTCAATATTTTTTCAGGTATATTTGTATTGAGGAAGAAGCTTAGATTGGAGATTTGGTAACCAAGGTCGAGTTGATGAAGAAATACTGAACATGGCAAACAATGAAAAAATGGCTGAGACTGAAGTTCAATGGTTGGAGATAATTACTACTTGCCTAAGTTCTTACCCTAATACTTAAAGTAGTTTCTATTTCTTATAATTTCTACTCTATGACATCATGCTTGCTTACTACCAAGAAGAGATCCCAGACCAAGTGAGGTGTTCTATTATCATTAATTCATTGAAAACTAATGATACTGAGGTGCTTTCTAATAGCATGATTCTGATGGTACTCAAATGTTGTAACACCAGTTACACCCGTAGTTATGCAAAAAGTAAACCTAATACACTGTAGTGAATTGAAGTGTTCTAATAGCAATAGTTTAGTTATGATTCAAAAGTATATTAACTGTATGCCTAGTATTTTCTAGGAGTTATGCTCGAAGAGTTATTACTATTAGTTTTTTGATGGAAGTATCAGTCTATTTGATGTCTTCTTTGCCATAATTCGTGAACAACAACAAAAGATATAGATTAGGACTGAAACATAAGTTTTTAGTGCAGTTGATTAATTAGTATTTTAGATCCCAAACTGTGTATTAATAAATATCCTAGAAAGTTTAATAATTAATTAAATAGCGGATAGAAGTTTAGTAATTATACTTTATCGTTTGCCTGTTGAACAATTTTGCTTCTAGACCCTATAGTGTCGAGGAAGATTTTTTTTTTCTTTCTTTCATTGTCTTTAGTTGGAAAGCTCAACTTGGCACCAAAGGTACAAAAAAAGAAAGGCAAACATGATATGTTTGTGTTGAAGTAACAAATGGAAGGATAACAAATTTAGAGGCTTCTTTGTTGTTTTAATAGGTTTAAGGGAATGTGACTTTCAATAGCTATGACATGCATGATTGAATTCATGCCCAAGAGAACCCTGTCTTATACTGGTTAGTACGACACTCTGGAAAATTGATAGTGAGAGGGTTTGGATGTCTCTACAAGATATGAAGGTGTTGGCACTTGGTATGGGAAGACAACAGTACACTATTAAGCCAGTAATTAATAACTTCACCAAAACAAAACAAAAATAAGTCAGAAATTCAAACAACTTTGAACTAACTTTATGTTTGTTTTGAATAGTTTACATGTTGATTGAACTACCGAGAAGGGAGAAGGAAACAAAGATTAGGTTGTTCTTATCAAACTAACACAAATAAATAACTTTCTTTTATTGAACTAATACTACTCTTCATAGCATTTAACAAGCACTATATTTGTTTTTGAACAACATGATAGTAATTTCAGTAGCTCATGGTGACTGAAAGTCCTTCTTACGGACCTACTATGAGAGCCATATTTACCATCTACGAAACCACCTCAAGTGGGTTCGCTGAAATTGAATGTAGATGGGTCTTTTAATCAACAACAGGGGTTGGTGCTACTGGCTTTCTCATTGGGTGGTCAGTTGAAATTGATTTGATGGGTGAAGTTAGTATTTTGATTCTATATTCTCCATTTGCATTCTCTGTTTTAATTGACACTTATGCTAGAGGCTTCAAATATATTTGTTTGTGTATCTTGATTATCAAAAAAAAAAAAATTGATTGATGTCATTACTTATAAAAACTCGTCAGCAAATGAATTCAATATTGGCACTTGCAATTGAGAAACTTAAGTTGACCAAGTCATTGTGATTTCAACATATTATTGTTGACTCGTAGTTTAGTGTGCACAAAACGTGTTTATAAATACTAAAAAGTTTAAGTTGAGTTGTTCAGATTTTCAGCATCAAATAATATCAATAAGAGATTCATGAATATGCAAAGAAGGAAAGTAATAAAGAAAGATTGCAAAATCAAGCAAAAGAAGAAGTTATTCAAAAAGAGCACATGTTGATTAGTGCCCAAGAAAGCTATCAAGATCGGTTGTTGTTATTCCATATTTGTGAGATTTTATCTGTATTTGATTGATTGATGATTGATTAGTATATGGTAAGAATATAAAGTGGATTCGTCATGAACAACATGATTGTGGTCGACCGCACTTCATGTCGGTCGACCGAACGTTATAGCAATATAATGAAGCAATCGACCATTCATCTTTCGACTTTTCGTTTGAAATATGAACGGTCTACTGCACCTTAATTACAGTCGACCGTAGCTCGAGCTGTTCACCTTTTTGGAATGTATCATTTCTATTTTTGATAGATACACTTTTCAGTCTATATATTTGGACGAACCCACTTTGTATTCTTCACCTATTACTTTGAGAAAAATCTTCTGAACTAATCAATTCAACAATCAATCCTAGTGTGTGTAATAATTATTTGTTTTCTTCAGTCAGGGTCATTAAAGATCTTGAGTTTTTCTTTTCTTTCACTTCAGTGAGATTGACAGGACTTGTGTTAGAAGTCCTGTGGGTGTAATAGGTCTCTCAACCTGATTCCGAGAATCACTGTACAAGGGTTTGAGTATAATGGAATGCTTGTGGCGGAGAATTGCTACAAGTAGGTGGTGTGGATGTAGACATGGGGATCGAACCACGTTATATCGGTGCGTCACTTGTGCTTGTTGTGTTTACATTTCTTATCTCTTCTCATTTACTTTGCAACTCAATTTTAATTTTTCTTTAAGTTTTTAATTCCACACAATCACCCTATTCATCCCCTCAGGGTGATTTATAGTGGTATCAGAGCGAGGTGCTTACTAAAAGCTTAAAAGCTTAAGCAAAAGGTCCAATGGCCGAAATTCCTCCTCCCGAAAACTTGTACTTATTGGAGCCATTCATCTCCAATGGGACAACTCTAACACGCTCACCATATTTTGATGAAAAATGTAATGATGTTTGGAAAGTTCGTATGTCTCATTTATTACAGATGCTTGGAGAAGAAGTATGGAACATGTGCATAAAAAAACTGAGATTCCTGTCAACGATGGAAAGAGGACCTTCACTAAAGCTGAACTAGCATTGAAAACTGCAAATTCCATGGCTATGACAGCACTCTATGTAGGTTTTAATAATGAAGAGTTGATGCGATGTGGGCGAAATTGCAAAATGGCTTACAAAATTTGGAACAACATGCTAAAACGGCATGAAGGAACAGCATCTGAGGTAAAGGCAAAAGTTAATTTATGTTTTTATAAATTTGATGTTTTTCGTATGTTGCCAAGAGAAGACATAGATCAAATGCTTACCCGCTTCGACATTATCGCACATGAGTTTGAGAGCTTAGGTAAGGGGTTAGATGATGACTGAAAGGTCGGAAAACTCATAAGCTGTGTCACGCCTGAATGAGACGTTACAGCTGCAGTAATGAGCGAGACACTAGAAGAAAAGGATTCGACTACTACACTTTTCAAGAAAAATTGAAGACGTATGAGATGGAGATGGCCGAAACAAAAAAGGTACCAGCAGAACATTAGGATTGAACCCAAAACTGAAGAGAAGATCATAGCCTTAAAAGCAGAAACTTCACAACCATCAAAATCAGAATCAGACCATGAAAAATCAGATGAAGATTCCATACGGCAAACTAAACAATCCTATAAGCATCTCAAAAAAAAAGTACAGCAGGTCACAAGGAGAAAGAGACAAAGACAAAAATGATATGTGCTACAAATGCAACAAGCCAAGACATATCTGCCCAAACTGTCCCCTATCGCAAGGTAGGAACAAAGATTATCATCACTCCAATTGAGGATTGAGAAAGAAGGTGTTGAAGGCAACGTGGGTAGACTCAGACTCAAGTGAGGATGAGCAAGGTCACAACGATGTTGGCTTCATGGCTCTTGGGAATTGTGAGGTGCAATCACCATCTCAAGAAGAGGTAATCGAAAAACCCACTTATGATGAGTTTGTATATATGTGTAATGGATTAAAAGATTATGCTATGAAATTGATTCGGGAACTAAGACAATATAAACAAATTCCCAATGAATCTCATGACTCTTGCATCGCTAAAAATCAAAAACTGAAAAATAAAAATTCTTTGATCATGGAAAAACTCAAGAATCCTTAGCAACACATGATGAACACTTAAGAGAAATTCATGTTGCTAAGCTCATTGATGATTTAAAAGAATATAAGTGGAAGGTTGTAATGAAGCTATTGAGCAAAATAGAATACTTGATGCTAGCCTAGACACTGTTCGCTGGAACACTAAAGACGATGAGATGACTAGGAAAAGACTTTGTAAAAGAGTAATTGAGCTTGAGAAAATTGTTGAAAAATATGAAGGGCCCAGTTACCTTATTACAAAAAATTCAAGATCTTATCATAATAATCGAGGGCTTGGTTACAATGAGCCAATACAACATAAAAAATCTAAGCAATCTTGTCATACACGTATGGATAGCCACCAAAATCGTTACAAACCAATACACAATTATGCAAATGTGCATGATCCAAATCATAATTGCATTATTTGTCACTATTGTTGTAGATTAGGACATATTTTTTATAATTGTGCTTTAAAAAGGAATACTAACTTCGTTTGGATAAAGAAGAATACAAATGCAGGAACAGTACCTACTTGGATACATACTAATCTTAATATAGGTACATCATTGCACTTTACCTAAAGATCGGTAACATCTTGATAGTGGATGCCTAAAGCTCATGACGGATGAAAAAAATACTTTTGCATTACTATCAAGAAAAGAAAAGGGAAGATCATATTTTTTAAAGTAAAACAATTTTAGTTTAATTCTTTGTCTAGTAAGCAAATTTAAACTTATTTTTTCCCAACTTGCTAATATCTTTACTTAGCTTTTAAATGAAAAACGATTTTATTTTTTAAAGGGAGAATTGAATGTTATTGATATTTCTGCTTAAACTTGGTTTTTCGGTCGACTGGACGGACGACTGTACGCCTGTGAAGGTGTACAGTCGTCCGTCCAGTCGACCGAAAAGCCAAGTTTAAGTAGAAATATCAATAGGTCGACCGGCGTGCTCTCGGTCTTTGCTTTGTTTTCTGCGAGTTTTTCAAAAATTAGACTTCAGTATTTGCGGTCGACCATACGATCGAACGGTTCGCTCTCTGTCTTTTGTTTATCATCAGATTTGTCTTTACAGGGTGTACGGTCGACCGTGCGGTCGACTGGTTCGCTCTCGGGTTGGTTCTTTGTATTATGAGCTAAATTGATTTTTGCGATCGACCGGCTTCTTCCCTGGTTGCTTGTTTTTAATATTTGCTATCTACTATGAGTTTGGTTTCTTGAAATTCACTCATTTCTTTTGCTCTTTGCCACGTGTTTGTATTGAGAAAATCTCAAATGTATGACATCATGAAAAGCTCTCACTGTATATCAAAGAGTCTCGCGATCAACGATATCATGTAAGAAGATTTTCCTTACATTCTTTACAAAATATTCTATTCCCCAGATTAATCTCCTTTTTTGCTTATTGTATGGTACTTTATTTTACAATGGATTTAGGGGGGTATGTTATACATTTAACTTATGCTATTTTTTTCCCCCACTTGGTGTGTTCCAAAAGGGGGAGAATTTTTTATGAATGTTTTTAACTAAAAGTTACCAAAAACAAATGTTTCTTCTTAGAAGTTTTTCGTACTATATATCTTCTATGAAACTCTGTATAACAGGAAGTGTTGAATTGAGGGGGAGAGTGTACAATTCTCTCTTAAATGCTCTTTATCTATAAAAATCTGTGTTAGAGGAATGTATTGAATTACGGGAATGTATGTTCAAATCTCTCTTAAATGGTCTTTATCTATGAAAACCTGTATTACAGGAAGTATTGAATTAAGGGGGAGTATTTTTATTCTTTATTGTTTATTTTCAACATTCAAATGCATGTTGAGTTGTTCAGATTTTCACGATCAAATAATATCAATAAGAGATTCAAGAGAGATTCTAGAATAGGCAAAGAAGGAAAGTAATAAAAAAAGATTGCAAAATCAAGCAAAAGAAGAAGTTATTCAATGTTGATTAGTGTCCAAGAAAGATATCAAGACCAGTTGTTGTTATTCCATATTTGTGTGATTTTATCTGTATTTGATTGATTGATGATTGATTAGTATATGGTAAGAATATAAAGTGAATTCTTCATGAACATTACGATTGCGGTCGACCGCACTTTATGTCGGTCGACCGCACGTTAAAGCAATATAATGAAGCAATCGACCATTCATCTTTCGACTTTTCGTTTGAAAGATGAACGGTCGACTGCACCTTAATTACCGTCGACCGTAACTCGAGCTGTTCACCTTTTTGGAATAGATCATTTCTATTTTTGATAGATACACTTCCCAGCCTATATATTTGGACGAACCCACTGTGTATTCTTCACCTATTACTTTGAGAAAAATCTTCTGAACTAATCCATTCAACAATTAATCCTAATGTGTGTTATAATTATTTGTTTTTTTCAGTCGGGGTCATTAAAGATCTTGAGTTTTTCTTTTCTTCCACTTCAGTAAGATTGATGGGACTTGTGTTAGAAGTCCTGTGGGTGTAATAGGTCTCACAGCCTGATTCCGAGAATCACTGTACAAGGGTTTGAGTATAATGGAACGCTTGTGACGGAGAATTGTTACAAGTAGGTGGTGTGGACGTAGACCTGAGGGTCGAACCACGTTATATCGCTGTGTCAATTGTGCTTGCTGTGTTTGTATTTCTTATCTCTTCTCATTTACTTTGCAACTCTGTTTTAACTTTCTTTTATTTTTTAATTTTGCACAATCTCCCTATTCATAGGGATGGCAACTGGACCAGGTCAACCGGCGACCCACCCGCGACCCGGCCCGTAAAAATGCTTCGCGGGTTCGGGTCGAACCCGGTGAATAGTACCGGGTCGACCCGGGTCGCATTTTTCGCGAATCGAATTCGCGAAACCCGGCCCACGAACCCGGCCCAACCCATGAATTTGACCCGCCAACCCGCGGGTCGACCCGTGGGTTTCGACCCGTCACGGGTCGAACGGTCGAAAATCTGGCCGTTCGCTGCGTTCGGGGACAGAGCCGTTTACAACGGCTGTTTGAGCCGTTGGGCTTTTTTGTTTTTTTTCCCCACTTATTTACCCTATAAATATTCCCCAAAAATCTCAAAAAAAATCACACCTCACTCTCTTACTCTCTCTACTATTATACATCATTTGTAAAGAATTTTTGAACAATTGTAGTATTCATCAAACAAGTGTACAAGGAGGCATATACACGATCAAATTTCGGTCGTATCAGAAACAAAATTCAACGTCTTCAACTCTCTTCAACCCTCGTCAAATCTACTTCAACAGTTCAACCTCTTCTCAACTCTTCAATTGCGGAATCGGCAAAGCGCTCCTCCATCTTTTCTATTCTATTCTTATTTTAGCGGTTTTTTTTTACATACGCGTATTCCATGGTGAATGGTATCAAAATATCTCTATCTCTCTCGTTAATTTTTTTTTTTTGCGTTGTAGTTAAAATTATTGTTCGCTTTTTTGAACTTCTCTATCTCAACCCTCTTATTTTTTAGATTTTTTTTTGTATAATTCACCGCTCCTACATTGTATATTTTTTTTACATACTTTACTTTAGCACATTACTACATTATGTCTAGATCACGCGGTAGCGATCATAGCGGACAAGATTCCTCCTCCTCTTCACGTAGGCCACCAATTGTCCCAACTAGTGAGCCCGCCCAAGATTACATTGATCCTACTATGGAACAATGGGGTACACACGACATGAATGTTGTAGGTGACATTCAATTAGAAGAAGAAGAACAACAACAACAACCCGAAACCACACAACCCCGTAGTAGTAGGAAAAGTAGAGGAGAAACTAGCGATTGGCATAAGTTTTATGATTATATCCCGGACGAACATACTCCGGGTATAGGTTTGAAAGTGTGTAAAACATGTAGTAAAACATACAAATTCAAGAGGGGTCACGACACCGGTACAATTAGTAGGCACATACAACATAATCATAAAGAACTTCTTGATCAAATACAAGGCCAACAAAAAATCAACCCTAGGACCGGTCAAGTAGATAGCCACCCTTATGATCCCGAACTTGTTCGTCGGGAAATGGCCCGATTAGTCATTAAGGAAGAGTTGCCATTTTCCTATCCCGAGAGTAGGAACTTGGAAAATTTTAATCAAACGGTCTTAAACCCTCATTTTAAAAGAATTCCGAGAAATACTTGCAAATCGGATTGTTTTAAAGTGTACATGGAAATGAAGGACGCGTTGATTGCAATTTTATGGAGTTTAACTTGTAGGGTTAGTTTAACTTCGGATTGTTGGACGGGTGTCAACAATATTCCAACGATGGGAATAACCTGTCATTGGATCGACAATGATTGGATTCTTCATAAAAGAATCATAACACTTGCGTCGTTGCCGTATCCCCATAGTAGCGCTGAAATAGCAAACCGTATTATAGAAATTTGTGATGTTTTTCATATTCGCGATAAAATTATGGCTATTTGTTTTGATAATGCATCTAACAACAATGTAGCAAAAACTACTTTAAAATCTGTATTAAACCCTCCATCTGACAATATTTTTCATGTTAGATGTGCATGTCATATTATAAATTTATGTGTTTAAGATGCATTAAAAATAGCTGATTCATATATACATAAAATTAGAAATTGTGTACATTTCATTGCATTAAGTCCAAGCATTTTACAAGAATGGAAAGCTTGGTGTAGGGATAGAAATGTTCCTTTTAGAAAATTTCCAAAGGATGTTAGACACCGATAGAATTCTACTTTTTGATTTACTAAATGTTGTCACCGATTATAAAGCAGTTGTAAATGATTTTTGTATTGCAAAAGATATACACAATTTTGAAATGACTCCCGCCGATTGGTTTTTTACCGAATCTTTGTTGAAATTTTTAGAACCTTTTAAAACCGCAACTTTAAAATTTTCAAAAACATATGAATCTACTTCTAGTAGCATTTTTATTGAATTAGTTAGCATGATGCAAATATTTAACGAAATGTTAAATGATCCCTATATTAGTGACATTGTAATACCTGCATTTCAAAAAATTTTGAAGTATTATTTTCCTCCTCCTATGTTGATTTGTGTTGCTACTGTTATGGATCCCCATATCAAATTAGAAGGAACGAAGAATTTGATACAAATATTTTTTGGATATTTAGAGGATAATGTAGAATTAACAACTGATTGCGCTACTTTTTTAGTTCAGTTTGAATCTACTTTAAATAACTTGTATGATTATTATGATAAACGTTTTGCTTCTAGTAGTACAACTTCTGTAGTTAGTTCTTTTTCTGGTAGTTCTAAAGGTAAGGGTAAAAGTAGAATTGATGATAGAACATTTAGTTTACTTGAACAAATTCAATCTTAAAAACCTAGGACTAATCAACCAAATGAATTAAATTGGTATAACCAACAGGATACTGAGCCTACTCTTTCTCCACTAGATATTTTACAATGGTGGAAAGAACATGAACACACTTTTAGTATTCTGTCAATTATGGCTAAAGATTTGCTAACTCCTCCTGTCTCTACAGTTGCTTCTGAGAGTGCATTTTCTACAAGTGGCAGGGTTCTATCTGATTACAGGAATCGGTTGAAGCCCGAGGCGTTGGAGATACTCGTTTGCATAGAAGACTGGCTGAAGGCTGAAGATAGGACGCAAGGGAAAGCACTATCAAGTTCCACAAGTGGGAGCAAATCGCCCGAAGAACAACAACAACAACAACAACAACAACAACAACAATAGCTTTGCTTGTTATGTCAAATTAGAAAACTTGTACTCAATTAAAATTGTATATAACAAATATGTTATTGTATAAAACTTATTTGTGAATTGAATTCTTCATTTCGTTATAAATTGTTCAAATTGTATAACTTAAATTCATATGAATAAAATTTCAAAATTTGTTGTCAATTTCATTCTTTCAATCTTATTATTATTATTACAATTTTTTTTGTTTATTAGTATTATTACTTACTTAGTATTATAATTAAACATCATTTGGGGATATTTGAAGAATTGTAGTATTATTACTTATTAGTATTATTACTGAATTACATACTTAGTATTATAATTAAACATCATTTGGGGATATTTGAAGAATTGTAGTATTATTACTTATTAGTATTATTACTTACTTAGTATCATAATTTTTGAAGAATTGTAGTATTCATCAAACAAAGATATGGTTGTTTGTATACATCATTTGTAAAATTATTATTATTATTATTTTAATTTAAGCTACCAAAAAAAAAAATTATATTATTAAACGGGCCAACCCGCGGGTCGACCCGGCCCAACCCGGGTTGAACCCTAAAGGGTTCACGGGTTGGGCGGGCCACCCAAACCAAAACGTAGCCCGGCCCGGCCCGGCCCGTATAAGGGTGCAACCCGGCCCGGCCCGAACGACCCGTTCGCCATCCCTACCTATTCACCCCCCCCCCCCCCCCCCCCCCCCCCCGCGGGTGATTTACAATTAGATCCTTTTACCATTATTTTATTTTTCTTGTGTAGAAGTAGGAATTTTGTTTTTGTTTTTTTAGTCTAAATTGCAAGTAAATGTAATGCGGCTTGTTTAGGGAATTTCTCTTTTTGTAAATTTTTACATCCACTAATTTAACTTCTCATTTCTCTGGCTTTCGACTATCCCGATGCCTCCCTTACTCCGACGACCTTATGCCTCCCTCAACTCCATCGACCCAATCACCTCGTATGATCCCGACGCCCCAAAACTTATTCACCTCGTCCTCAAAGCAATAAAAAAAAACCCAAAGAGGTTTAGAAAGGGAGTAGAAGGAGTTTAATATGTATCAAAAATTTTGAATTTTATAATTGTTTATTGAATATTAGAAGTCAAATTTTGATATGTATGTGCTTTGCAATAATTTGATTCAAGTTCCTTTGCTTGATTGAAGTTTTATTATGTTGTGAATTTAAGAGAATAATTGTGATGGTTGATGAATTCTTGGGTTCTGATGACCATGTACATGCTCATGTTCATGGGTTCTGATGACCATGCACGTGCTTATGTGTATGATTTTTCATCAATTTCTATAATTGTGTGATTTTTTTTACATGCTTTATTAGATCTATTATTGTATCAATAACATGTCTTTGTGTGAAAATTTTTCTTGAAGACTTTCTTCTATAAACTATGGTAATAATAAAAACTAATGCACTAACTCTAACTAGAAATTTTCTACTTGATATACAATTAGTATTTGGTGATTGCTAGAGTGAAGGAGTTGAAGATGAAAACCTAACACACAATTCTAATCGTACTCAAATTGGTCAGCACATATTTGATGAAATTCTTATGGCATCTTTAGATGTCACAGTTAAATTTAATTTAACTATAGAAGGTGTTTGACGAAATTTAATTACTGCAAAAGGTCTTTTACGAATTGCGGTTAACATGGTACTAATGTATGTTTTTAGAGCTAATATTGTGATTATATTAGTTAGTATAAGTTACCTTAATCATTTGCTTCACTTATTTCTCAAATTTCATCTCAACAATAAAATTTATTTTCCATCATGTTGTTAAGCAACACCTTTGTATTAATTTGGTAGTTTCGGATCCTGTTACAGGATGGAGGATTCTTGCATCAAGGAATGAGGTACTATTTGTTTGATTCCTGATATTAACGTATTGTCCTTTTAAATGTGTTTAGGCCGTACTGTAGAGCTTCTTTCATCACCCAAAAAACGAAAAATAATTATATTAGCCAATGATTTGAAAGCAACAGATTTGTACACGAGTTTTGTGCCTTGTAATTATTTGTACTGAAGTTTTGTTGGCAGAAACAGTCGTATGTTGAGGGGTTTTACTAAAAATCGGACTCAGTTTACTCATATTATTTCTCTACCATGATCATTTTGGCGGGCCAGTGCAAAGGATGTCGAATTCATAGCAAGAGCTATTGCTGATGGATAAGAATGTAAAGGATACAACTACAGGTGCCCCAGGTGCCTCAGAAGAAGAAGAGATCGATTGTCTCAACAGCCATAAAACATTGAACACTTGTGGTTTTTGGTGACATGTACTTGGCTCTCTTTTTTCTTCATATGACCATTTTACCTTTGAACTTTCAACGAGTTCCGTTAAACTATTATTGAGTTGGGAGTTGTACTATTCAACTAATTGTAGTTTAAACGAGCAGAGAGCTTCGACATTTCTTATTTTATAGTTCATGATAATTCTCCCTGATGACTTTTATATTCTCTTTCTATACTCAAGTGCTTACTGCGTTCTTGCTCTTGAATCTGAGAATGAGAACAACTACATACTATAGCCTCTGTGTACTCAATTGCTTCTCTCAATTATCGGTTACTTTAAGCTTTCCTAATACTTATCTTTTTTCTAAACTATGGAAAAATTGGCTTTGCACCAAGTGCATTAGAACACAATAAAAGATAGAGTGCAGAGGCATAATTGACTATATTTGATAAGGAAGTAAGACACACCATCGGCTGTTCCACAAAAATCCTGGAACATATTATGAATAAGGTATTATTCCCATATTATAAAAAATAATCAAGAGCTAATTACTTAATTCTATATGCAGGAAAAACAAATGTTGAAGAATTTAATAGAAGGACCAAGAAATGCATTGGAGATGGGTTTAGTTTTTTGATCAAATCACAAATTGTCACATATGAAAGAATAACTACAAGAATATCGATTGATGAGTATACTTTTTAATCAACAACTAATTAATTAATTCTATGCAGAAAAATGTTGAAGAATTTAATAGAAGGATCAAGAAATGTATTGGAGATCATTAATATACTTTTTTGATCAAATCGCAAGATGTCAGGTATAGAAGAATAACTACAAGAACATTGACTAGATGCAAAATTAAAATGATGAACAAGAAGTTACTAGCTGTTTTAAGATCAAGAAAGTTAAAGTTGAAAATCATGATTAATCTTATATGTTGCTGAGAAAATCATGAGAAAAATACAATGATATGAGTTTAGGATTATTGGTTTTTTCTTTTTTATATATTTTTTATGTTTTAGATGAGACACTTATTACATGTTATATTGTATTTACTCAAGACTATATATAATATTTAGAGTCTTTAATATTAAAATTTGAAGTATTTTTTGTACATAATTAGTATATAGTGATCATATTATATATTCATTTAAGTATTTAATGAGATTTATTCTATGATTGATTTTCTCAGCAACATAAAATATTATTAAAATATTCAACTGACATGTTCATCAGGTCACATGCACTTGATACACGGTAAATTTTAACTAGTATATAAGAAAGAACCAAAATCATAGCCAACAAAATAAAAACAAACCCAAAACCCCAAGAAATTAAAACAATTTTTTTTTTATAAAAAAATTTAGCCAAAACAACAAACCATTGATTAAGCCATGGAACTAGTGGTGGACCCAAACAGATCTTCCAGAGGGTGCAAAAATACATAGTAAAAAACCAAAATATTCTTTTAAGTTTATTATCATAATAAAATAAAACTATTTAAAATAAATTGTAATCAAGCTATCATTGTTGATAGTACCAAATAAATCATTGCCTGATATATATAATCAAGCTATCATTCATTCACCATTTTTTTAAAAACAAACTTCATTGGTTACTTATCTCTCCCTTAATGATACTATATATATTAACCTTTAAATAAAATAGAAGCTTTCTTCTTAAGTAGAATCATAAGCAGTATAACTTAGAAATAACGAATATATATAAACAGAATAATTTAGAAGCAAAAATTTGAAATTCCCCATTTATATACAAGTCAATCACCCTAAATTTACAAGAAGAATAAAAAAAGAGAGAATCAATCAAGAAACAACAACATATAATAGGGTAAAAGGTGCATTTGGGTTTATACATAGGAGCTACCGTTTCCTTTTTACTTCCGTCTAGTTTGACTTTGAAAGTAGAGGCTGAAATTAATTTTCTCAATATCTAACAACACTGCTATCTCGGGTCGGATCAGGTAGCGGGATCAAATACAAGTATACTTAATTTTTTTGGGTCCGTTTGGATTCAATCGGTTTCCGAGTACTCAACGGGTCCAATAATATATGACAATAATTTTTTCAATGTTTACAAAAGTTTTCAATATTTAAATTTCGCACATATTTTTAAGTAAAATTAATTAATATGTAAATGAATATAATTAAGTTTATTTTATAAAATAAAGATTATGAGATGCAAATTGAGAGTGAAAGAAAAGATTGCATACTCTTTACGAAGTTATATGAATATATTATGCTTTATTTTCTATTAAAAAGGTTTAAAAAATTAACACATACAACTATCTTGTTCTAATATATTAAAAATTAAGTTATTGGATTACTAGGGGTCCATGGCCCTAGTTCAGATTGGGCCGGATCTGATCGGGTCCAAAATCATCGAACCCAATTCTATCCGTCTAGAATCAGGTCGGTTTCGGTCCAATATCGGATTCGGATTAGTTCCGAATCTCTGATAAATGTGATAGTGTTAATATCTAATAACTAAGATGTTGCAGGAGCTTGCTTTAACAAATAATTGATTAGTATATATTCTTGTAAGTTATCATATCAAGTATATATTTTTTATAATAATAAAAGTTGCAGGGTGCAGTCAGAAAAATATGAGGATCTTGTTGAGTCTTTAACACAATCAACACAAATTACCAAGCACGACTAGATCACACCAAACACACAAAGCACACGAGAATTGTCCCGGTTGGGGCTTTCGCCTTAATCCGGAGGAGGAAGAACCGAGATATTATTCAACTAGAGAAGATACAAGAATATTACAGTTCTCACCACGATCCTCTCTCAAGCCTAATGGAACTTGATGCTGCTTACAATGGAGAACTCTCTCACCCTTTCAGATGAAGTACTCTCTTCTTCTATTCGGCACTCAATAGAATCATCATCATCTATGAGCCGTTACAATTGTTTATATAGATTAGAGACAAACCCTAATTGAACCCATATTATCTCTATATAAACACCCTAACTGAACCCTAACCCAAATGATCAAACTCTAATACTCAATCTCTCTCTCCTCCTAGCCGTCACCCTCTCCCTCTATCCTGACTCCCGACCTGCATCTTCACTGTCGTCGTTCTTCTCGGACATCGACGACACCCCCTGACCACCCATCTTTCGACCATCTCCTCCTCTTCCCTTTTGCTGTCATCGACTTCGCAACGCACACCCCAGCCCGAGCCCCCTCCTGTCGTCCTCCTTGTGGTCGAGCGCCGCCATGACCCAGTCGCTGTTCGTCTCCCGCGACGTCGTCGTCGTCCCCAGGTCGTCGCCGTCGTCATCTTCCCTGGTGTTACTAATGCGGCCGATCTTGCTGTTGAGTGCTGCTATCTCTTTTGTTGTGTGTGCACGTGTTTTGGGTTGAATTGGATTCTCGTCTCTCATATCCTTGTTAGTTGTGTCCGTTGTTCGGGATCCGTTCCTGTTATTCTTTCATCTTCGTTTCCGTCCTCTTCATATCAGGTAAGTAGCTTACATGTGTTCTTTTTATCATACAAGTTAATACTGTAAGTAATCTAGTATGAAAATATTTGTACTCTCATGATGATCCTATTTTGTTAGGTTAATCGTTGACATCATCTCTTGATCATGAGTAGTTACAATAATTGATACTCATTGCATGAAAATAATTAGATTAGTAGACATCTTGATTGTATGTTGTTGTGACACATTGTATGTTATAGATGACTGTTACCTAGATATTTTTTGGATGTATGATCTCATTCTAGAACGTTTATTCACATGCCATGCTAATTTGTGTGACCCACATATACCATGCTTTGTATGACATTTATATTAGACCATTTATAGTTAAGTTGTTTGATAAAATGCATTAAAAAAAACTTTTGTTTGCTACTGCTCTATTTTGTACGGTAATTTCGACCCTGTTAACTTCAGTAAAATTATTAAGTTTGTGAACATGATTTGTAGCCTCTAATTTATAGTTTTTATAACTTTCGACGGATCTGAATTCTGAGTTTTTATGCATGAGTTATTGCCGTTTTACTGCAGATACATCGAATTTTTTCAGATTCTGAATTATATGTATTCTGTTTGAAATATTATTTTAAAACTGATATTAAAAGTAGAATTTGAACCGTATATTTTGCTGAGTATGTTTAGATATGACTGAGAGAAATTCCAAATTTTTGTGGAATTAATTAATGACTTTTGTATCTCATTTCATACTTATGAAACTTATCGATATATTTCCAAACTGCATGCTGTTCAGTAAATAATTATGTTTTCAACCTGATTATATTGGTTTTTTATGAAAACTTTGTGAATATAAACTGTAGCCTTATTTGTCTATTTTATCACCCTTTTGACAGATCTGGATTTCGATTTATATTTTATGAATTATCTCAGTTTTGGTACTGCTGTGTCTGAACTTTCAGGATTGAAATTTTGTTGCATTACTTTTGTAATACCCCGCAAAATAAAAAAAAATTATTTTGCATTACTAAATAATAATATATTAGTAAAGTTGACTATTTTGACTATTTTCTTGAAATTGCAATTTTACACGTGCAGCACACGTGCAGAGTTAGGATATTTTGAATTCTTAAAATTTTATGTTTAATGATTGATTTTCCTAATTTATTTATGATATTTTAATTTTCAGATTTATTTGAATTTATTTGACCATTTTATGAATTTCTCGATTTTACACGTGCAAATATTTTTTTGTGTGCAAATCTCCACTTTTAAGCTTTTGGATACTTTCTCCTATTTATAATTAAGTATATCCTAAATTTTGGGATTTTCTGAATAAAAAATTTATTTTTGTAAATACCTCGAAAGAGAGGGGTTTTATTGTAAAAAGTCGTTTTGATCTCAAACATATAATGAAAATTCATTTTTACTGATTTTTGGGCTTTGCATGGTCATATTTTAAAATAAAATCTATTTAAGTTTTACTTAGAGTTGATTTGGTAAAGATTTAAATAAATATGGTGTTTTTGCAAATATGAAATTTAAGTGGATCTTGTGCAAATATTTTCTTCGGAAGTTCAAAGTCAAAAATTATTTTGGGAAAAATCATTATTTATTATTATATATTATTTCTGAATTTTCTAGATTTTTGCGAATATTTTATGATATATTTACAAATATTACAAAAAGATGGACTTTTGTGCAAAATTACCACTTTTAGTACAAATCCGAAATTTTTATTTTTCTGGGCTGTGCTGGATGGCTGGAAAACTTAGTAGTAAAAGAGTTTGATTTGATTTTAATTTAGTTAACTTATTTGACTACTTTATTAAAGAAATGTTTATATATGTAAAGTAATAATTTGTTAGGGGATATTTCCATAAACTTGTAAAACCCTAGAAACTCCATATTTCGGCTTATAAAATAGCCACTACAGCTGTCCCCCTCCTCTGCAAAAACAAAACATTATTCTACTATTAATTTCTTGGAGTTCGAAACAAGGATCTTGGATTTTGCAAAAGAAGAGTTTTTTCTCATCCTTTATTAATTTGGTTGATTTCTTCAATAAGGTGAGTGACTTGTGTTTGTTTTCTTATTGTTGTAAGCATGTGGTATGTGATGATTTATCTTTTAAAAAGCATGTTAGATGATAGTATGATGATATATGAATTTTGATGAGTAGATGAATTAAAAAGTGAATCCTTTCATGAAATTATACTATTGATGACCAAAACCCTAATTTGATGACTTGTGATTGTTAAAGAACCTAATAGATATCATGAGTAGGTTGTTTTCCTTCGTGAACTTGCTAATTTGAACATATGTGTTGAGTTGTATGGTGTTATTGCATGAAAATAAACAAATACAATTAAAAATGACCTTTACTGTGTGCATATACATGCGTGCTCTGTTGATGTTATTAATGAAGAAAGTTTTGATTATTTGCATGTTGTGAGTACATATGTTCATGAGTAAACTTATTGGGTTTTTGTATAACAAGTTATGAGAGGGTTTATTGAATCAAAAGATTGAGTTTTGAAGTAAAGAGGAGTTGCCTATTTTCGGGTCTGATGCTATATGATCAAAATTGAGTTTTGTGAACTTTTGCGAAAATTTTAATTGGAATTGAGTTGTTTTAGTACTGAGGTAATTTTGAACTTTATACTACATATATACGATGGATTCTCAAAGTCTAACTAATGCACAAACACACTCTTATACACATTCTTATTTATAATCCACTGTTTTGAGGATTTTGTGAAATTTGATGGATTTTTATTGGATTTCAATTGTTTGATTCTGAGATAGTTTTCAACATTTCTCTACTCCTATCTGATAAAGTTTTGATGTTTAAACTGATGCTAATACCTGTATATATACACTACATACTTAACTTGCTGTTTTTGAAGAATATTTGTGAAAAATTCCTATTTTGAGATCTTGAGATGTTTTGAAGTGTTTCGATAACTCCTATATGTTATACTGGATATGTCTAAGCATCTAGGAAATTTGATTTTGATTTTACAAGTTTTAATCGAGTATCATATCGAAAACATGCACAAAATACCCAACCTGTGTATACAGTAGGTTGCGGTCGACTGCCTTCTTGAGCGGTCGACCGTCATGCGTGAATTTTGGAAATTCACAATTGACAGTCAACTACTCCTTTTGAGTAGTCGACCGCCAGTTGCTCTTGGGGCTGTTTTTGATTGAATTTTCTGGTTTCTTTTAAATAATTATTTCTTCAATATTTTGGATTATTACTCTACTATTTTAGATGATGTTTTACTATAGATTACAATATTTTTCAGAGAATTATATTTTATTTATAATTGAGTTTTAAATGTATTCTTAAGATCTTATTTAAGTGAGTTATATGTGGTTTCAACAAATTGATGTTTTGTGATGTTCTACGACTTAAAAATATGGTTTCTTGTTATTTAATGGATTTAATATTTTATTTGAATTCTAAAATTTTATGAGTACATTAAATGAATTTGAATTTCGTTGATCTAAGAGGTTTTTTTATTATAAACGTTTTGAAGATGGATTGGTTAGTTTTATTGAAAGTTTTTGTTGATGGTTGCGTTGTGAGTCCTTAGAGATTGTGTGGAACCTTAGACACCGGCAGTTGAGGTTTTGTTGTTTGGCCAGGTGCAGTTGTGTTATTGATCAGTTGAGTTAAATCCGGTAGGGTACACCAACTCTAGAAGATTCGTAATTAATTAACTTAACAAGATAAGGACAGGCACTAGATGGTGATATGATGAAATGAGTGCAAACGTGAGTTATGGACTCCAGGATGATCCAAGGAGTGAGATATTCACCAGTATTCCGGGATGATGGACGTATGGACCACAGAATGATCTGCAGAGTGGGAATGATCTCCAGTATTCCGAGGACGAGAGCGACGCTCATGGGATGTTTATGCAATGAGGGTTCCAGGATAACCTGCGGAGTGAGGCAATCGCCACAGTATTCCGGGACGATGGACGTATGGGCCACAGAATGATCCGCAGAGTGGGATTGGGCTCTAGTATTCCAAGGGCGAGAACCAATACTTGCAGAATATCTAAATCTCATAGTAGTCATAGTAGTAGGATTAGTTGCATAACGAGGGATTAAACCCTATCAAATGGAGAACGATAAGGGCTTGCACCGGACCTATATAGTATGGGATGCATAGAATCCGACAAGTATGCATTAGAGAGTCAGCATATAGCATTGATATTTTCTTGACTTAGTTTCGTGTATGTATTTTCTTGTTTTCTACACTTGACACTTAGACTAGTTCACTTGATGTTTCATGTTTTACTTA
This sequence comes from Hemerocallis citrina, assembly GCA_017893485.1. Taxonomy (NCBI): domain Eukaryota; kingdom Viridiplantae; phylum Streptophyta; class Magnoliopsida; order Asparagales; family Asphodelaceae; genus Hemerocallis; species Hemerocallis citrina. The sequence goes on along the minus strand of CM030360.1, from coordinate 278,717,146 downwards.
TTGTTATTCCTTATTTTGTTTTATTCTTGCTATTAATACAAGTTGTTTATGATTATATGTTTCATATTTTATTTATGTTGTATTTATTTTTATGTCACTCACACCGTTATGGCTGACCGCTGTAGTTTTGGGGGTTAGGGTTATCTCTAGCCTCATGTTTTATAGGTAGGTGCCTATAGCTTGGGATTTGGATGCTTGTGGTAGAATGATATAGAGCTTATGTAAATTGTAAAAGAAAGTGTTGTAAAGAAAGAAATTTGTAATTCAATGTGTTTTATTTTCCGCTATGCTTTGTAAACAATTGATGAATTAAAAAGTTTTAATTTTTCCTGTATTTGGTTGCTATGTTTATGATTACATTGAAGTTGATTCTAGAATTGTGCCACGTATTTCTGAGATATTATATTGGAAATTCGGGGCGCTACAACTCTGTTTTCCCAATTTTGTTGACTATACTATTTGTAATATAATTTCATGATATTTTACATTTTGAAACTAGATGTGTTAAGAATCTTCCAGATTTTTCTTAGATTTAATTTTGATGATTTTAAACTCTTTTCATGCTTATAAACATGATTTTGCATTTTCTGGCTGAACATAACTTTTGTATTAAATGTTGTTTTCAACCCTGAATCTGTGGCTAATGTATGACTTATATATATGTGATGGAATCGGCAGAGAGTCTAGTTTCTAGATTTTCTGACAGATTTGGAATTGCTATTCTGTAGCAATGGGAATCTCAGATTTGGTACAGTAGTGTCTTGCTGTCCATAACTGAAAATTTCGTTATTTTGACTATTATAAGTTGTTTTTAGCAACCGTTGCAATGACTATTTCATCTTAGACTTATTTCCTATTCTTGCCATGTCCTTACCCTGTTTGTATTTGTTCACACATTTGTATTGATAATAAAAGAAATCAAGCCGGGGTTTTTAAGGGGAAAAATCGAGTAGTGGACAATATAGAAATACATATTCAGAAGGGAGTCGTTTCCCTACTATCTACTGTGGTACCTACTGTTTATCTCTGGATGCATGAGGACATGATCCATGACACGGTTTGTTTTTATTATTGTTACTTTTACTGTTTGTCTGAATATATTGCTTTATAGAAGTCCCACTACAAAATCTTAAACCGAAACTGTTTGCTGTAGCAACCTTGTGGTAAAATCTGGGACACATGAAGTGTTACATAGTTAGTAATGAACATTAGATATAAGAATAACTATTTACACTATCATATCCTGCTACGGTTACTGTGGAACTTTACTGTTACTGTTGATTACTGCTACCATTGACACACTGTTACTGTTGATCCTTACTGTTACTATTATGTTTCTCTTCTTATCACTACACTGCTTACTGTCATTTGTAGACTGTTATATTTACTAGCCTCTCCATGTTAGTATTATCTGTTTAGTTTAGTTTTCCCCCCATTTTCCAACTTGTATTGCTTGCGGCCCGGACTTGCATCTAACGGGCGATATATTTTCCTATTTTTCCTATTTTCCTTGTAATTGCTATATGGAGTTGGTTTTGCTGATCAATTGCCTAATGGAGTTGGTGAGCAAAAGTTTTGAGTTGCGCAATTGGAATTAATTGCTTAAAATGTTTTGATGAACGATTTTATTTCACGAACTGTATTGAGACTTGTATTTGGGCTTATTGTCCCAGGATTATTGTTTTGTTTCGGATTTAGTATTTGTTGGAACATTTATATTTGATGCAATAAATACCGTTGAGTAATGATTTATTTTGCATGCCTGGTTGGAGTATACTGTTATATTTACTGTATGATGAGTCAAGCAGGTCTGTACAGCTTATGGATGGTGAAAACTATCCGCTGGGCTTAATCGCATACCGTATTCCGTATTGCTTTGGGAAGCGGGGCATGGCAGAGACCTACAATGGCAAGAGTGATCCAGCTGATCACATTGAAGGGTTCAAAACCCTCATGATGATTCACAGCGCATCAGATCCTCTCCTATACCGCACCTTCTCATCCACCCTGTGTCAGGTGTCCAAGTCTTACTGGGATTCCCAATTAAATTCATCTTATAAATTTAAATCCCAATTTCGATCCATTCTAAGTGTGTGACCCTGTAGGTTCTCGTTACGTTGACAGTAATACTAAAATCTTATTCTAGTATTACAAACAATGAGCAGTATCTAGCAATACATCACTACTATTCAAGTAACGGGAATGTCAGTGATTAGACATAACCTATCCATGACCAATGTTACCATGTAGTCTAGTCCCTTTATCCAGATATCTTAATTGACTACAAGGCATAGAGTGTGTCACCCTTGTATAGTTCAATCTTTGGTTTCTTGATGTCCGAGTAGACTTAAACAAATGAGCTCAATATCTTATATTGACTCATTTAAGCACGACCATGCATTTTACAGTCTCACTCAATCAAGGGTCCCGTAGATATCGCTCCTGTTATGTAAGAGGGACAAATCCTATCTAAGTCACTCACATCCCTCTGTATGATTGTAGTATATCCAATAGTCGACTTTATAATCACCTTATTACAGGCAAAGTTTGGCGACATTAAAATATATAACTTCTCATGTAGGGAATCGTAGTGACTTCAAGTCAAAGATCTACATACACCATGGTCACTGTGAGAACCGCTTATGACACTCACATAACAATCCATGCAGCCTTCTCATGGTGGGTCAGTCCAGTACATTATTACTCTAATATGTACCCATGTGAAGACTTGATATCTCATATCCATGACCTGTGAGATATGGGCATCAGTCTACACACATACTAGTCTCTATGAATTATTGTTGTCCTAATTCACAATAATACTTGACTAGGGATATTTAAGAATAGTGTTCTGATTACAACCAATAGGATCTCACAATCAATTCATGCACTTGATATCCCATGGTATTGAATCTACTATTCTAAGGATTTTATTATGCTCATTTAATCACAATAAACAACACAATAAATGAAATACCTCATATATGAAATAAATGTTATAATGAAATTTAAACTAGTAATTTCAATGCACAACTAGCCTCTAGGACATACACCAATAGCACCTGCACCCCGAAGTTCTGAAAGAAACCCCAGCCAAGGGGGAGAGAAAAACCGAAGACTCCGAGCCTATGAAGAAGGCTCAGAAAGATGTGTTTTTCTAGAAATGCTCCCCGCTGGTCTCCCGTTTCGAAAGATACACTCCGCTGATTCAAAACATGTTGACTATCCTCCTGGAGATTGAGGAAAAGGGGACCTTCCACCTTCCTCCCTGACCTAACAGTAATAAGAAGAGGGACTGGAGGTTCTACTGTCGCTTCCATAGGGACGACGGACACTAGACTGATAATTGTCACGCCATCAAAGACGTAATCGAAGCCCTCATCCAGAGGGGTTACTTGAGGGATTTCACTCGAACCAACCCCAGGGACTAGAGGGATTCGCATCCCTCACCTCCTCTTTGGACGATCAATAGGTGGCCCGAGCCCGAGCCCGAGCCAGAGGATGCCGGGGGGGGGCCTATCCTTCACTGTGTCCATGACTGACCTTTGGGGGGAGAATTGAACACCTCCTGCAAAGCTTTCGTTCTGGAAGTAAGCTCGGTCCATAACTATTCGCCCCCCGGGGACTAGAGGCTGGCAGTCTCATTCTCCAACGAAGATCTCGAAGGTGTCCGACCGCCTCATTGTGATGCCCTCGTGGTCAGCCTCGGCTTGGTAAACCATGAGGTCCGACGTATCCTTGTTGACAACGGGAGTTCAGTCAATATCCTATTTCTGGCTGCGTTTGAAAACCTCAAGCTCTCCCGCAAAAGGTTGAAGCCGATGGGGTACACACTTCATGGGCTCTCCGACATCCCTGTCCAAATCGAGGGAATCGTCACACTTGATGTGACCGCTGACACGGCCCCGACCCTTCGGACTGAAGCAATGGACTTCATAGTGGTCAATATTAAGACTGCCTATAATGCTATCCTCGGCAGACCTGGCCTGTGCACACTCCAGGCGGTTCCCTCTGCCTATCACTTGAAGCTGAAGTTCCCCACTGATCATGGGGTCGATGTAGTCCGAGGTAATCAAGGATCGGCACATTCGTGCTACATGAATGCAGTAGGGGGCGAAGTCTTTCCCCTTGATGCGGTAGAACTCCCATCCGACAGAGGCTTGGAGCACGTAGACATTTTGGAGGAGGTCTCCTTCTCCGAAGGAGACAAGTCCAAATGGTTTCGAGTAAGTTAATCTTTGACCGCAGACCTAAAGCTGACAATCATCGAATGTATTTTTCGGAATGCTGACCTCTTCGCCTGGATGGCATCTGACATGCCTGGGATTTCAAAGGCATCATAATGCACAAGCTAAGAGTCCACTCAGACTTGAAGCCGATCCTGCAGAAGCGACGTAATTTCTCCCCAGATAGGCAGCAGGCATTGAAGAAAGAAGTGGGCAAGCTCCTCTCGGCACGGTTCCTACAGGAAATCAGCTATCCGGAGTATCTGGCCAATGTCGTAATGGTGAAAAAGACGAACGGGAAATGGAGAATCTGCATAGATTTCACATAACAAGGTCCGCCCGAAAGATCCATTCCCTTTCCCGAACATCGACGCCCTGATCGATGCAACCTCGGGGTACGAGCTGCTGAGCTTGATGGATGCCTTTTCTGGATACAACCAGATCAAAATGTTCCCTCCGGATATACCGAAGACATCTACTTTTACCGAGCCATGCCCTTCGGGCTGAAAAATGTCGGCGCCACATATAAAAGGCTCTTCAACCGGGTCTTTAAAGATTTGATAGGCTGGAACATGGAAGTGTATATTGATGATATGCTCGTCAAGAAACGCAAAGGGCAGGATCATGTCTGCAACCTCGAGGAGGCTTCGGCGTCTCACAACATTGAGATTGCATGGTCCTGCAATCTCACAATATGAGACTCAACCCCTCCAAATGTACCTTCGACGTCTCCTCGGGTAGGTTTTTCAGATTTGTGATGAGCCAGAGCAGCATTGAGGCGAACCCCGAAAAGATTCAGGCCATACTCGACATGGCCCCTCCAAGAGACGTCAAATAAGTCCAAAGGCTCACGGGACGACTGGCAGCCATCGATCGTTTCCTCTCTAAGTCAGGAGAGAAGTCGTTCCCATTCTTTAAGGCCCTCCAATAGGTGAAAAGCTTCGAGTGGGTGGATTCTCAACAAAAGGCATTCGACCAACTAAAGGTCTACCTGGCCAACCCCCCGCTCCTCAGCAAGCCAGAGCATGGCAAACCCCTCTTCCTCTACCTGGCCACCACGGAACACGAACTCAGCGCCGTGTTAGTTAGCGAGGAGGACGGGATGCAGAAGCCCCTCTATTATGTCAGCAAGATCCTGCACGATGCCGAGGTTTGATACCCCAAGATGGAAAAGATCGCCTACACGTTGGTAATGGCCGCACAGAAACTTTGACCATACTTTCAGGCCCACTCCGTCTGCATCCTTACAGATCAGCCCAGAGTGTTCTTCGACAAGCCCGAGAACTTTGACCGTCTAATCAAGTGGTCAATCGAGCTCAGCCAGCACGACATCAGCTACCATTCTCGGACGGCCATCAAAGGCCAGGCTCTCGCAGAATTCATTACGGAGTGCACCATCCCCGAGACCCCTGAAACTCGGGAGGACGTCCCGGCATGGGACGTCTATGTGGTGGGACGTTTATGTGGACAGATCATCATGCGAGGTAGGAAATAGAGCTGGCATCATCCTTAGGGGTCCCGATGACTTTGTCCTCCAGTATTCACTTCAACTCAATTTTTCGGACTCCAACAAAGAGGCAGAATATGAGGCCTTGATCGCCGGGCTCACACTAGCCTATCGGGTATGCGCAAGACGAATACGGGTCTTCAGTGATTCCCAGCTCGTGGTCAATTAAATCACCAGGGAGTAGCACTATCACATTTACCCGATACCTGGACCCGACCCGGACCCGATCTATACGGGTCCGAGTCCGGGTCCGGATCCTAAAATAAGTCCCGATGCACTTCCGGGTCCGGGTCCGGGTCCGGGTCCGGGTCTGCTCAAAATTGAACCGACCCAGACTCGGACCCGGACCCATTAAAAAATACCTTAAAATTATAGAATTTGAATAATATGGTTATAGGGATATACATATAAAAGTAATTGTTGAATATATATGTGTAAATATAATATTTATTTATGTACTTAAGTGTAAAAATTGTTGAAACTATAGAGTATCGAGTGCAAAAATACTTAAGTGCAAATATTAATTCCCCGCTACCGGACCCGAAAGGTAGATTTTTTAACTAGGACCCGGACTCGGACCCGGATTCGAATCTTGCAAGTCCGGGTCTGTGTCTAACTTTTGGGCCCGTGAGATACCGGGTCCGAGTCTGGGTAGTGGAGGACCCGACCCGATAGGACCCGATACCAGCTCTACCAGGGAGTATGAAGCCCACGACACTAGGATGACTTAGTACTTGGCACGTGTGAAACAGCTCCTGGCACTCTTCGAGCAGGTGGGTCCAAAAGATCCCAAGAGAACAAAATGGTCACGCCGACTCCTTGTCCAAACTCGCATCGTCATCCTTCAGAGGATTAGACTGTACTATCCTAGTCGAGGTCTTCCTTAAGCCCAACATCGAAGAACTTGAAGTCCTTTGCCTCTTCTCCGTCGAACAAGCCGAGACATGGATGAATCCTATCCTAATGTTCTTAACCAACAGAGAGCTACCGCAAGACCATACCGCGGCACGGACTACAAGGATCTGGTCCGAAAGGTTTGCCATAATTGAGGACATTCTCTTCAAGCGCTCCTACACCAAGGCTGACGGGAGATCTTATCTCCATTGTCAGAAACCATATGAAGCTAAGTAACCTCTGGAGGAGTTACACGAAGGAATTGGGGGCTACCATATGGGCTGCAGGTTGCTGGCAAGAAAAGCGCTCAATCACGGCTACTACTGGCCCAATATGTTACAAGACATGCAGGACCTGGTAAAAAGGTGTGGCCCCTGCCAAAGGTTCTCTTCCATCAGACATTCGCCCGAAGCTGAACTAAAATCACTCGTCATCCCTACCCCCTTTGCCATGTGGGGGATGGACCTGGTCAGTCCCTTTCCAAAGGCTATGGGCCTAAGGCGATTCCTCATTGTGGCCATCGAATACTTCACCAGATGGATCGAAGCAGAACCCCTGCCACGATCACAGAACTTCAAGCCCAACAATTTTTCTAGAAGCACATCATCTGTCGAATCAGAATCCCGCGAGTGCTAGTTACCGATAACGGAACCCAGCTCGCCGGTAAAAAATTTCGAAAGTTTTGTGAAGACCTCAGAATTCAGCAGTGTTTCTCGTCAATCTTCCACCCCCAATCGAATGGCCAAGCAGAAAACGTCAACCGAAAAATTCTTGAAGGGCTCAAAAAACGGTTGGACCAATCACCCAAGGGTCTCTGGGTTGAGGAGTTATCGAGCGTCCTTTGGTCACACCGTACCACTAAGAGAATCCTGACGGTGAGTCACCGTTTAACCTAGCATATGGGACCGTGTTAGGTTTTAATGGCAAACACAGATTGAATACACAGCAGAAAAATTACAGAAATTACTGAAACCTAGCCATGGATCCATGCGAAAACCATATATCGTGTTTAGGAATTATATCTTATGGATGGATCTGCTGTCTTCAAGATATATCGATCACAGCACTGCAATGTTGCGGTGCCTCTAAGGTATCCACACGAACGGATCAAAACCAAGCTTTTCTCACGCCGCGGTGTTAGCTGCGGGATGGGGCTATTCCTCACGATCTCTCTCTCACAATTTCTGTGACGGCTAGGATTTTCTCGTGTGACTCTTTTCCACAGATATGTATCATTTATATAGCTGCAGAAAATTAACCCCAAGAAAGTAATGAGGTTGTTGGGCACACAATTCGACCTGGGTCAAATTTGTGTGTGGGCATCTGAACTTTAGTCAGCTCGTTTAATCTAATTAAATGTCTAACTAATGTCAAGTGTCCAAGTCTTAGATTCCCAATTAAATTCATCTTATGAATTTAAATCCCAATTTTGATCCATTCTAAGTGTGTAGCCCTGTAGGTTCTCATTACGTTGACAGTAATACTAAAATCATATTCTAGTATTATAAATAGTGAGTGGTATCTAGCAATACATTACTGCTACTCAAGTAACGGAAATGTCAGTAATTAGACATAACCTATCCGTGACCAATGTTACCATATATTCTAGTCCTTTTGTCTAGATATCTTAATTGACCTCAAGGCATAGAGTGTCTCACCCTTGTATAGTTCAATCTTTGGTTTCTTGATGTCCGAGTAGACTTACTAAAAAAAATGAGCTCAATATCTCATATTGACTCATTTGAGGATGGCCATGCATTTTGCAGTTTCACTCAACCAAAGGGTCCGTAGATATCGCTCATGTTATGTAAGAGGGACAAATCTTATCTAAGTCACTCACATCCCTTTGCATGATTTGTAGTACATCCAATAGTCAACTTTATAATCATCATATTAAAGGCAACGTTTGACGGCATCAAAATATATAACTTCTCATATAGGAAACCGTAGTGACTTCAAGTCAAAAGACTACATACACCATGGTCACCGTGAGAACCTCTTATGACACTCACGTAATGATCCATGCAGTGTTCTCATGGTGGGTCAGTCCAGTACATTATTACTCTAATATGAACCCATGTGAAGACTTGATATCTCATATCCATGACCCATGAGATATGGTCATCAGTCTACGCACATACTAGTCTCTATGCATTATTGTTGTCCTAATTCCTAATAATACTCGACTAGGGACATTTAAGAATAATGTTCTGATTACAACCAATAGGATCTCACAATCAAGTCATGCACTTGATATCCTATGGTATTGAACCTACTATTCAAAGAACTTTATTATGCTCATTTAATCACAATAAACAACACAATAAATGAAATGCCTCATATATGAAATAAATGTCATAATGCAATGTAAACTAGTAATGTCAATACACAACTGGCCTCTAGGGCATACACCAACAATCTCCTACTTGCACTAGAGCCAATCAAAAATACATCTAATGCCTATAGACCTAATGTGACCCTCATGCTTTCGTTGTGCAAGAGGCTTTGTCAGTGAGTTTGCGATGTTATCATCGGTCGGTACTCTGCATATCTTCACATCTCCTCTATCGATGATCTATCAAATGAGATGAAAGTGCCTAAGTATATGTTTAGATTGCTGGTGAGATCTAGGCTCCTTAGCTTGTGCAATGGCTCCATTGTTATCACAATAGAGGTCCAGTGGGTCCACAATGCTGAGAACCACCCAAGTTCAGTGATGAACTTTCTAATCCAAAAGGCATCCTTTGCTGCATTGGAGGCAGCAATATACTCAGCCTCTGTGGTGAAATCGGTTATTGTCTCTTGCTTCGAACTCTTCTAGCTCACAGCTCCACCATTTAGGCAAAACACAAAACCTGATTGCGATTTGGATTCGCCCTTATCGGATTGGAAGCCATCAGTGTAACCCTTTACAACAAGCTATTCATCGGCTCCATATACCAAGAACGAATCCTTAGTCCTTCTTAAGTACTTAAGGATGTTCTAGACAGTAGTCCAGTGACTCACCGGGATCTGACTGGTACCTGCTCGTCATGCTCAATGCATATGAGACATCTGGACAAGTACATAACATGGCTTACATGATAGATCCAATTGCAGATGCATATGAAATCTTAGTCATGCGGTCTCTCTCATCTTGAGTGGAAGGACATTGAGCCTTAGACAGGCTTACACCATGTGACATAGGGATAGATCCTTTCTTGGACTCTTGCATATTGAAGGTTTCAATATTTTGTCTATATATGTAGTTTGACTCAGGCCAAGTTGTCTCCTTGATCTATCTCTATAGATCTTGATACCTAATACATAGGTAGCTTCACCCAAGTCTTTCATGGAAAAGAATTTTCCTAACCAAGTCTTTACAGACTGTAAGGTAGGGAAGTCATTCTCAATGAGTAGTATGTCATCGACATACAATACTAGAAAGACAACTGTGCTCACACTAACCTTCTTCTAGACACAAGGTTCATCTTCATTCTTGATGAAACCAAACTCTTTGATTGCATCATCGAAATGAAGATTCAAGCTTCTAGAAGCTTTCTTTAATTCATAAATTGATCGTAGCAGTTTACACACCTTCCCAGCATCCTTTGGAGTTACAAAACCCTCAGGTTGTGTCATGTAAACATACTCGAGAAGATTTCCATTTAGAAAAGCAGTTTTGACATCCATCTGCCAGATTTTGTAATCGTAATATGCTGCAATAGCAAGCAAGATCCGAATGGATTTAAGCATGACAACTGGGAAAAAAGTCTCATCATAGTCTACACCATGAACTTGTTTGAAATCTTTAGCCACCAACTGCCACTTAAAGGTATGCACGTTACCATCCATGTCAGTTTTCTTCTTGAATACCCATTTGCACCCAATAGGTTTTAACCCTTCAGGTGGGTCTACCAAGGTCCATACTTAGTTGGTATACATGGATTACATCTCAAATCTCATGGCCTCAAGCCATTTCTTAGAATCTGGGCCTTTTACACCATCCTCATAAGTCGTAGGCTCATACATCACCATGTTGAGTCACGAGAAATCCATATCTCTCGGGTTGATGAGGTATCCTACTAGACTTACGTAGGCCTTGTGCTACTTGAGCAAGTGATTGTTCCACAATAATTTGTGGATTCTGCTCCATTTCCACCATTGGTTCGCTGCTACTTTGCAAAGTTTGAATTTTTTCAAGTTCTATTGTTCTCCCACAGGTTCTTTTGGAGAAAAATTCTCTCTCTAGGAACACATCAGTCCGTGCGACAAACACTTTTCCTTCGGTCGGATTATAGAAATAGTATCCCTTGGTTTCCTTGGGATATCCTACAAAGAAGCACTTATCAGATTTGAGACCAAGTTTATCAGGGACTTGGCACCTTACATAGGCCTCACAACCCTAAATCTTCATGAAGGACACATTATGATGCCTCCCAGTCCATATGTCATATGGTGTCTCTTGAACCGTTTTAGATGGAACACGGTTAAGTGTGAAAGCAGCTTTTAATAGAGCATGTCCCCAGAAGGAGCTAGGAAGATCTGCATGACTCATCATGGATCAGACCATGTCTAACAAGGTTCGATTTCTCCTCTCAGAGACACCATTCCATTGCAGTGTTCTAGGAGGAGTGAGTTGAGATATTATTCCACACTATTTTAGATGGTCATCAAAATTTTGGCTTAAATACTCACCTCCTCGATCTAATCGAAGGACTTTAATACTTTTACCAAGTTGGTTTTGTACCTCGTTCTTGAATTCTTTGAACTTTTCAAATGATTCTTATTTGTGTTTCATGAGATACACAAACCTATATCTACTGAAATCATCAGTAAATGTAATGAAATACGGAAAACCTCTTCTAGCTAATGTGTTGAAAGGTCCACAGACATCACTATGTATGAGACCTAAAACATCACTAGTCCTTTCACCTTTTCCAGTGAATGGAGCTTTTTTCATCTTGCCCAACAAACAAGATTCACATACCTCATATGATTCAAAATCAAATGAGTCCAAGAATCCATCTTTATGGAGTTTGGATATGTGGTTCTCATTTATGTGGCCCAAACGACAATGCAAGAGATAAGTTGGGTTCGTATAATTTGACTTGAACCTCTTAATATTTATATTATAGACGGACATTTTGAGGTCGAGAATATAAAGTCCATTACTCAATTGTGCACTGCCATAACAAATATCATTCAAATAAATAAAACAACTTTTGTCCTTTATTATAAATGAAAACCCCTTCTTGTCCAAACAAGAAATAGAAATTATATTCCTACTAATAGCAGACACAAAATAACAGTTCTCTAATTCAATAATAAGTCCAGTGGACAATGATAAATGACAATTTCCTACAGCCAAAGCAACAAATTTTGCTCCATTTCCAACTCGTAGGTCAACTTCGTCCCTAGCCAATGGTCTACTCCTTTTGAGATCCCGCACACTGACACAAATGTGAAACCCACATCCAGTATCTAATACCCAAAATGAAGAAGTAGATAAAATGACTTCTATAACAAAAATACCTGTAGTGGAAGTCTCACTTCCTTTCTTCTTCTTAAGCTCTTCCAGGTACTTATGGCAGTTCCTCTTCCAATGTCCGGTCTCACCACAGTGGAAGCATGTGCCCTCCTTGGCCACTCCACCCTTAGGTTTTAAGGTAGAAGTGTTGGGCTTGGAATTGTCCTTGTCCTTCCCCTTGCCCTTGGGTTTCTTTGTAACACCCTAGTTTTCATTTATGAGATTTTGTGATTTTACGTGTTGTGCATGTATGATTTCATTTGTATAATTTTTTATATATATAAAATATTTTTATATAGTATTTGTCCTCTTTATTTTTCCAAAAACATTCTCTTTAAAAGCCTAATAAAAATCTAGGCCTAATTGTCTTTAAGCCCACTCTATTTTATTAATTAAATTAATTATTTAAGCCCATGGTTAGTTTTGGCCCATTAGTACGCCCATTTATTTTATTTCTCTTTTGAAATGGTCTAACTTGTAGTGTAGACTCATTTCATGGATAATTAAATTTGTCACATGAATAAATTTGTAAATGAGGGATACTAGGTGGCATGTGCATACAATGGAGTGTGCAATGCACACCTCCTTCCACTCAAGGCCGGATGGGATAATGGACAAAGAGAGAGGAAGAGATGGAGCTAGTGGAGAGAGAGTTATCTCATCATGGGTAGTTTCTACAACTTCCTAACTCATCCTAGCTTTTAATCTCTAACCATTTGATTTAATCCTAGCCATCTATTCTCACCAAAAAAAATGTATAAATACCCCCTAGTTCTTCTCATTTAGTACACTAGAAAATTGATTAAGAAAGAAAAGATTAGAGTGAGAAAAGATTGAGAGTTTTTTGTGAGTAAAAGATTGAGAAGTTTTTGTGTGTGTTTACTCATCCAAGGAGAGGCCGGACTACATCCAAGGAGGGGGAGCTCGGGTTTGCTACACCAAGGAGGAAGAGACACCTTTGAGGCACAATCTAGGAGGAGAAGGATCCATTCGTGCATTCTAGGAGATTTCTTGGAGCTTTCTATTCGTTTTCTCCAAATAGGTGGGTGTTTCTCATGCTTCTAATTCTAGTTACCATGCTAGGAATTTTTTGATAGAATGATTAATGAAAACTTAAGTGAAATTGGCCTCATGTTTGCTTATGTAGAGATGAACTGAAATTTAGAAGATATTTGTTGAAATGATTGCTAGTTGATAAATTATGAATTAAAATGCTAGGAGATATCATATTTCGCCATGCTAGATATTTAAGAAACATGTTGTGTGAAGAAAATCTATATACATGAGACAAAATTGAATACTTCATGTGAAATTGATTCGGAAAATTGTGAGTGATCTCATTGTAGCAAGAAATGAATTTTTGGTGTTCTAAATTAATGTGATTGACTAATAAATGAAAGAATGAAGTAATGAAGTACTTTTGTAGAAATTTATATTTCAAAATGTGTGCAAATATGATTTGTTCTCAATGTCGAAATTATGGACATAGAACATAAAATAAGATCAAAAATGCATGTTTTATAAGCAAGTAATAAATTTAAAAATACTGGTTTACTGTGTTTATATATATATATATATATATATATATAAAATAAATTCTGGAAAGTTATGTTTCAAAAAGAGAAGAAAAAGAACAAAAATCGTTTTGGGAAATTTTAATAATTAGTAGAGAGCAAAGAATTGGATCAAAACCATCCCAATCCTTTTTGTGACAATCTGGTCCCTTAGACCAAGTGGCTGTGGGTGCTTGGGCGCTACAGCAGTGTGCGGGTGACCCCTGTGGTCTCGAGTTCGAAACCTAGGCTCTGCCTTTTATTTTCCGTTTTGAATAAAATCCAAAACTCGAGACCCAAAACACTTATCTATTATTCCCTTCACTTACCATGGTTGCACCCTAGCCCAATTGGCTTGCGGTTGCGGTTGGCTTCTCTCAAGTCGCGGGTTCGAAACCTGAGCTCGGTAGTTTTGGAAATATTTGATTTTTTTGAGTTTTAAATTAAATATTTGACTTTAAAAATCTGAAGAAAAAAATTTTAAATTATTCTAAAAGAATGTAGATCCTATGAAAAATATTTGGGTACTATTTTAACTAAATAAAAGTGAGTTAGAAGTGAAAATTGTGTAGAATCCTATGGAATTTACCTTTGAGAAAATTATAAAAGTAATTTATTGTGTGTGAAAAATTATGTTAAGTGATAAAAGAGAAGTTTTGAAATAAAGAAGATTTAAACGTGTTATCTATGGACTCTCATTGTTAAATTGGGTATTGTTTGTGAATGAAAATACGATTTGTGGTCTTTTGAGTTAAATGAAGGAAATGAATGGTAGTACAAGAATTAAATGGATTTATAGAGATTAACTTGGGTTACGAAATGCATGAATTTCAATTGAACTATATGTATGAGATTCGATTCATAGACAAGAACGGAAACCATTGTTAATTGTTAATCATGACAAAGAACTTATGAGTATAAAAGACTCAATTTTTTGCGATTGTGAATTGAAATTGAGAACTAGAGTGTAGCTAAGCCTATAGCGGCATTGAAAAGAAATGAATTGAAATAAAATTTGAAATGAAAGGACCAAGATTTGGGTCGTATTGAACGAATGGTTAAGACCGGTATAGTGGAAGGGCTAACTCTAGGGAATTGATTTTGTTCATGATTCAAATAACTAAGGATTAGATACATAGCGAAGATGTGATGAAAATAAGAGAAAAACACGAGTATAAGGGCTTCAGAGCTACGGTGTGAGAGTATTCACAGGCTGTCTTCACGATGCGTCGTGACATGACGTGGATATGTCTCCAGGATTCCGTACCGCAGGCGACACTTGTGGGGTGTTTGGTGATTGCGAGTGGTGTCATATCCCATGACGGAGGCTGAATTGTCCATAGGTTCTTCACAATGCATCGTGACATGACGTGGAATTCTCCTCCAGGTTGTCTGGACATGAGCTCGTAACTCATAGAACATCTAGGATACTTATCGTAGTTACAGTAGTAGTTTAAGTCATGACGAGAGATTGAACCCTACAAGAATGAAGAACGGTTAAGGGCTTGCCCTCAGACCTATGTAGTATGGGATGCATAGAATCTGAACAGGTGCATAGTAGTGTCATCTAATATAAAAAACTGCATTAAGGACTAAGTGCACTGCAAAACACGACATCTATAGGATAGTCCCTTGTAGTTTCTGTTTGTGATCAAGTTTGTGATTGTTTAAGTATTTGAGAATTGTTATACTGTTTCGGCATAGAGAGGATAGCCATGTATAATATTTCTACGGTTGTAAGCAACTGACGCGCCCACAGTTTCTATGCAGGGTAAAGTGATTAACAAGACTAAAGAATGCATGCTGATTAAAGATTAATTCAAGAGTTGTACATTTCAATTCATGTAAATTGTTGTAAATTGCTTTCGTTGTAAATATGTGATGTAAGTGTAAACTCTTATGTAACAAAAAGTTTTTATTTCTTTGTAAAATTGTACGAAAGAAGTGTAAAGATCCTGTGGAACTTCGAATTCAGTCTGTTTTGGAATTCGGGGTGTTACATTCTTAATTTGCTTTTTTCCCTTACCCTTACCTTTGGCCTGTTGAACCATCAAAATGGTCTTTCCCTTAGTAATGTTCTGCTCAGTAGTTCTCAACATGCTTAGCAGTTCTGGCAAAGGTTTTCAATCTCATTCATATTGTAGTTCATGACAAATTGACTATAACTTTCCAGCAACGATTGCAGGACCAAGTCAGTGGCCAACTCTTGACCCAAAGGGAAACCAAGCCTCTAAAGGTTCTTTATGTACCCAATCATCTTGAGCACATGAGTTCCAATAGGGCTTCCTTCTGCCAGTTTGCACTGAAAAAATGCCTTTGAGACTTCAAGCCTCTCATGCCTATCCTGCTCTTGGCAGAGCCTCTTGAGTGTACAATCATATCGTATGCATCAATTTTCTCATGTTGCTTCTGAATCTCAGAGTTCATGGTGGCTAGCATGAGACATCCAACGTCCAAGGCATCATCTTGATATTTCTTATGAGTATCCCTTTCGGTGCGAGGGGCACTTGTAGTGGGTGATTCAGGAATAGGCTGCTCTAGAACATACAGCTTTTTCTCATGCCTAAGGACTATCCTTAGGTTCCTGTACCAGTCTAGGAAATTTGTCCCAGACAGTCTGTCCTTCTCAAGGACGGATCGCAATGATAGGTTATTTGATGTGTTGGATGCCATGGTTATCTATCAATAGAAATATGCAAAATAAATATTATTTCACAGAAATACCCAAAGTAAGAAATATTTAACCATGAGCAGAAATATGCAGATTATGTATCATGATATTGAAATATTTAATAAGGTCTTTTATTAAATATACCTCCTACTATTTTATTCAAATCAACGACCCTCCTCATTGACTTGGAAATCCCATCGTAAGATTTTCTAGTAGGCCAAGATCCATATTTCAACTAGTTTTGAGTCAGCTTTGGCTGATCACCCAAAATTCAGTTATTTAGGTAGGGAACATTTCTCAATTACAACATATGCAACTCTTGGATAGTTGGGTGAATAACACTTACTCTAATCTATCTTATAGACTAAAGCCCAACTCTATGCCTCTAAACCTTGAATCATATTGAAATAGTTTAGTTAAGTCAGACCCAATGGTTGGCAATTGAATATTACTTTTATCCCGTCGCGTCTCACTAGGATAGATAAAGGCACCCTGCTTTGGCAGACCTACACTTAATCGATCCTAGCCTAGACGAGTGCCATGCATTGGAAGGCATCTTATTGCAACTTAATATTAACTTTGAGGGTTTTTTTTTGTTGTTATTTTATTAATTGATCTCACCATTCATCATCCATTACAACAATGCATCTCATACAAAATTAAAAGCATAAAATTTATGTGACATGGTTGTGGCCCTAACACACTGATTCTCTCAAGCCAATGAGAGTATCAAAAACTGAACAAAGGGATTATATCGTCTCCTCTAAGCAGCTTTCCAATTTTTTCCTTGTATGGTTGTCAATTCTTTGCCTCTTCAGTGAGATTACATTTACATATAAAGAAAGAATGTACAATTGGAGTGTAGAGAGAAAGGATTACATCAAGAATGTAGAAAGAAAGGCACGACATGCTGGCCATATTCAAAATACCAAAATACATCACAGAATATAAACAATTCATCACAGAACAGAACCAAGCATCACAGAACTAAGGCCACAACCATGCACCATGCATCACAGAATATAATAATCAAAGAATATGTTGTTATGATTTTATTTAGTTTATTTAAAAAAGATTGGTTTTTGAGGAATCATTATTGTCGTACGCAGAGCCATCACGGGGGTCAGCTTGCAGGGGTCAAGGGGAGGCCGCCCCTTGCGGGGTCGCGGGGCAGCGCCCCAGAGCAAAAAGATGCCTCAACATCCCTTACCACCGCCAGAGCATGAACTTTTAATGTTTTAAGAAACCCTAACGCCACTACAGACAACGCAGGTGCATGAACTATTCATGCTTTAAGAAACCCTAACGTCACTGCAAATCAAATCTTTCCATGGTTTTCAAAGGTTCCAAACCGATGGCTACCCTATTGTGGTGTCTGTGTTAACAACCAACACATAAATGAATCCTTATATTGCAACTGTTGCAAAGAAAAATTATATCTCATTTGAATCTTTCTACTAAAAGTGAACATATCACAAATAGTCACATATCTTTTATAACCGAATTATGGTTTCGCAAGTGGCTCTGATACCACTGTTAGGTTTCAATGGCAAACACAAATTCAATACACAGTGGAAAAATTACAGAAATTATTGAAACCTAGCCATGGATCCATGCGAAAACCATAAATCGTGTTTAGGAATTATACCTTATGGATGGATCTGTTGTCTCCAAGATATGTCGATCATAGCACTGCAATGTTGCGGTGCCTCTAAGGTATCTATATGAACGGATCAAAACCAAGCTTTCCTCACGCCGCAGTGCTAGCTGCGTGACAGCTAGGGTTTTCTCGTGTGACTCTTTTCCACATATATGTATCATATATATAGCTGCAGAAAATTAACCCTAAGAAAGTAATGAGGTTGTTGGACTCACAATCCAACCTAGGTCAGATTCGTGTGTGGGCCTCTTAACTTTAGTCAACCCATTTAATCTAAATAAATGTCCAATCGATGTCAGATGTCCAAGTCATACTTGGATTCCCAATTAAATTCATCTTATGAATTTAAATCCTAATTTCGATCCATTCTAAGTGTGTGACCATATAGGTTCTCGTTACATTGACAGTAATACTAAAATCATATTCTAGTATTACAATCAGTGAGCGATATCTAGCAATACATCACGGCTACTCAAGTAACGGGAATGTCAGTGATTAGACATAACCTATCCGTGACCAATGTTACCATGTAGTCTAGTCTCTTTATCCAGATATCTTAATTGAACACAAGGCATAGAGTGTGCCACCCTTGTATAGTTCAATCTTTGGTTTCTTGATGTCCGAGTAGATTTACTAAAACAAATAAGCTCAATATCTCATACTGACTCATTTGAGCACGGTCATGCATTTTACAGTCTCACTCAATCAAGGGGCCCGGAGATATCGCTCCTATTATGTAAGAGGGACAAATTCTATCTAAGTCGCTCACATCCCTCTGCATGATTTGTAGTATATCTAATAGTGGACTTTATAATTACCTTATTACAGGCAACGTTTGGCGACATTAAAATACATAACTTCTCATTTAGGGAATCATAGTAACTTCAAGTCAAAGGACTACATACACCATGGTCACTGTGAGAAACGCTTATAACACTCATGTAACGATCCATGCAGCGTTCTCATGGTGGGTCAGTCCAGTACATTATTACTCTAATATGTACCCATGTGAAGACTTGATATCTCATATCCATGACCCGTGAGATATGGTCATCAGTCTACACACATACTAGTCTCTATACATTATTGTTGTTCTAATTCACAATAATACTTGACTAGTGATATTTAAGAATAGTGTTCTGATTACAACCAATAGGATCTCACAATCAAGTCATGCACTTGATATCCTATGGTATTGAACCTACTATTCTAAGGACTTTATTATGCTCATTTAAGTACAATAAACAACATAATAAATGAAATGCCTCATATATGAAATAAATGTCATAATGCAATGTAAACTAGTAATATCAATACACAACAGGCCTCTAAGGCATAGACCAACAGACCGATGCGGTCTTTCCTCTGGAAGTCTGTCTTCCCTCGCCTAGGTACATGGGCTTCGACGAGGGATCAAACTCAAGCGACCTCAGGGCGAACCTAGACCTCATTGACGAATTTTGAGAAACATCCACCATCCGACGGGGAATATATCAGCAGCGAATTGAGAGGTTATACAACAGTAAAGTCCGTCCGACCAATATTAAGGAAGGTGACCATGTACTTAGAAAGCTCGCAATTTTCTAGCCCACAGCCAGAGGCAAGCTAGACCCCAATTGGGAAGGCCCATATAAGGTCTCCCAAGTGGTACATCCTTGTATGTACCACCTCGAAGACCTGGGGGGCAGGGTAGTTAAGAGGCCCTGGAACACGGAGCACCTCGTCAAGTTCCAAGAGAGAAAGTGAGAGAGGGCCTACTATTGTAATGGGTGCTACGCGCCAATTCCCCGGTAAACAAACATGAAATAAAGGTAGGAAATTTTGTTTAACAAGTCAAAGTGTGTGGATTTCCCAATCCCTCAAGTCCTCGCCGCTTGGCTTTGACTTCGACCACCTACGAGGGATTTCTCAATCCCTCAAGTCCTCATTGCTCGGCTTGGACTTCGACTACCTACGAGGGATTGAGAAATCCCTTAAGTTCTCACTGCTTGGCATGGACTTCGACCACCTACGAGGGATTTTTCAATCCCTCAAGTCCTCGCCCCTCGGCATGGACTTCGACCACCTACGAGGGATTTCTCAATCCCTCAAGTCCTCGCCTCTCGGCATGGACTTCAACTACCCATGAGGGATTTCTCAATCCCTCGTCATCGCTGCTCGGTATGGACTTCGACCACCTACGAGGGATTTCTCAATCCTTCGTCCTCACCGCTCAGCAAGGAATTCGACCACCTATGAGAGATTTCTCAATCCCTTACGTCCTCGCTGCTTGACATGGACTTCGACCACCTCTGAGGGATTTATCAATCCCTCACGTCCTTGCTGCTTGGCATGGACTTCGACCACTTACGAGGGATTTCTCAATCCCTCAAGTCTTCGCCCCTTAACATGGACTTCGACCACCCACAGGGGATTTCTCAATCCCTCATCCTCGCCGCTCGGCATTGACTTTGACCACCTACGAGGGATTTCACAATCCCTTAAGTCCTCACCTCTCGGTATAGACTTCGACTACCTACGAAGGATTTCTCAATCCTTCAAGTCATCGACCCTCGACGGACTTCAACCACCTATGACGGATTTTTCAATCCCCCATGTCCTCGCCTCTTGGCTCGAAACTCGGCTACTCTCCCCCTGGCTTGGACTTCGACCACCTATGAGAAATTTCCCAATCTCTCAGGTCCTCACCCCTCGGCTGGGACTTTGACTCACTGCTTAACCAAGTTTTAGTTTGATTTGCGGTCCTCGCCTGCAATGAGGACCTCCGAGATCCGTGTTTCGACCTGAACCCCCTTTCATCCGGTAACCGCCACAGGTAGAGCAGCCTTTATCGCTGCTACCCCTAACTGTTAGAGGGTGGTAAGAGAGCCACCGGTTATAGGAACCCTCGGACAATTTTTACTTTCAACACTTGCCTTCGGCAAGTGCCTCGAGCCCCGCACTCCGAGCTGACCCCCTTTTCACTCCGAGCTGACAGCCAGGGGTAGAGTAGCCTTCATCTTTGCTACCCTAACTGTTAGAGGGTGGTAGGAAAGCCACCAGTCATAGGAACCCCCGGTCAAGATTTTTACTTTTAACACTCGTCTTTGGCAAGTGCCTCGAGCCCCGCACTCCGAGTCGACCCCCTTTCACCTACTGGCAGCTAGGGTTAGAATAGCCTTCATCGCCGTTACCCCTAACTGTCAGAGGGTGGTATGAGAGCCACCTATGACGAGAGCTCGCAGTAAAGTGAAGAATGAAATGATGGGGGTGAGGGTTATATAACCCAAAGGAGAGCATTTATGGCATTTATGAGCACTCCGAGTCGACCCCCCTTTCACCCGCTAGCAGTTAGGGGTAGAACAGTCTTCATCGCCGTTACCCCTAACTGTCAGAGGGTGGTAGGAAAGCCACAATTGACGAAAGCTCGTAGTGAAGTGAGGAATGAAATGATTGGAGGGGGGGTGAGGATTATATGGCCCAAAGGGGAGCATTTATGGCATGAGAAGTCGAAACATCTATTATACACATTTATGACATTGGAGGACAAAACTTTCTCCATTACCAGTCATTCAGGATCCTTCGGTCCCCCAAATGTTTTGCAAGAGTTCTTAATATACAATTCCTCACCCCTTGGTTCGAACTCCCCCCTCAGCCCGAACATCGAAGACCCATCCTCGGAGTTTGGATGTATACGCACAGCAAAAGAACCTACAAAAGTCCAATAAAATATGTTCTCTTATTATTATTTCAACCAAAGCAAGCATATCATTACAAGGAGAGACTTTATTACATCGTTCGTGATCGGCCTAGGGCTCCTACATCAGAGTCGCAGGGTTAATACAACCCAGTTCAAGACCGGCCGAACGAGTTTGGCTTTTCGCAGGATCGCCTGGGGCTGCTAAGGTAGACACACCCGCGACCGATCTCTGTGCGTCACAGGGCCTTGCTGACCCGATTCTCTGGGTCAGCAATGAGGCTCCGGCAGAAGAGCAGGTGTTTCTGAAAGAAACAGATCGGGATCTTCACATCCCGAGCATTATCTTGTACTGTTGTACCTCTAACTCCTTATCCACAATGAAGTTACGAAGGTAAGACTTAGACGACGGCCGCTGAGCAGAAGTATAGCACCCCGAATTTTCAATAAATAAAATTAGAAATAAGTTGCACAATTTCCAGCATCAACTTCAATTGCAATTATAAACATAGTACAAACACAGGGAAAATTAAAACTTTTTATTACATTAACTCTCTTTACAACAACACATCAGATCTAAACACTTTAAATTACAATTCTTTCTTTACAATCGGTCCTTTTACAAGATATGCATAAACATTTACTAATCTACCACATGCTTTCAATTTCATGCTAATGGTACCTACCTATAAAACATGAGGCTAGAGATATCCCTAACCCCCAAAACTACAAGGGTCAGCCATAATGGTGTGAGTGATATTCAAAGAAAATACAAACTTAAATGGAAGCATAAGGAATAAAATCATAAGTCAACAAGGGAAACATATTAATGCAGTAATAATAAATGGAATATGAAATAATAATAAATGAAACATAAATCATCAAGTGAAACTAGGCTAAGTGTCAAGTGTAAGAAAGCAGAAAATAAGCCATAATACAAGTCAAGAAAAACACCAATGCACATGATGATTACTAATGCATACTTGTCGGATTCTATGCATCCCACTCTACATAGGTCCGGTGCAAGCCCTTATCGTTCTCCACTTTATAGGATTTAATCCCTCGTTATGCAACTAATCCTACTACCGTGACTACTACGAGATTTAGATATTCTGTGCATACCTAGCCCATGCCCCGATAAATCCGGAGGTCAATCTCTATCCACAAATAATTTTAGAGACTATTTCACTCACACCTGAAAATTTTCAAGAATATCCCATACCGCAAGCAATGGCGCCCCACCACACATAGACGTCCCGTGAGCGTCACCTCGATCCTGATAATTCTGGAGATCAGTCTCACACCGCAGGTAATTCCGAAGACTATTTCACAAACACCTCGATAATTTCAGGGACTATCTCACTCCAAAGATCAACCTGAGGCCTTCATACTCACGTTTGCTCTCATTTCATCACAACTCCCACTATTGTCTGTCCTTAGGTTTATTATTATTAGTTAAGTCACAATTCTTCCTAGAGTTGGTGTACCCTACCGAACTTATCTTTTACAAAATCAACAATAAAAGCCTCACTGGCCAAAATCCCACAAAATATCATTTGCCGACAAGCTAGGGTCTCATCCAACCTCAAGAGTCTTATAACTCAAAATATCATCAACAATCTTTCGAGTGTCCACATCATAACCTCAATCCTCAAATCAAAACTCAACTTGGTTTAATTTTACAAATTGCTCTTCATTAATCACATTCATTTTAATCAGCCAATATTGCCATGAGAACTTGTTTATATGTATTGAAGCACATTTCATCTATGAAAAATAGATTTTACAAAAATCTGAAAATTATACGATTTTGTTATTCAAAACAATGCACTCTAAAATCAAAATTAAATTCTGGAAAAGTTCACTTAAATCAAGAAAATATTAAGGAATCCACCATAAAAATCTGGGTTCAAATAAATTAGTTTAGGGTCAATATTCGATAAATTCTGAAACTATCTTTTATCAAAAAAAACTGAAAGTTACACGACATTTTTCATCAAAATAGTACATTCTAAAATTAATATTAAATTCTTGAAAAAATCAAATTAAATCCAGCACACAATGAGAAATTCACCATAAAAATTTGGGCTCAAATAAAGTAGTTTAAAGGGTTCATATTCAATAAATCCTGAAAACTATCTTTCATTCAAAAAATCTAAAAGTTACATGATTTTGTTCCTCAAAACAGTACATTATAAAATCAATATTAAATACTGGAAAAATTAGTTTAAAGCTAGCACATATCAAGGAATTCACCATAAAAATTTGGAATCAAATAAATTAGTTTAAATGGTTCATATTCAATAAATTCTGAAAACTAACCGTTATTTTAAAAATCTGGAACTACGATAGTACAGTGTTAGAAATTGCATATCTTATAATCTATAAGTCGGACTGATGATCCGTTAGATATTCTGGAAACTAGACACAGTGATCTACAATTTCTATTTTATAAGTTTTAGGTAATTCCATCAGCAACTAAGTCAAAATCTCGTTCCAAACTGAAACAGACGACAGTCTAGACCATACAATGTCTTTAAAATCTCATCCAAACTCGATCAAATCACTCATATATATTTGTTTAAATCCATATATAGATGCTTACACATGTATAATATAGTCTCCCTAACATAGAATGCAAGCCAAACCCACAAAACAACTCGAAATCACCTAAAAAATCCAACCCAAAACACATCAGCTGAAAAGCAACAGTGGCTCGAGTGAACAGTAACCCCAGATTACTGTTCAACCCTACTGGGTTAGAACAATAACCCTCGGTTACTGTTTAGACCCAGGCAGAACCCTAACCCAAGGGATTTAGTTTTTATTATTTCTTTTTGTGTAGATTTCTTGCCAAAAACACTTCTTATATACACAACAATTAAATTGAATCATACAACTTTACTTTAATATTAGAACAATGAAGAATCTCATATTTTAATCATCCAAAACATATTTCTTGAATCATACACCATAATCTAACATCTACAATCATATATATTCTCATTAGATTTATTTCTTTAAGCAAAAGTATTAATCTTTTATGCATAAGCCACTTCAAAATAAATTACTTTATGTCCATACAACAAATATTCAAACCCTAAGGTTTAGTTTCAATTTTTTATGATTAAAAAAAACCAATAACATAGAAAGATCTCAACTTTATAATCAATCAAGCATGAATTCAAGGGCATGGAGCAAGTTCTAATTATGTCTACATATCTTTATTAACTACAATTAAATCCGTAGATCCCAAGTTAGATTTTTCATCCATCATCAATATTTAACATTGAAAACTAATAAAACATGATCATCTCTCATAAAAATTGCATCTTTAGTTCATGTAAACATCCATAAGTTCATTCATCATGATAATATGAGTAAAACACATCAAAAGACTAGGAGTATCACTCACCTCAAAGAGATTCAAACGAAGAAGAAGAAAAATAAGAAAAGCTCCTTAATTTTGCAAAATCCAAGATCCAAGCCCGAAAACTCCAAGAAAATAATAATAAAATAAATTTTTTGTTTGGGTGTAGAGAGAGGGCGGCAGTAGTAGCCAATAAATAGGCCGGGATATGATTTAATTAGGGTTTTATAAATTTTATAGAAATATCGTTTAAGAAATTATTTCTTTACATATATGGATCTTCTTTAATAAATAAGTTAAGTAAATCAAATTCATTATAATAAAAATTAAATATCTTTACTTCTGAGTTTCCCGACCATCAGGTGCAGCCCAGAATTGTAACGCCCCTGTCCCAAGCTCGGACAATTTTATACAATTTATCAGAAAAATTATTTATAGTATAGTACAACTGCCCACCACAGGTTGTCTCTCAAAAGGTGGTTAACCGGATTGGTGACTCTTGATCATAGGCTATTATATTTATTATTATTTTAATCCATTGCTAATTCTGATATGGGACTAATTTTCATACACACTCTCTCTTCTTCTCTCCCCGTGTACACAGCGACCAAGTAGTGGGCCCCTGTCCACGTCAACTTCACAAGAGAGAAGCTGCAGGCCTCACACAACTGAGCGGGCCCCCCTTGGCTGACGCCATCATCACATCAGCCCATGAATCACAGCGTCAAGCTGTTGTTTACTCAAGTCGTGGGCCCCATCTCAATTCACTTCTATTACTCTTTTTACCATTCACTTTTACTATTATTATTATTATTATTATTATTATTATTATTATTATTATTATTATTATTATTATTATTATTATTATTATTATTATTATATATGTATATATTTTAGAAATTACGGGATGTTACATACATCCCCCTTCAGAAATCAGCGTCCTTGTTGACAACGGGGCATGCACAATCTAGTGCAGGATCTACTTTCTAGCCGTTGTGGAGCATCTGCTCCTCTATCCGCCCGATTATTCATGATCCCGGAATCCACCGCCTGATCAATTATAATCTCGGATTTAATTGAGCTTCCCTCCTATCCGCTTAACCAATCATAATTGGCTCTCCTTCAATCCCCCCAAAAATCAGAGGCTCAGATCTAACCTCACAAAACATATTTTTTTCCCTAAAACTCAAATTCAAATCCCCCACCCAAAATAACTCCTATATTTATTTAATTATTTTTCTTTTCCTCTCTCTCTCTCCCTCCATCTTCTATTCAAAAAAAAATTTAAAAATTTTTTTAAAATAAAAATTAAAAAATTAAAAACTTTAAAACTTTAAAAATAATTCAAAAAATTCAAAAAATTCATATAATATGTTATTTGCTCTGTGTTTTCTACTTCAATTAATTTGCTGGACCTCCAAAACTATTTTATATGATCAAACAAGGTGCACCGTTCCGAAGAGGCTAAATATAAAAAAAAGTACACAAAGTTTTCGGTCAGTTTTAAAAAAGTACACTAAAATTTTTTTTTTATAAAGGACACAATGTTTAATATAACTCCACTGGGTTAGTTAGGGTTAGAATTAGGGTTAGATCGCGCGGGGGGGGGGGGGGGGGGGGGGGGGGGGGGGGGGGGGGGGGGGGGGTTTATTTAAACATCTGATTAGTTAAGTGATTTTTTTTAAAACACAAATAAAAGATGAATGTGATTTTTTTAAACACAAATGAAAGATGAAATTGATTTTTTTAAACCCTACCCTAACCCTAACCATAACCCAGTGGAGTTAAATTAAACATTGTGTCCTTTTTATTAAAAAAAAAAAAAAAACTTTAGTGTACTTTTTTAAACTGGCCCAAAACTTTGTGTACTTTTTTTATATTTAGCCTTCCGAAGACGTGTCGTAGGCACGTGTCAACGGGCAAACCTAGTGTGTGTGTGTGTGTGTGTGTGTGTGTATTAGAAATTACGGGATGTTACAAGAATTTAAAATTTTCGGATTTATACCCCCAAGTGGCAATTTTACACAAAAATCTTTCTCTTAGAAATATTTGCAAATATGTCACAAAATATTCGTAAAATTCCAGAAAAAATAGAATTATTATCTACTAATAAAGATTAGATTTTCCAAATAAGTTTTCTGACTTTTATACTCCAGGAAGAATATTTTAAATAAATCCCCCAACAATCTCAAAATTGCATAATTATATATTTATTCAATTAAGTCAATAAAAATCAACCAAATAAGGAAATAATCTAATTCCTTAGAGCCTTCTACTGAATCGTCGTCCCTAAATGTAGCCAAACTATTTTTTATTTAAATTTTCACCCATAAAAATTTTTTTACAAAAAGACCCATTTCTTTCAAAAATTTACAAAAGTAGTTTACTTTATTCAGAAAAATCCCAAAAATTCAAATATACCCAATAAAAAATAATAGAAGTTTTTCATCAACTCAAAATTTTAAATTCACTCTTCAAAAATATTTGCACGTGTTTTGCATGTGTGAAAATGTCAATTTTTACGAAAATTCAAAATAATTAAATAAATTGATTTAAAAATTATTTATTAATTTAAAATATTGTATTAAAACTTACGAGGCATTACAGGAAGTGCTAGCCATCAAAAATACAACCTCCGCACTTCCCAAGTCACGGTCGGCTATCAGCTTCTTAAAGCGCACCAGGTCCAAGCTAAGTCCCTTTGACTTATCCATGAAGTATTGAATAGTTGCCTCTCGATCGCGAGCCTCTTTATGACACCAGGTCAGAGCAGACTCTAAGGCAGAGATCTTACCCCTAAGTCACGTCGTCTCAGCATGATCGAGGTCTACTCCCGAGGTCGCATCTATCTGAAAGAGAAAAACAGAGAAACATCATTCTGAACCCTATATACTTGGCTAAAATTCAGAAAGTCTCACATGGCAAATCATGCCCAAAATTCTAAGTCAAAAGATTCGGCTAAAAAATCTTTTCATTACTTAAAAATGTATTTACAAAGGTGCGGTAGCCAGTCCGCGTTCGGCAACTACAAAATTCGAAGAGAAAAGAGGAGGAAAAGAAGATAACAAATGTTACTGCTGGGGGGATTGGCCAACTCCCAGGAGTCGGCGGGTGGTCGGGCAGCTTCATATCGTAATGAAACTGACTGAGATCCAACTCAGGGTGGTAGTACTTGACATGCCGGATCGCCAGGGCACAGACATCATCCTGGGCCACGATGACCTTATCAATACCGGCCTGCTTGACCTTCCTTATTTGCTTTTCGGCCGCCTTCCTTAGCTTGCCCTCCCTCTTCATGTTGGCATCGGCCTGGGAAGCCAGCTCGGCCTGAAGGGCCTTATTGCGGGCCTTGAGCGCCATCTGCACTATCTTGAGGTCCTTCATCTCATGCTTGTAGAGCTAAGCTTTCCTCACCTCTCTTTTTAGCTCCTACTGATGCAGTTTTATCAGCTGAGCGCCCTCCAGACAAGCCTATAGCCGAGGGAATCAGACTTGGAAAAAATATATACAACAAACAAGCTACAAAAGAGTCGGAACAGAACGAAGGTTACCTGCACGCTCGCCAAAGCCCACTTCATGTAGCTGGACTCTATGGTGTCGCACTCCCGGCCCTTCTGGTCCTGAGGTGAACGAGCTTCTCAACCACCTCGATGGCCACAGGACCCCCCGACAAGGTGTTCCCGACCCGAACAACCCAGTCCGGGGCCCATGGTTGAAGCCCCGCGTTGCCCATGATCGCCTCGGCTTCTGGAGTGATCGGGGGGAGGTCACCCTTCACCACCTCAGTAACCTTCAGGCTACTGGAGCTTGGGGACGACTTGGAGGCCTTCTGCTTCTTCGGCGTCGGGTCAGAAGGTTCCTCGGAAACCCTCTCGGAGGGGACCTTCCCCTGCTTCCCATGCTCGGCCCGTTCGGCCTTCCTCCTTTTCAACATCGCCCTCCTTGCAGCGTTCTCTGAGTTGTCCATTTTTGCAAAGGAAATAGAAGCGTATAAGACGAAGAAAATACTTCAAATGAAAGTTAGACAAAAGACATACTGTAAGGAATGGGTCTTAGTTCGGTCCGAGCCAGATACCTCTCCGTCACATTCGGCCAACCGATGCTGTTGCCCGAACATATTCGCAACGTCTGCCTACTCCTCTGTCGATAGATTGGCCTTGTAAGGGCCCTTAAGGTTGGGCTTATAAAAACTCCACGTTGTGGGTATCACCCAGGGTGTCAGACTCCGAACGATGAAATACTTTCCCTTCCACCCTTTTATCGAGTCTGAATGCCCGTGGACGACCCTCCTCCCTTGGCGAGGCGAGATGTAGTAGATCCCTTCATACTCGCCAGACAGGCTAATACCCAAGACCGCTCGGAAGTACTTCAATCTCAGGGGGACGCCCCTCTCCTCACAGAGAAGCATGAAGCACATTAGCTGCTTCCAAGAGTAGGACCCGTATTGCATTGGACTCAACGACGCCCAGTTTAGAACCCTCGAGATGAATGGGTGGAGTGGCAGTCGCAAGCCCGAGCTGAATACGTCCACCGGAAACATGCAGAAGCAGGGAGCCAAGTTATCCGTAGGGTGGAGCCCGGTGCTGGGGATCAACAGCTCGTACTCCTGACCAATGAAGTAGCTGGCTCGGATAACCGGAAGGTCTTCCGCAGTCAGTACAATTGGCATTTTCTCCATGGAGATTTTATGTCGACCAAGCGAGGACGGTTGCACTCCATACTGGACCAAGTCATCGACATTGTCTGGGTACATTCTAATGGAGCTTGGCTGCACGGTGAAGGGGACATCGAGTCTGACTTCAGGAGCCGTCTCATCAGGGCTGTCTGGTAAGATCCACTTCATTTTTCTCTGTCGGACACGACAACCCTTTGGTGGGGAGGGCGTCGCCAAAAGACCCAGATGGTGGTTGTCTGCCGAGGGTTCGTCCTCGACTTCCTTGTCCCCCTCGGTAACTTCAACTCCCTCGTCATCCCCCACTCCCTCAATCAGCTCATCCTCCTCCACACCACCGACAACTCTTTCGTCGTCACCCTCCTCCCTGTGCACGCTCCCTTCTGAGTCGCTCGACTCCACTATGACGGGCTTTCTTCTACGGAGCGGCGTGACGTCATAAACCTTCTCCACTGTTTTCCAAGATGTTGAGTCGGAGAGACGCGGGTCATCATCCCGACCCGATGTAGTGGCAGACGAATCAGACTGAGCCCCCGACATAATGAAAAAAACTAACATGGTTGAAAGTGCCGGGAAGTTTGTCGAAAAAGATTGCCGCCGGTGACAGAATTGTGCTAGAGAGAAAACTTGGGAACTTAGAGAAAGAGAGCAAAAGTGAAAATGAGGAGATGGGTGAGGGATATATAGTGAACCCAACCACTCCTCGATTTTTACAAATCTCGTAACTCCTCAAAATCCTCAAACATGATGTAATCATTACACGTGTCACCATAAGAGTGGCCCACATATGGCCCAATTTCTCCCAAAGCCCAATTTCTCTCCAAGTCCAAAATGCTCGAGCCTCGGCATGCACCTCGGACATGCCAAACAAAGAAACAAGGTTTTGGCCAGTCACGACGGCCATCTGGCTCGATGCTCAGTATGAATCTCAAGCAGGCATCCAACATTTTCACAAAAGCACCTCTAAGCAAGGCCACTAGGCTCAACGCTCGGCATGAATATCGAACAAGCACCCAGCATTTCCACAAAAGTGCCTCTAAGCAAGGCCACCTTTCTTGACGCTCGGTATGAATCTCGAGCAGGCACCTAGCATTTCCACATAAGCATCTCTAAGCAAGGCCACCTGACTCGATGCTCGGCATGAATCTCGAGCAGCCAGCATTTCCACAAAAGTGCCTTGAAGCAAGGCCACATGGCTCGACGCTCGGCATGAATCTCAAGCACCCAGCATTTCCATAAAAGTGCCTTGAAGCAAGGCCACATGGCTCGATGCTCGGCTTGAATCCCGAGCAGGCACCCAGTATTTCCACAAAAATGCCTCCTACCAAGGCCACCTGGCTCGATGCTCGGCATAAATCTTGAGAAGGCATCCAGTATTTTCACAAAAGCACCTCTAAGCAAGGTCACCTAGCTCGACGCTCGGCACGTACCCCGAGAAGCCCCACAACTCTCTAAGAAAAAACCTCCATCGAGGAGCTCGGCACCGACCCCAAGCTCGGAGCTCGGCACATACCTCGAGCAGCACCACAACTCTTTCTTAAAAATGCCTCCATCAAGGCGCTCGGTGCTGAACCCAAGCTCGGAGCTCGGCATGTACCTCGAGCAGCACCATAACTTTCTCTCAGAAAATGCCTCCATTGAGGCGGTCGATGCCGAACTCAAACTCGGAGGTCGGCAAGTACCTTCAGCAGCACCACAGCTCTCTCTCAGAAAATGCCTCCATTGAGGCACTCAGCACCGACCCCAAGCTCGGAGCTCGGCATGTACCTCGAGCAGGGCCACAGCTATTTCATAAAAAGCCTCCATCGAGGCGCTCGGCGCTGACCCCAAGCTTGGAGCTCGGCATGTACCTCGAGCAGCACCACAGCTCTCTCACAAAAATTCTCCATCGAGGTGCTTGGCGCCGACCCCAAACTCGAAGCCCGGCACCTACCTCGAGCAGCACCATAACTCTCTCAGAAAATGACTCTATCGAGGCACTCGGCACCGACCCCAGGCTCAAAGCTCAGCACGTACCTCGAGCAGCGCCATAGCTCTCTCTCAGAAAATGCCTCCATCGAGGCGCTCGGTGCCGACCCCAAACTCGGAGCTCGGCACGTACCTCGAGCACCGCCACAACTCTTTCTCCGAAAATGCCTTCATCGAAGCGCTCGGCGTCGACCCCAAACTCGGAGCTCGGCATGTACATCGAGCAGCGCCACATCTCTCTCTCAAAAAATGCCTCCATCAAGGTGCTCGACGCCGACCCCAAGCTCGAAGCTCAGCACGTACCTCGAGCAGCGTCACAACTTTCTCTCGAAAAGAACCTCGCTCAGCATGCTCGGCATCGACCCTCCTGGCTCGACGCTCTGCAAGGACTTCGATCGGGCCACATTCCATGCTCGGCTCGATGTCAACCCCAAACATTGTTCCCAGGAGCCCACCATCTCATCTTCGCAAAAACACTCCCCTTCGCTTCTCTCATAAGAACAAACTACTCCTCGACAACTGGTGCATACAGCTCTCCAGGAGTGGGGGTTTATGATGTGGATATAGATGATGTAGCCCAATCAGGACCGTTAGATCTCCTCAGATTTCGCTCATCCTAGATCATTAGGTCAACAGATCCAACGGGCCTTCTACCACTTCAGGCCCACTGTCAAATGGGTCTAACCCGACCCATTACGGTTACATACTTGTTTTCCTCTGCCTATAAATATCAGGCCCCCTCCTCAGTGCAGAAGGTAATCTCAAATTCTCCACCTGAACCCTAGCTGTCCAGTCTCTTTTCCAGCGACTAAGTAGATCATCGTTGGGCCTATTGCCGGGATTTCTCTCGGTGTTTCTAAGCCTTTTGTAGGTACCCCGGTCATCCGAGTACCAACAGCTCTTCCGAGCCGACCTCCAGGAACAGACCCGAGCCGCGGTCGAGATCCGTCCCTTCCACTTTATAAATTATAAGAACTCACACTTGTTGCTCCCGCACCGAAAACAAGCAGCATCACTTTTCTATCTTTTTTGTGCAGACAATATTTTTTTTTGATAAAATGTGCAGACAATATTAGTTCCCGCATAATGATTTTCAAGAAAATGACTAAGTTGTACCCTGCATTACCCTTGGATGGAGATCCCACTACCAGAGAAAAAATGTTCCAACATGTCAATAGTATGGATGTAAAAAAGGCCAGGTCGGGCCGGGCCGGTCCGGCTCAAACCTGTCAGGCCTCTCTAAGGAAATTTTTTTCCGGAATGACCCACCTTTTGAAAGTATTTACCAAACTGACCAACTTTCGAAACTATTTACCAAATTAACTACTCGCTATCTGAGGTAACGAGTCTAGTTCAAATGAAATAGCGAGTGTAGTTGTACTTATTTTTCAGAAAAAATTTGAACATGCAATTTTTACCTAAAATGTATATATAACTATACTCGCTATCTCAGATAACGAGTCTAGTTCAACTAAACTCTTTATCTCATATAGCGAGTGTAATTGTAATCATTTTTAAGAGAGATTTTAAACATGCGAATCTACCTAAAATGTATATAACTATATTCGCTATCTCAGATAGTGAGTCTAGTTCAACTGACCTCGCTATCTCAGATAGCGAGTGTAGTTGTACTCATTCTTTAGAGAAATTTTTTAACATGCAATTTCTACCTGAAATGTATAGACCTACACTTGCTATCTGAGATAGCAAGTTCATTTAAAATAGACTCGCTATCTGTAGTTGTATAGCGAGTGTAGTTGTATACATTTTATGTTTAAAATTTTTCTGAAAAAATGAGCACAACTACAGCGAGTTCATTTGAACTAGACTCGCTATCTCAGTAGTTGTATACATTTCATGTTCAAAATTTATCTGAAAAAATGAGTACAACTACACTCGCTATCTGAGATAGCGAGTCTAGTTCAAATGAACTCTCTATCTGAGATAGCAAGTGTAGTTGTATACATTTCAGGTAGAAAATTGTATGTTCAAAATTTCTACAATTTCTCCAAGTGTTGGAGAAAATCATAGAACTACACTTGCTATCTCAGTCAATTTGATAAATAGTTTCGAAAGTGGGTCAGTTTGATACTTTCAAAAAGTGGGTCATTTCGGGAAAAAATTCTTCTCTTGGGGTCGGTCTCATACCTAGGCCCGCCACCTTTGAAAGAACTAAGCCCCAGGCCGGCCCATTTGAAGGGCCTATGGACTGGACTAAGTCTCGAGTCTAAAATTCGGAATATTATATATTGTAAGACATTTTTTTCATATATATGAAACATATACTGTTTTTCAAAGAATTATATTATATTATACACTTTTATCGTTGTAGATTATGCATATATGTAATATTATCTTTTGTTTCGTAACAAAATAATTACATATTTTCTACAATTATTATTTTAAGTTATATATTTATGTATCATATATGGGAAAAAGGGGTATGAGCAACTTGCTCATTTAGTAAATAAGCAATTAATGATGTGTCATGCATGTGATTGAAAAGTCCTTAAAAGGGTTAATTGTCCAATGTATCACATGCATGCCACATAATCAATTGCTCATTTACTAAATGAGCAAGTTGCTCATATTCTTTTTACCCATCATATATATATACATATATATATATATATAACTTTACATTTTTCAACGGGGCGGGCATAAGGCCTAGGCCCGTGATCCTGATCAAATCCCAGGTCTGTAGGTTGGATCAGGCTTCCAACTTCAAGCCCATATTCGGCCCTTAGAAGATCGGGCCGGGTTTCTGGCAGGCTTTATCAATGGGTTTTTAGTGGGCTTGGTCTTTCTGGCTTGTTTTTACTTCCCTAGTCGATAGCAACTAATTAGTGACTTAATTAAACAGCACGAGGAGCTGAACTAATTAATAAACTTGGATTATAGCTAGCTAAGCTAACTAAAGAGGGATCAAAGAGTACACAGTGACTCATATCCCCCTCTGGTCTTTTGACAAAGAGTACACAGTGACTCATATCCCCCTCTAGTCTTTTGACTAAGAGAAAAAAAGAGAGGGACCGATAGAGAAAGAGAGGGTAGGTTTAGAAAGCACAAGATAATTATCAACCATAATCAATCTGTAATATTATAATGGGAGTAGATCTTAGTGTCATTTATCAATCTACCAACACATGTGATGCACGTACATAACTAATATGAAAAAATAATTATGTTCGAGTTCTCACTACGTCAGAGTTTTTATTTTTATTTTTAAAAATATTATTAAGACATGCATTGTCCGTATATAACTAATATAACAGATGTTTCAAATTCGATGTCATACTAAATCGAATCTTTTACTTAAAAATATATATATTTATTAAGATGTGTATTGCTGGTGTAAATTACTACTATGATTAATGGAATATTGTCCTTTCTATCCAAAATGCACACACTTTAAACCATAGATTAGAATTAATAATTAAGGAGAGATGAACCTAGCACAAAACCATTGGTTTTTTATTATTATTTTAATTAAAGTAAAAGCACAAGTATGTCTCATTAGTTAGGACTAAACACTTGGGTGGGGTTTGATTTATCTTCTCAACTGATCAACAAAACTATATTATCTGGAAAAAGATTCCAATTTTGTCAACATCAACACCTCAGCATCATCATTTTCTAATGACTATGCATGTAATGGCTTCTTCTGTTTATAATAGAATTA
This sequence comes from Hemerocallis citrina, assembly GCA_017893485.1. Taxonomy (NCBI): domain Eukaryota; kingdom Viridiplantae; phylum Streptophyta; class Magnoliopsida; order Asparagales; family Asphodelaceae; genus Hemerocallis; species Hemerocallis citrina. Next base: position 278,681,758 of record CM030360.1, on the reverse strand, counting down.
TGGCATCAAAAACTAGTCTCTGTAATTATTTCAAAAGCTTTTGCTTTATGTTATGTTTCTTTCGCACTTTTGGCGTTGGCCCGTAGGGGTTATGGAGGAAGGGGGTTCAGCAGTGAACTTGCATATGAAGTCTATTACGAGCACGGACGAAGTCAGACTTTATTTTCAGGAGAGCCTACAACAATTAATGTTAATAGTTTATTTACAATTAGTATAAGATGACTAGCAAACAAACAAATCAAAGTTGTTATGAAGAAAAATGTGTATAATACATATATAGTCCTCCATATTGTAGTCCATTACAATTTATTTTTTTACTTATCAATTTTCAATGTAGCTAACAAAATAATCAAAAATAAAAATATTAGCAAAATATATACTATCATAATCCTTGTTATTACTAAATACGGAAGGAATCCTAACAAAAGAGCTAAAGAGTGATGCAAGCATGCAACTCAAGGTGGGGTGTGTGTGTGTGTGTGTGTGTGTGTGTGTGTGTGTGGGGGGGGGGGGGGGGGGGGGGGGGGGGGGGGGGGGGGGGAATAAAATTATTGAAAGAGGGAGGGTATTTGAGTAAATGTTGTGGAATAAAATTATTGAAAGAGGGAGGGTATTTGAGTAAATGTTGTCTATATAGGTTTTTCAAAAAGACAAGGTAGCATGAGCCCCCTTAGCCCCAAGTAGGGTTGCAATCGAGCCGAGCTGAGTCGAATATCTTCAGGCTCGAGCTCAGCTCGTTAAGGAAACGAGCTCAGTTTTGAACTCGTGCTCGATTCGAGCCGAGCTTTGACCGAGCTTCGAGCCGAATAGCTCGCGAGCTTAGCCTAAAAAAAACCCAAATTCGAGCTCGGCTCGTTAAGGAAACGAGCTCAGTTTTGAGCTCGAGCTTGGTTCGAGCTGAACTTTGACCGAGCTTTGACCAAGCTCGAGCCGAATAGCTCGTGAATAGCTCGATTCATTTGCAGCCTTAGCCCCAAGGAGGCTTCATCCCTCCCTGTTACCTTACAGAAGTTCTCACCACATAATCTAAGGTCATCTCATTTACGTGTACATGTCCAGATCAAAATGATTGCACTCATAGTAATAGTAAGAAAAAACTGGAAAAAAAATTGAAACGAAATGAAATATATATAGAGAGAGGAAAATCTTCCAATGAGCACTCATTTCCGTTAGCACTCACCCTTCTAGCCATCGTATAGATGATCAAAACCATTCACATTGATCTAAACGTCTACATTAGTCTAGATATGTAAAATCAAGTCATTTGAAATTCATTTGCTCATTCATTGAAGTGTTACAAAAATTGTATGGCCAAATATCGTTTTTTTTTATAATGACATGATGAATGAGCAAATGAATTTCAAATGATTTGATTTTACATATTTCGACTAAACGTGTAGATCATTGTGAACGGTTTGGATCATCCATGCAATGGCCGGAAGGGCGAGTGCTCACGGAGTGCTTACAAAAATAGTGCTCAACCGAAGGGCCCCCATATATATATATATATATATATATATATATATATATAGGGTAAAAGGGATATGAGCAACTTGCTCATTTAGTAAATAAGCAATTGATTATGTGGCATGCATGTGATACATTGGACAACTAACCCTTTTAAGGATTTTCCATTCACATGTATGACATATCATCAATTGCTTATTTACTAAATGAGCAAGTTGCTCATACCCCTTTTTCATATATATATATATATATATATATATATATATATATATATACATGCGTCTGTGTGTGTGTGTGTGGAGGGGGGGGGGTGGATTTGAATGGGTTGATTGTGTGGAAATTAAAAACTTAAAATATGAAGATAAAGATAGAGAAAGCAAACAGAGCAAGTACACATGACACGGTGATATAATATGGTTCGAATCACAGGTCTACGTCCACGCATGACACAATGATATAATGTGGTTCGAACCCCAGGTCTATATCCACACTACCTACTTGTAGTAATTCTCCGGCACAAGCGTTGCATTATACTTTAAAACTCTTGTACAGTGATTCTCGAAATTCAGGCCGAGAGTCCTTTACATCCACATGAATTCTATGACTAAGACTCGTAAAACTCACCAAAGTAGAAGAAAAGAAAAACTCTCAAGATTTATAGCGACCTTGACTGAAGAAAACAATAATAGCTCACACACCCAGATCGTTGATTAAATGATTAGTTTTGTAGCAAAAGTTGAAGAATACTTAGTGAATTTACCTCTATTTATAAAGCGAGTAATTGTATCTTTCCAAAAATGAAAAGATATTTCCGAAATAGGCAATTCTGCAAGAGTACGATCGACTGCTTTGTTGAGCAGTCGACCTTCCACCTTTAACTCGAAAGTCAAGAGGTGGTCGGTCGACTGAATCATCTTTGCACTATGAAGAGCGGTTGACTGTGTGACGGTTGACCGACATATGTGCGGTCAACCGCTATCGTGCAGACTCGATATTTATTTGGTAAATCCACTTCATATTCTTTCCAAAACTGATTATTCAATCAACGATTCTTTACATGGTATTTTCTCACATAAATAGAAATAAATAATGAATATTTGATGGCTTTCTTGAGAATTTAAAGCACATGTTTCTTGAATTGAAATATTCTTGATATTTGCAATCTTCTTTGATATATTCTTCTTTTGCTGATTGCTAATCTTTTTGTCTCTTTGTTTTGAATTACCTTCTCTGTAAATCAGGTATATCTCAATTGAAAATATTAGTCTTAATAAAAAAAATTGTGCGTACCAAACTTAGGGTCAACAATCTTTTCCTTTTGGTGTGAACAACATACCTTAGAATTTAAATTTAAAAGAATTCAAATGCTCCCTCTCAATCCAACACTCCCCCTAAATTCATGCACATATGAATTTGCATAAGTGTGTGTTCATGATACATCCTACATGCATAAAACAAAAACATGCTCGAAAAACATGCATACATTAATGTGAGTTAAAAGAACTTTCGTTGTGAGGGAGAAGTACATTAGAGAAACAAAATTATAAGAGCACAACATAATAAGAAAATTTTTATTGTAGGTACCACTAGAGAAATCTACTTACATGATACCATTAATTAGGAATCTCTTTGATATAGAGTGAGAGTTCTTCATGGTATCATAGATTTGAGATTTCAAAGATACAAAATACATAATTTAGAGACGGTTCATAAGTGAAAAGAAGTTCAATTCTAAGCTCTAAGAGTTTCTCCCCCTTTTTGGAACACACCAAGAGGGGACAGGAGCTTATACAAATAGATACTATGAAAGAGGAGAAACCATGCGGTTGATCGATCACAAAAAAGATAAAATGCCTTGTAGATAAGAGTGATAAAACATGAGACGGTTGACCGTGCGGTTGACCGTCCCTCAAAGAACGGGAAACATGTTAACCTGATGTGATTTGAGCGACCATCTTATCTACAAAAGAACCGACGAATGAAAACCAATCATACACAAGCATAGAGAAAAAAAACTAACTTCATTCAAAGAGGAGATACATGATGTGCATTGCTCAAGATTACATTAGATTTCAAGACAAAAAAGGACTACAATTTTCAAACGGAAAACTATATTTCAGTAAATAAAAGAACTACATATGGAGGAGAACAAGTGATGCAACGTCTTCATCATCATCAAAAGCGGGCTAGTCCTCATCGTCATAGTCGTCGTCATTATCTTCATCTTCTTGGCTTTCATCACCGCTGGAGTGTGAGAAAGGAGGCGCGAGCACCCACTCATCCGGGTGTTGAACAAGATCTGCGAAACTTAGATAATATATTTTCTTGATGTTGCTCAAATTGTGCCCAAGTCATAGGAGCGGAGGGAGTCTCATGGCTATAAGAAGAGGAGGAAGTGAGTGCTTGTTGAGATTGAAGATCTTGTTGGACCTGACGACGACATGCTCGTTGGGTAAAAGGGATATCAATACCCATTTGTTGGGGAAGAATGAGCAAATAAGGCTTGCTAAGAAGATATGTACGAATAGTAATACGAGAGTCAATGGCCAAATTGTAGATATGATGAAAGATTGATCAACGTGAATTTTAGTTTTATGATTGCTCTTAGGCCAAATGTTGGTAATTACAATCTTGTTGAGTACACGAGCAATATCAGTAAAATTTGTGGGAGTGGGTCGAGCAACTTTAAGAAAATTGGGTTTAACGATCATGGATTTGACAGTAGTTGTATCATGGCCTGGTTTATACTCAAGTGAGTTAAAATCTAGGGAATAAGCATCAAATTCGCCTTCGAGAATACCATATATGGTGCGAAGATATTCGGGAGTAACTTTGATATGTTTGCCAAGAATAATTGAAGATAATGTGAGGTCGTCATCCTTAATACCATCTAGGTTAGCATAAAATTAACAGGTAAGAGACTCGGAGTGGGTGCTAGGAGTGATGAGATAATTTTCCCACCCAAATTCTCAGAGAGTTCTAACCATTGAACTAAACTGAACTCCCAATGATCCTAAGTTAATCTCACGACTTCGAACAACATGAGAGGTGATAAGGGTTGAAAAATAAAGATTAGCACGGTTAGTATTTCGAAACATAATTCATTCTCTAGTAATGTGTTGAAGTAACGGTTTTCTTACCCTCTGATCGATGAGAAGAAGAAGGATCATGAGAAGCCATGAGAGACCAAGCGAAAGAGAAGCAACACCCGAAAATCTAAAGCGAAAATGTTGAAAACCCAGGAGATTTGATGGGTTTGAGGGGAAAAAAAAGGCTAGGGTTTTCGTGGAGGCGGTGGAAAGAAGGGAGAAGAGCTATATATACTAAGAGAGAGGGGCCCACATGTCATAGAGAGAAAGAATAGATTGGGGACTGATCAGTCAATAGAGCTGGTCGACCGGTGCATGGAGCGGTTGACTGGTTCATGGAGCGGTCGACCGCAACTCAAAAAAAATAAAAGAAATAAGCCTGTAAGTAGATGACAGGGTAAGGTACAGTCGACCGTGCTGTCGAATGTTCCTCCTGTAATCAAATAGGAACCAGTAACATGTAGAGACAGTATTGAGGACGGTCAACCGTGCAATCGACTGTTCTGCTCTCAAGGGTGAAAATCGACTGTGAAGTTGACCGCAATTTTTCTCTGAGAAATTTTATGCAAGAGAAATAGATCAAACATATTAGGCAAAACATCATCCCAAAAAATTGTAGTTAAACAATGTCTCCTTTTGAAAGTGGTTTTTGATGAAGTAGTATCAAATTTCTATGTGTTTTGTGCGCCTATAAATGAGAATGAAAAATTTCCTCATAGTCTTTCAGTATATTTTTCATTCATAATACCTTGCATTGTTATACTTATATTCCAATGAAGTGGATGAATTTTTCTTATCATATTTATCTCAAACTTACTTTACCAAAATTATATTATTACTGAAAAAAGTTGAACCAAAATTCATTTATTTTTAACGGTTTGGCTAGTGCGCAATGAAGAACGATATCCTTCTCTTTTTCTCTTGATAGTGATGCAAAATGTTTTAATATCATGTGCTTTGAGAATCCACTATCAGGTTACTATGGATTGTTAAATTGAGTGCATTGATGCGCATACATCAAGATTAGTAGGTACCCAAGTAGGTAATGTTCCTGCATTTGTATTATTCTTCACCCAAACAAAGTTAGTATTCATTTTTAAACTAAAAATTATTAGAAATATGTCATAATTACAACAATAGTGACATGTAATTCGATTATGCCTTGGGTCATGTACATTTGCAAAGTTATTTACTAATTTGTAACTATTTTGGTGGATATGCATATGTGTATGACAAGATTGCTTAGTATTTTTACGTTGTAGTGGTTCATTGTAACCAAGTTCTCGATTATCATGATATGATATTGAATTCCTTGTCATAAGATAATTGGGTCCTTCATATTTTTAAACAACATTTTTTAGCTCAGTTATTTTACTACAAAGTCTTTTTCTAGTTTTCTCATCGTCTTTAGTGTTCCAATGAAGAGTATCTAGAGTAACATCAAGTATCCTATTTTGTTTGAGTGCTTCCTTACAACCTTCCACTACCTCGTCAAATTTCCTTTTGCATTCAGTTTGATCCTTTATGATTTTAGCAATATATGCACATTTTTTATGAATTTCCTTTAGGCTTCATTATGTATTGCCAGAGATTTTTGAATATGTTGTTTCAAACATTCATTTTCTTCTATCAATGCATCAAGATCCTTCCTAAATGACTCAAAATTTTTAATAATCAATGAATTGAATCTTTCAATTTTTTATTTTTGGCAATGAAAAAGTCATGTGATTCATTCGACATTTACTTGTACTATTCAACTCACGACTTAATTTTTTTGCACAATCTTTTAAGCCATTACACATGTCTACTAGATCATCATAGATGTGTTCTTCTATTAACTCTTTTTGGAGTGGTGATTGAACCTCACCAACTACAAGCACTATGAATCCGAAGTCGTTGTGTTCTTGTTCTTCATCACTCGAGTCTGAATCAAGTCATATTGCCTTTAGTGCCTTCTTTCTAAAACATGTATCGGAGTGATAAGATTTGTCTCTATTATGAGAGAGGGGACAGTTTGCGCGGATGTGTTCTGACTTCTTGCACTTGTAACATACATCCTCCTTATCTTTGTCTCTTCTTCCTTGAAACCGCCATATTTACATTTGAGGTACTTACTGAATTTCTTTGACAGCAGCACGATTTCTTCATCAAATTCTTCATGATCTAAATTTGATTTTGTTGGTCTTGAAGTCTCTGCATTCAAAGCAATGTTCTTTTCTCCAGTCTTGGGAATAATTCCAATGTTCTGTCGGTATCTCTTTGTTTCTTCCATCTCCATCTCATACGTCTTCAATTTTCCTTGAAATGTGTGGATTTGAATCTTTTTTCTTCAAGCGTCTCCCTCATTGCAGCAGCATTTATGTCCATTCAGGCGTGCGACAGCTTATGAGTTTTTCGATCTTTCAGTCATCATATAATCCTTTACCTAAGTTCTCAAATTCATGTGCGATAATATCAAAATGGGTAAGCCTCTGATCTACGTTTTCTCCTGGAATCATGCAAAAAATATCAAACTTATAAAAACATAGTATAACATTTTTCTTTACCACAGATGCGGTTCCTTCATAATGTTTTAATATATTATTCCAAATTTCATTCACCGTTATACAATTTCGACCACATCGCATCAGCTCTTCATTATTTAGACCTGCATAAAGTGTTTTCATAGCCTTGGAATTTATAGTTTTCAATGCTAGTTCAGCTTATGTGAAAATTATTTTTCCATCATTGATGGAGATATCTACTTAGTTTAAACAAGCATTCCATACTTCTTTTTCAAGCATCTGCTTCCAAACAACATAACAATTTCCATCAAATTGTGGTGATGTGTCAGACTTGTTCTATTGGAGATGAATGGCTCCGATGTGTACAAGTTTTCGGGAGGAGAGATTTCGGCCACTGGACCTTTTGCTCTAGCTTTTAAGCTATTTATGAGCACCTCGCTCTGATACCACTGTAAATCACCCTGGGAAGGAGGGGGGGTGAATAGGGTGATTGTGTGGAAATTAAAAACTTAAATAAACTGCATAAAGTAAGAAGATAAAGTTAGAGAAAGCAAACAGAGTAAGCATGCATGATACAACAATATAACGTGGTTCAACTTCCCACGTTTACGTCCACACCACCTACTTGTAGCAATTTTCCGTCACAAGTGTTCCACTATAATTTAACACCCACTACAAGAAAAATCCTTTTTCGCAACGCCAAATGTCGTTGCTAAAACTCGTTTGTCGTTGGGAAAAATATTTGCAAGGTCGTTGCGCGTCCGGGCGTTGCGAAAGATTATGACTACGACTTGCTGTCGTTGCCAAACATAGATTTTTTCGCAATGACATTGTCGTTGCAATATATTTTGTCGTTGCCATACCTAATTTCACCCGTGCTATGGTATAAAATCAATCGCAACAACTTTTGTCGTTGCCAAACATACTTCATATATTTGGCAACGACTCATGTTGTTGCTAAAGATATTTTTTTCGCAATGAATTATTGTCGTTGCCTTACATTTTCTATTTTGGCAACGACTACTGTCGTTGACAAAGCTCGACTGTTTTGCAATTATTTTTATAATTGCTTTGCATTACTTGTATTTTGGTAACAACTATAGTCGTTACTAAAGCTACCAATTATCGTTGCAAAAGTTTAATTCTTTTCGAGACAAATTATATATTGTCGTTGCATCAGCCCTATCCAAACTAGCATACACTTCAAAAACATTAAAAACCAATATTATTCTAAAAACTATAATATTAACATTGTCCAACATATTACATTTATATCACATATAAGAAGCAATGCCCAAAATATTACAACCATCAACTTCTCAAAAAGATATCTAAGTATCTCATAATCATTTCTATTGTGCATAATAAGCTTAACCATGTTTTCTAATATTCTCTTGACATCTAAACATTGCAACAAAACTGGATGCAAGATTGAAAGAACTGAATCAACTTAGAACAAAAGAACATTTTGGGATGAATATTCTCAAAAAATACAAGTAGCAAAAAATTGGGGTTGATGTTGGAGAGTTAATAACCTAAACCAACAGCTAACTCATATAAGATATAACTAAATCATACACTGTCAAAATATGATACAAAAATATATGCTCCCGGACCAATGGCTTCATTCCCTAATTCTCCAAGTACAGTTCCTTCTCGTGGTACCTACATATTTGAAATAATGATTAGTCGAGCAGTATACAATGAAACTATGAAAGATTGCCAAAACTATTGGAACTTGTATGCACAAATATAATTTGATGGATACATGAATTATTTTTATAAAACAAAAGATACATTAATAGAATCAAGAAATAATGAAAACCAAACTAGAATTAAAGATTAAAACTACATTACAGCATTCTACTGCACCATTACTTATGGTTAAATTATCTGCACAAAACAATACAGCATAATAGTGCCACTAAAATTAATAGTACCTTGATCATTCGAGGAATTTCATGCACCTCTATTTGTAAGTTGTGTCAACAATTCTTGTTTCATTGCATCCATTGCACGCTGCATATCTTCCTTTTGTTGTTCAATTTGTCTTGTTGTTCTTTCTTGAGTTTCTTGCAACTCCTTTATCATTTTCTGCTGCTCTTCAATCTTCTTTTGTTGCTCATTGATCAAGTTTTGTTGCTCAAGTTGCTGTCTTCCTTTACAATAACCTTTTAATGCAATTCCCTTGCCACGAAAATACCATGATCTAGGCCTCAAAACATCTAGAAGGATCTCCTCTTGAGTCATTGAATCACCATGTGCAGCAACTACTACTTTAAGTTGTTCCTAATTAAATAATAATAACAAAAAATAAAATTTACCATGAAGCATCTTACAAAAATATCGCTAAAATATTCTCTTCCTTTATTTAACCTTTATTATGTACCATGAGACTATGAGAGTAAGTGCGGAAAAGATATTAAAATATTTGGCATATCATAAATGGTGTAAAGAAAATTAGATAAATTCCCATTCAACTCCCTTACAAGAATATTGATTTTCAATTTTGCCCATCACAAAAATAAGAAATTTACTTTACGGTCTCTACACATGTTATATCACACTTTAAATTATATGCTTTTAACCCATTACTTAATCTTGATTAGATCACTTTAATTTGGGTTAGACTTTAGAATAGCAATAAAATAGGGCATTATAAACTTCTCTTTGTGAAGTAGTTTGTGCATTGTTGCAAGAGTTTATTGCCACGAGGCAAATAGCTGTCCAAGATAAATTTGTATGTGTAAACTGTAGGCAGTAAAATATAAAACCATCGCGCTATTGTGATGATTAAAACAAATTTCAAAACTTGTAAACTGTAGACTTATGCTATCATTGCAACAATAGGTGATGGAACCGTGCTTAGGCTGCAATAGCTTTATGGATCATAGATTCATGTCTCCAGGCAAAAATGCAGGAGATAATCTAACCAGTCAAATATCTCAATGCAAGCAATCATACAGCGATAGAGAAAATAAACAATCATATATATGCATATCAAGTTGCTTAACCAGTGGAAAGTCTAGCTAATATATCAAGGAAATTCTACAGAAATTGCTACTGATTCAATGGCAACACAAGTCACACAGAGATTTATGCGACTTAATATATGCAAAAAACCAGGTGGTCTGGTAAGCATCCTAAAGTGCAGAGCATATGCTTTTGTTGCTGACACTTAATATAGTTTAACCCAATGACCAAAACAGCAGTTCAATAAAATTCTGTATATTTAACTATAGTTGGCAGAAAATAGAAAATCACAGTGCTATTGTGATGATTAAAACAAGTAAAACTTATAAGTCCAAATATACACTGACACAACCCCAAAACAGAGTGAATTTCACTGCAGGCATCCTCACAGCATGAGCTAGATCGAAATCTGAATCATTACATCTATCAATAGTCCTTAAGTATACAAAGTTACAAACTCATTGGAGTAATAACATAAACAGGTAACTTTTGCATGGGTATTGTAAATGAAATATACTATTGATAAAACTTCGTATATTTATAAACAGTATTATAGACAGTATTATGCAGCAAAAATTATTATTTTAAATCCTTTTAAATTCTTATAGACTATATTTGGCATATCATAAATGGTGTAAATAAAATTAGATAAATTTCCAATCAACAAGAGTAGTAGATATACTCCCTTACTCTTGCTGTCAACTCCATGCACACATTGTGGAGACTAGAAAGTTGTTGGGGGTGAAATGGTGTATTAATTCATCTTTATAGTTCCAATAATTCCATAAATTTAAAGTAAAATTATTAACAATAAAAGGAGTTCCAAATATTTCAGCACATACACTGCAGGAAAGAAATGGTTGACGGCAAACATAGATTTGAACATCAATACTAGTGTATTCAATTAAATAACCAGAATCAATTATGGAACAGTATCAAGACCACAGTAGTCACCTTCTCTTAGGCATTCACCTCGCCTGTGAGAGAAGGAACAACTCCCAAAATATGATTCCAAACCTTGGGTGGTCTTCCCCTCTTCCTCTTTGGGGGTTAATCTAAACAGATGTTCTCTTTACCACTTTTCTCGAGTTCAGGACTTCTCTGCTAATTGAACTTAATATGGTTGGATTTCCTTTCTATCATTGCCACAAGAAGATAATATATGATTTTAAAAAATAATATTGACTATCCTCTCAGTAATTTATATCATGGCTTCTGTCACTCTCATATCTATGTTAACATCTATCCAAGTTTTGTTCAGGTCTACCCCAAGTTATCCTTCCACTAACATACTACAACTTCAAACTAGTACAATTTCTTTCCTTCACTGCAGATGTCCAAACCATCTCAAGTGCTCTAAGAATGAAATTGAAAAGGTCACTAAGTTGTACCAATAAAAAGATAAATTTGGATGACTTGATCCTTTGGAAGTTTTGACTGTGCCGTCATTGCACAGTTCTTTTATCTTAAGATCAATAAGTCCTTTTTATGTCATAGAACTGGTATCATCCTTTAGGTTGTCGTGGATATATTTCTTGCAAAATTTTTATTCTTGCAAAAGTCAATGCAACTCCAATTAAATGGCCCCTTGATTATTTATTGGTAATAGCCTGAATTTGGAGTCCTTCCTGTAGACGAGTTTGGAGAGGGTTGGCCTTCTTCCTAATTATTCAAAAGTGGCTGGGACTTCATTCTTCATGACTCTGCCACTTGGTTAGAAATGCCCCCTTCTGCATCGAGTTGCTTCAGTAAGCAACCGTGTTCTAATGGGGTTTTTCTATTTAATTTAACTGTCCCAACTAATAGCATGGTTGCTAATATCTCTTAAGTAGTAGTCATAAAGAGATTAAATTATCATCATTTGTTGGTCATATATTTGCACTTATTTCTACAGGTACAGTCTGCTGGATTCTCGGCACCCACTCCTATACAGGCACGGACTTGGCCAATTGCACTACAAATTAGGGATATTGTGGCAATTGCCAAAACTGGTTCAGGGAAAACACTGGGCTATCTTAGTATTTTCTTCTTTTGCGAGGGACTTTGATATTGATTGTAGTAGAAAAAGATGCAACAAAGATTACGAGTTAACTTACTGGATTCAATTTACTTGTAATTTTCCTTTCTAATGAGTCTATCTTTATGATGCCAAGCTTGGTTGTGTCTACTTGTGCAGATTTTCATATTTCAATTGTTTCTTCACTTGCCTTCTTACATAGTTTTCATGGTAGTTCATTCTTGTTTGGTTCATTCTTGTTTTGTGCTTCTACTTTAAAAAGGATTTCTCTATTATCTAGCAAATTTAACATCATTTTTCCCCCAATCATGAAATTATGACTATTGCAAAATATGTTCCTAATCCTAAATACCCCACATTGTAAATTTTGAAGTACTTATATGCCTGAAGAGCACATGATGCTCTGAGCTCATGATGCTCTGAGGTGAAACTTTCCTCCAGAAAGCAAAAAAATCTTTTATGTCCATCAATCAATGAAGGCAATGTACACTACCATATAAATAAAGGCATAGCACAAAATTTATAACGTACATGTATCTTCTTAGATTGACCATCGTCAGCCCACTCAATGCACCATTACATCAAAAAATGCACCATTACATCAAAAACGCACCATTACATCAAAAAATGCAGGTGGGAAAACCATCTCTAGCTTGCACAATGTGTAAGGTATTTGTGCATCAAGGTCATTAAGTTGCTCCATAGTTATGTTCTTTGAGCAGAGATTTCAGAAAAAAGAACTCAACTCAACTAAAGGCTTATATACATTATTTGGCAAAAAGCCCTGAGTTGCAAGGGGGAGAAGTTGCTCAATAAAGACATGATGGTCATGACTCTTCATACACGAGATTTTTTTCCACTATCTTTTACACAACGGGATATGTTTGACAAGTATCCATCAGGAGACTTAATTCCTGCAAACAGCTCATATATTGCAGCTTTAGCATTTGAATTCAAAGCATAAGAGGCTACAGGAATGCGTACTTTGTCTCCGTCTAAACTCGGGTGGAGCTCATCCCGAATGCCCATATTCATCAAATCAATTCGAGCTTTAATTGTGTCTTTTGTCTTACCTTTAATATTCATCAAAGTACCCAAGATGTTATCAGACACATTTTTTTCAATATGCATGACATCTAAATTATGTCGTATTTTAAGTTTTCTCCAATAAGGAAGTTCAAAAAAATGCTTTTCTTGTGGAAACCATACCAACTGTTTGAGGCATCCCATTTTCTTTTTTGTCCAGCAACCTAGCCAAATTTCTCTTGATTAAATTGATTATAACAATCTAATACTTCATCCCCAGTTAAAGGAATAGGTGCAGCCCCTCTTTCCTTTGTATTATCAAATGACTTGCCACCCTTTCTCCATTTATGATTATGAGGCACCCAACGACGATGACTTAAGTAACAACCTTTATTCAATAGTGAAGTGCGCCTAGTATCCTTATGGCAATCAGGACAAGCATAATGACCTTTAGTTGACCAACCCGACAAGTCAGCATAGGCAAAAAAGTCACTAATAGTCCATAAAAGCATCGCACGCATAACAAAATTTTGCTTCGAATAAGCATCATATGTTTCAACCCCAATCTCTCACAACTCCTTTAACTCTTCAATTAGGGGTTGCAAATATACATCTATGTTTCTTCTGGGGCTTGTGGGTCCAGGTATGAGCAAAGATAGGAGGAAAGATTGTGGTTTCATGCATATCCAAGGAGGCAAATTGTAAGGAATGAGAACAACAGGCCAAATACTATGTTGTGAATTCTCAAATGGCTGAAACCCATCACAAGCTAATCCAAGTCTAACATTCTGTGCATCTCTTGCAAATGAAGTATACTCCTCATCAAAGGATTTCCAAGTGGGAGAATCAGAAGGATGCCTCATAAACTCATCGTCCACCTGCTCCTCCTTATGCCACCTCATATCTTTTGTTGTCTTCCTAGACACATATAATCTCTGCATCCTAGATGTTATTGGAAAGTATCTCAACACCTTATGAGGTACTTTAGTACCTTTAGAAGAACCTTTGTCAACATTCTTGTACCTAGGTAAATTACAGGTTGGACACATATCCAACTGCGCATTTTCTTTCATATAAAGAATACAATCATTTTCACAAGCATCAATCTTCACACACTCAAGACCCAAATCAGATATCAATTTCTTTGCCTCGTAATAGGAATTAGGAAGTGTAATCCTTAGAGCTTGACGTTGTAATTTGAGCAAACTATCGAAAGAGCTATCACTCCAATTATTTGAAACCTTTAATTGCGGCAGTTTCACAATATAAGACAACTTCGACATTGTAGTGCCATCAGTTGTAAGTGGCTCTTCATATTCTTTCAAGAGGCGGTAAAACTTTGCAGCTTCTCCTCTAGGTTCTTGGACTCATCGTCATTCCCATCATCCCCATCAAAAAGCATACCTGGTACCCCACAAGCATCTTCTAACATATTGATTTCATTATCACCACTTTCAGTCTCATCATCATCATTTCCAGGCAGATTAGTGTTGCTGCTACTAGAATGGTTTACTTTTTCACCATGAAGATCCCATGTAGTGTAATTCTCATACATTCCCGACTTCAATAAATCAAATCTCACATCACACCTTCTTTTAAAGACTAAATTACGACAATTATTGCAAGGACATCTAATGGTGGCAGCATCAACACCCTCAAAGATATTAGAAAATGCAAAGTTCAAGAAATCATCAACACCCTCTCTATACTCGGACAATGAATGATCATTTATTTTCATCCATTCCTTATTGAAAGCCATTCCCTAAAATGCAGTTTCAACTAAGTTAATAAAAATCGCAACATACTTCATATAGCACCATACATATCATTTACCTAAACATAAGAACATGTGCAGTATCATAAATACTACAATGACATTATAGTAATTAATAGAGTCCAAATAATAGCCAACTAAATTCAATTATTTTAAACACCATTTTATGTTTATGGTGAGACTAATTTATGAATATAGAAATAGTGTCTGTTATAAAAAAATTGAGTAATAAGAGTGTTTTACCTAAACCCTTTGTGCTCTTTCAAGTTTTAATTCATCACATGATGTTCTGGCTTATTGTTGCATCAATGAATTCAACATAGGAAATCAATCACTAGAAATTTAACGTTTGCTTACAATAGTTTCTCTCATTTTTTTCAATAAGAGAGACAACAGCACAAACACTGCATGCTATCCCTACTTCTAAAACCACATGACTATGACATATTAACAAGGAAGTTAGCTATAGAGCGAAGCAGCTATTTCAATTGCAGACTTGAGATCAGCAGCAGCATTAACTTCGCACAGTATAAGAAAACCTTTGACATCTGCTAGTTTTGAATTTTTACTGGTAACCTTTATCAAAGAGGTTGGGATATAATAATGGAGTGAAGGGAACGATCCAACATTGCAATCTACTGAGTCAATTGCCATATTCATTAACAGGGAACAAGACGGAACTATATGCTGGCTAAATAAGAAGTCTCATTTAGGCATGACAAACATCTAATTTTCATGGTTGAAGGAGATGACAAAACAGATTATGTTTCTCAGTATCCTTTAATTTTGAAATGTAAAGTTCCTATTGAATAAAAGACTAGCAAGTGGTATTTGGAGTGGAAAGTGAGAATCTCATAGAATCTCAATTCAAAATGAGGCTTTGCCAAAAACAACAAAACATCAAAACAACCAAATTAACTAACTACAAACGCCCCACTTGAATTATAGGAAAAAGCAACATAAGGAAATTTATTTTTGTACAATTATCAATCAACAGAAACTTCATCATTGTTTATAATATGAAACAAAGAAGAGATGCAATCTTTCCCTAAACCAACTAGAAAACAAAACTACATGCATAATAACATTAAGATGAGTTTAAAAGTTTCGAAGAACAAGCAACGTGTTTTTAACACCATCATCACAGCTTGGGCCGATCAAAAGGAGGGCTCATAAACCCTAGAAATCAAGAGAAGCTTACCTTGTGATTGCGATTGGGCCTAGAAATCAACAGACGCGTAACGTGAAGAAGGGTTTGGGGAATTTGGTGTGGTGGTGGCTAGGGCGGGATGTGGTGGCGGCGGGAATTAGGAAAGATACGATATTTGGTGTGGTGGGTTTGGGGAATTAGGAAAATTTTTTTGGCGGCCAGGGTTTGGGGAATTTGGTGTGGTGGGGGATATTAAGTTAATTTATTTTTTTTTAATATTTTTGGCAACAATACTGTCGTTGCAGTAGATATAAGGAAATATACGCAACGATATTTATCGTTTCCAATTTACACACAATCTGGCGCAACGACATTTATCGTTTCCAATTTACACACAATCTAGCAGGGATGTGCAAAGGCCCGGAAAAATTTTATTTTATTTTTATTAACGACTTTCGCGTTACCGTAACTAATTTTCTCAACGACTAAAAAGTCGTTGCCAAAACCTCGTTGCGAAAAAGGGTTTTTCTTGTAGTGACCTTTGTACAGTGATTCTCGGAATTCAGGCTGAGATTCCTATTACACCCACATGACTTCTATGAATAAGCCCCGTAAAACTCACCGAAGTGGAAGAAAAGAAAAACTCTCAAAATTTATAACGACCTTGACTGAAGAAAACAATAAAAGCTCACACACTCATATAGTTGATTGAATGATTAGTTCAAAAGAATAGTAATAGGAAAAGGTTGAAGAATACTTAGTGAATTCATCTCTATTTATAGAGCGAGGAATTGTATCTTTCTAAAAATTAAAATATATTTTCGAAATAGTCAATTCTGCAATAGTACAGTCAACCGCTTTGTTGAGCAGTGGACCGTCCACCTTTAACATGAAAGTCAAGAGGTGGCCGGTCGACTGATTCATCTTTGCACTATAATGAGCGGTTGACTGTGTGACGGTTGACCGACATATGCGGTCGATCGCTATCGTGCAGACTCGATATTTATTTGGTGAATCCACTTCATATTCTTTTCAAAACTCATTATTCAATCAACAATTTTTTATATGGTATTTCCTCACATAAATAGAAATAAATATTTAATATTTGCTTACTTTCTTGAGGATTTAAAGCACATATTTCTTGATTTGAAATCTTCTTGATATTTGCAATCTTCTTTTATATATATCCCCTTTTGCTTATTGTTAATCTTTTTAGCTCTTTGTTTTGAATTATCTAATCTATAAATCATGTATATCTCAACTGAAAATATCACTCTTAACAATACATTTTGTGCACATCAAACTTAGGGTCAACACAAACCACTTAAGCCATTGTTTCAAACAATGGCCTCAGTTATAATAAAGTCGTTGTTTGAAACAACGACTTCATATTTAATATACCTTAAGCATCAAACAACGGCTTCATATTTAATATACCCTAAACAACGGCTTAGGTGGTTTGCACGTATTTGCACGCTACAGTAGTGTTTGTACATTCAACGTATGTATGTGTGTGTATGTGTGTGTGTGTGTGTTTGTGTGAGCCTTATATTTGTATGAGAAAATTTTTCTCATACAAAGTGATTATATTCACTTGGTGCAGCCCTTATGGAAGATCCACTCCGTTTATCATATTTACCATGTCAATGGATGTATGTGTAGAAAAAATCAAATGGTTTGGAGGTCATTCACTCATGCATCGTGTGGGTTCAATTTCTTGTTCAATCTGTATTACTGTTGAAATCGTTCATTTTTCAAGGACATGATGCATAGGTGAATGACCTCTACACCACTTGATTTTTCCTACACATACATCCATTTTCATGATAAACATGATGAGCGAAGTGGGTCTTTCATAAGGGCCCCATCAAGTGAGTATAATTATTTTGTACGAGAAAATTTTTCTAAATCGAGTGTGAAGACTAAATCTCACTAACTCCTATAGATAGAAGTTTAATTGTAAACTTTAAATTTCTATTAACAGTAATTGTAACTTTTTACAATATTAATAACTACTAATATTAATAACTACTAAGGTATTTTATAACAGTATATGGTTTTTATTATATACACACACACACACACACGCACACACACACACACACACACACACATACACACACACACACAAATACTGGCCCGGACCGGCCTGCCTCAGTCCGGAACTGGGGGAACAAGGCTGGCGGGCCAGTCCGGGCTCTCCTCCTTCCTGCTTGGAACGGGATCGGTCCGGTACAATGATTGGCCCTACGAATCATGAACCGAACCAACCTGCCGGCCCGTTTGTGATCCCTAGACTAATGTCACTAATCGAAGGTAACTCATATAAAGTGAACTCTTTAGATGACCTCTAGTAAGATTACGAGTAGAAAGGTATTCCCAACATGATAACGAAAATTTCTTACTATAAAAGGTTCAAACACTTCACTTGGAAAATTTTATATCAATGATCTTCCTATCACTACAAGGAATTTGACATATAGTGACAACAAAAATTCGTGGGTAAAAGGCGAAAAACCGTAGGTATAGCCCGTAAAACCTATACCAACGGACATATTTTTTCGTCGTTTTTAATTAGCTATACCCACGGCAAAATACCGTCACTATAGCCTATAGCGACAGTTTTTTCACCCGTTGGACAAAACCTCGGTGTTATACCCACGGTTTCGTATCCGTTGGTATAGGTTTTAAAGACACCTTTTGCTTTCCTATACCCACGGTTGAAACTCCATTGCTATAGGTTTTAGCGATGGTTTTCGCATCCAATTATTTGAATATATACCCACCGTATTTATTCTGTTGGTATAGTTCTTTTTGTGTATTTTAGGCTGATTGAGATGTTCCAGCCTCATTATTGTGTTTGTTTAGTTCGTCATCATCAGATATAATCATTACAAGAGATCAACATTGATCATGTTAATCACAGATTCATAACCATTACAGTAATCAACTCAGAATTGGAAATATTGGGATATTGTTTCATACAGGTAATCAAATTTATAGCTTGTTACATTCTGATACCGATCGATCAACTAAAACTTTGACACAAACAAAGAATGCCAAATTTACAGCTTATTACATCTTCTCATCCCTTCTTATCAGGACAGTAGTGTATTTAGCCACACAAAAAAAATGAATCAATCATACTCTAATCTCAAAGCAGAGTAGTGCATCCTTGATTATCACTGTTCATTGTCCTGCAAATTAAAGACATCACTACTAATCAAGAAAACTTCGTAATGTGAGCTGGAAGAACCTACTGAAAAGCCTTACTGCCATGCGAACATGACCATAGTTTGTCATCCATGAAACTTTGCTAAATCAAGTTTAATTAATCAACTGAGCAAAGTGGGAAGCCAACTTTATTTGGAGTAAAGTCAAAATTCTGCTTCAGATCATCTAACATTTCCTAAAGATTGTAGCATGTTTCATCTTCTTTAGTTGCACTGTCACGGTATTCACATACTGATGATACAGGGAATTAGCATTGACAAAATGTACATAGAGATAGCATATATGCAATTAATGATTGTTGGTAGAAATTCGTTTTAGATTGGATGACGAAGATGTGGCACAAGTGCATTAGTTTCTTTCCCTGTGAGTGTAAAGTATGGTCCCTGTGAGTACAAGGTCATATAAGCTTTCTCTATGAAATAGTTCAATAAGTGGAAGTACTAATGCTTCACAATTGATGCTACAATAAAAAAGACAAAGAAAACTATTAAATAACTCCATAACTGAATATTCATGCTTTTAATAATTATCAAAGTTCATAATTATAAAATTAGATGTCACCGGTACAAAAGATATTAAAGAGAGGAATGTGCTTCTCCAAATGGGTTGACATAAGTAAAAGCAAATTACCTGTACAATAACAGTCTTAATGTGTCTTATCTTATGGATGTTATCCAACAGATATGATTCAGTAGGCAGAAATCCTTTGTTCACAAAGTAATGGTTTTCAATCCGTGCAAATGCCTGCATACAACAGAAAATAGCAGAACAAATCAGAGTACAACAGAAAATAGCAGAACTATCCCTTCCTCATAACAGGAGGCAATGCTTGAGGAGTTAGGATAGTATAACTACAAATTCCTAATACAGTGGGAATTTTTTTAAAGCACAACAAATCAATTCTAAGAAAAGAATGAAGGCATATGAAAACACCGCTTAATGAATAATGCAGCCTGTGCAAAAACTGCAACGAAATACTAACCAAAGAAAAACTATCGTCCTCCCCTCTTTTGACATTCTCCAGATTTTGAATAAGATGGGCAGTCATCAATTCCCATGTGGTCCAAATTTTAGCAGCCATAACCTAAACAAACAATCTGATAATCATTAAAATGTAGTAGAAGGCAAACGACAATGGAAGATCATAGGTAATATAGTATCAACTAACATCAATAATTTACCAATTTCAACCATTATATTTACTTTACTAAGAAGAATTATTCCTTGATTATATAGAACATTTACTCTCTTGCTCAAATGTAGGCATTTCATAAGTATTTTTGCAAAATGAATATGAAGATAGGGCTCCAAATATGTACCTTAATATCAACATCATCTGAATTCAGCCGCTTGTTGTAGGCATCAATAATGCTTCCTCTTTCATTTTCAGGAATGAAGTCTCTAAAGGGCTCCCACGCTGAAACTCCAGATAAAACTCATCAGTTACATGTCATTAATATAATTCGCATACCCTGAAGACAAACTAGCAAGTAATTGTATCCGCAGGCCTCCCACAACTAGGAATCACTAGTAGACTCTATTAAACAACAACTGGTCATGCTAATCAGAATTCACAAAGATTATTAGTTAATTTTAACTTTTAAGGGGGGGGGGGGGGGGGATGTCTAAGAGTGCCTACCAAAAACTGGAATAATTACCCCCACAACTAATTGATTTATTTGTAGGCCAAACTACCCTCAACCTTGCACATTAACTTGAGATTATGCAGTGATTATCTAAAAAGTTGATAAACAGATCTCAACTATGTCAAATCTAGTGACTCAACTATGTTAAAAAAAACTAAAAATTAAAAAATCAAAAAATGTGTGTATTTAACTACTAACATTTGTTCAAGACAACAAGCTATTATCATGATTATGAGGCATAAGAATGCACGGTCAGGTCTCCTAATCATTCTCTTGAATGAAACCAGGAGTGAAAAATGAAACATTTAAACAACACAGAAACTTAAAACAAACCCATTGCGGCTTCGAGGAACTTGTCAGAAGGCTAGAACGACCAATTTTTAAAAGCTTTCTCAGCCTTAAAAATCGTTATGTATTAGTCCAAGTGAAATGAGGTTTCAGTTCAGCATTAGTGATATTAAAATCTCACATCTCAAAATTAGAAATTCAATCACATCCCCTCCATTCAATCAGCATTAGTGATAATTGTTTCAGTTCAGCCATCTCACTGTATTTCTGTTGAATCCTCCCCAAAAACTCACATCCCCTCCATTCAACACGCACAGAAAATCACGAACATAATGATAATAAGGAACTATAATTTGGAAAGATATTTGATGGCACTTTGCACATCAAAATTATTATGTAAAAACTATTAAAAAAATTACTAATTTGCATTCTAGAGCTCAAGGGCCAACTTTCAATCTAATTATATAAATCCTGACCGCTAACTAGAATTATATAATACTTCTTATCATCAATATCATTAAAGATAGATAGATCAGAAATTCACCTGCTCCAGCATTTGCATAGCTCTTTGAATCGCCACTTCGTGCTTCTCAAACTGCAATCAAAGAAGGACAAACCCCATTAGTTAGTAACGACGAGATCATAAAACTCAATGCTTATACATTTGTAGCAACTAAACATTCGAATATAAGTGAAGCAGCTTTTATCCCCTTTCTAATACATGCTAATTACCAAACCTTAGCAGTTAATTACACAAAAATTAGAGGTTGCAATGTGGTATTTGAAAGATATTCGATTAGGGCATTCTTCAAAAAAATTCCCTTTTTGAATTTTTGAAATTGCGGAAAATGGGGAAGAAATTACTAGGTGTTGAAGGGTGAAGATCCACTTATGGCGGTGAGTGGAGGTCTTGAAATCCGCCATTGATGACGTCGGAAACCGTAGAAGGAGGAAGGAGCTAGGGTTTTAGAACTAAGACGAGGGACAACGGCGAGGGAGGGAGACGACAAGGGCGATGGTGGTGTCCAGGGTTCGAGAATGAGAGGGCCGGAGAGAGATTGAGGGAGATCGGATGTGGATGACGGTAGGGGACAACGGTGATAGGGTTTCGGTGGAGGAGGAGGTGGGCGACGGCGGTGGGTGGCGGCAGAGGAAGACGGTGACGGTGGAAATGAAGACGGCGGTGGCGATGGAGGAGCAACGGCGATGGTGGAAGGGAGACGACGACGGCGACGTGGATGAATGACGACGGCGATTCGGGTGTGAGAGAGAGAGAGATTGGCGTGAGAGAGAGAGGGTATAAATTGGGGGATTTGGGATTTGGGGGGGAAATGAAAAAAATGGGGGGAAAATAATTTATGAAATATACCCACAGTGTTTTATTCCGTTAGTAAAATTTATAGTTACGGATTAAAATCTCCAAAGCTATAGGATACCTAATTACCTATACCCACAATTTACTTCACGTTAGTAAGTATATGATGCCTATACCCACTGTTTTAGTAATCCGTCGCTGTAGGTGTCCGTTGGTATATGACAAATTTCTTGTAGTGTGTACTTTTAATACTATTGTACTATTCTATGGACGATAGATAATAGAGATCTCATTACCTTTTTAGCAACTTCTATTATATAATCAATGTTTCATCATAAATTTTGATAAAATATTTTGTTTGTAACAAAATTAGCACTTATTCATATTGAAATATTGCTTACTCAGTCATCTTCTTTCATGAATATGATGAACGTGCGAACGTATTCTCAACGGGACAGTGAAAATTTCATACTACAAAAAGTTCGAACACTGAGAATTTAATATCAATTATCGTCTTATACTTTTAGTACTAATTACTAAAAACTATTTATATGAAGAAAAAAACAGAATAGAGATATTATTACTTTCTTAGCAGTAGCTATTTTATAATTAACATAAAAAATGGGCTAAATATTAAAAAAATCTCGGTGAAGTATTATCCAGTTTAGAAAAACTGCACTTTACTTTTTTTTTTTTTTTTTTAAATCTTCCTCAACTATGTTTTGAACACAAATATTTTTAAAAAATCTCGGTTATCCATACTTCAAAAACATAGTTGAGAGATGTTTTTTTTAAAAGAAAATTTGAATGCAATTTTTTTAAATTGGACAGTACTTGAGTAAAAGGTTTTTTTTATATATTTAGCCTAAAATATATTGCTGGCAGTACAATTAGCGAACGATTTATCCAGATTGAATATTTCTTACTCAATAATTTTCTTCCATATTTATATATATAAAAAATTACGCCAATTTTCTTCCATGAATATGATGGGACCCACGCTGTCCCACGGAAGGTGATATGGAAAGCAAGAAGACAGGGCGAGCCACCCAAATGAAAGTGGGGGGAGCCGAGGGGGGATAAGATGACGTCCTATGACATCTACTCGGACCCAAGCTGAAGCTAGCTAGTGTTATTTGGAGGGGGCTCACCTACTAGTATATATAAATACTCAGACATGCTTAATTAGCTTAATATTAGCTTAATTGTACTAATACACTCCATTTAGACAAGATTAAGCAACTTAGATTGTTTAATAAGTGAACTTGATTGGCCGGCTCAGTTAACAAAAATCATGTATGCTAATTACTACCTATAAACTACTAGTACTATATAACATTGCAATATCTTTACTGTTACAACAAAAATTTAACTGATCTAGCTAGCTAGCTTTTTATATATACGAAGCTAATAAGAAAGAACGTACATCTGATATGACTGCCTCATTCAGTTTTGTGTCGGTCATAATTTCACGTGTTACACATAGATCACCATATGTTGCTGATGTATGCATGTAATCTTGAAAAGCCAATACAGAAAGAACAAAAGGTGGCATTGATTCAACTATATTGTTACCGTGCAGTAAGAATAATTTTACCAAACAAATTTGAAGGTACAAGAAGACGTCACAAGATGAACAAGCATGTAAAATCTGTACACTGACCCAATAAGAGTTACAATTTCAAACCGTAATTCCATGCAAACTGGCATGCACGATGCACAATTAATTTACCTAATAATAGCCTAAAACCTCAGCTCATATGTAAGATTAATTTAAAGTTTACTAACTACTTTTGACAGACCTGCTCTTTCAGTCCAATAATGGAGAGCAGTTGTTGCATCTAGAATTTGTATTTGACCTTTGCTATAAAAAAAATGTATTTCATCTGAAGAAATTTACCACAAGTTAAAACAATTGCCAATCTTCTATCCTTATCATGCATGAGTTTTAACTTTTACGTCTGAATCTAATCCTTGGTAATTATACACCTTCTTTGTCTTCACTTTCAAACAATCAAGTCAAGTTGCTTAAGAACTCTTTTTTTATTAATTTCTTTGAATAATAATGTGATATTGTATTTTTGTGTGATATATATGAACTTAAAACTGAAGTCTTCCCGTTATAAAGATGATATTCAAATATTAATTGGAGATAGTGGGATTTTAACTTCTTACTATATCAGGATATATATATTAACAAGTGTTGAAATAAATGTATCTATATACGATATACAACTTGATGAATGGATGAAAATTAAAATGATGTGTAGATTATTAAACACTTTCAAGAGTTTTCCATGGCTTAATGCTCATAGTTTTTGATAAGTAGATATTCCAATCTCACCTTTTTATATTGGTAGCATAATTGATTAATTGTTAAATTTCACTATATCCTACCCAGTTTGAATCATCGCCAACAACGTTGGGCCTGTAGTAGGGTTATTCGAAAGGAAAAAAAAATCGCTAGAGTTATTTTCAAATTGGTGAAAGCTTGGTCGAATTTAGTGAAATTTACTCTGTATTAATCTATTACTGATTTAGATATAGATCATAATTCACACCTAGGTTATTTTAGTTATTATCTTCTGGGGCATGTTTTCTTTAACTATGATCTAATTCTGTATTTTTCTTATTTAATAGGATTTTTTAAATATTAGTTTCTTTTGAAACACGTGTTTTCAAATTAGTCTTCACTTTCATATTATTTGTGATTATGTCTCTTAATTGGGCCTCATCAAACTAAATAGGTCCCTTAAATTCAACTTAATCATAATTAATAGGCTAACTATGTATGACAAAAGATCAGCGTATACGCATATATTTTGTTAGTGAGACTACAGTAGTAAAATTTGTCATATTTCTGGAAGAATAGTAGCAAAATTCGTAGAATCTTTTAGAGAGAAATCTATTTATAAAGGACGTGACTATGTCTATAGTAGCAGTTAGGAATAAGACGGCGGGATTAAAAGAATGTATTACGAAAATGAAAATGTTTTTGTTAAGTACGATAGTGATTAGAGGAAAAAATCATGATTAATCTATCACAATGACTAATTCATAATTATTAGATCAAGTAAGGGACCTAATAACAAATAACGTAAAAACATGGCCAATTTGAAATACCTATTTCAAAAGGGCCAGACTAATATCTAAAATTCTTATTTAATATTAAAGAAGAATATAGAGGAATATTTACTTCCCCAACTCAGTTACAGCTAAGCGTGACAATTGACCCGAACCAGACTAGGTCTGACCCAGTTATTTGCTGGCTTGGACTTATCATTTACCAATTCGGATCGGACTCGGACTCGGGCTTGGGCTCAATTTTTTAGGCCCCAACAAAATTCGGGCCGGGTTCAGGCTTAGGCTCAAGTATCTAGGCTTGATGAGTCCGGATCAAATTTGTGCATCTTATGTGCATATACATATGATTACATCTATATGCATAAAAGGTTTATGTTAATATTATGTATAGTCTTGATTATTTTAAAAAATATGTTTATTCATTCGTCCAAAAAAATTTCTTTCTAATAGACATTCATTTATACAAGTTGAAATGAGTATTATAGTTTTTATATAAAAAATTGATGCCTGATAAATATAGTATTAGAATATAAATAAACAAAATTAGATAATTTTACAAAATTTAATTTCTATATATATTTTTAATCATGTAGCACTCAAGCTGTTCTTAATTTTGAAAAATATTTTAGATGTTGTTATGTTAATATTTAAAAATTATATATTAAATGCATAATTAGTTCGGGACTAGATATGACGGTATAACCGGGTTAGGTTTGTGCCCAATTTTAAAATTCAAGTTCTGGCTCAGGCTTATATGAGTTCGGCCCAAACCCGCCTTCTTGTCGGCCTTAGTTCCAGCAAAGCCAACGGACTAAATTCACACACATCACGTGCGCTGTTATCTACCTCTAAGAGCATCCATAGTTGTGATTGCCAAAAAAATGACAAAATACATATTTACATATAGCATATATAGTATTTGTTGCAGTTGTCGAATGCTATATTATCACAATTTAAAATAAAAAAATATAAGACGGACTTTGGAGATTCGTCGGAGGGCAAAACGTACATGAAATCGATTATTTAATTTTAAAAAATCGTCAAATAGAGCCTGAAGATCCTTCGAAAGAAAAAAAAATTTCAAAAAAGCGTCAGACGTAATTTTAAATAATTTTTTCATTTTTTTTTTAACAATTAAAAATAATTTTTTAATGGGAAAAAAATGTGGGCCCCTTCACGGACAGATCTTCAAGATCCGTCCAAGAGGGTAACCCAGCCTTTTATCAATTTTTTTATTCGGAAATTTTTAAAAAAAAACGTGGAACGGACTTTCAAGTTCTGTGCGAGGTATTAAAAAATCTTCAAATCCGTTCTGTATAATATTCATAATTCCCACATCCGCACTCATTGTAATCTCCAAATATTAAATAGCAAGTAGCGTTTTTTTTAGTTACTGTGGATGCCCTAACAATTAGCACATGTCACGTGACTTGCAGTATGTTCACGAGGAATATTTCATTCTTGTAAAAGTATATTCCTTCTCTTCTCAATAGAGTAGTTCTCCTATGTTTCTCCTCCTCTGTAGCTTCCTATCCTGGCCCGGATTTTGATGCATGAAAGGAGGATAATTGCTGAAAGCAAGGATTAAAGTCTGAACTAATAAACCCAACGGAAACGTTTTTGCTTTCAATAGAAAGCAAGCTAATTATAATACACCTCCCCCACTAAATTATAAAAAAAAAAACTCTATTTTTTTAAAAAAATAAATTTTTAAAATATTTTTGTTTCTTATTTATCCTTCTCACTAACAAACTCATGATCACCATGAGCTTGAGGTTTCCATAACAAGAATAACGGTTAAAAAGGACTGGAGCATCTAGGTGGAATTGGCATGTGGATTGTACCTTGTTAGGCTATTGGCATCACCAAATTTTGGAGGGGAATATGACAGCAACTCATCATGTGGTACATGCATGTTTTCGGAATGACCAGTTTCATATCTCTGGAAATATCAGATATTATTGCAATCATACACACATAATGTAACTGATTGTTTCATTGACAACTCATGAAGCTCGATCATAATTCTACACACAAAGAAGGAAAAACATCCAATAATTAAGAATAAATATACATCAGTAAAACTGCGACCTAGTTTTAACTCCACATGCACTTGTTTTGATTTTCCATCAACCCATCCTTTATAAGGATGGTGTGTGTATGGTAAGAAATCTGTATAATATTAATAATAACAAACTGAACAAATTTAGACAAATCTTAGATCACTCTATGTACAGCAAGAGCAATAACCTAAACTAGAACCCCACCCACAATTGATCAAGGCTGCAGCTAGCTAGCTTCTCTGAATCTTTCTGTGATTAATAACCCTTTTGAAGTTGATCGATCGATCGATTCAGAAAAAGAATAATAATAGTATATTATAATAGTATCAATATTCAATACTAATACTAATTCCACATGTTGTCCAAGTCCAAACCAGCTTCATTCGTCGCGTCGTAGGAAGTGCAGCTCCCAATGTCATGCCTCGACACAACTGATGAAATATCGGTGTTGCGGTCCGTGCTCAACCCGGTGTCGTCGCTGAGCATAGAACGGTTGGGGAGTTGCTCCACCTTGCACTGCCTCATCTTATTCACCGAATCATCTTGTTGCTGCTGCTGCTGTTGAAAATAGCCCATAAAGTTGGCATTGTAATTGTTGGAAGAAGTCGGAGGTGGAATTTGCACCCCCATTTGGGCTCCATAGGGATTCGGATTAGGGTTGAGATCCTCCAACCCCATCATGTTGAGATAGTAGGAAGAAGGCATTGCAGAACTCGAAAGAAGCCCCCTGTAGTCGAAACTATCATCCTTGATATTGTTGGCGTTGAAGTAGGAAGAGGAAGGCGGAGTCGCTGCCGAGTCCAGGAGCGGTGGCAGGTTTGGAGAGTCCAAGAGATCTGCAAAAGAGTTCATCCTCGCCAACCCAGAGTCAGAAGGCAATAATGTTGTTGGACTCTTTTTAGCTCCACTGCTCTTGTGGAACACCCTACTCACCACCCATTCATCCTGCACCCAATACACAGTAGTCAAACAAAACAAATTCAGAATAGTTCAGATTCCTCACACATCCATCACAAAAAAAAAACATCAATCATCAACTTCTAAATATGCATGATTTTCAAGCATCCCAAATAAACAAACTTGTCATATTTTAATTTGATTTAATTTTTTGATATTAAAAAAAAAAGCAAAAAAAAAAAGGGGGAGGAAAAGAAGTGTAACTTTGCAACTTTTAGGCCTAAAAGGTGGAGATGCTTTTGAATCTATATGAAAATGATTAAAAAGCAAATATAAGAACATATCGATGAAAAAGGGTATAACATGATGCACCTTGGAGTTAGAAGGCCTAGAAGGGAGGTGTGAATAGGGGGATTTGCCTTCCAGCCTGTACTCATGCATGACCCAGTTGCTCTTCTCTCCTTTAGGTGCTCTCCCTCTGTAAAACACAAGGGTCTTCTTCATGCCAACCAGAACTCTCCCTCTGAATATCTCCTTATCTTTCCCGGTCGCCTTCCAATACCCAGATTCAGTTGCCCTGTTGGTTCTCATCCCAGTTGGGTACTTCCTATCCCTTTGACAGAAGAAGTACCACTCCTTCTCACCCATCTTCGCCTTACCTGCAGTTTTATTAGCCCATCTTTATTACGATAAACAAATAATTGCTAAATTCGAATAACTCGAGAATAAATGAATATTAATGAATTAGTTAGTACTTACTGGGAAGGTCCCATGGTTCGCACTTGTTGAGATCCACATCTCCCATGGCTCTCGAGCAGAAGTTGGAATTGAGGACTTTTGGGGTGAGGTAGTGGGTTATGATCTCTTCATCAGTTGGGTGGAATCTGAAGCCTGGTGGCAAATCCAAGCACTCATCCATGTTGCTAGATTGCATCTCAGAATCTTTTAGAAATAGGAATAGAGAGAGAGATTTGTTTGGCAAACAACACAATTATATGAAGAAATTTTAATGGCTGGAGACCCAAGAAACAAATTGGAGAAGATGATGAACAGAGAAGCAAGAGAGAGAAAAATAATATGGATGTGTGTGGTTGTGGGGTTGAGGTGGGATTTAAGAAAGAGGAGAGGAGAATTGAGGGGCACACTTAAATAGGGAGATTCCTCTGAATTACGTAGAGAGAGAAAGAGGAGAGAGAAAGCCAAAGCTATGATACGTGCTGGGCCTGGCACTTCTCTGAGAAGCCTCTTAGATATTTGAGAGAGAGAGAGAATGAATAAATGAATGAATGAATGAATGAGAAAAGGTCATTTTTCTTGTTTTTAAAAAACTACAGTTATTGATTACAGATATATTATAGTATTATACTCCATAGTATATTATTATACATTGTGTTGTCATTGTTATCCTCTCTTTTTCTATCTTTACATCTCCTTTCTCCATCCCTAAATCTCCACATTGGGCTTATTCTAGTGTAGTTTCTAGGAATCTACTGCTATATCACAAGCAGCAGCTTTTAGAATTTTATCCGTACCAACCCACTTTTTTAAAATATTGACCAAACGGATACATTTACGAAAATATTTACCCAACTAATCTAGTTTTGGACCTAATCTAGTTTTGAAAAATAATGATATCTGTTATTTTTAAGTCGTTGTTGCCAATAACGGCACTTGTAAAAAAGAAAATTTTGTTGCCGCTATTAGTAGTAACGACATCAATATATCTCGCATTCACTTAGAATTTCTATGACTTGAGAAAAAAATTGTAAGTAAAAATTACTTATAACTGATACCGCAATTTTCAATAACGGGATAATTAGCCTGATGCCGCTATTGGCAATAATGGCATCAGTACAATCCACAGTGTACTTCAAATTTTATGCAGGTGCATCAACTTCAAGTCCGATTTCGAACTTGATACAGCCAGTATCTCTCAAAACTCAAAACATGAAAGTTGTAGATCTTGTTCTTGGCGTTCCATAACATTTTGAATAATCTCGATCGAAGTTCGGGATGATAAAGTTATGCCCATATTATGTTGTGATATCGAAACTGTCCAGAAAAAATTATAAGTGAAATCACTTATAACTAATGTCGTTATTCCCAATAACAGCATAATTAGCCTGATGCCGCTAATAGCAATAACGACATCAGTATAATCCACGGTGTACTCCAAATTTATTGTCAGTTTCGACATCGCTATGTAATCTGGGCATAACATTATCATCCGAACTCCGATTGAGATGATTCAAAATGTTATGGAACACTAAGACAAAGCTCTAAAATTTTTATGTTTTGAGTTTTGAGAGATACAGGCTGAATCAATGTCGAAAATGGGTTTGAAGTTGATGCACATGCACAAAATTTGGAGTACACTGTGGATTGTACTGATGTCGCTATTCCCAATAACGACATAATTAGCTTGATGCCGCTATTAGCAATAACGGCATCAGTATAATATTCCATAGTGTACTCCAAATTCCTAGACAGTTTCAACATCGTCACGTAATCTGAGCATAACTTTATCATCCGAATTCCGATTGAGATGATTTAAAATACTATGAAACACCAAGACAAAGCTCTGCAACTTTTATGTTTTGAGTTTTAAGAGATACTGGCTGAATCAAGGTTGAAAATGGGTTTAAAGTTGATGCACATGTACAAAATTTGGAGTACATTGTGGATTGTACTGATGCCACTATTGCCAATAGCTGCATCAGACTAATTATGTCGTTGTTGGAATAGTGGCATCAGTTATAAGTGATTTTCACTTACAATTTTTACCTCAAATCATAGAATTCATAAGTGAATGCAATATGTATTGATGTCGTTACTTCCAATAGCGACAATGTTTTTTTTTTTTTTTTTTTACAGGTACCGCTATTGGCAAAAACAATATCAAAATAACATATGCCGTTATCGTTAATAGTATTTTATGCAAATGTCTCCAAAACTGAATTAGCTGGATAAATATTTTTATAAGTGGGTCAGTTCGGTCAATATTTTCTAAAAGTGAGTCATTACGGAAAAAGTTTCCAGTTTTTAGGGGAGAGTGAGTGGGACCCATTTCTTGATTATTTTTTAAAAATAGGATTGTAGTCACACATTTATTTGACAACGTACGCATTTAAAATTATGCAATATAGTGTGGGAATTTTCCTATTTCTCTTGCTCAACAGCGAAAAACCATAACGTTACACCACTAGAATACTTCTTGTTGTTTCTGGCTTTAGGTCGTAGCTAGCTAGCTCTGATAAATTTGTCAAGTCCATTAACTACTCATCCTTAATTACAATTTCTAATTACTCTACTAGTTAATTGTTGGAGAAGGATCGATAGAGAGAGATGGATGGATTAATGGGGAAGCTTGATAGCTTAGATTCATTGACAGCTAAACCGAACATTAACATTTTAATACTAGATTAATCTTAATCAGGAGTATTTATTATTATCTGCTAATACCAAGTCTTGTCTTTGTTCAATGTTTGGAATTATATTTATATCACGATCCTTCTCATAAGTCATGATTTCTCTCCATAGTGAGACACTTTTTTGTGACACTTGCCTGAAATTGCTATCATTAGGGTCTCAAAAGCAGAACATGAAATGTATGGCTGAGCTAGGCTTGGCTCGGCTCGGCTCGGCTCATGTTTAGCACATTCTTAATTGATTAATTCGAAAAATATTAATTAATTAAGAATAGAGAGAAAAAAATTAAGAAAGCTTCTGGATTGAAATTACCTTAAATAAGTGTAATTGAGTCAATTGACTATGGCTTCAAGTATCTACTAGAATTCAGAGTAGTTCTTTTTTGGCATTCAACTAATTAGTTTGTTTTGTAGCACAAAGAAAACATAAACCTATTTTTGCCTGTTGTGTTGCCAAATTCATCAAAATTGCAAAGCCTTGATATGTTTCATTATAATTTTGAATAGAAGATAACTTATTGTAGTTTTATGTTCGAGAAAATTTCTTTTATAGTTTGTTAATTAATTTTTCACAAGTCGTATACCACGATCTTTTGGACCTTTTTAGTCCTTTTCTTGAACTAAAATGTCATTTAATGTCTAGAAGGTGCTTAATTATTTAGACTTTTTTAGGTACGTATGTTGTCTACCTATATCTCATGTATGTTTGTTAAAAGATTGTTAACACAGTTATTGATGAATTGATTCAAGAAGTCGAAATACAAATAATAACAGACAACGGCTGAATGGCCAACGGGATAATAAATATAGCAAGCATGCACCAGCTAACTCACTCAGATACACACACATTGATTGTACGTACGTAGGCCTTTCTCCCCTAATTTTGAGTAATTTTGCTTCAAGCTTACTACCTTTATTTCTTGTTATCTGCACAATCAAGTTTTCACCTTAAGGAAGACAAGCACTACCTACATGGTAATATGCTAATTAAGTATGAGTAGTCACTAAATTTGGCATAAACCTAAATTAACATTGTCCTTAGATTAAAATAATCACATCAGTCTTTCAAGCTGGCACAAAAGTTGGCCAAAAAATACTCATGCAGAGAGAGAGAGAGAGAGTTCACACAGTTCACACATACACACACGACAAGCCAAACATGCATACAAGAGAAAGATGATGCCAGCTGTCCGAAACTGGCTGTTGGTGGGCCCCATAAGCCCCCGAAGCATCTTCTACGTGTCCATCCCCACGCCGGAATTTTACCCGGCAGCGGCTCCGCTCAGATCCGGCCACGTGTCCATGATAAGCTTGCCATCTCACTGTAACGTGTTCTCTTCTCCTATTAATCCCAACTATCCGCTAATCATTTTGTCTTTATTATAGATTAAGAATTTCATTGGTGTATGTTTAATTAGCGATTAAGTAAAAAAAAGCCACTGTAGCATGGAGCCGTGTGGGGCCCGCCCACCTTTAACATAACTAACTCCCCCCACCGTTTGACTTTTTGCTTCATTTAATTTTTAATTTTAAATATTCTTCTTTTTTTCTTTTATTAATTAATTTATTTTTTGGTTTACTTGAATATCTACGGACTCGAGAGACTCTTCCTTTGATGATGAAAGTGACGTCACACGCTGTTTCAACTTTTCCGGCAGCTTAGGCCAACCGGGCAATTGTCGGCCGTCGGATTTTTATTTTTCCCTGCTTTACGGCAGGTTTTTTCATGTCATTCTTTGATAATTTGCTAAGCTAAGTCAAATGAATATTTTACCATTTTCAAACCTATGCAGTTTGATTTCTGTGGAAATTATTCAATTACGTAAACTTTCTCATTACTCATTTGCTTCTCAAGGCTTTGATTGGATATGTAAACTTTTTTTTTTCTTTTTTTCCTTTCATAATGTGTAAGTACTCTTCATTACTAAAAGCAATATATTTTTATCATTTTTTTACGGATATGTAACTTTTAATGCATTTCTCACTTATCTCTAGCTCTTTTCTATATAATGCTCTCAAACACAAGAGCAAGCTTTGAGGAACCGGTAACAGAATAATAATGTCGAATCCTCAAGGTGAAGCGTAAGAAGATGATCTAGAAAGAAATTAGGTCACGTTAGAATAAAAATGTCATTAAACTAGCATAATTTTTCATCCATCCACGTAACGAAATAGTAATTGGATGCACTTAGCAATCGAAAACTATAAAAAGTTTAGGGTAGTTATTACAGATCATTAATGACACATACGAATTTCAACTCTAGAAAATCTAAAAGAGGTGTATCTCAGCTTAGAAACGTAGGTTAAGTTAAGATAGCTGAAGATATCTCCGATTTCTCTACACATATTTAATTGTTTTAAGTAATTACCTTCGTATCCAAACAACTTGACAAAAAGTAGTTGATCTACTAAAGCTTTACTCAGCTCCTAGTCACAAGAATGGAAAAAGAAATAAATAGGAAAAAACAAAACAAAAAAACAAAAAAACAAAACGGAAGTCTAGTCAAGTTTTTCTATTGATTTTTTTTTTTTTTTTTTCATAAACTATTGATATTGTTTGTAGGGTCTGAATCTAAGCAAGTGAGATATCGATTCAGTCAATTAATATTTAAACAATATTGACTGGACTTATAATTATTAGGCTTAAACTAAGTTCAATCTGCCTACAGTACTCTTTCCATTGATTTCGTCAGTTCCTAATATCGGTATATACTATGTTCTAAAAACCAGGGAAATTTCCTAAGTTTATAGTTTTGTTGAATACATGAAGTATAATATAAAGTTCTGTAAATTTAAGCCTAATAATTATAAGTCTAGTCAATATTAATCTTTTATTCTCCATACTAATCTTTAAATTCATTCTTTTATTCCAAAATTCACTGTGGTAATTTTCATTTTTCTTATTCTGTAATTTAATAATTATGTACGCATGGCTGGTGTAGGAGTATTGTTTAACACTTACTAATGCTGTATCTGTAGTCATACACTCATACTCTACGGAGATTCCTTAATGGTTTGCAACTACATTTCAGTGACAGTTGATGCAAGGCTAAAAGATTTTAGCTCTATTTATTACTGGTGTCAGAATTGATTCTGTGCCAAAAGTTTTAATCTGGACTATCTGCTTCTTTTTCCACTGCTGCAAGTTTAATCATCTTCTAACTTATAATCAAAATTAAAAATAAATCAACTATTTTTTGTAATGTGACTTGACAGTATTTTCATTTTACCGGTACTAAGAGCATCTGTAGTCGTTGGCCAAATATTCAAAAAATAAAAATTTGGCCAAAAATCTACTGCAGTCATTGACTATTTAGCCATATTTTGGGTGAGTAATGAACAGTCGACTGCCAAATTTGAGAGAAGAAATGACAAAAGCCAAAATTTAGGTTTCGGAATATGATCATATCTCGTTCGTCGAAACATTTTTTTATATATAAATTAAATAGATCGGATGGAATATATCCCGTCCGATCTTATTATCAAAAAAAAAAAAAATTCAAAATCTGGAGATCATATCCCGTCCCTCAGAATTCTTTCTCAATTATTTTTGTAAATCCTATACATTAGGCCTATAGTTCATCTTTATGGGTCCATTCACTCATTTTATTCAGGAATTTTTTTATCGGACGGGATATCCCGTCCGATATTTTTTGGGAAAAAAAAATTGCTCACGCAGAAAATGATCTTCCGTCCATCGTTTAGAAATTAAATTTTGAATTTAGACGACTACAACTCATTTCTATATTTTCTATTTCTATATGTCAAATACACATATTCTAAGTTTAGACGACTATAGATGCTCTAAGCAAGCATGGAACATTGGGTGCATTTCCAATCGTATGCTAAGAGCATCCACAGTCGTTTGCTTATTTGCCATATTTGTCATTTTTTTTGGTACTGTAGCGTTCACAGTCGTTTGTTATTTTGCCATTTTTTTGGCAAAAGCGCTACAGTAGAAAGGGAGAAATAGCAATCGAAAGAGCAAAATGCATATTATAGCTGACGAAACATCATGTTTCGTCTCGATTATTTAATGATATTGTTAATTGATCGGACGAAACATCATGTTTCGTCCGAATTAAAATAAACATAAAAACCGAATAAAACAAGTTTTTGGAATGGGAATAAACATCATGTTTCGTCCCATTCTTTAAAAAAAAAAAAAATTAAACAAAACCCGATGGACAATTTTACCCTTCCTCTCATCTTACCGTATGGCAAATAAGAAAATCTCATGACTATATAGAAAATCTCAAAGGGTAAAGTAGACAATCCCATGGCAATAAATCACTTTTAAAAAAAAAAAAAAGCAAAATGAATCCAGCCCCCAACTAGACGACACATCATGTGTCGTCCCACCTATTCTTTTGGTTTTTTTTTTTTTTTTTTTTAAGCTAAATCGAATCCCCCAAAAACCGGACGAAGTCCCACCCATACTTTCGATTTTTTTTTTTTTAATGTCGGAATGAACATCATGCTTCGTCTCGTTTATTTATTTATTTATTTATTTTGGGACGAAACATCATGTTTCGTCCCGTATTTTTTATTAATATTTTCTAACCTTCGGCTCGTATAAATTAATTTTTTAGTATGAAACGAAACATCATGCTTCGTCTGATTATTTTTTAACTAACTTATGTATTTTATACCATTTGAACGACTGCAGCAAAACGAAGAAATAGATCGCTAAAATATGCATTTTGCCATTTTTTCCGTTGAACGACTGTGGATGCTCTAAGGAGGGAAAAAAGGTTTTTCCAATGCACCAGCTATAAATAGAGTATGGAACATGTTTTGTTCACACATTATGTTGAGTTCACTTCTTTTAGAGGTATAATAAAAAAAGTTAACAAATATGTAAAAATTGTGAATGGATAGTGTGGATGCAAAAGAAAACGAGTAAATGATTGGACACAAATTTAGAGATAGTGTGGATGCAAAAGAAAACGAGTAAATGATTGGACACAAATTTAGAGCAAATTACTGACATAATTTGTTGCCATAGCAAAGTGTCAAAAGTCGTCCACCGGATTTTTTGAGTCAGAATAGACTTTGGAAAGTATGACCCTGTCCTCACTTGTCGATGAATGGAAGATAAATGAGTGTTTGTTCTCGTTCAAACTAAAGATTCTTAAATAACAAGGCTTGAATTCTCGAAAAACATAAACTGAAGAAAAACTAAGGCTGACAATTGATCCGAACCCGACCCGAGCCCGATTAGGTCCGACCCAATTTTAGTAGAATACCGGCCTAAATTTGTTGAAAATTTTCGGACCCGGGCTCAACAATTGAGCCCGAATTAATTTTCGGACCGGGTTCGGGCTTGTATAGGTCCGATCCGAACCCGACCCGGATTTACCGTTAGTGTATGAGCCAGGTGATATTCAAGCACATAATCCAAGAAACCTAGGCATCATAAATGAGTTTTTTATGCAATTAATTTCCTCCTATCCCCTGGTCCTTTTAAGCTTATATGCCTGCTCAGAATTTTAGTCTGACTATTTTATAGGTTGATTTCTTTTTTCTTCAGTCCATACATGTCCTCCAAATCACTATTATTATTAATCTTATATTCTCATATAAATTTGTCATTAGAAGACATTGCTTATGCTTCAGTTGGATGTTGCGCTCTCCTCTATCCTTGGAACTTCCGCCATTTTTTAAAATCTTGTATGTTTGAGCACAAAAAGTCATAGTGTTCTAAGTCCATGTTCTTTATTTATTTATTTTTTGCAGGTATGGTGATAAGGGAATTCATACAAATTCCATACGTCAGTTTCTATCGAAATATGTATCAAAACTAGAGATCTTGCTGATAAGTATCGCTCCCCATCCAGCAGTCATGCCACTGATATTGCGAAGATCACTCTCATATCACATAGAGATAACAGCTTGTCTTCTCATCAGGGTATTGAAGATGGAGGTGCAAGTACAATGTTCTTCCACTACAAATCGGGTCGGGCTTGGGCTTTTTTGGTTAATTCGAGCTCGGGCTTGGGCCTGTATTTTGGAGCCCGATGCAAAATTGGGCCGGGCTTGGACCCAAAAAATAAATTCGGGCTCGGGCTCGGGCTTATATAAGTCCGACCCAAATCTGGCCCGTTGCCACCCCTAAGAAAAACTCTGTTTTTTAATTTATTTATTGAAAATAATATACAACATTAAAATACAAGATAACGTCTAGCGCTTCTAAATAGGTAGAATAAACTTGTATGAAGAGATTTATTCCAAAAAAAAAAAAAAATCTTGTATGAAGAGAAATCAAATAACTTAAAATTGAAGAAAATATTTCCATCAAAAAAATAAAAGAAAATACATAACTAAAAATACCCTTAAACTAGGAAAGTATAAAAGTTCATAATTCGGATACAAGAAAAAACATGAAAGTCTACCTTAACCATCCAAACTATCTCAGAGTCACAGCGAGGGACGTTGATGCTCCGTAGTAAGAACATCAAGAAAAAAGAAAAAAAATTTACAACTACTCTAAATTGTTGGGGTTTGTGGATCCAAATACAAAATAATAGGGTTGAAGAAAACCGACGAGAATGAGAGTTGAAGAAGGAACAAACAGGTCAAGAGCAGTCTAAAGCTACAGGCAGAGTTGCGGTTAATCGCGCGGTCGACTGCACCCCCGACCGCACCCCCTACCGACTATGTACAGACAGTGCACAGTCGACCGGACAGTTGACCGTTTCGCTCTCTGTTGCAACACTGTATACTTTAAAGAATGATCGATCGACCGCACAGTCGACCGACCCACTCTTTGTTAGACCATGTATAGTCGAAGGCATGAACCGGTCGACCGTACATGAGTTGCGGTTGACCATCGCGATACTGATTAATGAGCGGCTGAGATTAGAAGTTGTCTAAATCTATATATGTTGTATTATGTACGATTTTAGGTTAAGCAGAAAAGAAAAGAAAGATCTATCAGCCGTCATTGAAAGAGAGAGAGATGGGGGGGGGGGGGGGGGGGGGGGGGAGGGAGAGAGACCCTACACCTTGGTGGTGAGTTTTTGAGAAATTTGTAAACTTGTTCTTCAAATTACTAGTAGAAATCTGTTGTGCAATCTAGATGCTCTAAACTAGACACAAATTAAAAACCTCGCAAGTGTACGAATCGTTTGGAGAAGCGTAGTGGCAAGCAAGGGTCGATTCCACAGAGATTGTAGATTCTAACTTACTAATCAATAAAAAGAGTGAGAATGATAAAAGGGTTGTTCTAAAAGTCTAAAAGAAATGAAAAGATAAAAACATAAATAAATAGCATCACAATTTGAGTCACAAATATCTATTAAAGTAGTTGGGCATTGATTTCCACCTATAGACCTCCGGGTCTCTGATTCTCGGCTTTGACTTGCTGACAAACCTCACACTTCGCCACAAATTCAGCCACATCCCGCTTCAAACCTGACCACCAGAAATACGGTTTGATGTCTCTGTACATCTTAGTACTTCTAGGATGTACCGACAAAAGAGTAGCATGTGCCTCCAGAAGAATACTCTCTTTTAGGTCCGCCTGATTTGGAACGCACAGCCTCTCTCCGAACCACAGCACTCCATTCCTGATTTGAAATTCGGGCAACCTGCCAGCACTAACCTGCTCCTTCATCTACAAGATATCAGCATCAACCTCCTGACTTGCAATGATCCTTGCATTCAAAGTAGGCTGAAGCCTCAACTGAGCTAAAGATGCTCCCAATCCTTGCAAGACAACTTCAATACCGGCTCGATCCAATTCCTCAATTAGATGCTTCTGAGTTGTAATCAAACTGGATAAACTGCTCTTGCGACTAAGTGCATCAGCAACAACATTAGCTTTTCCAGGATGATACTTGATCTCGGGTCACATGTCCTCAAGCACATCCAACCATCTCCGCTACCTCAAATTCAGATCTTTCTGCTGATATATGTACTTCAAACTCTTGTGGTCCGTGTACATGTTCAATTTCTCACCGTACACGTAGTGTCTCCATTGCTTCAGGGCAAAGATAATCGCAGCCAACTCCAGATCATGAGTCGGGTAATTCTTCTCATACGGGCATAGTTGCCTAGACCCATAAGCGATTACTCTTCCTTCTTGCATTAAGACACAACCAAGCCCATGATGTGAAGCATCGCTATAAATATCATACTCAACACCTGCTCTAGGCAAAGCCAAAATAGGTGCATTAGTCAGTTTCTCTTTCAACTCCTGAAAGCTTGCCTCACATTGTTCAGTCCACTTGAAGTTCATATTCTTCTTGGTCAGACCAATAAGCGGCACGGCTATCTGAGTATAACCTTGAATGAATCTCCTGTAGTATCCAGTCATTCCAAGAAAACTTCTGATTTCCTTCACCGTAGTAGGCCTAGCCCAATCTCTCACTGCCTCTATCTTCTGAGGATCAGTTGCCACTCCCTCCTTAGAAAGGATGTGACCTAGGAATGCCACTTCAGATTTTCAGAAATTACACTTGGATAGCTTGGCATACAACTCCTGCTGTTCCAGCTTCTTCAAAACTGCTACCAGGTGTTCGGTGTGCTCCTCCTCTGACTTGGAGTACACGAGGATATCGTCGATAAACACCATGACGAAAGAATCAATGAACGGCCTCAGAACTCTGTTCATCAAATCCATGAAGATTGCAGGTGCATTCGTCACTCCAAATGACATAACTAAGAATTCGTAATGCCCCTGTCGAGTTCTAAATGCAGTTTTGTGCACATCTTCAGCTTTCACTCGAACTTGGTGATATCCTGATCGAAGATCTATTTTGGAGAAAACAGCTGCTCCTTGTGGACGATCGAACAAGTCATCAATTCGAGGAATAAGATACTTATTCTGAACAGTGACCTTATTCAGCTTCCGGTAATCGATACACATTATCATCGATCCATCCTTCTTCTTTACCAAAAGCACTGGTACTCCCCAAGGTGATGCACTAAGTTGAATAAAGCATTTCTCCAACAGTTCCTCAATCAGCCGTTTCACCTCATCCTGTTCCACTGGAGCCATCCTATACGGTGCCTTAGAAATGGGTACACTTCCCGGTTGAACAGTGATGCTGAACTCTACATCACGATGTGGGGGTAACCCAGGAAAATCATCCAAGAACACAGTCCGATAGTCCCGAACCACAGGAATCCTTTGCACTTCCACAGGAATCTCTTTCTTGCGGATAGCTGTCACCAACTTAGAACACTTCTTCTTCCCTTGGAAAGTGACTTCAGGTCCACCTGGAGCCTTTACTGTTACCGTCTTGGTCTTACACTCGATGCTTGCACTGTACACCGACATCCAATCAATGCCAATGATAACATCGACTCCCAAGATAGTCAGCTCGATTAGATCAATCCCAAAGATTATGTCCCCAATCACAATCTCGCAATCAGCATAATATCGATCAGTGGTTAAAGTTTTCCCTGATGGAGTAGCTACTGCTAAGATCTTTCCTGGAAAAATCTTCGGTTCAACTCCCAACACTTTAGCAAATTTAGGAGACACAAAAGTATGAGAGGATCCAGTATTGAACAACACAACAGCTTTCATTCCATTTAAATAAAGTTCCCCTGTTACATAATACACACTCATTACATAACCAATCACTAAATAACGAGAAAAAGAAATAACATAAACCTCTAAACATCCGCCGTCATACCAGTGATGACATGATCAACCTCATCGGCATCAGCTTCCGTCAAGGCAAATACTCGCCCTGGTTGGTACGATCTCTTTCCAGTCTGCTGCATTGGTGCATTGCTATTACTATTCTGTGGCTTGGGGCATTGAGATTTGTAATGTCTCGTCTCACCACAGTTGAAGCAAGTTACTGCAGGAGGTCTCACCACATTGTTCCTAGGTCCTCCAGCCACACTAATAGCGTTTGTCCCTGTCGGTTTGAACCTTTGTACAGATGGTTGTCCCCTGAAATTCCCAGAATTGGCGGGCCTCTTTCCAGATTGCCAGTTGTTCCTCCGGTTCTGAACAACATGAAACTGCTCCATGTCTGCTTCCGTGGCTACTGCTCTCTTGACCAACTTATCAAATCTTCTGATACCAAGAGGTATCATCTGGGACCTCAAGCTCGACCTCAATCCATGCTCGAACTTACGAGCCTTCTTTGCCTCATTCATCACTAGTTCAGGAGCATACCTAGAGAGCTGAGTAAATTTGGTCTCGTACTCCCTAACTGACATGCCACCTTGCTGTAGTGACAGAAACTCCATAGCCTTCTTCTCTTGGACGTCGGAGGGAAAATAGTAACTGCGGAATTCTTCCAAAAATTCCTCCCAGCCAAGAACTATGCCTCCCATGGTCCGCTTCATCGACTGCCACTACACAGCCGTGTCCTTCTCAAGTTGCAGAGTCGCCAATTTCACCTTGCTGTCCTCAGGGGTCTCCAGCACTTCGAAGATCGTCTCTACCTGACAAATCCAGTTGTCAGCCGCATCAGGGTCTGACTTCCCTTCGAACATAGGTGGTTTCATCCGTTTGAACGATTCCACGAGTTTGATCGCTTCGGTCACCGGATTCGCAGGTACCCTTCCTTGGTTCTGATTCATGGCCACGACGTTGAGCGTCTAATAGACCCTCGCAAGTTCCGTTTTCAGATCCAGACCTTCTCCGTTTCTAGCTCCTCTTCCAGCCATATTCTGATGCAAAAGATCCATTAAATTCGAAATATAAAACATGAATTTTAAATCAACTTGCATTTCATTAAATTCCAAACTTTATACATTCGAATTGAAAAAATATTTCTTGACATCAGAATGAAAATAGTAGAAGCTACAACAATCTAACTCCTACGGTTCCTCTTCGCTTCTCGAAGTTCTCCCCGTAGTTCATTAACTTCTTCCTTCAGCACATCGGTCATATTCTTCCTCTTCTCGAGTTCCCATACACGATGACTGAGAACTGCAAAGTCGTCCTTACGCTTTGCCAATTAAGCTTCCAATAATCTGACTCTCCCACAGTGTTTCTACTTGCCTCTGAAGAGATATCACAAGACCATTTCGAACCGGTTCTTCTTCTTCGTCAGAAGAGTCATCAGATGAATCCGGAGGTGGGGTGATCTCTCAGGATTCAGGCCATTCTTCTCCGTCAGAATCTGCTTGCCCTGGATAGTACTCTTCCTCGGAATCTGCTTGTCCCGGATGGTACTCTTCCTCGATGATATGCCAATTGTCGTCTCCAGCAGGATCGAAGTGATCAGCCATCTTAGAAATAGGGAGGAAGAAGCATAAGTCATAGAGCAACACAAATATAAGTCACATACATTTAAATCTCTAGACTCAAACACACACTCTAATGTCCACTTCTAGGGTGTCGTTCCTTATAAATTTGTACAAGTGTGAAGCGTGGCTCTGATACCACTCTGTAATGCCCCAAATTTCGAAATACACTGAATTCGAGATTCCACAAGATCATTATACTTCATTTAGTACAATTTTATAAGGAATTTAAAACTTTTCTCTTTACATCAGAGTTTACATGAAACTTTACACTTTACATTGCACAGCGGAAGTAATTTTACAATATTTAAATAAATGTACAACACCATTGAATAATCTTTAAGTATCTGTTCTTCTTTAATCTTTATCATGTCATTTCCACCTATAGTCAGTAATGCTAAGTTTATAGTTTTGTTGAATACATGAAGTATAATAGAAAGTTCTGTAAATTTAAGCCTAATAATTATAAGTCTAGTCAATATTAATCTTTTATTCTCCATACTAATCTTTAAATTCATTCTTTTATTCCAAAATTCACTGTGGTAAATTTCATTTTTCTTATTCTGTAATTTAATAATTATGTACGCATGGCTGGTGTAGGAGTATTGCTTGACACTTACTAATGCTATATCTGTAGTCATACACTCATACTCTACGGAGATTCCTTAATGGCTTGCAACTACATTTCAGTGACAGTTGATGCAAGGCTAAAAGATTTTAGCTCTATTTATTACTGGTGTCAGAATTGATTCTGTGCCAAAAGTTTTAATCTGGACTATCTGCTTCTTTTTCCACTGCTGCAAGTTTAATCATCTTCTAACTTATAATCAAAATTAAAAATAAATCAACTATTTTTTGTAATGTGACTTGACAG
This sequence comes from Hemerocallis citrina, assembly GCA_017893485.1. Lineage (NCBI taxonomy): Eukaryota > Viridiplantae > Streptophyta > Magnoliopsida > Asparagales > Asphodelaceae > Hemerocallis > Hemerocallis citrina. The sequence goes on along the minus strand of CM030360.1, from coordinate 278,637,709 downwards.
TATTTTCATTTTACTGGTACTAAGAGCATCTGTAGTCGTTGGCCAAATATTAAAAAAATAAAAATTTGGCCAAAAATCTACTGCAGTCATTGACTATTTAGCCATATTTTGGGTGAGCAATGAACAGTCGACTGCCAAATTTGAGAGAAGAAATGACAAAAGCAAAAATTTAGGTTTCGGAATATGATCATATCTCGTCCGTCGAAACATTTTTTTATATATAAATTAAATAGATCGGATGGAATATATCCCGTCCGATCGATTTTTTTATTATCAAAAAAAAAAAATTCAAAATCTGGAGATCATATCCCGTCCCTCAGAATTCTTTCTCAATTATTTTTGTAAATCCTATACATTAGGCCTATAGTTCATCTTTATGGGTCCATTCACTCATTTCATTCAGGAATTTTTTTATCGGACGGGATATCCTGTCCGATATTTTTGGGAAAAAAAATGCTCACGCAGAAAATGATCTTCCGTCCATCGTTTAAAAATTAAATTTTGAGTTTAGACAACTACAACTCATTTCTATATTTTCTATTTCTATATGCCAAATACACATATTCTAAGTTTAGACGACTATAGATGCTCTAAGCAAGCATAGAAAGATGCTCTAAGCAAGCATGGAACATTGGGTGCATTTCCAATCGTATGCTAAGGAGGAGGGAAAAAAGGTTTTTCCAATGCACCAGCTATAAATAGAGTATGGAACATGTTTTGTTCACACATTATGTTGAGTTCACTTCTTTTAGAGGTATAATAAAAAAAAGTTAACAAATATGTAAAAATTGTGAATGGATAGTGTGGATGCAAAAGAAAACGAGTAAATGATTGGACACAAATTTAGAGCAAATTACTGACATAATTTGTTGCCATAGCAAAGTGTCAAAAGTCGTCCACCGGATTTTTTGAGTCAGAATAGACTTTGGAAAGTATGACCCTGTCCTCACTTGACGATGAATGGAAGATAAATGAGTGTTTGTTCTCGTTCAAACTAAAGATTCTTAAATAACAAGGCTTGAATTCTCGAAAAACATAAACTGAAGAAAAACTCTGTTTTTAATTTATTTATTGAAAATAATATACAACATTAAGATACAAGATAACGTCTAGCGCTTCTAAATAGGTAGAATAAACTTGTATGAAGAGATTTATTCCAAAAAAAAAAAAAACTTGTATGAAGAGAAATCAAATAACTTAAAATTAAAGAAAATACATAACTAAAAATACCCTTAAACTAGGAAAGTATACAAGATTCATAATTCGGATACAAGAAAAATCATGAAAGTCTACCTTAACCATCCCAACTATCTCAGAGTCGTGGCGAGGGTTGATGCTCCGTACTAAGAACACCAAGAAAAAAGAAAAAAAATTTACAACTACTCTAAATTGTTGGGATTTGTGGATCTAAATACAAAATAATAGGGTTGAAGAAGACATACGAGAATGAGAGTTGAAGAGGGAGCAAACAGGTCAAGAGCAGTCTGAAGCTACAGGCAAAGTTGCGGTTAATCGCGCGGTCGACTGCACCCCCGACCGCACCGCCAACCGACTATGTACAGGCAGTGCACAGTCAACCGAACAGTCGACCATTTCGCTCTCTGTTGCAACCCTGTATACTTTAAGGAATGATCGATCAACCGCACAGTCGACCGACCCACTCACTGTTAGACCCTGTACAGTCGAAGGCATGAACCGGTCGACCGTACATGAGTTGCGGTTGACCGTCGCAATACTGATTAATGAGCAGCTGAGATTAGAAGTTGTCTAAACCTATATATGTTGTATTATGTACGATTTTAGGTTAAGCAGAAAAGAAAAGAAAGATCTATCAGCCGTCATTGAGAGAGAAAGAGAGAGAGAGAGAGAGAGAGATCCTACACCTTGGTGGTGAGTTCTTGAGAGATTTGTAAACTTGTTCTTCAAATTACTAGTGGAAATTGCAAGAGTGCCTCTGTGCGGGGAAGTAGCCATTGTACTGGGTGAACCTCGAAAAAATTTCGTGTGTTCTTATAATAGCTTTTGGTTGTTCTTTTGTTATATTGCTTTTAATTTTATTATTCTTGCATCTCGTTGGTGAGTTATTCCGCAGTTAAAACTAAATATAAATTAGATTTAACTTGTCCAGCCCTTCCCCATTTTAAATTGTTGTTCACGGCTAGCAACATGGTTTTCACTTCTTCATGTACTAATTCCCATAACCTTTTCCTTTATCGAGCTAGGTCACCAACAATAACTTATTGGTAGAATTTTATCAACATCCTCTTACGCATTGGAGCATTCGATTAGGGTATTGTCGTCGGGTATGATGGAAGGGTTTTCAAGTGTGTGGGAGACTCCAGGGGGAAGTTCTTTGTTAGGATTGTGACCTCAAATACACGTAGGCATAGAGTACTTGAAGTTGGAGAAAAATAAGAAGAGAAGATGAAGACAGCAAGAGGATGTAACAAAAGCTAAATGAAGTGCGGCTGGAGGAGTTGCGGTCGACTATCCTGGGGTGCAATCGACCAAATACCAGACCACAACTAGGCTGCTGGACATTCTTCGAGTGTACAGGATTCAATAGAGAGCAGGACAGTTGACCGTGTAGTCGGCTAGTCATGCTTCGAGGTGTTGGCGAGACTCGTTGCAGCCGACCGACATCGGCGTTGTGTGTTATTTGGGATGATGAGTTTAAGTCCCAATAAGCTGTATTTGTGTTTATCTTTTATGGTTTACTTGAGGGCTATATATATGGTTGTACACTCTAGGATTTGCATCACTGATTAGGTAGAATTGGTGAGCCGTTATCATTGTTCAACTTCAAGAGGAGATTGTGCCGAGTGTTTCAAAGGTGGGAGAGAGAGAGAGAGATTGAGAGTTGTAATTTCTTTGTAATCTTTGTATTTCTTTAGGGAATAGGAAGTATTAGTTATCTCTGCGTATTATTGTGTTCTTGTGAGATCTCGCAATTATTGTGGTGGCTTGTTCTTGGTTCATCTAGTTCTTGGGATGTTCATATTTCTTGTGGTGCGTGAGTTCCATTATTAGTACTACGAGTTGTGGTAGATTCTATAACATTCTTCATATCCTTCAAACTTCTGAGAAGGAGGGATGGTCTAGAGCAGTTACTCACACTGGTCTGTGAACCATATGTTAGCAACCTCTGACAATAACTCTAGGACGAACTGGCAGCAATCCCACAATTTTGCGCCTCTTCATGGGTGTTGGGAGGAGACTTCAACATTACGTGAATCTCCTCTGAACACAAAGGCCTGGGATGACAGGGAGTGTAAGGACTGTAATCGGGTCATTCGTAGTTTCAATCTTATTCAGATTCTTATCATCGATAGGAGGTACAACTGGGCCCATGGTCAAACATGTTTGCATCTCCAATCTTGGCCATGCTGGATAGGATTTTGGTTTCCCTAGTTCGGGAAGAGTCCTTCCCCTTGGCCTCCTCTCATGTGGTTCCAAAGCCTACTTCAAACCATGTGTCATTTGTTCTGGACTCTAGGAAGTCCATTCGACAGCCTCTAAACAAGTTTTGCTTTCAAAAAGCATGGCTTGAGATAAAGGATTTCTTAGAACAAGTCAAGACCAGCTAGAATTACCTATAAAAGGGTTGGAGGCACCGGCTATTTGGTCATAGAAGATCATGTCTTTGAAAATGTATAACCTATATTTATCTCAGGTTTGCAAGAATATGGAGGCCAAAACAGGACAATGTCGGCCCAAGTGATTACATGGAGCTTATCGAAGAAGAGAGGGATTCGGCAAGAGATAATGGTTGTTGTGCTTACATGTGTACATTGCACGCATCAACGGACTCGAAGAAATTAAATGGCATTAGTGATCGTAGGTTTGTGGCTAAAGGAAGGAGATGTCAACATAGCATTTTTTTCACAAGGTTGAAAGCTTACATTATAGGGCAAATGTTGTCCAATCTCTAGTTACTGACACGGGAGGTTACAGAGGAATAGGAAATCAGACTTTCCTTTCAATCTTTCTACCAAATCTTGTTTGGAACAAATAAGGGTTTCATCTCCTAGTAAGCCCTACCACGTGGCAAGGAGCGCAGAAGGTAGGGGTGGACCTTGTTAGGTTTCGAAGGCAATCACGATTAAATACACAGCGGAAAAATTACAAAAAATCAAAACCTAGTCATGGATCCATACGAAAACCATCAATCATGTTTAGGAGTTATACCTTAAAGATGATATGCTGTGTCCACAATATGCCGATCACAGCACTGGAACATTGCGGTGCCTTAAAATATCCACACAAACGGAACAAATAATGACTCTCCCTCGGACCACGATGCTAGCTGCGGGAAGGGGATATTTCTCCTCACTATCTCTCACTCTCACTTTCTGTGACGGCTAGAGTTTTTCACGTGTGTCTTTTTCTACAAATACATATCATATATATAGGTGTAGAAAACCAACCGTAAGAGAGTAATGAGGTTATTGGACACACAATCTGACCTGGATCAGATTTGTGTGTGGGCCTTTGAAGTTTAGTCGGCTCATTTAATCTAATTAAATGTCTAACCAATCCCAGGAGTCCTAGTCTTACTTGGATCCCTAATTAAATTCATCTTATGAATTTAAATCTCAATTTCGATCTATTCTAAGTGCCTGACCATGTAGGTTCCCATTAACAGTAATACTAAAATTATATTCGAGTATTACAAACAGTGAACGGTATCTAGCAATACATCGCTGCTACTTAAGTAACGGAAATATCAGTGATTTGACATAACCTATCCGTGACCAATGTTACCATGTAGTCTAGTCCCTTTGTCCAGATATCTTAGTTAACCTTATGGCAAAGAGCATGTCACCATTTTATAGTTCAATGTTTGGTTTCTCGATATCCGAGTAGACTTATTAAAACAAATGAGATCAATATCTCATATTGACTCATTTAAGCACGACCATGCATTTTATAGTCTCACTCAATCAAGGGACCCATAGATATCGCTTCTTTTATGTAAGAGAGACAAATCCTATCTAAGTCACTCACATCCCTCTGCATGATTTGTAGTATATCAAATAGTCAACTTTATAATCATCTTATTACAGGTAACGTTCGATGACATTAAAATATATAACTTTTCATGTAGAGAACCATAGTGACTTCTAGTCAAAGGACTATGTACACCACGGCCACTGTGAGAACCGGTTATGACACTCACGTAAGGATCCATGCAGCGTTCTCATGGTGAGTCAGTTCAGTACATTATTACTCTAATATGTACCCATGTGAAGACTTGATATGGCATATCCATGACCCGTGAGAATGGTCATTAGTAAACGCACACACTAGTCTCTATGTATCATCATTTTCCTAATTCAGAATAATATTTGACTAAGGACATTTAAGAACAGTGTTCTGATTTCAGCCAATAAGATCTCACAATTAAGTCATGCACTTGATATCCCATAGCATCGAACTTACTATTTTAAAGACTTTATTATGTTCATTTAATTCACAATAAATAACACAACAAATAAAATGTCTAAATATGAAATAAATGTCATGATACAGTGTAAACTAGTAATGTCAATACACAACTGGCCTCTAGGGCACCAACAAACCTATTTACCATATTGGCTTGGAGCTCGGCATGAACCTCGACCTGGCACACAATTTTCTCTTAGAAAGCCTTCCCTCGAAGCGCTCGACACCGACCTCGAGCGAGCTACTGGCTCGGAGCTCGGCACAAACCTCGAGCAGGCATACAACTCTCTCCTAGAAAACACTCACTCATAGCACTCGGCATCGACCCCAAGCGAGCTACCAGCTCGGAGCTCGGCACAAACCTCGAGCAGGCACACAAATTTCTCTCGAAAAGCGCCTCCCTCGAAGCTCTCAGTACAGACCCCGAGCGAGCTACTGGCTCGGAGCTCGGCACGAACCTCGAGCAGGCACGCAGCTTTCTCTCAGAAAGCACCTCCCTCGAAGCACTCAGCATCGACCCGGAGCGAGCTACTAGCTCAAAGCTCGGCACAAACCTCGAGCAGGCACACAGCTCTCAGAAAATGCCTCGCTCGTAGTGCTCGGCACCGACCCCCCAAGCTCATCTCTTGACACCGACCACCCAACTTGGTGCTCGGCTCGGACATCGACCAAGCCACACACCAAGCTCGGTTCGGCCCCATCCCCAAACACTTGTTTTGGGGGTTCACTATCTCACCTTCGCAAAAAACATTCTCCTTCAATCTTCTCACAAGAACGGACTACTCCTCAACGGCTGGTACATACAACCCTCCAGGAGTGGGAGGCTTATGATGTGGGTATCAGTGACGTGGCCCAATCAGACCCGACATATCTTTTGCATCGCTCATCTCAGCTCATAAGGTCAAAATGTCCAATGGGCCTTCTGCAACTTTAGGCCCACAAACAAACAGGTTTAACCCGGCCCATTAGGGTTAGATATCTGTTTACTCTGCTTATAAATATCAGGCCCTCTCCTTCTTAAAGAAGCTAATCTCAAATTTCGTACCTGAACCTTAGCTTCCTTCCATTTTCCAGTGACTGACTAGATCTTCGAAGGGCATATCGCCAGAATCGTGTTCTGGTCGGCTAGTCACCAACTACTCTTCTGATCTGACCTTCAGAAACTGACCGATCTACGATTGAGCTGTCCCTTACACTTTACAAATTACAAGAACTCACACATATTGCTCCTGCACCGAAAACAAGCAGCATCAACATACTTCAAAGGAAGATGCATGTGAGTGATGGAAGTTCATACATCCAGACATATATCATGATTTTGGAGGGGAGTCTCCAAAACCTATGATGCCTTTAGACACTGCATCCACTCCTATATTGGGAATGGGAGAGCATGCAAGTTTTGATGGGATCAATTTATGATGTGGTGATCATCGACTAAAAATAGTTTTCCCAGACCTCTGTGAATGGGCTGCCAGACCATTGCCAATGGTGAGGTGATAATGGGGGAAATGGGACTTGCGCACATCCCTTCGGTGCACTCCCAGCAAGCTTGAGCACCAAGGTGGAGGAGTTGCTAGCCCATATCGGGGGTATATCTTGTTATTAAGGTCCATATATGTTCATTTGGGAACTTGTTAAACAGGAAGGTTTCTTTGTATGGTCTTTAAACTTGCGTCTCAATTTCCGTGGATGTCGAGCAAGATGATCCACTCTTCTGTGGAAGGTGAAGCCTCCCTGAAGGTCAGAGTGTTTATGTGGCTGGTGCTAGGAGACTCTATCCTGACGAGGGAGAACCTTCTCAAGCAGCAGTCTCCCATTGATAGGAACTGTGGTCGGTGCCCAAGAGGACTTGAAACTGGGGATCATCTTTTTGTAGGATGTACCATAGTAAGGCCATCTGATTGGAAATCATGCGAGTCTTTTACACATAGCACTACCTGTTGAAAACATATTTGGGAAAAAATAATAGTTATTCATATCTGTTATTCTTTACTGTATACATCTATATATAATGATTACATTCTTGGACGAGAAGAAAGAAAATTGAGAGAAGATTGAGGGGTGAGAGATTTGGGAAATCTATTTTCTATAGATTAGGAAACAGAATATATACATTAGCACTTACTATATTTCAACACTCCCTCTCAAGTTGGTGCATAGATATTGAACATGCCCAACTTATCAACAAATTTCAAGAAAAGCCGACTCAAAACTACCTTGGTCAGGATATCTACAAGCTGATATCCTGACTTCACTTTAGATATCTCAATGACTTTCTCATCCAAATTCTTCTTGACGAAGAATCTATCCACCTCTACATGTTTCGTCCTATCATGTTGAACTGGATTGGCGGCAATATCACATGCTGCTTGACTATCACAATACACCTTTATAGGTTCATTCGGACTACAGCCTAAGTCCTGCAACAAGAGTTTCAGCCATAAAACTTTCGTTATACTTATAGCTACTCCGCGATACTCAGCCTTTGCACTAGAGCGTGCAACAACATTTTACTTCTTGCTTCTCCATGTAACTAGATTTCTTCCAACAAAGGTGAAGTATCCTAAAGTGGAGCGCCTACCAATTATAGATCTTGCCCAATCAGCATCAGTATATGCCTCATCCTTCAAGTGACCATGTTTCGCAAATAGGACCCATTTTCTTGGAGCAGACTTAATATATCTCAGAATTCTCATCACTGTATCCATGCGATGTTCCTGAGGTGCATGCATAAACTGACTTACCACACTTAAAGCATATGATAAATTATTGATTCTTGGTTTTGATGACTACAACACAACACAAAGTTGTTCTATTACATATATCTTGCAGGGTGTATCAAAGTCAATACCATGGTGAAATACACAAAGGCAAAATAATGTAATGAAGCTTTCAAGAAGAATTGATCAAGCAAGCTTCAAGACATAAAGACAAAGGCTCAAGCTCAAGTCAACGACTCAAGTTCAAGACAAGATTCAAGTGCTTCAAATGTTTTGTAAAAAGTGTCTTGTAATATTGTATTTTTTTATTTCTTGAGTCTTAGAAACTTGTAATAGCCTTTTCACACACACACTCATACATATCTTTGAATAACTGAGTGTTTTACAAAATTAAAAGATCGTAACAAGCTTGAATAAGTTCAGCTGTTGAGTACCATTTGACCGTTCCTTGTAACCAGTCGACTGTCATAGTACGAAACTGTCTGAACTCATACAAGCTTTGGCCAATCGACTCATTATGGCAACCCAGACGACTGTTCAAGTCGTTTCGACAGTTTTCTGAATTTAAAACTTATTTTTCAAATTCAAATCCTTTTCTATCCGTTTTAATACGGTTTAGGGAATGATATGGCTAAAAATGGGGTTTAATCGGGGCCGTCCAAATCAAGTACGAATCTTGAAGCCCAAGGGTAAAACGGTAATTTCTCTACAAAAGGGTCCAAAATGGTTATTGGGTCTTCTCCCCAGGAACCCAATAACCCAGGAGCGGATCCACTAACAAGAGGGTGCGGGTTCTAACCCGCTGCCCACCTAATCCAGCAAGATAAAGTCAGGATCCCTGATCAATCTTGATCAACGGTCCTGATACGTGTCAATCTTTTCACTGGGATTCAGGGATTAAATTCCTTATCTGATTACAAGAATATACCTTATCAGATTACATTCCTAATCTGTTTACAAGGAGATTATTCTATATCAGACCACGGGGATTACATTCCTAAACTGTTCTCTAAGACGCCTATAAATACCCCCCATCCATCTCCATTAAGAGATAATCAATCTCTCACCAGTTTTTGCGCTCTTTCATAGTCTATTCAGATTACTGACTTGAGCGTCGGAGGGTGCGTCGCCGGGAACAACCCCGGTGTCTCGCACTTTTTGCAGGTGCACGGCAGGAACGACGATCGACGCCCGACGGAACAGGTACACAGGTTTTCTATTCAGTTTCCCTAAGAATCCACAAGTTCTATCTGTTTGCCCCCACACCAAATTTAGCGGCAACAGATTGGCGCCGTCTGTGGGAAACTAACGAATAGAAACCTCTCCTCTTCCCCGAAAACAGGTCTTCTCCAGCCATGCCGCCCCGCAAAGTTAGGTCAAGGGGGTCCAATCGAGTACCCAACCCTGACCAGCAAGAGGTCCTTCCTGATCCCGCTCAGCAACAAGGGCAACTTCCCCCTACCACGGAAGAGCCGCCCCAACAGAACCTTCCCCCTCCTGATCCAAGGGGTCCTAACCCTCAGAAACAGCCTCTTCACCAAGAGAACCTCTCCACCCACAACGCCTCCACTGACTCTATGGCCTCCCATCATCCCCGAGCCTCTGGTCGCCACAATTCCGCCCACAAACACCTGAGAGATGATGACCTCCGTCGTCACCTGGATGAAAAGCGGGCTCGGGAGGAAGCCTCCCGCCAGCAAGAGCAATCCCCTCGTCGCCGAGAGTACAGGAGGTCCCCCATCCGAAGAGGGAGGAAGGACTCCCCCGATCATTACCGAAGGAGGCACTCTCCCGCAGGTCGGCAACAGCCCAGGAACAATGATGCACCAATCACCCGCGCCGAGTTCCAGTAGTTCCAAGCGACCGTCCTGCAGGCCCTCAACCTCCGTCAGAATCCTATTGAGCCGAAGCTCCCATCCCCTCCTCCGGTCCGAAGCCCTCACCGACGGTCCCCCTCTCCTCGACCCGCTCCTACCAACTCCCGGCGTACCCCAAGTCCTTGTCGTTCCCGAAGTTACCGTCGCCGCAACCCTCGCTCTCCCTCTTACGAAGACGAGTCCCGAGGCTCGGCAGACTACCGTCGGGGAGATGACGCCATGAACCGCCGTCTTCATGAAGTGGAAAGGCGTCTGGGTCAGATAAACCGAGAAGAGGAGCTCAGGGGGAGGACCCTACGTCCTAGCCGACCCCCTTTCTCCCGGACCATAGTGGATGCACCTGTGCCGTTCGGTTTCAAGCCTCCCCAATTTGAGAACTATACCGGAGAGACCGATCCGGTCGACCACATTGAAAGTTTTAAAACTTTGATGCTCCTTCATCAAGCCTCCGATGCCCTCCTCTGCAAAACTTTCCCCGCAACTCTAAAAGGACCGGCTCGAGAATGGTACTCTCGCCTTGCCCCAGCCTCAATATTTTCCTTCGAGCAGTTCGAGACCCTGTTCATCACCCATTTTGTTAGTAGTCGAAGGGCTGAGAAGACCAGCATCTCCCTATTGCACCTCCACCAGAAGAAGGGGGAGAAATTAAGAGACTACGTGAAAAGGTTCACGGCCGAGGCCAGATCCATAGCATCCCTCGACCAGTCAGTCGCTACGGTAGCATTCCAATCCAATGTCCTCAACTCCAACCTCCGCTCCTCCCTCGCCAAAAAACCACCACATGACTTTTCTGACCTTCTCCTCCGCACTGAAAAGTACATCCGAGCTGAAGAGGCCGAACAACAACCCAACTGGAAGGGGACTTCCTCCGAATTTAAGAGGAAGGGAATGGAAGAAGAAGGAGCAAAGAAGCTCCAGAAAGATAATGCCGGCCAACGCCGACCTCCCCCTAGATTTGAGAAGTTCACTCCCCTCACCACTAACATCTCTGCCATCTTCATGGAAGTCAAAAAAGAAGGGGTCTTGCCTCTAGCTCCAAAGATGAACACCCCTGCCAAACGAAGAGATAAAGAGAAATGGTGCCGCTATCACCGGGACCATGGGCATGACACCAACGACTGCCGTGCTCTGAGAAACGAAATCGAAGCCCTTATCCAGAGAGGGCAGCTGACGAAGTTTGTAAAAAAGGACCGAGCAGAACTTTCTCCCCAGCCTCGGGGGGCTAACAAGCGCCCGGAACGAGAAGAGACGCCAAATTTCGAGGAAGAGCGAGTCCTCCACCTCATCCATGGGGGTCCAATGGGGGGCTCCTCGAACTCCTCTCGGAAAGCTTTTATACGAGAAGTCAACTCGGTCCGAACCACCCCTCCTCCCAAAGGCCTCGGAGTGCCCGTCACCTTCTCTGACGAAGATCTCGAGGGTGTCCGCACCCCTCATTGTGACGCACTTGTCATCAGTCTTCACATGGCCAATTTCAAAGTCGAAAGGATCTTAGTGGATAACGGTAGCTCAGTCAACATCCTATTCCTCGATGCTTTTAAGGGCCTGAAGCTCTCCCAATACAGACTCAAGCCCGCCGGATACACGCTCCATGGGTTCACAGGAGTGCCGGTGACTATTGAAGGGGTGATTACCCTCGATGTCACAGCAGGCAAAACTCCTACTACCCGCACGGAGTCGATGGATTTCATGGTCGTAGACGTCCCAGCAGCCTACAATGTCATTTTGGGTCGGCCCGGTCTAGCCGCCCTTGAAGCCGTCCCCTCTGCCTACCATCTCAAAATGAAATTCCCCACTCGGGCCGGAGTAGGAGAAGTAAGGGGCAATCAGGAGCAGGCTCGGAAGTGTTATATGACCTCCACCCTCGAACCTGTCCTCTCCTTAGAAACACTCGAAATCACCCAGGACGCTGCTCGGCCAACTTCCGAGCCGGTGGACGAGTTGGAGGAGGTACTCTTCTCGGAGCAGGAGCCGACCCACAAGTTCTTTGTCAGCAAGACTCTCCCATCCGCCCTATACTCAGATATTGTAAAATGCATCCGAGCCAACCAAGACCTCTTCGCATGGTCAGCAGCAGACATGCCTGGTATCTCCGAAGAACTCTTGGTCCACCGCCTCAGCATTGATCCGGGGTCCAAACCGGTTCAGCAGAAGAGGCGCAAGTTCGCCCCCGAGCGTCAGCTCGCTATCAAAGAGGAGGTAGATAAATTGTTAAAGGCCCGATTCATACAGGAGGTAAACTATCCTGAATGGTTGTCAAACGTGGTAATGGTGAGGAAGTCCAACGGGACATGGAGAATCTGTATTGATTTCACTGACCTCAACAAGGCCTGTCCCAAAGATCCCTTCCCTCTGCCGAGCATCGACACTCTGATTGACGCGACCTCGGGGCATGAGCTCCTCAGCTTCATGGATGCTTTCTCGGGTTACAATCAGATAAGGATGTTCCTCCCGGATATTCCGAAGACATCTTTTGTGACCGACCAAGGCCTCTATTGCTACAGAGTCATACCGTTCGGCCTAAAGAATGCAGGGGCAACATACCAGCGCCTCGTCAACAAAGTTTTTCAGGCTCAGATCGGCAAGAACATGGAAGTGTACGTCGATGACATGCTTGTGAAAAGCATCCGAGGTATTGATCATGTGACCGACCTCCAAGAAGCATTTGACGTTTTAAGAAAGCACAATATGAGACTCAACCCGAACAAGTGTGCGTTCGGCGTCTCATCAGGCAAGTTCCTCGGCTTCATGGTTAGCCAACGAGGAATAGAGGCAAATCCGGAGAAGATCAAGGCCATACTGGACATGGCCCCTCCTAGAAATGTCAAAGAAGTTCAGAGGCTGACTGGTCGCCTAGCCACCATAGGGCACTTTTTGTCGAAGTCCGGGGAGAAATGCCTCCCGTTCTTCAAAGCCCTCAGGGGGGCTAAAGGATTCGAGTGGGGGCAGCAGCAACAAGAATCCTTCGACCAGCTTAAAGCCTACCTCGTCAATCCGCCTCTTCTCAGCAAACCCATACCTGGCGAACCACTCTACCTCTACCTGGCAGCTTCCGAACAGACGCTTAGTGCGGTTTTAGTCAGAGAAGAAGAAAGGGCTCATAATCCCATCTACTATGTCAGCAAAGTACTTCGGGACACCGAGCTCCGGTACCCGAAGATTGAGAAAATGGCCTACGCCCTGATAATGGCCGCGAGAAAGCTTCGACCCTACTTTCAGTCCCATTCGGTGGTCGTCCTTACCGACCAGCCGCTGAAACAGGTCCTTCACAAGCTCGAGACTTCCGGTCGCCTCATGAAGTGGTCGATCGAGCTGAGCCAACACGATATAACTTATCAGCCTCGGACCGCAATCAAGGCACAGGCACTGGCCGAATTCATAGTTGAGACTACAATCCCCGAGTCTAGCCAAGCAGCAAAGGGACCCCCCGTCTGGTCGGTCTACGTCGACGGGTCCTCTTGTAATGAGGGAAGCGGGGCAGGAGTCATCCTGGCAGGCCCAGATGACTTCATCCTCCAATACTCCCTCCGTATAAATTTCAAAGCCTCGAACAACGAGGCCGAATACGAAGCACTAATAGCCGGACTTCGAATGGCCCGAAATGCTGGGGCACAACGGCTACAGATCTTCAGCGACTCTCAGTTGGTCGTCAATCAGGTCCTCGGCGAGTATGAAGCCCGCGATGACAGAATGGCTAAATACCTAGCCAAAGTAAAGAGTCTTATGACACTGTTCGAAGAGGCCATCATCCGAAGGATCCCCCGAGAAGAAAATGCCCAGGCCGACGTCTTATCCAAATTAGCCTCCTCTTTCCTTCAAGGTCTGGAGCAGACCGTATTGATAGAAGTCCTCCTGAAGCCAAGCATAGTGGACGAGTCGCCTGACTCCGTCGAAACATTGCCCGTCCACCTCGAAGACAACTGGATGAAACCCCTCCTCGAGTTCTTAAGGGACGGACTCCTCCCCGAAGATCCGAGGGAAGCAAGAAGGATCAGGACCCGTGCCGAGCGTTATACATTAATCGAAGGTATCCTATACAAACGCTCCTTCACCCAGGTGGACGGTCGCCCTTACTTAAGGTGTCTTTCCCCCGGGCAAGCCGACTATGCCCTGCAAGAGCTCCACGAGGGCATCTGCGGGGCCCATTCTGGCTCCAGAGCCCTGGCGCGCAAAGTGTTGAATTACGGGTATTACTGGCCCACTCTCCTACGGGACGCCGAACGACACGTTCGGCAATGCAGCTCCTGTCAAAAGTATTCCGACATCCGACGCCTCCCACAAACACCGCTCGCCTCCCTATCAAGTCCGATCCCCTTCGCTATGTGGGGGATGGATTTACTAGGGCCGTTTCCACCAGCCCCCGGACAGCTAAAATTCCTGGTCGTGGCGGTCGACTACTTCTCTAAATGGATAGAAGCCGAGCCCCTGGCTACAATCACCGAGCATAGGGTCGTTCAATTCTTCTGGAAAAATGTGATTTGCCGGTTCGGTGTTCCCCGAGTCATAATCACGGATAATGGGACACAGTTTACTGGAACCGCCTTCCGAGCTCTATGTGAAGACCTCTCCATACAACACCGATTCTCCTCCGTCTCCCATCCTCAGTCGAATGGCCAGGCCGAGAATGCCAACCGACAGATTCTTTCGGGCATCAAGAAGAGATTAGACAAGTGTTCCAAAGGACTGTGGGTCGATCAGCTGCCGAATGTGCTCTGGAATCACCGTACCACCAAACGGACCCCAACGGGCGAGAGCCCATTTAATCTCACCTATGGGGCCGAGGCCATCATCCCCCTGGAAGTCGGGATACCCTCTCCTCGTCTAATAGCTTATGAAGAAGAGCAGAACGCTAGAGAGCTCAAAGCAAGTTTAGATCTGATAGATGAAATCAGAGAGAGAACGGCCATACGCTAGCAAGCTTACCGAAGGAGGATCGAGCTAGCGTACAACAAAAGGGTTCGCCCAACGGATCTCAAAGAAGGGGATCTCGTCCTCCGAAAATTGGCCATCTCGTTCCCCGGACAGAAAAGCAAACTGGCCCCGAATTGGGAGGGACCGTACAAAATCTCAAAAGTAATCCGCCCCGGCGCGTACAAGCTAGAAGATCTCGAAGGCAGAGAAATTCCCAGGACTTGGAATGCCGACCATCTTTTGAAATACCTAGAGAAGGCACCTACGCCTCCCTAAGTAACTCGAGATGTCGAACCATCCCCTTCCTTTTACTAGTAGTGATCTTTCTTTTCATTTCTTCATTGTAATAACGGCTAGCAACTTTAGAAGCAGCCGATCATTAGATATTAATAAATAAAGTTTTTCATGTTTTCACTACTATCACAACTCTCTACTTCTAACTCTTTAATCCCACAATGGGTACGGAGTCCAACACTTGGTTCGATTCCACTTCGCAAGTTCGCTACTAAGCGAGCTAGAAGTGATTCGTCATTCGGAATTGCTCCTACGCCTCCTAAATTAACAATGGTTCCGGAGTCCAACACTTGGCTCGATTCTGCTTTTCAAGTTCGCCCCTAAGCAAACACGAAGTAGTTCGCCATTCGGAATTGCTCCCACAGCCGTTGAATGGTACGGAGTCCAACACTTGGTTCGATTCCACTTCGCAAGTTCGCTACTAAGCTAGAAGTGATTCGCCATTCGGAATTGCTCCTACGCCTCCTGAGTTAACAATGGTTCCGGAGTCCAACACTTGGCTCGATTCTACTTTGCAAGCTCGCTCCTAAGCGAACAAGAAGTAGTTCGCCATTCGGAATTACTCCCACAGCCGTTGAATGGTACGGAGTCCAACACTTGGTTCGATTCCACTTCGCAAGTTCGCTACTAAGCGAGCTAGAAGTGATTCGCCATTCGGAATTGCTCCTACGCCTCCTGAATTAACAATGGTTCCGGAGTCCAACACTTAGCTCGATTCTACTTTGCAAGCTCGCTCCTAAGCGAACAAGAAGTAGTTCACCATTCGGAATTGCTCCCACAGCCGTTGAATGGTACGGAGTCCAACACTTGGTTCGATTCCACTTCGCAAGTTCGCTACTAAGCGAGCTAGAAGTGATTCGCCATTCGGAATTGCTCCTATGCCTCCTGAATTAACAATGGTTCCGGAGTCCAACACTTGGCTCGATTCTACTTTGCAAGTTCGCTCCTAAGCAAACACGAAGTAGTTCGCCATTCAGAATTGCTCCCATAGCCGTTGAAAGGTTCGGACTCCAACACTCGGCACTAGCTACCGAGCGTTCTCGACACCGACCGCATTACACGTCTGAGTTCAGCATTCAAGATCAATCGAGGAATCAACAAGTCACAAGCCTCGGCACTAGCTACCGAGCGTTCTTGACACCGACCGTATTACGGGAGTGAGTTCGGCGCCCGCTCCGAGCATTCCTGCCACCGACCGTATTACGGGCTTGAGTTCGGCAGTCAAGATCTCCAAAAACTTCCAAGTCTCAAGCCTCGGCACAGGCTGCCGAGCGTTCTTGATACCGACCGTATTACGGACGTGAGCTCGGCACCCGCTCCGAGCATTCCTACCACCGACCGTATTGCGGGCTTGAGTTCGGCAGTCAAGACCAGTCAAAAATGCCAAGTCTCAAACCTCGGTTCCATAACTCCACAACTAGAGCAAAAATTGGGCAACTACGATACGGCGACGATTAAATCGATTCCAATTTTATTAAAAGCAACCCTTACATACATCAAGATTACAAGATACTAAAGATTACAAGGAGCTGAAAAGCGAAAATTACAAGACACTGAACTCGGAGCCATCAACGCCTTCGAGGCGCAGGGATGCTCCTCTTCAAGGACACTTGAGGTCGACGACGTTTGCCTCCGGAACCCGATCCCAGGCCAGCAAGTTGGGACGTGTCCTCGGCACTGCTTCTGGCAGCCACGCCGACGGATGCGCCGCTCGACGAAATGGCCACTGAACTCTGCGCATCCCCCGGGCTCGGATGACCGAGGCCCGCACGGGTCGCCATCTCGTAAAAAGTGATGCCACGCTCGCTCTCCGCTCGGGTACATGAAGTGCTCCTCACATTAATTGGCCCCGAACGCGGTTTGAGGCGAGCTACCTCTGCTTCCAGTTCGGAGATCCGACCCCTCAATGAGCCATCTTGCGCCTCGGCCTCGAAGCAGGCCGGCACTGCCGAGCTCAGAACGCCTACGTGGCTCGCGATGAGATGACGAAGATGAGTAACTTCGATGCTCCTATCAACAGTAGCTCTCTTCAACACATCGACTTCGGCCGCCAATTCATCCCGTTCAGCTGTAAGCCTGACCACCTTAGTCGTCAGCTCCTCTCCTTCCGTCCGAAGCTCAGTCTCCACAGTTTGCAAATGCTGAATCTCCGAAAGCAGATTGTCCCTCTCCGCCGTTACCTTTGACAATGTGTGGCGAAAGCACTTGGTCCGAAGACTGCTGGTAAAGGCTGCCGGCGAACCCTCGTCCTTACCCGAGGGGGTCATCTCGGCAATCCTGCCTTCCAGACGCCGAATATCGCTGTCCCGCTGCCCTAAGATGAGCTGAAGCTGGCTTCGCTCGCTTTCGGCTCGGTGCAGTCCCAGCTCGACTTCGTAAAGTCGCTCTCTACACTTTGCCAGACTAAGCCTCGTCGCCCCGAGGCCCGCCTCGGCGCGAACCTTGTCATCCGACCCTGTACGCTCGACCCCTTGGGCTACCACGACGAGCTGAAAAGAAACGCAAACAAGCAACAAAAATTCAGGCATTGTCTAAGTCCCAGACTTCGGGGGTTTCTTTCAAACAAATGCTCGAGCACTCAACAATCAACGGACAAAGACACGAAATCGAGCCCAAAAAGTTATGCTTTTCATTCATTTCAAAAAAGGTAGCGGTGGCCAGTCCGCTATTAGGCATTACACGTCAAAAGCAAAAAAAAAGGGGGGGGGGGAGAGAAACAACAAACGAAGTCAGGGCTCGACCTCTTTCCCGGGGCGGCGAGTGGGGGTCGGGGACGCCACTTCCGAAGGGGCCACCATCGCCAAGGGGGTAATCACCGACCCCTGAGCTCTGACGAGGGGATCGACCAAAGGCTCGTCGTCGCCCCTCTCCTCCTCTTCTTCTTCTTCTTCCCCCTCCGATTCGGGGTCGAAGCCTTCAACGTGCCCCGGGAACAGCCTCCAACCCGAGCAGTCCACGTTGGGGTAAGCCTCCGTCACCCGGGCGATAGCGTCGGCGAAGGCCTTGGCCATATTTTGGGCGAGGTAGCTTTGCGCCTTCTCCATGGTCGCATCCTCCGCCTGCTTCACCGCCGCCGCTTTGGCCTCAGCCGCCTCCGCCAACTGCCTGGCCGCCTCCTCCTTCTGCTGAAGAAGTTGGTCCTCCAGCGTCTTGACCCTGTCCTCGAGGTAGGCTACCCTTGCCGACTTCGCCTCGAAGTTCAGCTCGAGCTTGTCGAGCTCGTTCTTAATCTGGACCTTCTCCCTCCGAGCCTGGTCGTTCTCCTTCTTCATCTCCTTCTCCTGGGCCGCCAGCCTCTCGGTGAGGTGCCCGAAGTGGACGACGATCTACGATCAGAAGGCAAGGAATTCATAAAAATTATAACTTAAGAAGTTCGGCATAAAAAGGGGGGGATAGATCCAACACTCACCGACACCGCCGAGTGCGCTATCTCGATAACGTCGTCTCCCTCCCGTCCGGCCTCCATGGCCGCCCGATCCTTCGGCGTGGCGAGGTGCTTGATGGCCTCCATACTCGCCAAAGAATTGCCGAGGAACCCGTCGTGCTTCCGAACCTGCCAGTCCGGGACGTGGATCCTTTTGTGAGCCTCGGCCAGAAGCTCCTCGGCCGCCTTCGTCAGCGGCGGCGTCGCCATAGTGAGGGCCACGGCGATGGGAAATTCACCGACCCTGGTCGACGACGAGGCGACGCCGCCCTCAGCAACGGGGCTCTCCAGGATCTCTACCTCTTCGGCCAAATCGGTGACCTTCGGAGCCTTTGTCGCGGACAGCTTGGAGACCACCCTCTTCCTCTTCTTCGGTGCCTTGTTGGCGAGGCCTGCCCTCAGTGCCAACAGTGCCTGATAATCCATAGACTCTGCACCATAAGACAAGTTGATTAGTTCGGAACAAACCATGAAGAATGAAGCGCAAGAAGCAAAACAACGATAATAAATAAAGGAAGCCGCGTACTGGGATCGGCATGAACGAGCCCTCCCCTGAACAGGACGTCCTCGGTCAGATCCTTCCAGTCAAGCTTTGGCCGACCCAGGAGTACCCGTACGGCCTCCTCCTCTTCGGGCCGAAGTGTCGGTAGTGCCTTCACCTTCTTCGGCACACCCTCCACCCAGCTAACGGGAATAGGCCAGGCCTCCGGACTACGTACCAGAAGGTACTTCTCGCGCCAGTACTTGATGGAATCAGGGCACACGACGAGCCGACCTCCGTGCCTCAGAGTCAAATAGTACCGGTACGCCGACCTGTTCCCCTGATGTGGCTAGTAGATGGTCCGAAGCACGTTCAGCTCCGGCTGAATCCCTGCGGCTTGGCAGTGAAGTACGAAGCCGTTTATCACTCTCCATGCGTTCGGCATAAGTTGGATGGGGCTGACCCCAACCCATCTTAATACAGCAACCGCGAACGGATGGAGAGGCAGCCGAGCCCCGGCTATGAAGGCGTCGACCGGCCAGCAACACACGGTCACCGGCAGCGGCGAGTTGGCCCTAATGCCGGGACCCGGCAATATAAGCTCGTACTCCTTCGGGATCTGAAAGCAGTCCCGGATCACTCCCAAGTCCTCTTCGCGAAGGATCGACGCTGTCTCGTCAGCCTCTGTCATCTCCCTCGCCGGATTCTCCTCGAATGTCCGGGCCCTCCCGTACACAATGCGTTCGGCGTCCTCCTCCGGAAGTTCCCGAACTCTGTGAAGCCCAGTCAGCGGCCCTGGCAGTCTGCCGAACTCCGGCATGCGCTTCGGCTCCACCACGATAGAATCCTTGCCGAACACCTTCTTGCTTGTATGAGGTCGGCTAGAGGTCGAAGCTTGGGTGACTTCAAGGGAGGGCTCGGATGAAGAAGAGGAGACGGAGACAGACATGTTTAGAAACTAAAAATATAAGTTACCTTAACGGAGATGTCGTCGGAAAGCTTGCCGGAAAAAGGTCAGCGATCACCTGGAGCTCTAGCAATCTCAGACAAAAACAACAGAGTGAAGAGTTGAAAGGTGAAAAATGAAGAGGGGGTAAGGTTTTATAGAGAGCCAGCGCGTCAATCGAGGATAATGGGCTTTTACCACAGGCCCACCTCCACAAAACGACAAAAGGTGACTCCAATCGTCGCCTTGGTTGCCACGCCTGGACTGAACGGCTCATTAATGACAGTCACGTCACGTCTGTCAGAAATGTCAGAGGAAGCCCAGGGGACGCAGCATTAATGAACGTCACGTCTGTCAGAAACCCAGGCGCCGTCACATCCGTCGGAACCGTCGAATCTCAAGCCTCGGCACCAAATGCCGAGCGTCCTTGACACCGACCGTCTCACGGGCGTGAGTTCGGCGGACTCCCAAAACTTTTTCGAGAAGAGCAAAAACTCTTTCAACTTTCTCTGCTTTGTAGAAATCTCTAAGTCTCAAGCCTCGGCACTCGCTCCGAGCGTTCCTGCCACCGACCGTATTACGGGCTTGAGTTCGGCAGACAAGATTTCCAAAAAATACACAAGTCTCAAGCCTCGGCACCAGCTCCGAGCGTTCCTGCCACCGACCGTATTACGGGCTTGAGTTCGGCAGACAAGATTTCCAAAAAATCTCTAAGTCTCAAGCCTCGGCACCAGCTCCGAGCATTCTTGCCACCGACCGTATTACGGGCGTGAGTTCGGCACCAGCTCCGAGCGTTCCTGCCACCGACCGTATTACGGGCTTGAGTTCGGCAGACAAGATTTCCAAAAAATCTCTAAGTCTCAAGCCTCGGCACCAGCTCCGAGCGTTCTTTCCACCGACCGTATTACGGGCTTGAGTTCGGCAGACAAGATTTCCAAAAAATCTCTAAGTCTTAAGCCTCGGCACCAGCTCCGAGCGTTCCTACCACCGACCGTATTACGGGCTTGAGTTCGGCAGACAAGATTTCCAAAAAATCTCTAAGTCTCAAGCCTCGGCACCAGCTCTGAGCGTTCTTGCCACCGACCGTATTACGGGCGTGAGTTCGGCACCAGCTCCGAGCGTTCCTGCCACCGACCGTATTACGGGCTTGAGTTCGGCAGACAAGATTTCCAAAAAATCTCTAAGTCTCAAGCCTCGGCACCAGCTCCGAGCGTTCTTGCCATCGACCGTATTACGGGCTTGAGTTCGGCAGACAAGATTTCCAAAAAATCTCTAAGTCTCAAGCCTCGGCACCAGCTCTGAGCGTTCCTGCCACCGACCGTATTACGGGCTTGAGTTCGGCAGACAAGATTTCCAAAAAATCTCTAAGTCTCAAGCCTCGGCACCAGCTCCGAGCATTCTTGCCACCGACCGTATTACGGGCTTGAGTTCGGCAGACAAGATTTCCAAAAAATCTCTAAGTCTCAAGCCTCGGCACCAGCTCCGAGCGTTCCTGCCACCGACCGTATTACGGGCTTGAGTTCGGCGGACAAGATTTCCAAAAAATCTCTAAGTCTCAAGCCTCGGCACCAGCTCCGAGCGTTCTTGACACCGACCGTATCACGGGCGTGAGTTCGGCACCCGCTCCGAGCGTTCCTACCACCGACCGTATTACGGGCTTGAGTTCGGCAGTCAAGATCTCCAAAAAATTTCCAAGTCTGAAGCCTCGGCCCCAGTTGCCGAGCAGTCTAGCCACCGACCGTCCTATAAGCCTAAGGTCGACATTGACCGCCAAACGCCCTTGGTTCCGACCCCCCGTACGAGGGAGATCTGGCCCTCGGACTTCGACGAGCCCCCTCTCCAGACTCGCGACCACGCCGAGGTCCCTCTTCCCGTCGGAAAAAATCGCCGAACCAATCTCCGACCTCGGCGTTCTGGTCGCCGAGCTCTGGGAGGGATCGGAGTCGTGACGCCGGGAAGACGCGACCCTCAAAAGAGGGAAGCGACCGTGCCGTTCACCGAGAGATTACAAAGCTAAGAAGACGTTCACACAAGAACGCCGCCCGATCATAAGGGATTACCTCACTGCCCCCTTTCTAGATTCAAGATCCCACGTTTGGACTCCGATCCAACTCCACTAGCCACCAAAACAGTTAGACTACTCCTTAAAGTCTAATCACACTCAGTCTTTAGGAGTGGGGGGCTCGTGATATGGCTAAAAATGGAGTTTAATCGGGGTCGTCCAAATCAAGTACGAATCTTGAAGCCCAAGGGTAAAACGGTAATTTCTCTACAAAAGGGTCCAAAATGGTTATTGGGTCTTCTCCCCAGGAACCCAATAACCCAGGAGCGGATCCACTAACAAGAGGGTGCGGGTTCTAACCCGCTGCCCACCTAATCCAGCAAGATAAAGTCAGGATCCCTGATCAATCTTGATCAACGGTCCTGATACGTGTCAATCTTTTCACTGGGATTTAGGGATTAAATTCCTTATCTGATTACAAGAATATACCTTATCAGATTACATTCCTAATCTGTTTACAAGGAGATTATTCTATATCAGACCACGGGGATTACATTCCTAAACTGTTCTCTAAGACGCCTATAAATAC
Source organism: Hemerocallis citrina (assembly GCA_017893485.1). Lineage (NCBI taxonomy): Eukaryota > Viridiplantae > Streptophyta > Magnoliopsida > Asparagales > Asphodelaceae > Hemerocallis > Hemerocallis citrina. The sequence goes on along the minus strand of CM030360.1, from coordinate 278,615,020 downwards.
CCCCCATCCATCTCCATTAAGAGATAATCAATCTCTCACCAGTTTTTGCGCTCTTTCATAGTCTATTCAGATTACTGACTTGAGCGTCGGAGGGTGCGTCGCCGGGAACAACCCCGGTGTCTCGCACTTTTTGCAGGTGCACGGCAGGAACGACGATCGACGCCCGACAGAACAGGTACACAGGTTTTCTATTCAGTTTCCCTAAGAATCCACAAGTTCTATCTGTTTGCCCCCACACCAAATTTAGCGGCAACAGGGAACTATTTTACAACGTCCCTCTGATCCTTACTCTATAAATAAAGTATAGGAATCACTTTACAAAAGTTCCAAGCAGTTTCTTTTAAGTTTCAAGCATTTTGTTTTTGTGAAGAACAAGCATTTTAAAAGCATACAAGCCTTGGTTCTCTGAAATTTAGTCTAGTATAACATCGAATTCGTTTTAGACTGATTTCAGAAGTTAACCTAATAACCACTATACAAAAGCACAAATCACAAACAAGGCTATAAATTATTGTAAACTCTTTTTGTTGTTGTTCTTCACTCTCGGGTTGTGAGAGTGGTCCTCTTGGTTGGAGAGTAGGGCTCTTGGTTGTGGAGTTGGTTTTTCACTCTTGGGTGTAGAGTGGGTTTGCTTTCTCTAGTGGTGAGAGAGGTTTACAGGTTTGACATAGTTGTTGTCAGAACGACGTAGGGTATTCTTGTACTTTTTCAAGAATAGTGGAAAATCTCAAGTGGGTTACTTGGGGACTAGATGTAGGTCAGGAGGACTGAACTAGGATACATCGCTGTGTACTCTGTGCTTGACTCTCTGTCGTGGTTGTATTTCTCAACTTGCATTTCTATTTTTCTGTATTTTATTCGTAAACATGTCTGGTAAGTCAACTGAAGTTCCGCTATAAGTTGACTGATCAGACTTATATAAAATACTCTTCTTTTCTGACGTTACAGTCGACTGTACTTCATTTTTCAGTCGACTGGACAGTACGAAAAGTTCAAGTTCTTAATTATTTTTTGTACAACATTATTCACCCCCTATCTAGTGTTATTTTCCTTGCCTACAGGATCCTACACTTGGTGTCAGAGCCTGTTTGAGTGCAATGACATCTACTTCAAATGCAAATCAATACCATGAAGGCCTATCCACATAAAGGCCACTCATATTCGATGGAACAAATTACAACTATTGGAATGTAGAATGAAGATCTACCTTCAGTCCATCAACTATGAGATATGGAACATGACTGAGACAGAATACACTGCTCCTACAATTCCTTATGCACAATAGAATGATGAAATGAAGGGCAACACAATGAACAATGCAAAGGCGATGAATGCTCTACTCTGTGCTCTTACCAAAGAGGAGTTCAATCGTGTGTCCAATGCAACAACGGCGTATCAAATTTGGCACACACTCGAGGTAACTCATGAAGGTACTAATAAAGTTAAAGAATCTAAGATATTTGTTTATGTTCACAGGTTCGAGATGTTCCGTATGAAGGAGAACGAGAATGTGTCAGATATGATAACACGGTTCACGGACATTACAAATTCTCTTATGGCTCTTGGAAAAATGTACACTCAAGCAGAAATGGTGAGGAAAGTTCTTCATGTCCTAACTCCCGAATGGGAGAAAAAGACCACCGCCATAGAAGAAGCCAACGATTTAACACAACTTTTTCTGGAGAATATTGTGGGAAATTTTATGCCATATGAAGTACAACTTGAAGAATACAAGAAGGATCTAGAACCTCAACAAGCAAAGAAGAAGACACTTGCTTTCAAGGCCATATCGGACTCCGAAGATGATGAAGAAGAAGATAAAGAAGAGATAGCCATGTTCACTAAAAAGTTCAAAAAGTTTCTTAGAAAAGGTAAATTTAATTCCAAATTTAAAGATACTAATAAATTTCTCACGTGTTTCAAGTGTAACAAAACAGGTCATATGAAGAAGGATTGCACATTAGAAAATACGAAATCAAAATGAAAGGCTCCTAACTTCAAGAAGGATAAGTACACAAAGAACAAGTATATGAAGAACAAGAAGGCATATCAAGCAACTTGGGACGATAGTGACTTTTCATCGGAAGAAGAGAATGAGGAAGAGAATGAGGAGTCAAACGAAGTTGCGAACGTATGTTTCATGGCCACACAAAACGAAGTAAGTGATAACTTTGATTCAAATGACTTATTAGATGCTTTCATTGAGATTTTTCAAGAACTCAAGAAGGAGAAAATTAGAGTTAAAAACTTAGAGAAAGTCAATCAAACACTTTCTCAAGAGAATCTTGAAATGTTGAAGCCAAGTCGTTAAGTTCTCGACTTTCTAATTTGGATATAGATCTTGTATTTCTTAAGAAAAATTATGAAGAGATATCCGAGAATGTATCTAAGTTTAACAAAGGAAAGGAGAATGAAGTTCTCCAAAATCAAGTTCAATCCAATAAGAGATTTAGACTTGGTTTTCAAAAATCTCTTGAAAAATATCATGTTTCCCAGAATTCTAGTAGTAATAAAACTGATTCTATTTCTAGTGCTAATGAACAAATTATATGAGTTTTGAGAAACCAAAAATTATTGTTTTCCATGAAAGTAGTAATTCTGTAGTTCAGACCAGTCGACTGAACCCTAATTTCAGTCATCTGTCCAGAGGTTTGGATTCCTATTCAAAGAGACGAAAACCTCAAATAAGTCGACCTATTTCACTTTCCAGTCGACTGACATCTTATAACAGTCGACTGAAGGTACAATAAAGTCGACTGGACAGAGTAAGAATATTTGGGTTCTAGTCAATCTGAATCTAAACGATAGAATTACTTATATAAATTCTTATGTTCTTAATATATGTAAGTCTGTTAATTATATTCCTGCTTTTGGTGGTAAATCAAACTCACTTTGGGTTTGGTTTTCCAAAAACTAATCCCTTTCGGTGTAATACCCCGATTTTCTAATATATATAAAGACTATTTGATTCTACATATGGTATGCATGTGCAATATTTTTCTTAAAGCCCAAAAGTTTAATTTACATATTTTCTACAAAATAATTAGTTTGGCCCAACTGATTTTAGCCCATGGATTTAAAACTCTTTCTATTATATTTTTATAACTTGTAATGTGTAGCATCTTTTTCTTGACCGGGTGTTTAATGTACTAATTTGTAGGGTGTAGTTGGTGTATGCACGTGCATTCGCATACACGTGCATTGAGCACACTTCTTGGCCGGTTGTGGGTGTGTGGGCTTAGATCATGGGTAGTTACTTTTGAGGTGTGGGTAGTTTCTTAACTCTCGATTAGATCTCAGCCTTTGATTCTCCAACTCCTCTATTAATCTTAGCCATTGATCCTATCTATTCCCTAGTATAAATACCCCTCCTATTCCCCTATCTCTTTTACCCTAAAAATTTTCTAAGATTATAGAGAGTATTTGTGAGTTTGTGTGGGAGCTTTTCTGTGGAGGCAAGCAGCATTGCTGAGGAGCTCGGTGTGGAACAAAGGAGCAAGGAGTGCAGTACTGTGTTGAAGGACTTTGCGGGATTTCGTTTATTTTCTTCATATAAGGTGGGTGTTTCTCAGGACTTCTAATGTAGGAATGATACTATAATTATTATGATTGATACCATGTTACAAAAAGTGAATTGAATGCAGTAGAAATTGCCTGAACATGCTATTAATATGAGAACGAGACTGTCGGTACAGTCGACTGCCATGTGAGCCAGTCGACTGGTACGAGACGTTATTTCTTATAATGTGCTGATAAACATGTATGTGAATAGACATGATGGTGTGATTATTGAATATATAATTTTCCTATGACACATATGATGGAGGGAAGGTAAATGAATGAAAAGAACTAATGGTGATGAACAACGTAAATTGTCGGAGAAGTCGACTGACGTTGTGTTAAGTCGACTGGTGCTTCGTTCTGAATATGACTGTTTGAAAGTTCCATGAATAAAGATATTTTATTTATGTAGACCCAGTATGATGACTTGAGATTTATACCTTCATTGTCGTAAGAAAGTATGAGCAATGTGAATGCATGTTTAGAGTAGTTTTCTCTAAAAGAGCATGTTAGTAACTTGGAAAATTGTGCTGTAAATGCTACTGAACAAGAGGAGACTCTGGTTATAAAACATGAATTTATGTATATGGGAATTGATATCATGATGCAAGTACATGTAAGAACTGTAAATAAACTCCTTAATGGACAATGGATCTGTCCAGTCGACCGATGCATGTAGCAAGTCGACTGATCTGGACTTAGAAATTGTGCTGTTGAAAAGTGCGGGACAGACGACTGATCGATGTACAGTCGACTGTCACGAGAACAAATTTGTGAACATGAAAAGTGCGGGACAGGCGACTGATGGCGTACAACAGTCGACTATCCCGAGCAATTATGATGATACTGTGTGTGACTGTATGAGTCGACTGGTATTCTTCCAAGTCGACTGTACAGAGTGTACTTGAATATAATCGAGCTTCATGTTATTTTGCTCTTGGTAATTATGAACTGTATGATTTGAATCGTTGGACTCTGTTTATGGCTGTATGAATTATGTGAAATGAATCATAGATGAGAATTGAGAATTAAATGAATAATTATGAAAGGTTAAATCATGATGAGAAAGTCTGTGAGACTCTAAAATAAATGATGAGCTGATGATGCTCGATTGGATACTGTGAAATTGAAATTGAACGAAGGAGTAGCTAAGTCTCCCCGGCAGTGAAATGAAATGATATTGAGAAATAGACCAGGTTGGTAGAGTGAAATGAAATGATAAGTCCGGTTGATGGAGAGGCTAACTCTAGAGCTTGATTTTTATTCATGATTCTAATGTAACTTTAATACATAGTGTGGAGGTGATGAAGGTGAGAGAAAAACATGAGTATGAGAGCTAGGGTACGGTGCGGGTGTGTGAGCCGCAGAATGCATGCTTGATGAGTCAAGACATGGCGCGGGCACAACTCAGTAATGATCGGACTCTAGTCACGCTTGTGGGATGTTTTGGTGACTGCAAGAGGAGTGTGTTCAGGGAGGAGGCTGAATTGTCGCAGAATGCATGCTTGACGAGTCAAGACATGGTGCGAAATTCTACTCCAGGGGCCAGGATACATGCTTGTACTCATAGAATCATCTAAGATACTCATTGAATTTACAGAAGTAGAGTAAGTCATGGCGGGGGATTGAACCCTACAAAAATGAAGAACGATTAAGAGGCTTGCCCTCGAACCTATGTAGTATGGGATGCATAGAATTCGAACAAGTGCGCATTAGTGTCATGTTAATTAAATAAATTGCATTAAGGATTAAGTGCACAATCACGACACGACATCTCTAAAAGTTTCCTTTTTTACATGCTTATTATTGAACAAGATTGTGATTTGTTAAGAAATGAGATTCATTATACTGTTTCTGGCATAGAGAGGATGGCCATGTATAATTATCGTCGGTTGAATAAACTGACGTACCCACAGTTTTGTATGCAGGGTAAATTACATGTAAAGAGGAATGGATGCATAAAGATCTCATTATGTTGTTGTTCATTTATGTAAATGTTGTATACTTTGCTTCCGCTGTGTAAATTTAAATGTAAAATGTTGTAACTCTGATGTAAAAAGAAAAGTTTGAAATTTCCTTGTAAAATTGTACTCGAGAAAAGTGAAAAGATCCTGAAGAACATCTTGAATTCGGTAATTTGGAATTCGGGGCGTTACATTCGGACCCAATAAAAAGGATACCATATTCACAATAATTATTTTATAGGCACCTAAAAGAGAACGTTGGATACTTGACAGCGGATGCTCCAAGAATATGACAGGTCATGCTAACCTTCTTTCTTCCATACAAGAAATAGATTGAGGAACAGTCACATTTGGTGACAACAACAAAGGGAAGATTATTGGAATAGGCATGGTCGGTAAGAACACTACCCCTACTATAGAAGAAGTTTTTCTTTTTAGTTGTCTTAAGCATAATCTGTTAAGTATTAGCCAATTGTGTGATAAGAGATATAAAATTATTTTTGAAAAAGATGCATGTTTAATTTATGATTATTTCATGCCAAATTTAATTTTTCAAGGATTTAGGAAAAACAACAGCTATGAATTATGTTTAAAAACAAATGAATTCTCTAATAATTTTTGTTTAGTAACTTCTAACAATGATTCTTGGCTTTGGCATAAGAGATTTGGCCATGTGAATATGAAAAATGTTGCTAAATTATCTAAGTACAACCTAGTTAAAGGACTGCCAAGACTATCTTTTAAAAAAGATAAGTTATGTGATGCATGTCTACTAGGAAAACAAGTCAAATCTACTTTTAAGACAAAATAAATAATTTCTTCTAGTAGGCTTCTCGAATTAATCCATATGGATTTATTTGGTCCGACTAGAGTCGCTTCTTTAAATAAAAGTAGATGTGTATTTGTTTTAGTAGATGAATTTTCAAGATTTACATTTTTTTTTAAAACATAAATATGATGCTTTTGAAGAATTTGCTAATTTTTGTAAACGAATTTAAAATCAAAAATTTCTAACCATAGTCACTATTAGAAGTGATCATGGTGGAGAATTTGAGAATAAAACGTTTTCAGAATATTGCAACAAGAATGGTATAACACATTCGTTTGCATTTTCGAGTTTCACCACAAAATGGAGTACGTGGTCGAAAGAAAGAATAGGACATTGTAAGAATGTGCACGTACTATGCTTGTTGAAAGCAATTTGCCTAAGTACTTCTGGGCTGAAGTTGTTTCTACAGCATGTTATATTTTAAATAGAATATTGATTAGGCCTAAGCTTAAGAAAACTTGTTATGAACTATTTTTTTGAAAGAATTCCTAAAGTATCTTATATTAAACTATTTGGATGCAAGTGTTTCATTTTAAAAACTAAAGATAATTTAGATAAATTTGATCCTAGATCTAATGAAGGTATCTTCATTGGATACTCAAATAGGAGTAAGGCATATAGAATTTTTAATAAGTCAACCTTGACTATTAAAGAATCTATGCATGTTTCATTTGATGAATCCATGCCTTCATCTACTGTTATTGAAGATGATGAAATTGATTCATCACCTTTAAATAATGTTATTAAATCACTAGAGCAAAATACCCTAGAAAAGTCGACTGATAAGGATATTAAGTCGGCTGATGGACTTGTTAAGTCGAATGATCCTGTTGTGATGACTCAAACTTTACCAAAATCGTTTGTTGAAGTTAGAGATCATCCTCATGACTTAATAATTGGTGACATCTCACGTGGTATTCAAACAATATCTCATGTTAACATGATTTCTCATACGGCTTTCTTGTTGGATTTTGAACCGAAGAATATACAAGAAGCTTGTGAGAATGAATTTTGGATGAATACCATGCAAGATGAATTAAACCAATTTATAAGAAATAATGTATGGGATTTAGTTCCACGATCTCCTGTCCATACTATAATTGGTACCAAATGGATATTCAAGAAAAAGTTAGATGAATCAGGACAAGTCGTTAGGAACAAGGCTAGGTTAGTTGCTCAAGGATATAATTAAGAAGAAGGAATCAAGTTTGATGAAACATATGCTCCTGTTGCTAGACTAAAATCAATTAGGATCTTATTATCTTTTGCATGTTTTATGAATTTTACACTCTTCCAAATGGATGTCAAGAGTGATTTTCTTAATAGTTTTATTAAGAAAGATATTTATGTTAAGCAACCACCCGGTTTCGAACATGAACAATTTCCAAACCACGTTTTTAAATTGAAAAAGGCTTTATATGGTCTTAAACAGGCACCTCGTGCTTGTTATGATCGGTTAAAGACTTTTCTCTTAAAAACTGGTTTTGAGATAGGTAAAGTAGATACTACTTTGTTTATTAGGAAAATAGAGACAGATATCCTAATCATACAATTATATGCAGATGACATAATTTTTGGCTCTACTAATAGTAATCTCTGTCAAGAATTTGCTAATACCATGAAAAATGAGTTTGAGATGAGTCACATGGGTGAACTCAATTATTTCCTTGGACTACAAATAGGGCAGTCTCCAAATGGCATATTCATTAATCAAGAAAAATATGCTAAGGAATTACTCAAACGGTTTGGCACGGATAACACTAGTAGTAAGACCACACCTATGGCTACTACTACTACACTCGACAAAGATGAATTAGGTAAGAGTGTCGATCAAAAACTCTATCGAGGTATGATTGGCTCACTATTATATATAATTGCTAGTAGACCATACATTATGTTTAGCGTATGCTTGTGTGCTAGATATCAGTCGAGTCTAAAAGAGTCTCACTTAAAAGCTGTGAAACGTATTTTAAGATACATTAAAGGCACATCTGACTATGGTTTATTTTATCCACGCACAGATAATTTTCAATTTTTATCATATAGTGACGCTGATTTTGCTGGTAGTAAAACTGATCGTAAAAGTATTATTGGAACTTGTCACTTTTTGGGACATTCACTAATATCTTGGTGCAGTAAAAAATAAAATTCGATATCCCTATCTACTACAAAAGCTGAATATATTGCTGCAAGTTTGGCTTGTGCCCAAATTTTGTGGACGAAATAAACTTTATTAGATTATGGTATTTCATTTTCAAAACCAGCTATAATGTGTGATAATACTAGTGCTATTAATCTATCTAAAAATCCGGTTTAACATTCACGTACGAAATATATTGATATTCGACATCATTTTTTACGTGATCATGTTTTAAAGGGAGATATATCTTTGGACTTTATTTTTACTAATAAACAAATAGCATATATATTTACCAAACCACTTAAGGAAGACACTTTTATCATCTTTAGAAGAGAACTAGGAATTTGTTATTTTCATGATGTTTTTTGAACATTTATCTTGTGTAAGTCGACTTAAAAATCTGTTCCAGTCGACTAACAAAGTATTCTTTTTTCGTTATCTATCTTTAGACTAAATTTTATGTTCTGGACAGTCGACTGTGTACTGTACCATGTCGGCTGACAGAAGTATTACTTGATGTTTTCGTGTGTTTTTTAATTGCTCTCGACTAAGTCGACTTATCTTTAAAACCAGTCGATTGTCACGACACAGTTTGTTTTTCTGATTCGAAACGGCACACTTTTTGAGGTAAATTTTTTTTTACCCATTGGCTGATCCCCAACCCTTGGTTCACTCCAGACTTGATCTCATCTCTCCATTTCTTAGTAAAACCCTAGCTTTTACCCCTCTTCTTTCACTTTCCCCTCTTTTCACTTTTTATCTCACAAGAAGAAGACCGGTCGGCTGCACCCAATCTTGAAGATTTCAGTACTTTGAAGCTCGAAGTTTAAAGATTTCATCCAAATAATGAGTACATTTTTTTTTTTTTTTGGAAGTCTATTTCCGAATTCTTTTGAAGCTTTGTGCTTCTCTTTCTCTCCGTTGTTGGGATTATCTTGAGTATCCCTAATGAAGGGTTAGATTTAGGGGAGATTGAAATTGATGACGACTTTATTTTTTCAAAAATTTACTTGCCAAATTGCGGTCCCCCAATGACTAACCAATCAATTACTCCACTTGCTAAGCTAGTTGCAAGAATTTTATCGTATAACAATATCACTTAAATGGGGAATTATGATCAATTCTCCCATGAGTTGCAACAAGCTGTATATGCGATTTTTGGCAATATCCAAATAAATTGGAGTCGAGTCATTTTCAGTCATCTTCATAAGGCTCACACCTCTTTCCTTCCTTTTGGTGCAATACTTACTCATGTTATCAACTTCTATGAAGTTGATCTTACTTCTGTGTCTAGTGTTATCACTCATTATGAGTATTTTAATCGTGCGAGTTTAGCTCGTATGAAATTCTTAACTCTCCTCCTAGGTTTCCTCGAAGGAATGTCCCTCCTATTCCTTTAGCCACGTCAGGTCGTAGGTCTTCTGCATCTAGTTCTTCTCGTCCTAGAGCTTTTTTTGCCGATCCTGAGAGTCTTTATACTTCGGTTAACTATCTCATGGATCGTACCGATCTTATTCTTGGTAGACAGGATAACCTTGAGGCTAGCCTTGCTAACCTTACCCACTTGTTCACCCAACAATTTCCATCCCCTCCTCCTACCTCCCAAGGTACTGATGACGAAGAAAAAGACTAAATTGATGTATTTTCTATTTTTTTCTTGTATTTGTTTTCCCTTATGTTTTATGTCTTTATCTTCTATGTAAACTTTGCGACCATGTCCTTCATTTCCTATGTATAAATTTATTATGGTTATACAATGCTTTTACATTATGTTTTGTTTCTTCCCTCCTTCTATTTTTTTGTTGATGACAAAGGGGGAGAAAAAAAGGTTATGTTTTTGTCTTGTGCATTTGTGCATGTGTGCATGTTGTATATTAGTTAGGGGGAGCATTTCATCATATGTTTACATCTTTACATTACTTCATGATATGTAATTATTATTATTGTAAGTTATTGTGTTGTCATCATCAAAAAGGGGGAGAATGTTGATTCTTGGATTTGATGACTACAACACAATACAAAGTTGTTCTATTATATATATCTTGCAGGGTGTATCAAAGTCAATACCATGGTGAAATACACAAAGGCAAAACAATCTAATTAAGCTTTCAAGAAGAATTGATCAAGCAAGCTTCAAGACATAAAGACAATGGCTCAAGCTCAAGTCAAAGACTCAAGTTCAAGACAAGATTCAAGTGCTTCAAATATTTTGTAAAAAGTGTCTTGTAATATTGTATTTTTGTATTTCTTGAGTCTTAGAAACTTGTAATAGCCTTATCACACACACACTCACACATATCTTTTAATAACTGAGTGTTTTACAAAATTAAAAGATCAAAACAAGCTTGAATAAGTTCAGCTGTTGAGTACCATTCGACAGTTCCTTGGAACCGGTCCACTGTCATAGTACGAAACTGTCTAAACTCATACAAGCTTTGGCCAGTCGACTTATTACGGCAATCCAGTCGACTGTTCAAGTCGTTTAGACAGTTTTCTGAATTTAAAACTTATTTTTCAAATTCAAACCCTTTTCTATCCATTTTAATACGGTTTAGGGAACTGTTTTACAACGTCCCTCTGATCCTTACTCTATAAATAGAGTATAGGAATCATTTTACAAAAGTTCCAAGCAATTTCTTTTAAGTTTCAAGCTTTTGGTTTTTGAGAAGAATAAGCATTTCAAAAGCATACAAGTCTTGGTTCTCTGAAATTCAGTCTAGTATAACATCGAATTCATTTTAGACTGATTTCAGAAGTTAACCTAATAGCCACTATACAAAAGCACAAATCACAAACAAGGCTATAGGTTATTGTAAACTCTTTTTGTTGTTGTTCTTCACTCTCGGGTTGTGCGAGTGGTCCTCTCGGTTGGAGAGTAGAGCTCTTGGTTGTAGAGTTGGTTTTTCACTATTGGATGTAGATTGGGTTTGTTCTCTCTAGTGGTGAGAGATGTCTACAGATTTGACATAGTTGTCAGAACGCCGTAGGGTATTTTTGTACTTTTTCAAGAATAGTGGAAAATCTCAGGTGGGTTGCTTGGGAACTGGATGTAGGTCGGGAGGACTGAACCAAGATACATCATTGTGTACTCTGTGCTTGACTCTCTGTGGTAGTTGTATTTTCTCAACTTGCATTTCTATTTTTCTGTGTTTTATTCGTAAACTTGTCTGGTGAGTCGACTGAAGTTCCGCTATAAGTCAACTGATCAGACTTGTATAAAATACTCTTCTTTCCTGACGCTACAGTCGACTGTACTTCAATTTACAGTTCTTAATTTTTTTTGTACAACACTATTCATCCCCCCCCTTCTAGTGTTATTTGCCTTGCCTACAGGATCCTACATAAATCTGGCCGTGTATGTGTAAGATACATCAATCGTCCAACCAATCTCTGATATCTTTTCTTATCACAAGGCACATGATCAGATTCGTTGCAAAGTTTCTGTCGTTCTTTGAATGGTGTACCAATCGGCTAACAAGCAGACATTCCAGTTTTCTTCAATAAATCGAGAGCATACTTTCTTTGAGACAGAAATATACCATTTCTCGAGCGAGAAATTTCAATACCAAGGAAATATCTCAAAGAGCCAAGATCCTTCATTTCGAACTCTTGTGACAAGTAGCTCTTCAATGTCATTCTCTCCTTAGGATCATTCCTAGTTAGTATCTTGTCATCCACATATATAATGAGAGCAGTAATTTTACCTTCTTTCCTTTTCAGGAATAGGGTATGATCTGAATTACTCTGACAATATCTGAATGTCCTCATTGATTTTGTAAACCTCCCAAACCAAGATCTTGGTGACTGTTTGAGACCATATAGCGCCTTCCTCAACCGACACACTTTATTACTGTGTTGGATTGGTCTATTTGATCCTGGCGGTAGATCCATATAAACCTCTTCTGTCAATTTCCCATGCAGAAAGGCATTCTTCTCATCAAATTGTTCCAACGGCCAGTGAAGATTTGTAGCAAGTGACAGTAGAACTCGAACAGTGTTGAACTTTTCCACAGGTACAAATGTTTCGTCATAATCAATTCCATGAGTTTGAGTGTACCCTTTGGCATCCAGCCCTGCCTTGCACCGCTCTATCGAACCATCCGACTTATATTTCACCGTATAAATCCATCTACATCCGACCGGCTTCTTCCCTACTGGCAGTTCGACTATCTCCCAAGTCTCATTCTTCTTCAAGGACTTCATCTCCTCATTCATAGCTGATTTCCACCTTGGATTAGCTATGGCTTCCTGTATACTGTTAGGAATAGATACAACAGATAATTGATTCACAAATGACTTATCTGATTCAGACAATCGGTGAGTGGACACATAATGACTCATGGGATACTTAACTTTACTAGTGGGATCAGGCTCATAAGTGGGTTTTGGGATACCTCTAGTAGTACGGTTTGGGATTCTCTTCTTGGAGCTTCGGACAGCGATGACGATTGGTTTTGGGGTTCTGCTGGGGTTGGGATAGATCTGATGGTACTGATGGTGGAGATGGTTCTGATGGTGCTGGTGGTAGATATGGCTCATCTTCATGGAGGTTTGGCACTGATTGCAGTTCTTCGTGAAAATCTTCTTCCTCAACCAAATCTTCATTCGAGTGATCGTCATTACTTACATCCCGATTTTCTCCCCTTATATCCGATTATTCAGTCTGAATGGTAACCACTTCATCATAGGCAAGAGTTTGAACTTCACTTTGGTACTCCCCCTGAAGTTCAACCTCAGAGAAAAAATACATCTTATCTTTATGGAACACAACATCCATAGTCACAAACATCTTTTGAATTGGTGGGTGATAGCACCGATACCCTTTCTTATCCTGTGCATATCCCATAAACACGCATCGGACAGCTCGAGGAGCTAACTTATTACATTCATGTTGATGAAGATGAACAAATGCAACACACCCAAACACATGAGATGGCAATTTGACGACTTTTGGTGCATTCACAGCTTCAGTTAATGCTTGAAATGGCGTGAGGAAGTTTAGGATATTAGAGTAAACTCGATTGATTAAGTATGTAGCAGAAGCAAGTGCTTCCCCTCAATAAATGAGTGGAAAATTTCTATGGATAAGAGAAGAACGGACTACCTCGAGCAAGTGTCTATTTTTTCTTTCTGTAACTCCATTCTGTTGAGGTGTATATGAGCATGTAGTCTGGTGAACAATTCCGTATTCCACCAAATATTGTTGCAGACTCGAACTCAAGTATTCTCCGTCATTATCACTCCTAAGAACTTAAATATGTGATTTATACTGAGTCATAACATACTTGTAAAATTTCTGAAACAAGCCACTAACTTCACTTTTCAACTTCATCAAATAAATTCAGGTCATACGAGTACAGTCATCAATAAATGTTTCAAACCATTTGGCTCCTCCAAACGTAGTGTTTTTAGATGGACCCCAAACATCAGAATGAATAATCATAAATGGAAGAGAGGTTCTGCTTAGATTTGGGAGACACGAGACACGGTGACCCTTTGCGAGTTCACACACATTACACCGAAAGACAGAAATATCCATCTTCAAAAGTAAACTTGGAAATAATTTCTTCAAATAACCAAAAGAAATATGCCCTAGATGTCGATGCCATAGCCAAATATCTGATTTCTTCTTCTCACATTCAGATCCTTCCACACTTAAAGCTTGAGTCAACTTGCTAGAACTTTCAGATTCTAAATCTAGGTAACAGAGCTTCTCGTGTCTAACCCCATAACCAATCGTCTTGCGAGTCCGAATATCCTTAAATACACAATGTGAAGACCAAAAAACTCCAATACAATGTAAGAAAGTAGTTATTTGAGCAACAGATAACAGATTAAAATTCAAGGAAGGCACAACTAGGGCAGTATCTAAGGTTAGGTTGTTTGTGAGAGGTATGGAACCATCGCCGGTAACAGTGGCAGGATCACCATTGGCAGTGGAAACAGTTAAATTAGTGGATGGTTGAAAATTTTGGATTTTTCTAGAATCAAAAGTCATATGGTCGGTAGCACCCGAATCAATTATCCATGTATTATTCATAACAGAGGCAGAAGAAACCTTACCATCATTACCTGCAGCAACACGATCAGCAACTCTTACTGCGACACTGGGTTGATTGCAAATCTTGTTCCAAATATCCCTGCTATGATACCAGTTCTCCGGATAGCTGAAAACCTTATAACAACGAGCTTTCGTGTGGCTGATCTTCCCATAATAAATACGATTCCTTGACTCATACAGATATTGTCCCATAGCAACACAATAAGGAGAACAAGTTGTCTGTCAAGCAGTGAGCAACAAACACCAATGGAGTGCAAAAGCAAATCAGATCTAAATAAATTAGATCAAGAGATCACAACAGCAACAGCAAATAAAGGGGCAGCAGCAACTCAAAGAGACAACACGGCAGCAGCTACAGCAAAGGGGACCTCGGGATTGGCGTTGGGGCTCGACGGCGGCGGGGCGGACGACGATGAGGTCGCGGCGGCGCTCAGGGGAAGCAGTGATTGGGTGGCGCGCCGTCGATCAGGAAGAGGAGCAGACAGTGGGGTCGTGGGTCTGCTGCTGATGTCGACGACAGAGTAGAAGGAGTTTGGGGGTCGGGTGTGGCGGTTGCTGTCTGGGCATCGCCAAAGGGGTGTGATGGAGGGCGGAGCAGGGGTTAGGCAACTGCAGGTGGGCGGCACGGTCAGGGGTCACCGGAGATGGGGTGGACGAAGGGGATCGACGGGAGAGGGAGCTCAGGATTGGTGACGAAGATGTTTGGGATTAGTGACTGGGATTGTGGACAATGAAGAGGAGGTTCGGGGATCGGGTTTTGGTCGGGATCGGGTTTTGATCGGGATCAGATGAAGATGGAGGTGTAAGATCTGATCACCTCCTCTTCTTCTTTAGTTAGCCTAGATCTGGTTAGGCTCTGATACCATGTTGAAAAAAGATTTTTAAAAAAATAATAGTTATTCATATCCTTTATTCTTTACTGTATACATCTATATATAAGGATTACATTCTTGAAGGAGAAGAAAGAAGATTGAGAGCTGAGAGATTTGGAAAATCTATTTCCTATAGATTAGGAAACAGAATATACACATTAGCACTTACTATATTTCAATACTACCCGGCTCGTATGAGGAGTTTTGGACGGGCAACAGATTCTAGACCTACAAAAGATACCATGCGGAGCCATGACCCTTTGACTATAGCGGCAATAACTTGGGCAATTTGGCTTGACCAAATAACATCTGATTTCGTAATTCCAGTAAAATTATTCAAGGCATTTTATCGCTTATTAGTCACTTGATTTCTATAATGCTAGGTGTGGCTTCAGCTGGGGCACATGAGCAATTTGAGTCCTTCACAGAGCACGAGTTCGATGATGATGAGGTCGCCTTGTGACCTACTGTAACGCCCCGAATCCCAAATACACTGAATTCGAGATGTTCTACAGGATCTTTTCACTTTCTTTAGTACAATTTTACAAGGAAATTTAAACTTTTCACTTTACATCAGAGTTTACATCAATATTACACATTATATTTGCACAGCGGAAGTAAAATTTACAACAATTAAATAAATGTACAACAACATGGTATAATCTTTAAGCGTCCATTCCTCTTTAACCTTTAACAAGCCATTTACCTGCAAATAAGACTGTGGGTACGTCAGTTTATTCAACCGACGAACATTATACACGACCATCCTCTCTATGCCAGAAATAGTATAACTCACCTTTCCATATTTAGCAAACAAAAACTTGTCACAAATCAAACTAAAGGGACTACCCTATTGATGTCGTGTTGTGATTGTGCACTTAGTCCTTAATGCATTTATTTATATTACATGACACTAATGCGCACTTGTTCGGATTCTATGCATCACATACTATATAGGTCCGAAGGCAAGCCCTTATTCGTTCTTCATCTTTGTAGGGTTCAATCCCTCGTTATGTCTTAATCTACTACTGTAATTACGGTAGTGTCTTAGATGTCCTATGATCTACGAGCCCATGCCCAGGCAGCCTGGAGGGGAATCCCACGCACTGACACGACGCATCCAGCAGGCAACCTATGGATAATTCAGCCTCCGCCATGGAACAATGGCACCACCCATAGCCACTCGAACATCCCACGAGCGTCGCCACTGGGACGATAATTCTGGAGTAGCGCCCACGCCATGTCTTGACGCATCAAGCAGGCAGCCTGTGGATCGCTCTCACACCGCTATCCGATGGCCCCCATACCCGTGTTTTTCTTCTACTTTCATCACGTCTCCATTATGTACTAAACCTTAGTTTTATCAAAAATCATGAATAAAAATTAAATCTCTAGAGTTAGCCTCTCCACTAACCGGACTTATTCATTCATTTCAACATGACCAACCTTGGTCTAATTTCATTTCATTTCATTTCATTTCTTAATGCCGGGGGAGACTTAGCTACTCTATTTCAATTTTCATTTCACAATTTTCAACTCATAAATTCTCCATGTTGAGTTCTCATACTCACATGTATATTCTCTTTTCAATTCATGATTCCTAATTTATTTCACAAGTCCATAACTATACATGAATATCATGCACTTTATCAATTATCACATCAATCAAATTTCACATTATTAACAAATATGCATATTTCATATTGTTCCACAAATGAGAAATAAATTGCCTTATGTCACACAACCAAGTTTCTTTTTGCCAAATCAACTTCTAATCCTTCATTTCACTTATTCTTTTAAGTTATAATTTCACATATAGAACCATATTTCTATTTATGTATTTTAACTCCAAATCATAGTTAATTTCATTCAAATAATTCCCAAATCATTTTTATAAAGTCCCTTACATTTTTAGGAGAATAACCATATTTTTCTCATAATTTTTGGACACTCAAAAACCCAAAAAAATTAATTTTTTCAATCTTGCCGATAGCAAGATTCGAACCCAGCACCACAGGGAAACAGCCGCAAGCCACAACCAACAGGCCGAATGCCACTGGCGATATAAGAAGGAAACAGAGAGTATTTATTACTCTCTGTTTGCTGATTCTACTGTTTAAAAAAAAATGAAAACAAGTGTATGCCGCAGGGTTCGAACCAGTCACCCAAGAGAACACAGCCGCACACAGTGACCACTTGAGCTACATGCTCAGGTTGTCACAGTACAGTTTAAAATCCTTTTGAAATCAATTGCCACTGTTGTTAAAAACATCTCGATGTTCAATTAAACTTTGTTTCATATTGCTTTTATAGAAGTTACTGAAAAACTCCAGATTGACTTCCCCTCACATGATTTTCATATCAGTATGAATAAAATAATTTTTGTACTAATAAAAATATATTTTTCACACAATTCAATGAATTATACATTACAACTACTGTACTTCTCATTTTTTGACATTGTTTAACAATTGGCCTTCTAATCTTTTTATCCACAATTTCCTTATATTAATTTCCTGTTATTAATCTTTTATTCAACATACACATCCATTTTGAATTTATCCATTCCCACAATAACTCAAAAGATCTCTTCCAAACATACATTAGCATTAACAAAGTACTAACTTTTACATATAATTTGTGATGGTAATAAATATATTTTCTTCCATCAATCTATAATCATAATCAATTACACATGCAACTTATAATTTTAACGATAGAATTACATACTAATTCCATGTCAACAATTCAATCAATTAGGGGTCATTTTCCAAATTTAATGTGCATGCTTATTAATCATTTTCATACTCCATGGTTCAATATAATACTAGCATATTCCTAACTAGAAATAGGGAGAATTAGCCCACAACTCAAATTAATACTAGAACCACATACAAGTTAATCACAACATTTCAATCAATTCATAAACTAACTTCTCAATTAAAGTGTGTTCTTATTAATGTTTTTCATGCATCGTTTTGATAATTAAATCTAGCATGGATCCCTATATTAGAAATAGGAAAGGTTACCCACCTTGTATGGAGAGAAACAAACACAAAAGCAACAATCCTTGCAACAAGATGCACCTCCTCCTAGACGATACGCGCACAAGCTCCACGAACACCAAAGCAAACCGAATGCTTCCTCCTTGAACTAGCCGGCCTCTCCTCCTTGAAAAATGCAAGCAATCCCACACAATCTCTCAATCTTTTTAACTCACAACTAATTCGATTAGACTATAGGTTTAGAAAGATATAAGTTGCATAAGAATACTAGCCATGGGAGGGGGTATTTATACTAGAAATCAAGTGGAATGGAGGGCTAGGATTGACTAGTTGGTTGTAGGATGGAGGGCCAAGATTAGAGTAGGAGTTATAAAAACTACCCACATCTAAATAACCACCACCATGATCACCACTCAACTTTTTGAATCTCCCTCCAAAAAGAAGCAATCCCGGCCCCCATGGAGAAGTGTGCATTGCACGTGTACGTGTAGTGCACGTGCATGCAACTAGGACCAAAATTGTACATTTTAATTTCGTACAAAATTAAAATAGTATTTAAATAGTCTTCTACATGACAAGTTTAAATAAAAATAGACTAATCCATGGGCTTTAGTTTTGGGCCAAAATAGTTATTAAAAATAAAATAAATAAAATACATTTTGGGCTTTAAGAAAAAGGCTTTTAAAATAAGGCTTTCTATTTATTTAAAGAAAAAGGCTTTTGTATAAAATAACTTGAGAACACATATTTGAATATTTATACACGTCACAATAAAAATAATTAGAAGATTTAATTCAATCAAAATATTGCATGTGCACACTACGTGCAAAATAAAATAATTTTTCATTAATTGAAAAATCAAGGTATTACACCTACCTTGGAGTAGTTGCAGTGTCGGTTGTTTTTAGTTATAGCTGCTCACTCCACATGGATGTTGGGGGTTTGGATTTGGATGTTTAAATTCCACGGATATTGGGACGTGATCTTATTCTGTTGTTTTTTGATAACTCATCCATATCAAAAAAACATCCAACCATATAATCCAAATCATTCATTTTTAAGAGGGAGTTATATTAACCATTTATTTACTCAATTGTTGTTAGTTACTATAATAGCCTTAAAGTTTAAATTTATTTACGACATATAATATAAAAGTTTGGTCACTAGGGGTAATTTGTAAAGTGTGTGTGATGAGTAAAGAGATGTCTCATGTTCGAGGCCAGATTACATATTATTATTTACTATATAAAAAATAATGATTAGAACGTGCATTGCACGTACACATTACTAGTAACTAATTTCTTTTTTAGGTTAAAGGTGAAAAACGTCACCCTGTTTCATTAATAAGTAATTAACAAAACAACTCCGGCGTACCCGGAAAAAATACAAAAAGTAACAGTGCAGTAAGTAGAATATAATCCCCTAACAATACCCTAGGAGGTGGGTCCAACCAAAAGTACAAAAGTACAACCCAAGGTACAATAGACCTAAACAAAATACAAAATAGAGGCAGCTGCGGACTGTGGGCTTCCCAATTGCATCATGTTCCCTGTGAGTATCAAGGGCGCCTACCCCTCAGTCCAGTGTCGGTTCAAATTCGACCTCCTCATCATCGAATTCCTCCTCCTCATCAAATTACTAGTAACTATTACAATAGGAGAGGAGGACTTGTCGTTTGTAAATCTATTATCTTACGTATATTCTCCGTACATAATTAATATAAAAGACATTTCAAATTTAAAGTCAGACTATGTCATAATTTTTGTTTTAAAAAATATATATTTATCAAGACTGCGTGTAAAAAAAAAAATGTAGTTTTAATTAGAATATAGACGGGCAGAGGAGTTCGGTATGCGGAAATTCGTGAAGGAGATGTAAGAGTGACCTCAGCTGAAGTATGGGCATGTGTTTGGCACGCGTTTTGCGGCACATAAATAAGTTAGAAATAAGTTAGGAGCAGCAATTGGAAGAAGAGGAGGTTTCTCTTCTCGGTTGCGCTTTCACATGGGACCCCCTATTTAACTATTTAATTCAGTATTTCTCACTCTTTTAAATTTTAATTATAAAACATCCTTTACACACAAAAATAAAAATACAGTAACTCAGATGCTTGCTGATTACTGAATACAAAAAAATGTGCATCAGAGAATCTTGTCAAGCAAAAAACAAAAAAAATGGAGGAAAAAATGATAGAAAACTTGCTAGGAGTTAATCATATTATTAAACTTTAATTATTGCCTTGTTGGTGGGTGGCATACTGAATTACTGAATCTATATTATACTTTGTAGAGTTTATGCACAACTTGGATACTTGATGTACTATGTACATGCAGCGTCTGAGCTTACGGAGGTCCGAGACGAACTCCTGAAATGGATCTCCATACAAAATTTGTTACAAAAAAAATGAGAAAAAAAAATTTTCGAATTTTTTTTTACTACAATTCTTAAAAACTTATATATATGAAAAAATAAAGAGGTTTAGGGATTTGAGAAAAACAATCTTCATACAAACTCATGTCCAGCTAAAATAAACCGACCTAAATACTAATTTTCAAAACAAAAACCTACAAAAATTAAATTTGGGATCCCTAAAAAAAATATTTACGCACAAAATACGTATATATAAATACAAAGAAAAATAAATTTGGAACTTCTAAAAATGCAAAAAAATTGGGAGCCCGAGGCAGCAGCCTCCTGCCTCAAATAGGGGCCGGCCCTGGGTACATGGAGAATCATTTGTGAAGTCTATGATCATTGATTGCCAGTTGCTTGGGCACCGGACTATAACAAGTGGTCGGATTAATTAACTCTACGAGTGCGTACTGTGTTTTCATAGTGTCAAATCTTTAATCTCGAGCAACTAGAGAATACGCATGTTCATTCTCTATACATATACGTTTGTTGATCTCATATATACTGCATATATTCTCCAAGGATACAAGTGTTAGGGAACTACTATGTTTAAATATAACCCTTAAATATATATATATATTTTCTTTGTATGCACTAAACCTCAGAGGGAAGCCCATATTTTCTTAGCTTAAAAGGAATCCCGAAGAATGAGCTTGGGTAGTGGAACTATAAACAACTCATTGCTAAATATTCAATTTTCCATAAAATATATATATACACAACAGACAGGAGACATACTGTCATGATGAGGTCGTCCTTGTTCTAGACTTTGGACAATCTCTAGATAATATTTTCTTTTTTGCAATGATGCATTTATTTTATTGGATTCGAGGATTCTTGAAATAATTAGGAGTGATGTAGGATGGAATCTTACATATCTTTGATATAAGAATACCATTTTCATAATATATGTAACATGCAACCCCAAAACATACGGGAGATGTGCCACTGCGCGCAAGATAAGTGTAAGCTAAGTTTTAGGGCATCCATTAAAAAAATAGGGATGTCGAGTTCCACAATCAACGATGAGTAGAGCACCAAGTATACGTAGCCGTTTCACAAATACTATATGGAAACCATGATTTGAATTCTACTTGAGAAAAAAGATTATATGAGATTCCAGAAATCGATCCGCAACTCTTTTTGAAACATGCTAATTAACTAGCTACGACCAAATGCTAAAAATAGAGGAGGCGGGGGGCTTGTATAATGGGTTTGCTTTAGATCTGATTTGATAAAAACGGCTTTGAATTTACTAGGCAAAACCTGTAACCAACTATAACTTCTACATACTTTTAATTTAAGTGCTCTACATTTCTTTACACATGCATCTACAATTTCTTTTTTTCAAAGTCGATACCTAGTAAATAAAGCGAAATGTGAGGCTTTCTCACCTCAAAAAATAGAGTAATGCTGCATTCACTACCGTTTTTACTACATTTCTCTTCACTATCTTAGGTAGACCCCAATAGGTATATTGGGAAAACTCTGCAATAGAAATGTGTTACCTAAGATAGTGAAAAAGAAAATAGTAGTAAAATTGGTAGTGGATGAAACATTACTCTAAAAAATAATAAATAATAGTAGTATATCGTTTTATATCATCCCCATAATAGGTGTATTAAACTGCCATAAATTAACTCCTAGTCAAAATGAGTTGTCTAGAAGTTTGCACCATAATAGCTCTCCTATTTAAATTTAATTGCTTCCATAGTGGGGATCTTTTGTTATGCTTAGTCCCTTATATTTTGGTTCATGTAAACTTTTGGGTGACAAGATTAAATTCCATCCATTCAATCGCATAGCTCTTTTAATGTAATTTATTTTTTTACTTTTCGCTGTTCTAATTTAATGTATCTTTACTTTCCAATGACAACGATAAGAAATATATAGAGTCTACCTACAGTAGTTGTAAGCAAAATTTGAATCCAAACTTCTTGCTTTACCATTATGCCACAACAGCATTTGCATAATAATATCTTCATGATCTCATCATTCTGTGCTGTTCTGGGAAGGCTATACAAATCGGTCGGTTAGCTCGGCCATACATGAGACATCGTCCTCACATCCTCTGAACAAACTGCTCATTTAGGTTAAAAGGTAATCAATGGGACATGTTCTAACTAGATATGCTTGAGGTGTACATGTGACACAAGGGAAGCAAAATAGAGGAACCACATTAAATCCTCAACCGACATTTCCCCTTAGACACCCAGCAAAAATTAATGGTTTTCAAAAGCCCCAGATTTTTGAACTAGAACCTTGTTCTTATTATAGTTGGTTCCCCCCGATTTCAGATAGTTTGCACAATGTAGACCCACTTGGCCGACTGCTTTGAGATTTTTGAGCAATCTTAACAGATCCACTTGTGTGTGTTAACTTGGAATTTCTTTTTTCAATGTTAATAAACTATCTCGCCAATTTTGGGGTTTTAGGCTCGAAGCCGTCCATAAATGTAAAGAACAAGCTCTTGTTAAGTACTCCTCTTTTGCTCATGTTGTTCTGATCAAGTTGGTCAGTGTAAGAACTTTACGCACACGCGAGCCGACCTTATCCTGATTTATGGGCCATGCCAACACAACAAAGCTCAGCTTACATGTGCTTTAACAGTACACAAGCCACAGACTGTTATGGGTCGTCTGTAGGAGTAGGACATCATCTCCTGAGGATATTGAAACGCATTCTGCCGTTAGGTGTGGGAAAATTGACACTGCATGAACACAAATATGTTAATACACAGCATTTTCAGTCCGGAAATATGACCAAAGCTTTAGATGGAAGTGTAATACTAAGTCGGGAAAAAAATGAAGTGTCGTGCCGGTCTCCAACCCCAACCAATCTAAACCACAAAAATGTTATTCATCATGTGATTTCATGTTGTTGGGTAAAGGACCGGATCAAACTAATGTCTAATTACCAGCTTGGATCGAACACATGTAATTAAATTATTTACCCGGTAAGAACACATGTAATTAAATTATTTACCCGGTAAAAACGACCGCCAAGGGGATTAGCAAAGAGACTTTGATATCAAGACCAGTAATAGATACTAAACTGTTCTTAAAGAACTCAGAATCGGTGTAATAGGATTACAGATATAATATAAAGTACTTGCAGTAAACCTCATAAAAACAAATGTGCATAACATGATAACAACAAGAAATACCACAATTCTCCCAGACATCTTCACAGAAGTTCCCAGCAAATCAAGAGAAGTGAGAGGTGCCATGTTTCCATCAAACACACATCGCATATTACAGTACTAGGGATACATGGACAACAGTCCAGACTTATATTCACATTCACGCAAACTCACTGTCTCACATACAGTGTTTATTTGTGGCATCAGTCCACTTTCATCCTGCATTGAGAACATAAAAAAATTAGTCATCATTTTGCAGGTCCAAGGTACTAAAATGAAACTCCTAGAAGAAGATTTTTGAGAACTTACAATAGGGAACAATCTTCCACCTCTGGTTCTTTCCCTTCAGCCACTCCCAGAGGACAAGGGTGGTTCCATCACGAACCCCACCATGGTCCTCATCTCCGTGGAATGCATCAAAGTTCAATCTTATGTTATTCACCATTCTAATGCATCGAAAACCATCACCCAAGTCCTTGCTCTCACTCCACAGCACTGATTCGTCCAAATAATCTGGATTGTATTTGATTAATCGAACCTGCAATTTCATTCACCGAACAAACCAATGAACAGAAAAGGGTGTGAGGTAACAAGGACAGTCATAAGTTTAGGACAAGATAACGAAAATTTAACATTTTTTTCCTCTTCACACAATCTTCTATTGTCAAACTGGGGTAATGCATAGACCACAACTTTCATCATGATCAACTGCGTGGGGTTAAATATGTGTAGATCAATCAATGAAAAAAATGCTAAGTCTACTACTATCACAACACTAAACTCAAGAAAACAGAGCCCACGCGAAATACTTTGCACTAATTGCTTAAGAACCACTCCCTCTTTTGGTAATGTGGAAGTAGTACACTAGTAACTAGTAAGTATGTTGGCACTATGCTACAATGAATAATTCGGGTCAAGTCTATGCAAAGTATGCGGATCGCATGTCCTATAAGAAGCAGCATTTTGAGGAGGTTCTCTATTACAGAAGGATATAAACTTCGTGATATGCACTTGGATACAGGCACAGCTGGAGCTGGCTCAGGGTCTCTTTGCATTGGATAAATCTGAAATCAAGTGAGACGTTCAGAATGGGACTCTAAAAGGGAAATCTTTTTATCTCCCCTTCTCATTAAATGCCCTTTTCCGTGCTCGTTTGAAACGAGATCCCCAAAGAATTTGACATATAGCCCAGGCACTAAGAACTAAGAATAAAAAGGAGCCAATAATTCTTCACTTGTCTCTCTCTCCAGACAACGACGGGAAAGCATGGTGCTAATGTAGTCTTAGTTTTAGTCTCACATCTGAAATAAACTTAGAATTAATTCTTGTACTCTCCTATATATAGGAAACAGTGTATTCAGTTATGAGCAACCCAATAAAGTATTCTTTTCAGTTTCTATACTTTTACATATCAGAGTTGGAAAAATATATACAAATTTTTTAATAAAGAATTAGGCAGTGTTCTAAAAAGCGGTCTAGGCGGCCGCCTAGGCGCTAGGCGACCCTCCAATGCCTCGCCTAGGAACTAAGCGTTTAAGAAAATCGGTTAATAGTTCTAGGTGGTTAAAAGCGGGTCTAGACGGCGAGTGATCGGTGTAAGCGGATCTAGGCGGCCTAGACCCGCTTAGGATTTAATTATTAAAAAAAAAAGGACCCGACTTATTCCAACCCGAGCCACTCTAATACACTCAAACCCCTAAAACTTCTCTTTCTCCTCTAAATCCCTCGTAAAAAAAACCCCAAATCAATTCTATTCTCTAAATTCCTAATTCATCTTCTCTAAAACCCCCAAATCACCTCCTCCGCCTTCCTCCTCGCGGTCGGAGGCTCGTAGCTCGTAGCTCGCAATGTGCTTCAATTTCGACCTCCTCCGCCTCCCTCCTCCTTCGCCTCCCTCCTCGGAGTCGTTGCTCGCAGTCGTCAGTGCAATCTCCTTTGCCTCCCTTCTCGCAGTCGCAGCTCTCAATCACTTTGTCACTTAGTCGTCAAAACCTCCTCCACCTCCCTCCTTGCAATCGCAGCTCGCTTCAACTTCAACCGACATTAACACAACCTCTCTCCTCTCTTCAGCTTCAAAGTCAAGTCATCAACACAACCACACACTGCCTCCCGCCTTGCTTCACCTCCGACGTCAACACTACGTCCTCCTCTTCTCTCTCAAACTTCTCCTGACGCAACCCTCCCCCATCCCCCGACTCAAGCCTCCCGCTTCCCCACACTGTTTGCTCCTTGGACTGAAACAGCCGAACAGGTAATCTCCACTACTGATCTTCGTCATAGATTAATACTAGTCTAATAATGAGTATAGGACTAGACAAAAAAAAAAAAGACAAATAATAATACACCGATTCCATTTTGTAAACCTCATCCTGCAATTACAAGGAGAAATATTAAGAGTAAGAATTGGTAACAACAAAAACAAAATGATAAAATATATAAATAAAATATATACGTAAGTAAATAAATATATAATATATAAATAAAACCGCCTAGCGCCTAGCCACTTAAGCTCCGCTTACAAGGCCTATGCGCTAGGCACTCATTGGCCGCCCGACTACCGCCTAGCAACTTTTAGAACATTGGAATTAGGGTTCTTTCTTTTCAGTTTCAGAAAAAAGAAAAAAAGGGTAGCCCGTTAGTATTCATCATCCCCTTCCTCCAAACCCTAACCCTAATCTCCTCTCCCTCTACAGGTGCCGATCGTCTCCACTCGCAACCCTCCCGACCTCTTCTGATCCCGGAACCCACCACCCCCGATCGTCTCCAGTCGCAACGCTTCGCAGCCGACACCCTCTCTTTCTCCTCAACCGACTACTGATTCCCCTTCTCTCCTGAAGGCCAAACACATGACCACTGAGAATCTCTCCGGACGCAGCAGCTTCACGACATGGTCCCATTCTGTCGGGTGTTTCCTCAAAAGGGCGCGAGATGTACCATTACCTCACTGACCCAGCTCCTCTGCCTATAGATCCCACATTCAAAGTCTTGGATCATGATGATAACTTGACTGTCAATATGATGACCAATTATATGGACCGTGATATCTACACATCCATCACTTTCCTCGGCATAGCCAAAGAGATCTGGGATACCCTTCATAATATGTACTTTTTCAATAACATGCAGCGCCTGTATGATATCTTTCGTGATGTCATCAAAGACCTAGCAAGATGACATTCATGCATATCTATCCTGCTTCAATCAGATCTTAGAAGAATGGAAGATCTATCACCCATAATCTGTCGATTTCGCTGTCCAGCAGCAGCAACGCGACTCTTCTTGGCATTCTTGCTTTAGGCAATATTCGTCCATATCTTGAAGGTGTTCGCGCTCATATGCTCGCCACCAACGCTAGTCCCTCTCTACGTAATCACCATGTTTAGCTACCACGAGTACCCCCTCCTGTTCTTATTGAAACCCCAACACCGTTTGTACTCGTCTCTGGCCGTGACCGTGATTTTTCTCATCCCTCACAATTGTTTTCATCATCCTCCAGGGATCATGGTTCTTATTCTTCACGAGGCCATAGTGATCATGGTTGTGGCCATGGTGACAGTCATCGCAACACTAAGTATTGTACATATTGTCAGGACCGGTCTCATGAGTATGCGACATGTTGAAAACGCATTGGTCGTCCTCATGCTGCTCATCAGTCTTTCACTGTGGGATCTTCTTCCACTACTGCTCCTACAGATGTGTCAACCTCCTCCTAGTATACCTTCTCTGTTGAAGAGTATCAGGCATTCCGCAATTTGTTGTCTCCTCCTGGAAATTCTGTTCATTCAGGTATTGCTTGTCATATTTCTTCACATCAATGGATTATATATTCAGGTGCTTCTGAACATGTCTCATTTACCGCTTTCTACTTCTTTGCTTTCCAATTATCATGTGTGTATTGCTAATGGATCCAGGGCCGGCCCTGATATGTAGGCGGGCAAGGCGGCCGCCTCGGGCCCCCGCCGAAATCGCAATTTTAGGGGCCCCCAATTTCAAACTTCCCTTGTAAATATAGGCACGCATTTCGTGCGTAAAATTTTTTTTGCATGTTTTTTTTTAAATGTATGGGGCAGGGGGGGCCCATTTCGGAAGTTCGCCTAGGCCCCCCCGGAACTCAGGGCCGGCCCTGAATGGATCTCCTATCCCGGTTGAAGGGAAGGGCAACATCTCTTTCTCCACAACTCTATCTTACATCTATTTTACGTGTTCCTACATTTCCTAACAGCCTATTATCAGTTCCTAAAATTTCTCAGGATTTAAACTGTTTAGTAACATTTTTTTCCTTCTCACTGTGTGTTTTAGGATATTACGACGAGGAAGATAATTTGCACAATTCATAAACAATAAGGGTTATACATCTTGGAATCTCCTGTCTCGGCTTCTCATTCTTCTACTGATCATACATTGTGGCACCAACGACTAGGGCATCCCTCCCTTCCTACTCTCAAGTATTTAGTTTCTGGTTGTGAGTCTTCTTTTCAGTTATCTTGTGAGTCATGTAAGTTAGGTAAACATCATCGAGTTCCCTACCCAGACGCGTCAATAAACGTAGTTAACATTTATTTGATTTAGTACATGATGTTTTAGGACCTATTGGTTTTTCCACATTTAATAAATATCGTTATTTTGTTACGTTTATTGATGATTTCTCCCACGTGACCTGGTTGTTTTTTTTTAAAAATCGTTCTGAAGTGTTTAAAGTTTTTCAAAAAAATTTCTTTGCCATAAAAACACAATTTGGTACTACTTTTAAATATTTTCCTTCTAATAATGCTAAAGAATGTGAGTTATGATTTTCAAAATTTCTTTTCTCAACATGGAATTATACTCCAAACATCTTGTGCATATACTCCTCAACAAAATGGAGTGGTTAAACGCAAAAATCAACATTTACTTAGCACTGCTCGCTCTTTGATGTTTGAAATAAAAGTCCCAAAGTTTTATTGGAGTTTTGCAGTTTTCACTGCATGTTTTCTTATTAATTGTATGTCTACTCTTCTTCAAAATCAATCACCTTTCAAACTTGTATTTCCATCTAAAGATCAATTTTTCCTACCACCTCGTATTTTTGGTTGCACTTGTATCGTTCAAAACCTCCAACTGGGCACTGATAAACTTGACCCGTGTGCTACTAAATGTGTTTTTTTTGGATATTCGCGTTTTTCAAAAGGTTATCTTTGCTATTGCCCTTCACAACAGAAAATATTTATCTGGGCAGACGTTTTATTTTTTGAACATAAACTTTTTTGGAACAAATTTCTTCCAAAATTTCCGATTTACCAAGGGTTGTTGAGTCTTGATTTCCCACCATCACCACCACTTTCAATACCGCCTCCGCCAATTCAGGTTTACGTCAAAAGACGTAAGACTCGTTCAGACTCGACCATCCAAGCAGTTAAGCAGTTAAAATCCCCGACTACGCCTGATTAATCCCCGATTAATCGCTAATCGGAGGCTAAACGATTAGTTATTTAGCGATTTATAATATTTCAATAGTTAACGATATAATCGGGTATAATCGGATGATTAGTGGTTAATCAGCCGATTTTAAGTGACCGATTAACCGATTAAATACCCTGCTCTAATTTTCATACTCGTTTGCATTATTTGGACTAAATCCGGTCCAAACTCAAATCCAAATCCAAAATTCAAACACCCTCTAGTCCTCGTGCAAACTCAAACCTGACATTTTGTCACTCTTCTTCTTCTTCCTCGTGCAAACCCAAACTCAAACTGATTCTCTTCAAACCCAAACCCAAACTAATTCTCTTCTTCTTCCTCAAGCAAACCCAAACCCGACCCACCATCGCTCCCCCTGTGCCGCCGCATACTTGACGTGCCCCACATCTACTGCACCTCCTTTTGCTGCTCGCGTTGCTACTCCTCCCCGATTGTTTTTGTATGATGGAACCGACCAGCAAACCTGACCCGACCCACATCTAGAATCCAAACTCAGTTCAAACCAAGTACTCTTCTTCTTTTTCTCTATAACTATATATTCCTATTTGATAATCTCATAATAGTTTTATGTTAGGATTTAGGGTTGCTACATAATAAGGATATCATATATATATATATATATATATATATATATATATATATATATATATATATATATATAAAACAATTTTTCCGATTTAATCCCCGATTATTTTTTCGATTAATCACTAATCGCTCCTAGACCGATTAGTTCCAAAAACCGATTTTAACTGCCTAGCCAAGCAGTACCCTCTGTTGTTCAACCAGTGCCAACCGCTTCTATTGGTAATATTCCTACCAATGATGATTTACCTATTGCTCAATGTAAGGCTAAGCGTTCATGTGCTCACTATCCTATTGCCCAGTTTGTTTTTTCTTCTAAACTGAACAGATCTTTTCGAGCCTTTACCTCTTCCTTAAATCCATTTTTATTCCTAACAATGTTCAGGAAGTACTCAAGCACGGTTGGACAGCAACCATGAAAGAGAAAATGGAGGCTCTTCAGCATAATGGTACATGGCAGTTGGTTCGCCTCCCTGTAGACGGTAAGACAATTGGTTTGTAAATAGGTATTCACAGTCAAAACACAATCCTAAAGGCACAATTGAACAACTCAAAGCTCGCCTTGTGACTAAAAGATATACCCAGAAATATGGGATAGACTATACTGAGACTTTTTCTCCAGTTGCAAAACTCAACTCTGTTCATGTTCTTATCTCTCTTGCATCCAATTGTTCTTGACCTCTTCATCAACTTGATGTCAAGAATGTATTTCTAAATGGAGACTTGAAAGAAGTGTATATGCAACAACCTCCTAGTTTTGAGCAACAGGGAGAGAATTTTGTATGTTCGCTAAAAAAGTCTCTTTATGGCCTCAAACAGTTTCCTCGAGCTTGGTTTGAAAAATTCGGCAAAGCTGTGTGCTCTTATAGGTTCTCAAAAAATAAGGCAGATCATTCTCTCTTCACAAAGAATGTAAAGGAATTATTTCTGTTAGTCTATGTTGAATCGTTGATGATATCATTATCATAGGCAATGCTTCCCAAGGTATTGCAGACATCAAGCAGTGGTTAGCTCAAACCTTTCAAACAACGGATCTTGGTCCACTTCGATATTTCCTTGGCATTGAGGTTGCACGCACAACGGATGATATCTTCCTGTCTCAAAGAAATTATGTCTTTGATATTCTTACCGAGACATGAATGTTGGGATGTCGCCCCAGTGACACCTATGGATCCCAATATTAAGTTGCCGAGACATGAATGTTGGGATGTCACCCCAGTGACACCTATGGATCCCAATATTAAGTTGTCCTCCTTTTTCAATGATACATTGTTCTCTTATCCAAGATGATATCGTAGGCTGGTTGGCAAACTCGAATATATCTTTCAGTAATTAGGCCAGATATTGCCTTTGCAGTTAGTCGAGTCAGTCAGTTTATGCATGCACCAACTATCACCCATTGGAAAACAATAGTTCACATTCTTCGCTATCTTAAGAAAGCGCTTCTCTTCAGGCCTGGTGAATCTATTTCTTTACGAGAATATTCTGATGCTGACTGGGCAGGATCGATTGATGATAGACGATCTACTAATGGATACTGTGTTCTTTGAAGAAAATCTGGTATTTTGGAAAAGCAAAAAACAACCTGTTGTAGCTAAATCAAGTGCAGAATCTGAATACCGAGTCATTGGGCATTTGGTTTCTGAAGTTTTATGGCTCAAATCTCTCATTCGAGACTTGGCAATCTCAGTATCATCTCCAGTACCACTATATTGTGATAACCAAGCTGCTATGCATATTTCTGAAAATTCAGTGTTTCATGAGCGCACAAAACACATAAAGGTCGATTGTCACTTAGTTCGTGATGAGTTGGAGAAAAAAGTGATCTCATTTTTATATGTCCGGTCCGGTGAACAATTTGTTGATATCCTCACTAAAGCACTACCTCCTAAGCTCTTTCAAACTTTCTTGAGCAAACTTGGCTTCGGCAATATCTACGCACCAGCTTGAGGGAGAGTGTTAAAATAGTCTTGGTCTTAATCCCACATTTGAAGTAAACTTAGAATTCCTTGTACTTTCTTATATATAGGAGGCAGTGTATTCAAATATACGCAACCCAATAAAGTATTCTTTTAAGTTTCTATACTTTTACACATGGAAAAAGGTCATTCCATTGGAACTATCAATAATCCAAACAAACAAAGGAATGGTCAAACCCAATTCCAATTTATAATTCCAAGTCCTCAGAGAAAACAAACAAGGAAAATATGAATAAAGAAGACATTAATAAAGGAAATTCTGACTAGGTTGCTCACCAGGTCAGGTTTGACTTGAACCTGCCCAAACTTATCCAGAATTGTGGGGTTCTTCTCTAAACACCAAAACTCGCTCAAACCCCACTGGGTGCATTGCAAACTGCAAAGCCCCACCCCACTGGGTGAGGTGTAAACTGCTTTCAGTAACTTTAGAGAGATATAATGTGCATACTATTAACGCATCTCTCTTTCAGAAAAAAAGTATACTCCACTTTCATAAAAGATACCACTCCTCTCACTAATTGAATGACGAGTTATTAGTTAAAACCATATCAAACATTGCATTGCTGAAGAGAACCTGAGCTGAAACCCTGGCAAATTTTGTACTCATAGAGGTAGGCTTGAATATGCTTCCCAAAAACTAGCTCAACCCAACCCATGAATACCACTAATTAAATATAGGATGGATTAATATTTACATGCTCATGTAACTAAGAGACCTTTATTACAGGGCAAGTGAAGACACTTACAGGTATCCCAGACCCTATTGCTTTGGGAATGCTCCAAACATTCTCTTTCTGTGTCTAAGGGAATTAAGATGTCTATTGATAATCACAACGACGTACTCTATACAACTAGCATGAAATGTCCTTTGATATATAATTCTTAGGTGGTCTCCCCATATGACATATATATATTGGTCATATTGTTACTATTTTGACCAAGAAACAACTGACATTATGGCATACGGCAAATGCATGAATCAATTGCTAGTATCTTGTGACTCGATTCATCGGTTTGTACGTAGTTTGGTTTTGGTAACTGGATTTTGGTGAGAACATTGACATGTAGGAATTTAGCTAATTTGGGAAAGAAAAATAACATATACGGATCTTAACTAAACCTAAATGCAAATTCAACAAATTCAAAAACAATGTGCACTAGATCCTTAACTCATTTTACTCGCTCAAACCATCTCATACTATCCCGACTCACGCCCCCATCCTTCTCCCATTAAGCCTATCATCACACCTTCAACTCAAAATTCCAAAATTATTTTTGAATTACATTTATCTTCCTTCTTGTCTTCTTCATTTCCTTTTTGTCCTTATTGTCCTCCTTTTCATCCTATTTTTTCCTAATCCTATCATTCTCTTCTTTTCTTCTTGTTCGAACAACAAAAAACAGCCCAGTTACACAAAAATGGTGTTTGAATCAAGTATTTGCACCCATGTTAAACCATTTTCATTAGATTGATGTCATCAAGGACATCAAACCTTTAGTTCAATATCTACAAAGAAAATGTTTGACAAGAAAGTTTTCTTTTCCTTTTTTTTAATTGGGATGTTTGATAAGAAAGTTGAAGTTGATAATTGATCTCATATCCCCTGTATCATCTACTACTATCAGCTACCCACTATGAAAATATGTTTGATCGAAAATGATCTTTACATCCAATATCTAGAACCTTCAATATGAATGCAACTGGTCCAACTCTGGGACTCCTGGAAAGTCTTAAATAATTGCTACACTTCACAATAATACCCCAATCATCACCTAATGACCAACAACCACTTGTTGTTACACTTTGGTCAATAACTTGCAATCAAAGAAGCCAAAAGGCTAAATATAAAAAAACCTCACTGAAGTATTGCCCAATTTAAGAAAACCGCAATCAACTTTTTTTTAAAAAAAACCTCACTCAACTATATTTTGAACACAGTTTTTTTTAAAAACCTCAGTCACCCATGCCTTGAAAACATAGTTGCGGGGAGGCTTTTTTATAAAAAAGAAGTTGAGTGCGGTCTTTTTAAATTGTGCAATACTTGAGAGAGGTTTTTATATTTAGCCAAGCCAAAATAGTCACCAGACCACTGCTAGCCTAAACGAACTCCAAAGAGCTTGTGAACTTGTAGCTCTAGCTATATTCGTTGTTGATCACTTATGCATAAATAGAAAGAGAAACGTTGAATGTATTACTACTAGGGCTGCAAACGAGCCGAGTCGAGCCGAGTATCTTGAGGCTCGAGCTCGGCTCGTTTACGTTATCGAGCTCACTTTCAAGCTCAAGCTCGACACAAGCCGAGCTTTGACCGAGTTCGAGCCGAGTACTCGCGAGCTTTTGCCTAACAACTTGAGTACCGTGAGGCTCGGGCTCGGCTCGTTTACGTTATCGAGCTCGCTTTCGAGCTCGAGCTCGACACGAGCTTTGACCAAGCTTTGACCGAACTCGAGCCGAGTAGCTCGCGAGTAGCTCGGTTCGTTTGCAGCCTTAATTACTACGACATGAGGTCATTCTAGAATTTCCTTTAGTTAGGATTCTTTAGAGAAGTTGTAAAATGTCCACAGGCTCCATTTTCACAAACTTCGGAAGAGATGATCTAATAAAGTGAATTTATAGGGTGGAGCTGATTAGGACATTGATTCTGCTTTGTTTTATTTTGAGAATTAACCCTATGTAGCAGTTTTACAATTTGCACCCTTTATTTTATGCATTAAAATATTTTAGATATTTGTATTGAAATTTGTTTTGAGCCTAATGAGAAAGTATGTTATTCTTGATTAAAAAAATTACTGTGTTGAGTTATTGCTCTTCAGCCCTATTTTTGTGTGAGACAATTGAGAGAATTATTAGGGTTTGTGAGAAATCCTAATAAAGTTTAGGGCTTGTGAGAAGCTCTAAACTATACCCCAAATCCCCAAATCAATTCAACCCAAAACCCTAATCCCCAAATCCAACTCAAAATCAAACCCTAACCCTTTTCTTCATCTTCTTCTTCCATCCCGAAAGCCATCGCTCACGCGGCAGCCTCCCTCCTGCCTCCAACATCGACGACGCAACCCCGTCCTTCCTCCTTGCTGCATCTCACTGACTAGCTCCTTGCCTCGCTCGTGATCACCTTCAACCCAAACCATAATCTCCTCTCACCGCTCATCCCCTCCTCGTCGTCAACCAACTGCCAGTGCCCCCGACGGCTGCACCCCGCTATCACCCACGAGCCGCAGCGACCACCTTGCTCCACATATCCACCGCAACCATCAGCGACCATCTCCGGCGACCTCTACATCACCCCGACGCTCCAGCCACCGCACTCCTGTTCCACCGACTGCCACCGCTCGATCACCACAACTCCATAACCCTCGCTACCTCACTACCACAATAACCCCAGACTGCTCCTGCACCTCCTTCCACCACCTTGCTCCCACCCCGTCGCCTGCACCCCGACGTCGAGCCCTGCCCCCCTTTGGCTACCAGCGACTCCAACATTAAACAATTATATGTTTCGCCAAAATTTCTTCAAACCCTGGGTAATATCTTTCCACTTCTCAAATAGTTGTAATACTGCTTTATCTCTATATTATTATCCAAATTTACTGTCATCCACAAATATTGTGTTTCTACTTGCTAATTAGGGTACGAATCGTTATTGATTATCTTACTTGCTACTCACACTTAGGTGTAATTGTTGATCATTAGGCGTGAACTTTTAATTGGGCTTGTTAACCTTATTTCATATCTTGAAAATTCATCAAACCAATTCATAGTTATAATTTCGGACTTAATCTGTATTACATGTTGGTAAACTTAATCTTTTAATATTCTTGAAAATTCTCTCATTCGGGATAAGTTTACATCAGGAGGTCTTCCTCAACTTTTACGAAGTCCTAGTTGCCAAAGGGCCAATTTCTTGCTCTTTCTTTGATCTCGAAAACCACAAAATATCACAGAGCACAAAGGTTCACTAACTTATGGTAGGGTTTATAAGAATGGGCTCCTATATTACAGTTTTCACCTTCTAAGAACTTACTTTTTCTTGACACAATAAGTACAAGGTTATCTTTCTCAGGTTACAATAGGATTCCAAAAGTATACTAAGCTCTTAAACTTTGTTAATAAGCTAGAAAATGAGTACCTCATTAGTTGCTTAATTAGCGAATTAATAAAGATAAGGATGATGTTAGGGTCATCAAACCTACAAAATTGAACTATGTTATTGGCTGAGCAAGGGTTATGAATGTCAAGCAAAACAATGAACGTATAAGCAACCAAATTTTAAACCTTTGTAGTCCCTCACCCTACTAAGAAGGTCGTTTTGCCTCAATACATCAATCCTTCTTTCTAGAGAAAACACCACATGGGAAGTGAAAAACAAGTGCAAAGGAAAATTGCATACCCATTTGCACTTTATACCAAAATCGACTAAGAATCTCCACGGAAGGATTTAATAGAAACTTGGGAGTTTATAATTCAGAAATGTAAAAAGATAGATCTCTTATGTAACTATGGTTGGTTTTCCCCACACATCGGTGACATCACAAACAACACTAACAACAAAAATTTCAAGAGGATAAACATAGGAACACTCATCAATTCAGTTCAACCATAATGATCACTAGTGAGGCTATGCTAGAGTACGTACTTCACCTTACAAGAGATCATTTGTTCTACGCTTACTTCCCTAAGGAGCATCATAGGAGTATCAACATCAAGTCTGCCTCATTAGAATTGTTCATCAAGCCCTCTGCTCGTGGCCTTACATAAGATGGTCATGGAGGATTCAAGGGTCTACTTACGCATCCATTTAGCCTCTTAATTGTACATGTATGCAAAGGATTAGGTGGACACAACAAGATGTATACACTCCAGCTATTATCACCAAAGAAACTATAAGAGAACTCTCGCTAAGTTGTTAATGCATATTTGAATGCCTTTATAAACCTTGAGGGTTTTATCACACAAAAAACCACGATAACAAAATCCTTTCCAGGTGGACTTTTCTCCTCCGTACTGGACAAACAACACCCCTTTTTGGATGAATAAATCAAAAGATAAATTAGAGATACTACATTTTATTGATGTTATTGACAAAGATGAAGCTAGTATGCTCCTAGATGATCCAGTAAGAAAGCTGCATAATATGAAATACACATATTTCTGTCAACTACTGCAGCCTTCAACTCTTAAAACTATTAGGTAAGGTTCAAATTCATCTTATACAAACTACAGATCAAATTATGTTTTGACTAAAAATTTTGTCAAGATTATCATGAAGTTTGAGTTACACCCAAAATGAATTGTCGGGAAATTTACAAAACAATTGATTGCACCTATTTCGGCCACTACAGTTCATGGTAATCCCATTTATGAATGCTCTTAAAACTATTTAAAACCGTCAACGCCTTCCACATTAGAATTTAAAAAGACGTTCGCCTGGGCACCTCAGACAATGCAGATTCCAAATCCCTCGTTTTGGGTTTGCCTAGGAGGTGCCTCCATCGATCAGGCGGTACTAAGGTGCCCAGCGGTGGCCTAAGGCGAAAGGCACCAAAAGCTGTGGCTTAAGCAATGAAAGGTACCGCCTCTTAATTTTCATGTTTTATTATTGTTTGTGTTATCAGCACCAATTTTTTAATGTAATACTCTATCTAGTAAGAGTTAAAAAGGTAATCCCTTTTATGAATGCTCTGTCAACTATTTAAAACCGTCAACGCCTTCCACATTAGAATTTAAAAAGGCGTGTTCTCCTGGGCACCTCAGACAATGCAGATTCCAAATCCCTCGTTTTGGGTTTGCCTAGGAGGCGCTTCCATCGATCAGGCGGTACTAAGGTGCCCAGCGGTGGCCTAAGGCGAAAGGCACCAAAAGCTGTGGCTTAAGCAATAAAAGGTGTCACATCTTAATTTTAATGTTTTATTATTGTTTGTGTTATCAGCACCAATTTTTTAATGTAACTCTATCTAGTAAGATATATAGTATAGGCACAACTTGTTCTACAGCGGGTGATAAAATCAAAAGGGCATATCCACTATGAGATTAGGGTTTCTCCAACTACCATCTTTTGGCTGCCAAGCTCCAAGAATAAGCATCCTTCTCTCTGAAAGCTCCATTCATCTCTTGCAACCTCCAGCCACCTCCAGTCACTTCAGTGTTTATTCGACGTTATCATCTAGTATAATGTTTTATAGAAGTCTTCCCACCTTCTCACCTTCTCACCATCCTTCTCACGTTTCATTGTCTTTTATGTCGTTTTATTTTAAGTCTAAATATTTTGATGATTTGCATCCAAAATTGGTGTGATTTTCAATCCAATTTCGAACATAATTCGATTAAAAATTGAGTAATTGATTAAAGACCAATTTTCGGCAGAATTTAGTCTAATTCCGAACTGAATTCAGTCGAATTGAGTGACTAATTTCAGTCAGAAATAAGTTGGAGTTGTAAGGACTAATTTCAGTTTACTTTGACAGATATACATTAGTCTAATTTTGAAGGGCTTATTTTGTTACTTTTTATTTGTTACTTTGCTCTCCTTATATTCATCAGGTCGAGCCCAACTTCTTTATGTTTCCTTATACAGCGAAAATAACTTTTAGTCAAATTAAAAGACTAATTCTAGTCCAATTTCATACTGAATTAAGTCAAAATTTGGACTAAAATCAATCCAATTTCAATTTGAATTTAGTCTAATTTTCAGTTGAATTCAGTCCAATGTCAAACTTAATTCAATCAAGTTGAGTGACTGATTTTAGTCAGAAACTTGGAGGACCTCCATGTCATGGTTGAAGTTATAGGTTTCAGTCCCAGTTCCATATGAGCTTAGAGTCGTGGACATAATGAAAGCACATAGTCGTGGACAAAGTATGGGTGCACTTTAGTTGTCGGATGGATAGACGGATTGGATGAATAGAACACTCAGTTAATTATTTAGTAAATACACTGCATGGGACAATGTTTTATGACTCAACCGATGCATTAGCTAACATGAAGACCAGAGAAGAGTTTTTAGTTACTTAGTAGGTCATTAATTTGATTGGTTCACAAAATATGCTTAAAGTGGTTCACACTACAAATATGCAGGTAAAATTTTTGTTTTACATTCATATTTACTGAACAATTCAACAACTGTACATAAGTAGGTAACTAGTCATAACATCTTTTGATTGACTTATTTTATTATAAATATATGTATGTAGGTGAACATTTGGAGATCAAATACCATTATTTGTGTTGGTCTCAGTCTGCGGCACATTGTGTGAAACTTATCTTGGAAGATTTTGGAGCTACCACGGGTGAAAAAGAAATTGCAAAGAGCTATTCGGGTGACCTCTTAACATAGATCACCATCCCAGCCTCCTTCACTTGATACAAGATAAATTCACAAAGGGGAGAAAGTTGCTTAGGCTGGCAGTAACAATGTTTGCTACTTCTTTCTTGACTTTGAAGTCCATCCATTTCTAAAAATCAAACTTACAAATGATGTTCAATTCGGATGAATGGAGCAAGAGTAAGTGGGCTAAATACCCTAAAGGAAAGGCACTAGTGGTGACTTTAAACACTACATCCTTTTTGAACACCACGCTTTGGATTTTGAAGTGTATGGATCCAATGGTAGGTGTTACTCGACTTGTGAAGAGTGAAAACAGGTCAGCTATGAGCAAATTTATGAAGTCATGGATAAGGCGAAAGAAGTAATTCAAGCTTTTCCAATGATGCAAAGAAGTATGAACAAATACTTGATATCATTGATAAAAGATGGGAGGTTCAACTTCATAGACCTTAACATGTTTGTTGTCCACTACTTGAATCTTGAATTCAACTACAAAAATCAAGATATAGAGTTTGAAGGAGAGATCATGGATGGACTTTATCAAGTCATGAAGAAATTTGTGCCTGATGTACCTACCCAAGATAAAATCAAGTTCCTGCACAAGATAAAATCATTAACATATTTTTAGAGATGTTGGGGGTCTTTTGGTATTGATATGGCGGTAAGGCAAAGAGCTACTAGATCACCTGGTAACTATCTTCTCTTGGTTCTTGAATACAATCATTTAATTATTATTCATCTTGTTCTTAAAGTATTATATTTTTTATACATTAATTACCCTTCCTTTCAATAGTGGATTGGTGGCTTCCTTATGGAGGATCATGTCCAGTATTACAAAAGTTAAGTAGAGTTCTCGGATTAACTTATAGCACATTGGGTTGTGAAGGTAATTAGAGCATGTTCGAGAATGTGAGAATATTCAAAAATTTACGTACACAATTCATTTAAGTTGATTAGTGTT
Source organism: Hemerocallis citrina (assembly GCA_017893485.1). NCBI lineage: Eukaryota > Viridiplantae > Streptophyta > Magnoliopsida > Asparagales > Asphodelaceae > Hemerocallis > Hemerocallis citrina. The sequence goes on along the minus strand of CM030360.1, from coordinate 278,574,730 downwards.
ACTATCAAATATCAATAGCAATATTTTCTCATAAGTTGGTGATCAATGTTATTTTATTTGTAGATCCACACTAAAAGGAGGAATAGGCAAGGTTTTGAATGTCAGATATCGGTGTTGTGTTGGCTTTAAAAAAAATAGGATATCGGAATATATCAGGATATCTAATATATATATAGGGTTGTTATGTAGGATAGAAGAATATTTTCTAGAAATGATCTATATGACATGTACATGTATTGCATTCTCACATTTGTCCCATAAATATCTCACATTTGTTCTTTTTTCCCTTTTTTTTCCTCTTTCAGAATATGGGTTGTATTAGAGATAATAGAATCAACTGGGTTGACAATGGATAATCGGGTTTGATTTTATGCAGACACATAAAACCAAAAATATTTGACAATAGATATCACCGATATATTATGAAGACATATTGGCCTATATATCTCCTGATATCCGATATATCACCAATATTTTCCGAAAAAATATAAACTAACTTTCGAATATATCGTGTTGGTTTACTCTCTAAACCGATATATCGGAAGATATATCGGATATATCGAAGATATATCGGATATATCGAAGATATTTAAAACCTTAGGAATAGGTTGGCCTAACAAGCACTAAATGACTTGGTGGAAGTGAAGTATAGTCAACAACTGAAAGAACGATTTAACTAAATGGATCTAATCGATCTAATATCTTTAGAGAATATTGATGCAAGCAATGAATGGTTGGTTGAGGTCAGTGTTTTAAATGTCCCAACATATCTAATATCTCCCCCAATATGTCATTTTTTAAGTGTCTCTGACATTCATATGTTGATTAAATGATCATGTCCATTTGAAAATATGCCTCCAACATGTCCGATTGAATTCGATACTTCCCCGGAAATATCACCCGACAGGTCCCCTGAGATATTGGTTACATATTCTAAAAGTTGCCCAACTTAATTGCAATTGAAGTTTTTCTAGAAATTCTCATGGTGGAGAACATGGGCTCAAATTGATCCCTAATTGAACCAATATATATGAGTCAAAATATTATATCCCTTTGTCTTTAACAATTGTATTCTAGGCAGTTAAAATCGGTTTTCGGAATTAATCAGTCTAAGAGCGATTAGTGATTAATCGGGTAATCGGAAAAAATCGGGGAAAAAATCAAAAAAATCGTGTATGTGTGTGGAAAAAAATTGATTTATCATCTTTGAAGTATATGATCAAGATGATCTTAAATTTAAATTGTCGTGTATTCAGTATCTACTTGTTAATAAAATGTACATTTTGTCCCAATGCAGATAACTTAGAATAATCTGAAATGGGAAGATTTGCAGTGGTCACAAACTGGGATTTGGTAGCTGGAAGACATAATCTTGCGCGAGTTCATTTTCTTGCCCCAAAGAAGAAGTGATGCAATGTGATTTTTGTAAAAATACAATGTAATTTTTGTAGGTGTAAGTTATCAATTTTGTAAAACTACAATGTGTTCCTCTATAATGTATAACTTAATAATTACGAAATATCATACATCCATAAGTTCATATACAATATTTGCAACCATGTCCCTCTTCAACTGTAAATAAACATCAATACAGTATATAAATAACTTAGCATTAGAAAGACCCGATTTGTGAATCCCATCACAATATTTCAAAATTTTGACAAGCACAACAATCAGATCAGCCTCATATGAGTTCATCAAAATTATGTAACTAAGCATGAACTAAAAATAAGATGGAATTGCAAGTATGTTCATGGGTAACAACTGAAAAGTAATGGTATAAATAGTTTTTTATAATAAAAAAATCACAAATAGGTGAATGAGATAACAATATGTATGAAGCAAGCAATCACAGACAAGGAAAGAAAAAATTGGAAAAGACGGAACTTTACTTTGGAGCCTTCATCTTCAAGCTAAGAAGTTAAAATCCGATTAATTGCCCGATTAATCGCTAATCAGAGGCAAAGCGATTATTTTTTAGCAATTTTCACTATTTCAATAGTTGATGATTTAATCGGGTATAATCGCCCGATTAGTGGTTAATTGGCCAATTTTAAGTGGTCGATTAACCGATTAAATTCCCTACTTAGTTTTCATACTCGTTTGCATTATTTGGGCTCAATATGGCCCAAACTCAAATCCAAATCCAAAATCCAATTCTTTTCTCGTCCTCGCAAAAACCCAAACTCAACCTGTCGCCACTCTCTTCTTCTTCCTCGTGCAAACCCATCCCTAACATGCCGCCTATCTTTTATTCTTCATCGCGCAAACCCAAACCCAAACTAATTCTCTTCTTCTTCCTCAAGCAAACACAAACCCAACCCACCATCGCTCCCCTTGCGCCTCCTCTTGTTGCTCGTGTTGCTGCTGCTCCTCGATTGTTTTTTGCTGTAACCAACCAGCAAACCCGACCCACATCCAGAATCCAAACGTAGTTCAAACCAAGCACTCTCTTCTTTTCTATAACTATATATTCCTATTTGCAAGGACGGATCTGGGCCCAAGCAACTGCGTTGGGCCCCCAATTTTATAGGGCCCCATATTTTTAAAGTATTTACAATGTTAAAAAATAAAAAGTAATATTTTTAGATATAATTACTTTATATTAACAGAGGTCTTAATAGCTCAATTGGTTATAGTGTTGTGTTAATAATGTGAAGGTTGCAAGTTCAAAACTTCCATAGGCCAATTAATTTTTCAATCATTTTTTAATACTAATTATTTTTCACGTAGCTATACATGTCATTTTACCATTTTATGAATTTAATATTATTTTTCACTTAGCCCACGTATGTCACTCTATGATACTTTTTAAATGTTCAATGGTATATCATATTTACCTGTTTATGATAAATTTCTAACCAAATTTTTAAGTGCATATGGTTATTCTTCATTTTAAGCTTCTAACTAGTATTCTCATATATATATATATATATAGGAAAATCTTCCATTGTGCACCACCCCTCCGTGTGCACTCGGCCTTCCCGCCTTCGTATCGGCGATCCGAACCGTTCACATTGATCTACACACCTAAATTAGTCTAATTATGTAAAATCAAATCATTTGAAATTCATTTGCCCATCCATCATGTGACTATAAAAAACAATGATTTTCAGCCATACAATTTTGTAACACTTCAATGGATGGGCAAATGAATTTCAAATGATTTGATTTTACATATTTAAACTAATTTAGATGTGTAGATCAATGTGAACGGTTCGGATCATTGATACGTAGGCAGGAAGGCCGAGTGCACACACCGTGTGCACCATAGGTGGTGCAAAACGAAAGACTTCCATATATATATATATATATATATATATATATATATTCATCAGCATTTCATTTTGATCGTGTTCTCTAATATATCATATTTATCTCTTTGAGATAACATATTTCGTTTTTGTTAGAGTTTCTTTTGGCCACGAGACATTTCATATAAAAAGCGTACGTTATCAATTATTTTTTTTAGAAGCATATATATAAATTTGTTTTCATTTAAACAGTTTGTTCTCCAATGCTCCAAATTTGTTTGCATTTAAATAATTGTCAATATTATTTTGTAAATTTGCAAAAGGCCTCATTTGAGAATTTGCTTAGGGCCCTCTAAAACTCAGATACGCCCATGCCTATTTAATAATCTCATAATAGTTTTATGTTAGGGTTCAGGATTGCTAGGATAGATCATTTTTTTAATTATATATATATATATATATATATATATATATATATATATATATATATAGCAATGCTCCATTGCAAACGAGTATGCAAACCACTAAAGTCGTTGTTTGAAACAATGGCTTAGGTTATAAGCCTAAGACGTTGTTCCAAATATAACCTAAGTCGATGTTCCGAACAACGGCTTAGGTTCAAAATAAACGAAGCCAGGCGGACGAACGCCTTTTTAACTCTGTCTGAGTAGTATGAATCTAACTAATACTATGGCACTAACAAGGGAAAACGTTCCATCTTATGTGAAAGTCTTTTAACAGAAACCTCTTAATAGGTAACCCGATTAATGCGTCGATGAAGACAAATAGCTTCCAACAAAATCTATCACAAGTTTTAAAGCCCAAAATGGTCCCTTGAAGAATTATTCCAAGTGATTAGACCACCAATAAATAAAGCAAACAGGTCATCATTTTAGGTCACTACTTTATAAATATGTTAGTAATGTGTCGTAATCATTCGATATAACATTCAACTAATCACCAAAGAGTTGAGCAAACAAATTATACTAGTATTACACTATTACTAAAGAGTGTCTAGTTGGATCAAGTTGAACTTACAGGATGGGTCGCTCCAATGGAGTGCTTGATAGCCTCCCCCGTAACCTTGTTCACAAGAGCAAAGCCCGGGAAATGCTCTTCATCCTTCACCTTCGTGCTGTACCTCAAGTCTTTTATCCAGTGCTGCATAATCAAATTGACACCGAAAGATATAAAATCAATTTCATTAAAATCAACGAAAGCAAAACATCCAAAAAACAAACCTGATACTCATCCGCCGGATTCTTAGGGGCAAGCACAACCTGCCCATCCCTAATCGACAGCGAATACTTGTCATCCGCCTTCGTATAAATCCTCACCGTCTGCTGACGTGTCCCTTCTCCGTGGGGGCCACTCTGGTGCTCCTCCCGGTGAGGAAAGAAACTCGGCCAGTGATGATGCTGCTGATTGTGGTCCGCCCGATTCGCATACCCGCCGCCGCTCCCCTCGTGGCTCATGTGATGTACGGACGGCGGGGGAGGAGCACCGTACCCACCGGGCCCCACCTCGTGACCCACGTGATGAACGGGCGGCGGCCGTGGGAAATCGTAACCGCCGGGTCCCACCTCTTGATGTACGGACGGCGGAGGAGGAGGAGGATAATCGTAGCCGCCAGGGCCCACCTCGTGGGTCACGTGCTGGACGAAGGGGACCGGAGGAGGAGCAGGGTAGTACTGAGGGGGAGGTGGTTGCGGGTAGCCGTAGGGGTTGTTAGCGGGTGGAGGGTACGGGTTGTGAGCGGGTGGTGGGTATGGATTCGGGTACGGGTTTGGGTTGGGGTTGGGGTGTGGGTGTTCTTCGTTGGGATCAGGGCGGTGGTGGTGGTGGCCGAAGGGATATTCCATGGCGAATTTGGATGTGAGATTTGGGGGTTTTAGGAATATTCAATTTTATTTGGGATTTTTTAAAGAGTTCATGGGTTGGGGTCCGACTTGGGGATTGTTGGGAAAAATTAATTCCAGAGAAAATGCACCTGAAAGGTGTGGCTTCTGTTTTAAACATTAGGGAGTGGGACCCGATGCTTTGTGGGTAGGTGAATGGGTGGTTTTATAGGTGAGATGGTTTGGAGTGGAGAGTGTGAAACGCGTGAACATACATTACATACTATCTTCTAAGAGTATCTTTAGTGGTTTGCCGTATATTCAAAATATGGAAAAAAAATCAAAAAAATTTAGCTGTAGTCGACTGCCAAATATTCAAATTTTGGATGTCGCATGAACAGAAGTGTGCCAAATATGAAAGATAGTTTGGTAAAAGCCAAATTATAGCCGGACGAAAGATTAAACACCGTCTGGAACGTGGGACGAAAGATAAAACACCGTCGCTTCAATTTCGTATACGACAAAATCGACAGACGAAATATAATATACCGTCCGATTAATTAAATTTTTTATAAAAAAAAATTTGGACGGACGGTACATAATGCACCGTTCAAGCCAAATTTGCAAAAGGCCAAATTGCCTAGGACGGAAGATTCCAAGGCATTTGGCTGGCTTGAATTTTTTTTTTTTTGGGGTCCTTTTGTGGACACTTTTAACTGTTTATTTTTTTTAATTATTTTTTTTTACTTTGTCCCTCACTTCAATGCATTATATATATATACTAGGATTGCCCGTTAACACGTGCCTACGACACGTCTTCGGAATGGTGCATCTTGTTTGATCATATAAAATAGTTTTGGAGGTCCAGTAAATTAATTGAAGTAGCAAACATATTATATGAGAAACTTTTGGGGGTCCAGCAAAAAACATATTATATGATTTTTTTAATTTTTTTGAATTATTTTAAAAGTTTTTAAAGTTTTTAAATTTTTTAGTTTTTTAATTTTTTAATTTTTAATTTTTTAGTTTTTTAATTTTTAATTTTTTAGTTTCTTAATTTTTTTAATTTTTTTGAATTATTTTCTTAATTTTTTGATTAGAAGAGGGAGGGAGAGAGAGAGAAAAAAAATTTAAATAAATATAGGTGTTGTTTTGGGTGGGTAAATTGAATTTGAGTTTTGGAGAGAAAATATGTTTTATGAGGTTAAATCTGAACCTTTGATTTTTTGGGGATTGAAGGTGAGCCACTTGATAGCTTTCTTTGTGTTTTATTATATATATATATATATATATATATATATATATATATATATATATATGAGCTTTCTTCCGTTGCAAACGGGTCGGAAGCGGGTGTGTTCGCACCAACCCGTGCGAACTTTGATCTGGACCGCAGTCCAGACTTTTTTTAATAAAAGTTTGCCTTAACCCGTTGTTGGGAAGGACAGGTTAAGGCAAAATTTTATTTTAAAAAATAGCCTTAACCCGTTATTGGGAAGGACGGATTAAGGCTATCTATATTCATTTGTATTTCCATTCTATTCGTCTTCTTCGGCGATTGCTCTCTCGCTCTTCTTCTTTCTTCGACGAACCCAACGGAAAAAAAAACCCTAATCCTTCGTCTAAACCCAACTCCTTCGTCGAAAACCGAAATCAATCCACTTACGCCCGCTCCCCCTCCTCCCAATTACAAAATCAAAACCCTACCTTCTCTTCCCCTCTTCGATACGAAATCGAAACCCTAGTTCTCTTCCAAATCGATTGTTTGGCTTGATTTGGACCTATTTTGTAAGGTATACACTATTTCTTTACCTCAATAATCTACATTTGTATTATTTTTTTGAATTTGTGTGTAGTAAATTATTTATAAATTGGGGGAAATTTTATATGCCTTAGTAGATTTTAGATGTAGAATCGGGTTGACTTCAAGTATATTCAATTGCCGAATTATGTTGGTTGCGTTAGTAATTTGTAGAATTAGAATTGTATATACGAAATTAGTTCGAAACTTTTCAGTGCGGTTATGGTTGAAAACCCTGCAAACAACCGTAAAAAAATAAGAAACTTTCCGAGTAGGTTCGTCTCACGTAGTACAAGCTCCCAAGTTGTAGAAGCGAGTTTCGACTCACGGTTCGAGAGATACGGCCGCGTATCGCTTTCGGTTGAAAAAAACCAAGTAAAGCGGTACACGGCCGTATCTCCCGAACATGACTCGAAACTCGCTTCTACAAGTTCGGGTGGCTTGCCCTACGTGAATTGGACCTAGTCGGAAAGTTTTATAATTTTCGGATGCCGTTTGCGCGGTTTTGTTCAATTCCTCAAATGAAAAGTTTTTGACTTAGAATTTTGTAAGTGCGGCTAGAGTTGAAAACCCTTCAAACGACCTCCAAAAAATACGAAACTTTGCGAGTTGGTTGGTGTCCACTATGAGAAGCCAACCCAACTTGTAGAAGTGAGTTTCGACTCACGGTTCGAGAGATATGGCCGCGTATCGCTTTCGGTTGAAAAAAACCAAGTATAACGGTGCACGGCCGTATATCGCAAACCGTGACTCGAAACTCACTTCTACAAGTTCGGGTGGCTTGCCCTACGTGAATTCGACCAAGTCGGAAAGTTTTATAATTTTGGGATGCCGTTAGTGCGGTTTTCTCAACTTCTTCGCGTGAGAGTATTTTGACTTAGAATTTTGTAAGTGCGGTTAGATTAGATTAGAAAACCCTTCAAACGATATCCAAAAATTTTGAAACTTTGCTAGTTGGTTGGTGTCCCCTATGAGAAGCCAACCCAAGTTGTAGAAGCGAGTTTCGACTCACGGTTCGAGAGATACGGCCGCGTATAGATTTCGGTTGAAAAAAACCAAGTAAAGCGGTACACGGCCGTATCTCCCGAACCGTGACTCGAATCTCGCTTCTACAAGTTCGGGTGGCTTGCCCTACGTGAATTCGACCAAGTCGGAAAGTTTTATAATTTTTGGATGCCGTTTGTGTGGTTTTCTTCAATTCCTCGCATGAGAAGTTTATGACTTAGAATTTTGTAAGAGCGGTTAGATTAGAAAACCCTTCAAATGACCTCCAAAAAATACGAAACTTTGCGAGTTGGTTGGTGTCCGATATGAGAAGCCAACCCAATTTGTAGAAGTGAGTTTCGACTTACGGTTCGAGAGGTACGGCCGTGTATCGCTTTTGGTTGAAAAAAAAACCAAGTAAAGCGGTAGATGGCCGTATCTCGCAAACCGTGACTCTAAACTCGCTTCTACAAGTTCGGGTGGCTTACCCTACGTGAATCCGACCAAGTCGGAAAGTTTTAAAATTTTCGGATACCGTTTGTGCGGTTTTCTCAACTTCCTCGCATTACAAGTTTTAGACTTAGAATTTTCTAAGTGCGGGTAGATTAGAAAACCCTTCAAACGACCTCCAAAAAATACGAAACTTTACGAGTTGGTTGGTGTCCCCTATGAGAAGCCAAACCAACTTGTAGAAGTGAGTTTCGACTCACGGTGTAGAACCCCGTATTTTCAAATATTATTTTAAATATTTGAAAATGAATTAAAATGATTTTCTGGAGATTTAATAAATATTTTCTAAAAGATTTATCTTTTTACGTGCAGAACACGTGCAAATAGTTTCTCGAGAAGTTTGAAAGTTAAGTTTTCTTTATGAAAAATCATTATTTAATATTTGGGATTGATTAATTATTTTTCCAGATTTTTCTGAAATTAATTGGATCTATTTGCAATTTTTGAGAAAAGAATGACCTTTTTGCAAAATTGACATTTTTAGGGGTTAAAAATGCAAAATATATTTTCTGGACGTTTTGAACAGTACCGGTTGGGATTTAGGATCATATTTTACTTTTAAATCCTAATTTTAATGAATTTTAGATGAATTTCCAAATATATATATATATATATATATATATATATATATATATATATATATATATATAATTGTATTTTGAAGGGATTGTTTTGCAAAAGTATTTGGAAACCCTAAAACTTGATTCCCGACCTATATAAAGAGAGTTGCAGCCGTCATTCGCTGCATAACTCAAGTTTCATTATTTTATATTTTGGTGAATTTAAGAGGAAGATTTGGATCTCGCAAAAGGAAGACTTGTTCGGTGGATCTTTTCAATTCTAAAGGTGAGTTATATTGTTTTGTTTGTTTTGTTTTGTTTTGTGATATGAACTTGGTTTTTGTTGATTGATTTATGTGAATGATTGTGTGTTGTTTTGTCTCGACATCCTTGTTTATTTAGTGTATCTTGTATATGAAAGATGCAATAGTTGTTATTTATATTATGCATGTGAAATCTAGGAATGTTTAGTAGATCTTGGTTGACAAATTCTTTATTGCTTGAAAACATGTTAGGATTTGAGTATGGTTATAAGGAATTGAATGGTTGAATATCTGGATCTTGTGGTTACAAATCAGATCTGGGTTATGAGTTGTGAGAGAAATTTAGTATTAAGAAACCTTAATGAAAGAATTTGGAATCGAGAACATGAGAACTGAGTTTTGAGGTATTGAGTGATTGAGCACCGTATCCAATCTGAGATACCTTGAGATTTGTCATTTGTACCTGAATACGAATTAATTTCATAAGCAATGAATCCTAGGAAAACTTTAGTTTTGATTATTATATTCAGACTTAAAATCATGAAAACTGTAGGCCGGCAGTCGACTGGTCTACTATTCAGTCGACTAGTACGACCCTACTGCTGTGTCTTTAAATTCTTAAAAATACGATCTGGACAGTCGACTGAATCCCTTTTACAGTCGACTGGTATGCTTAAGATTTATTATGCAAGTTTAGTTCCTTTCCTGGACGGTCGACCTATGACTCATTAAGTCGACTCTTAGTGCTTAGAATATTTTCGTGAGAGTTATTGGAAATTGTCTCGGGTAAGTCGACTGATGGTTTCTTAAGTCGACTTATAGTACTTGTTATAATCTTGGATATTGGTTCTCGGGGCAGTCGACTTACTACAGTATAAGTTGACTGGTGCCGATGAGTTTTTCATAATCTTGAAAGTCCTTTCAAGTCTTTAGTCTTTGTAGATGGATATATTCTGCGGTATTGGGAGCCATTGAGCTCTGGGGTTGGGTATACTCTGCGTTGTTGGGAATCACTGTTAGTGGTTGATAACCGGGTATCCAATCTGCAGTGTTGTGAGTGACTGATAACCAGGTATCCGATCTATGGTATTGTTAGTGTTTGTAGATGGATATATTCTACGGTATTGGGAGTCATTGAGCTCTGGGGTTGGGTATACTCTGCGGTGTTAGGAATCACTGTTAGTGGTTGATAACTGGGTATCCAATCTGCAGTATTGTGAGTGACTGATAACCGGGTATCCGATCTGTGGCATTGAGAATGACCGATAACCGAATATTGGCAGCGAACAGTCGACTGGTCCATTAAGCAGTCGATTGTACTGCACAGTTGAGCTGTAATTGTTTGAGAAGGATTTTTCTGACACTTAGTTAAGCTATACCTGATGTTTTCATGGTTTCCTGTCATTTCTTACTTCATAATACATGTTTAGTATATGTTTCCCTCGTTCAGTACATGTTGCTTAAGAAATCATGTTTATTGTTTATTTATGTTTGTTGTTTATATCACTCACACCATTTATGGCTAACCCCTTTAGTTTGGGGGTTAGGGTTCAACTCTAGCCTCATGTGTTACAGGTTATTGCTTAGAGTTTGGAGGCTTGGATGCTTGAGTTAGTTTTGAGATTTGCAGATGTAATAGATCTTTGTGTAAAATTTTAGTAAAAGAAATATTGTAAAAAGAATGTTGTAATTCAAGGTGTTTGTAATTCCGCTGTGTTTGAGAAAGATTGATGTAATAAGAAATTGGGATAAAATAATTTGTGTTTTTGGGCTATGTGTACTGTTACATTGAAGTTGATGCTGGGATTGTGCCACGTATTTTCTAAGTTATTATATTAGAAATTCGGGGCGCTACACACGGTTCGAGAAATACGGCTGCGTATCGCTTTTGGTTGAAAAAAATCATTATAAAGCGGTATACGGTTTGTATCTTGCAAACCGTGAGTCGAAACTTACTTCTACAAGTTTGGGTGGTTTGCGCTACGTGAATTCGACCAATTGGGAAAGTTTTATAAATTTTTGATGCCGTTTGTGCGGTTTTATCACGTTTCTCGCATTATAAGTTAATGACTTTCAATATTTTTGTGCGGTTAGAGTTGAAAACACTTCAAACGTCGTCCAAAAAATACGAAACTTTGCGAGTTGGTTGATCTCACTCAAACACAACCCACCTCAACATGTAGAAGTGGGTTTGATATTACGGTTCGAGATATACGGCCGTGTATCGGTTTATTTGGGTTTTTTACCACCTAAACCACCTTACACGCCCGTATCTCTTCAACCGAGATTTGAAACTCACTTTCACAATTTGGGGTGACTTATGCTACGTGAATTCAACCAATTTCACATTCAGTCCTTTTTTGGAGACTTGTATCATACTTTGGTAGATATCAAGGATTTAACCTTCTTGTCTTCTTCTTCTTGTTGTTTTGATCCCTCCTTGTCTTCTTCTTCCACTTGTTTTGATTCAGCCCTATTGATGAGCATTGTTGTGTACAAGATTGCTGTCATATCATGATCCCCTCCTTCTAATCTTCCCTATAACTGAGAGACTTCAGTTCACAACTTAAATGAGTCTTCTCTTCTTCTCTTCAAGATAACTCAAATGAGAGACTTCATTTCATAACTCAGTAGATGAAAAATTATGAGGAATCAATCTTCTCTTCTTCTCTTAAAGATAATCTTTTCTTCTAAATAGGGAGGAAGAAGTTTGAGCCTATAGAAGAAATTTGAGTTCAAAGATGGTCGCCTACAATTGTGCTTGTGTATGAAGATGCAGAAGTAGAGAGACTTGTGCATGAACATTTCAGTGTACAAGTGCATGCTCGGTTTCTCTCAAGTGGTAGGGAGGGCCACCGACTCTGCCTTTTTTTTACCTTCATTTCCCTCAATCTTCTTTCTTATAGCTTTTAGATGCGTTTGCATAAGTAGAAATTGTCCTCCTTTCATACACATTCATTCTCTATTGTTACACAGAGTGTAAAAATTCTCTGCTTCGTAGGATGGAGTAGTGGTGGGTGCCACAGTGTATTTATGCTACTTTTCAACTTCTTGGCATGCACACCTCACAATCGTGCAACAAATAGTACGAATATGAGGAGTGCGTTTCAAGAAGTTGTCAAGTACTTTGAATATACAGTTACACCCACTACTACGCTATCCCACGAAGCGGAGAATTTTTACCTCTGTGTAATAGTAGTGAACTAAATTGTATGTAGGGGGGATAACTGCTACTTATGCAATCAAAAAAAGGCAGAGTCAGCAGTCCTTCCTATCACTTTGAGAAGAAACCGAGCATGTACTTGTATACTAAATTAATTTCAATTTTGGAGTAGAGTGTCAAAGGATGACTTTGTAATGTCAATTTGCTTGAGTTATGTACGCATTCTATGTATCTTTCCACAACTTGTTCTTGCCAGTTTGTAATGTTTGATATATGAATAAATTTGTTGTTGCAAATGGCTTGTTGTGAATGAACAATTTAGTATATGTATCAACAAAAGAAGATATATCCAACACAGACGAAAGTTCACTAAGTTATTTGTTGTGAATGAACAAATATGTATATGTATCAACAAAATAAGATATAGTCCACAAAGTGGAAAATTCTGTAAATAAATCTCAACCTAACCCGTCATTGGTAATAACGGGTTAGGTGATATAAAACCGTCAACGCCAATAACGGGTTAAGTGGAGAGATATTAGCCGAACTTCATCCCCTACATGTGAAGTATTGGTTAAGGACTGCCAATATCTATCTCCTTAACCCGTCATTGGTAATAACGGGTTAGGTTATATAAAATCGTCAACGCCAATAACAGGTTAAGTGGAGAGATATTGGCCGAACTTCTTTCCCTACATGTGAAGTATTCGTTAAGGACTGCCAATATCTATCTACTTAACCCGTTATTGAAGATGACGGGTTAAGTTATCGTAACCCGTTATCTTCAATAACGGGTTTAGTAGAGAGTATCTGGCAGCAACTTTTCTTCAATACTGCGTACATTTTCACAATTTTCGACAATACAGATATATCATCCACAAAATACACAATCTCCCTCACAAATAATAAATCTGTTCACATCGGCATCCAGACAATTTTCATTACCAAATAATTCACAAATAGATCGAGTTGCCCAAATGGCACGCATCTTCAAAATTCACAAATTTCGACATAAATAAACATTCGCTACCCAAATACAAGATCAAAATCCATAGCAACATATGTAGTTCACAAATACACAAAATAAACTGACATACAGAGATTACACTCTGATTAAATACATCATTAATTTACTTGTACAAAACAGATATATTCAATTAACCACATATATACAATCCAAAAGCAAGGAATTTTTCAGCGCATTGCTTCTTTCCATTGGGCGCATTTTTTTGTTTCATTCCGGACCTACACCAAAAAATAAAAAAAATATAAGTTAATAATCGAGTCGAAATTAAAAATTATCTACACAAAAAAATATAAAATTCAGCAATTATTAGGTAATTATCTTGAAAGTTTGATATGGCATACATATTAGATCAAAACCCCTAGCACGAACCTTCTCCCTCGTCATCATCACTCTTTACAGCATTTGGAGCTTCGTCATTCCCTACCGATCCACTAAATAAGGAAGAAAAATGAGTTAGTACCGACTACAACAAGTTTACATTCATTGAGTCCAATTAACAAATACAAAATCTCTGATATAATAGCTTGCTACATTTTTTGGGCAATTCCGTGAATCGTGACCTACGACACGAAGGCATGTCCTGTAAAGTCTTGGCCTCTTCGTTTTTTGACCTTCTCTTATAGACTTCAACCGTTTCCCTTTAGGCCTCCCTTTTGTGGTGCACTGCGCAGGGTCACCTATATGTGCATGTGCGTGTGCATGTCCACCACTCTCAGGTTGTGCGCTACCTTCACATGGTGTGCTGTTCACTGACTCAATGTTAGCAAAGCCTTCAATTCCCTTCAGCATGTGGCCGAGCATGTACTTGTATCCTCGCTCAGAAGAACAACCAAGATCGACCAAATGTCTTGAGTGCATTGTCAGTTCACAATAACGAGCAGCAAAATTGTCGCCCATACTATTGGGAACCGGTATACTGCTTCTTCTCAGTTGATCCCTGGTCCATCGCCTACAAATATATTGTTCGGGTAGTGCGGTGTGATCTGTGAACCGAATAACTGGCAGTAGATGTTTGCAGGGAATGCCTACGAAGTCGTACATGGAACAAGGGCATTTAGCAATTTCAGTGATTTTACAATAAGAAATCACCCTCCCCGGTTCTGAATTTCCACAAACTGTTACAGAATAAGCTGCACTATCCGGTGTATCCATACTCGTAATTAAACTCACATTAAGTAATAAGCTTTTGACAACTTCTTGTTGAAATTTGTAGAAAATCTTCAAAGTATATATTCCTGCCATTTGTGACTCCCATGCCCATTCGGTCTTCAATTTTGGCAGCTCCTCACGATTACGATGTGTTTCTTTAAGTTCATCGTGTCTTTGTTTTACTAAGAGTCGGTCAAAGATGACGGCAAATTCATGTAATGAGTACTTTTTATGAGTATGCTGCTTCAAGGATGAATGTAGCGATTCGCTACGTTGGGTACTCAACATGCCCCCCCAAAATAAGTCTCTTGCGTACACAGGAGCCCATTTTTCGTGAATCTCAAATTTTTACTTCAACCATTTGTTATTCTCCAGTTTGTACCGGGAGATCAAATTTTTCCACTTCTGTTCGAATTCTATTTTAAATTCTGCCGTATAAATGATAGTCTTCAAGGCATCCCTAAACTCATTAACGTTATTCGGCATGCGCACTTCATGCGGTAGCTTATCCAAAATATGCCAAATGCAATATCTATGTGACGTGATTGGGAAAACTTTGGAAATTGCAGAAGTTATCCCACGATCCTCATCTGTCACGATGTTGATCGGATCAAAGCCCATTGCTTCTCGCCACTTTTCAAAGAACCATTCAAATGAGGATGTCTTCTCATTGGGGATGAACCCACAACCTAGGAATATTGATTGCCAATGATGGTTGAATCCAACAAATGGTACGAACAACATTCCGTATCGGTTTGTGTTGTAGGTAGCGTCAAAACAGAGAACATCCCCGAATACTTCATAATTCTTTCTAGCGATACCATCCACCAAGATACAATGTGACAATCGCCCTTCGGGATCACATTGGTAATCAAAATAGAATAAAGGATCGGTCTCCTTTTTGGATTCAAAAAACTCAAGTAGCATTTGTCCGTCGTGTCCTTTTAAACCCTCCATCTCGTCTCTCCTGAGATTTCTGACATCGGTTTCAGTGAACCCAATTTTCTCATTACCTCCACTTGCACCTTCAAAGAATAGCATTTGTTTGCATACAGGGACATTAGCTTCGGTAAGTTGACCAATTACTTTTTTATCTGTCTTAGTCAATTCACGGTTTCGAGGTAGCAAGTGACGTCTACCAGGTGAAGTAAATTTGTGATTGTGTGCTTCATTTAACGAATAAAGAATCCACGAATTACTTTGTGAAATACTATGTGGGTTTAGTTTGACACGAACGAAAGCTTTGCAACCCGTTCTAGAAGTTGTACCTCGTCTAGTTTCATTATGATTATTCGGTGACTCCCCGGCTTTATTACAAACATAGGATTTATCCACTACATCGTTTCCCTTATATTTATTTCCCCCCTTACGCATAGAGAATCCCGCACATTTGCAATATGATGAATAAAATTTTTTTCGCTTCCTCAAGAGTGGGAAATGTCATACCAATCTTCGGTTTTAGGTACTCGTCAACATGAGGAAGATACTCGCCAATTTGTTGTGCACGAAAAAATTTCTCTCCGGCAACAGAACTTCCTTCGAAACTGTCCAAACCTAAGAAACCGTGAAAAGGAGAACAGTTAAGGGTACTAAACCGTTGTGCATGGTGTTTTTATAAGTGCGCACGCCATAACAACTTGTAAAAGTCAGTTTCCACTAACGGTTCGAGAAATACGGCCGAGTATTTTTTGGAGGTGGTTTGAAGTGTTTTCAACTCTAACCGCACTTAGAAAATGTTCTGACTCAAAAACTTCTAAAAAATTAAACTTGAGAAAACCGCACAAACGGCATCCGAAAATTATAAACATTTCCGACTTGGTCGGATTCACATAGGGCAAGCCACCCAAGCTTGTAGAAGTGAGTTTCGAGTCGCGGTTTGCGAGATACGGTCGTGTACCGCTAAACTTGGTTTTTTCCAACCGAAAGCGATACGTGTCCGTATCTCTCGTACCATGAGTCGAAACTCACTTCTACAACTTGGGCTGGCTTCTCGTAGGTGACACCAACCAACTCGCAAGGTTTTGTATTTTTTGGAAATCGTTTGAAGGATTTTCTAATCTAACCGCACTTAGAAAATTCTAAGTCAAAAACTTCTCAATTGAGGAATTGAAGAAAACTGCCCAAACCGCAACCGAAAATTATAAAACTTTCTGACTAGGTCCAATTTACGTAGGGCAAGCCACCCAAACTTGTAGAAGTAAGTTTCGAGTCACGGTTTGCGAGATACGTCCGTGTACCGGCATTAGTTGTTTTTTTCCAACCAAAAGCGATACGCGGTCGTATCTCTCGAACCGTGAGTCAAAACTGACTTCTACAACTTGGGGTGTCTTCTCGTAGGGGACACCAACCAACTCGCAAAGTTTCGTTTTTTTTGGAGGTCGTTTGAAGGGTTTTTTAATCTAACCGCACTTAAAAATCTAAGTCAAAAACTTCTCATGCGAGGAAGTTGAGAAAACCGCACAAACGGCATCCGAAAATTATAAAACTTTCCGACTTGGTCGGATTCACGAAGGGCAAGCCAATCAAACTTGTAGAAACGAGTTTCGAGTCACGGTTTGCGAGATACGGCCGTGTACCGCTTTAGTTGTTTTTTTCCAACCGAAAGTGATACGCGGCCGTATCTCTCGAACCGTGAGTCGAAACTCGTTTCTATAGCTTTGGTTGGCTTCTCGTAGGGGATACCAACCAACTCGCAAAGTTTCGTATTTTTTGGAGGTCGTTTGAAGGGTTTTCAACTCTAACTGCACTTACAAAATTCTAAGTCAAAAACTTCTCAGTTGAGGAATTGAACAAAACCACGCAAATGGCATCCAAAAATTATAAAACTTTTCGACTAGGTCCAATTCACGTAGGGCAAGCCACCCGAACTTGTAGAAGCGAGATTCGAGTCACGGTTCGGGAGATACGGCCGTGTACCGCTTTACTTGGTTTTTTTCAACCGAAATTGATACGCGGCCGTATCTCTCGAACCGTGAGTCAAAACTCGTTTCTACAACTTGGGTTGGATTTTCATAGGGGACACCAACCAACTAGCAAAGTTTCAAAATTTTTGGATATCGTTTGAAGGGTTTTCTAATCTAATCTAACCGCACTTACAAAATTCTAAGTCAAAAAACTCTCATGCGAAGAAGTTGAGAAAACCGCACTAACGACATCCCAAAATTATAAAACTTTTCGACTTGGTCGAATTCACGTAGGGCAAGCCACCCGAACTTGTAGAAGTGAGTTTCGAGTCACGGTTTGTGATATACGGCCGTTCACCGCTATACTTGGTTTTTTTCAACCGAAAGCGATACGCCGCCGTATCTCTCGAACCGTGAGTCGAAACTCACTTCTACAAGTTGGGTTGGCTTCTCATAGTGGACACCAACCAACTCGCAAAGTTTCAAATTTTTTGGATATCGTTTGAAGGGTTTTCAACTCTAACCGCACTTACAAAATTCTAAGTGGAAAAATTCTCATGCGAGGATGTTGAGAAAACCGCACAAACGGCATCCGAAAATTATAAATCTTTCCGACTAGGTCCAATTCACGTAGGGCAAGCCACCCGAACTTGTAGAAGCGAGTTTCGAGTCATGGTTCGGGAGATACGGCCGTGTACCGCTTTACTTGGTTTTTTTCAACCGAAAGCGATACGCGGCCGTATCTCTCGAACCGTGAGTCGAAACTCGCTTCTACAACTTGGGGTGGCTTGTACTACGTGAGACGAACCTACTCGGAAAGTTTCGTATTTTTTTACGGTCGTTTGTAGGGTTTTCAACCATAACCGCACTGAATAGTTTCTAACTAATTTCGTATATACAATTCTAATTCTACAAATTACTAACGCAAGCAACATAATTCGGCAATTGAATATACTTGAAGTCAACCCGATTCTACATCTAAAATCTACTAAGGCATATAAATTTTCCCCCAATTTCTAAATAATTTACTACACACAAATTCAAAAAAATAATACAAATATAGATTATTGAGGTAAAGAAATAGTGTATACCTTACAAAATAGGTCCAAATCAAGCCAAACAATCGATTTGGAAGAGAACTAGGGTTTCGATTTCGTATCGAAGAGGGGAAGAGAAGGTAGGGTTTCGATTTTGTAATTGGGAGGAGGGGGAGCGGGCGTAAGTGGATTGATTTGGGTTTTCGACGAAGGATTGGGGTTTTTTTCCGTTGGGTTTGTCGAAGAAAGAAGAAGGAGCGAAGAGCAATCGCCGAAGAAGACGAACAGAATGGAAATACAAATGAATATAGATAGCCTTAACCAGTCCTTCCCAAGAATGGGTTAAGGCTAATTTTTTTTATAAAATTTTGCCTTAACCCGTCCTTCCCAACAACGGGTTAAGGCAAAATTTTATTAAAAAAAATTGGAAGATCCAACGGTCCAGATCAAAGTTCGCACGGGTCGGTGCGAACAGACCCGCTTCCGACCCGTTTGCAACGGAAGAAAGCTCTATATATATTATGCTAATTTTCTGAGACAAAAGATAATATCTCGTCTGACCCATATTTTGGGTTTTGACGACTACAACGCAAATCTATTTTTCCTATTTCTATTTGTCAGATACCCAAAATATGAAAGCAAACGACTATAGATGCTCTAAGCAAACGAAAAAAATATGAAACACAGACACTCAACCGAGAGCCTCTTCTCCCCAACACTCCTTAGACTCCTCACACTCTGAAAGAAGACTGAAACCCTCCACAATAGAAATGCCAAAGAGAGGAAGGGAGACTGAGAGGGAAGAGGGCTCGAGCAAGCGACACATCCACCTAGGCGGCACATGGAAGGGAAGGGGAGGCTCGCCTCCAAGAGATACAGAAACTTGAGTGGACCATAGAGGTCGCCCGAGGGTCTCAGCTAGAGCATACCCTGTAAGCAGAGACAATCGCTATGGTACTAAGGGGAGATCATATGCTGAAGTTACCAAAGGAGATCACCGAAGAGATGAGGGGCATAGAGTTCGTAGACCAGATCCTTCCCCTAAGTTGATAGGCATTACTAAGAAGGAAGATGACCAAGGGGAGTGGGTCCTCGTTAAGGCCAAGAAGCAAAAGTACAGGGACAGAGGCGAAGATAGCAAGCGAAGCAATGGGTCTTCCGGGGGAATTGCTGCTGTCGGCAAACAGTTATGTTACAAGTGTGCTCAAAGAGGGCACTCCATCAACCAGTGCAAGAACGATTGGTTCTGCTTCAGCTGCAAACAATCTGGCCACATTTCCACGGCATGCCCACACACCAGGAGCTACAGCCAACACTCAAACAAAGAAGTTATAACTCCGGCGAAGTCCTTAACTAGCAATGCTGAAGAGAGCACGACGGGGAGGAGGAAGATGGCACTGGCAAAGATCACCCCAACTCCGATTATGTCTGAGTTCGAAATGTGCTATAAGAACTGTGTTATGGTTAAAGCACATATGGGGAATCCGACTTGTCGCGACATCGAGGAGCTACTGCAGGTCACAACGATAGCTCCATCAAGTTGGAAATGGGTAGCGTCAGCGACTGCAAACAACAACTTCCTTGTTCACTGCAGAAACGAGGAACGAGTAGCTGACCTGATTTTGATGAAGGGGATAGAAGGGAGGGACAACGAAGGCATGGGGTTTTACGTCACCTTCAAGCGGTGGTCGCGCAAGGCAGGAGCGTTGAGGGCCGAATCGCTCTTCTCCGTTTGGCTTTGTCTTTACAATCTGCCATATCATAACTGGGTTAGAACAGGGTTTCAAGACGTGGTTAGGAGTTTCGGTAGAGTTCTCGACATAGATAAAGGCACCATGGTCCATACCAACCTCGAGTTTTCTCGTATTCGAGTAGGGGTAGCCAACAAACAGGACATCCCTTCTACGATTAGCGTCGACTTCGAAGAGGAGAGATTTGAGGTGAAGGTGATTATTGAAGTGCCAAAATCGGTATCTTTTCGGGGTGATCCGAGGAGAGGGGAAGGAGATGACCGGAGGGAGAGGGGAGAGCTGGAGGTTGAAGATGAGTTCAGACCGTCGGATAAGGAGAAGACGAATCAGAGCCGTCCACAGAGAGAGAGGATCATAGGGCACATCAATCTAGTGGATCTGAGCAAGCTCCCTACGACGTTGCAGGCAGACCCATCAAAGGGGGGACCAACGGATCAAAATTTCCCTTCGACAACTGGTCCAAAGAAGAGCGCAGCGATGGGGAAAGGTGATGGGACAGGGATCATGGAAGTACCCTTCAAATCGGGGATTTTGAAGAAGATGAATAGCACAAGGCTCGAGGGTAAGGGAGAGGTAGTGGGCATTGATGAAGCGCTGACATTCTCCAAAGAAGAAGTTGAAATGTCGGTTCGTATAGCTTTGAAATCCTTGTTACACGCCAAGGAATCACAGGGCCCAATTGGACCCAGGCCCAATAGTGATTTCCGATCGGGAGAGGCCCACATAGCTCAATCCGTTCAGATTTTGGGTGAGGGATCTGGTTCGAAGGTTGCGGAAGTTGATATTGGAATGGGGATTGTTCCAGTGCAAGACATTGGAGTAGATGCAAAAAATTCCTATAATGAGACTCAATCAATCAATGCGGCCAATACAAAGCTGATCTCACTTACTATTGAAAATCAGTCAGAGAACGAGATGATCGGAGCTTTAGATGGGATTAGAGAAGATAATTTTATTTCAGAAATGGAGATTGAGTGTGTAGAAAAAGATGGAGCAATTGCGGAGCTGGGGAGCACAGGGAAAAAGGTGATAGAATTCCAAAGAAAAAGCAAAAGGCAATTAGACATGTGGGGCTCGCAGGGACCGAGCGAGGAGGATCTCATTAGGGCCGCGGCAAAAGGAAAGGAACCCGCATCTGCTTGTGGAGGTAATCCTGCTCAAATTTACTCAGTTCTAAATTTACTCAATGACGATTCGCTTATATATTTTGCTAGTCTGTACGGTTTGGACATGGGAAACACTAGGATAGAGCAAGCTCAAAACGTGAATAGAATTAGAGAGGACATCAAAGGGGTCAGGTCTTAGGTGTTAGGGCTTACTCTAGAGAGGGTAGAAGATCGGGGTTAATTAATATTTTATGTCATACATTTTCTGGAATGTTAGAGGTATACGTCAGAAGGGTAAGAGGAGACTGATTAATGACACCATCAGTAGATTTAAACCAGGTATATGCGGTCTTCAGGAAACTAGGATTGAAAACCCAAATAAGGAAGATTTCCGGAAGCCTTCGTGAGCTTATGAGTTCGACTGGCGATTTAAGTCGGCAGTTGGATACTCAGAGGGTAATGCATTAGGGGTTGACTCCACTATGTTCGAGCTATTGGACCACAAGATAGAGGAATTCTCAGTCTCTATTAGAATAAGAAGGAGAAACGACGACTGGAGTCACGTAGTTACAACGGTGTACGGTCCATATGATTCAAAAAGAAGAGGTCGTTTTTGGGAGGAACTTAGAGAGATTAAGAATTATTGGCCAGATCCTTGGGTTATAGGGGGAGATTTCAACATCACCAGATTTAGTCACGAACACAGAGGGAGGGGACCAAGTCGTACCGATCAGGATAACATCAACTTTATCATAGACGAGTTGGAATTGATGGAGATGGACCAGATAAATAGAATGCACACATGGTCTAATATGCAGCCTGTTTCGATATTGGATAAGCTCGATAGAATATTACTTTCGACTGATTGGGAGGATGCATATCCACTGGCTAAAGTGAAGACGATAACGAGATTCACCTCGGACCACCTGCCGTTGCTTATGGAATGTGGCTAAGACTACGTCAAAAAGCAGTTCCCTTTCAGGTTTGAGATAGCTTGGACGTTGTCAACAATCTGTTGCCAGGTCATAGACGAATCCTGGAGGGCCAATACCATGGAGGTAACTGCAGTAGGGATATGGATTGAGAAGACGAGGAGATTGCGAAAGATTTTAAAAGAATGGGCGAGGAAAGAGTTTGGAGAGGTCAAAATTAGGCTGCAGGAATTGGCCAATAAGGTTGCAGACCTGGAAGCCATTCAAGAAGGGAGGGATCTCGTCGATGCGGAGACTGACGAACTTCTTAATTGTAGACTAGAGATTCGACAGATAGATGCCATGGAAGAACAATACTGGAAACAACGAGCTAGGGTACAGTGGCTGAAAGAGGAGGACGCGAATACCAAATTTTTCCATAAGGTGGCCAATGGAAGGAGCAGACAAAACCACATTGGTAGGTTGTTGATTGATGATGGTTGGACTGAGAACGAGGGATTAATCAGGCAAGAATTTGACAAAAGATTCAAGGAGCTTTTCGGGAAAAAGAAGGAGTTTAGATGTAAGCTTAGTACAGACATGTGGAGTGGGTTGTAATACCCCGCAAAAAATAGCATATGGCTATTTTGCATTGTAATCCGTGCGCAATTGAGAATTGCACACAATTATGTATTTTCTAATAATAATTGATTGTTATTGAGAAATATCAGATATACTGTCTATCTTATTTTATGCTTTTGGAGGGTTATTATGAGACAATTTTATGTATTTTTGATTGTTAGTATTTCAAAGAGTGAGAGTTGGGGTTTATTTGAAATGTATTGGGACTTTGGGGCTTATATGTAATATTCCCATTATATTAATTATTTATCTATTATTTATTTATTTATTTATAAAACCCCACCGCACCCCACCTTCTCCTTCTCCATTTTCTTTCTTCTCCCATTCCTTCCCAAAACCGAGAGAACCCACCGACCCATTCGGCACCCCCTCTCCCCCGTTCAATCCACTCCATTTCTCCACCGTTTCCAAATTAAATTTGGGGGTAGACTAATAGAAGGGTTCTTTACGTCGTGGCGGTGTCCGTTTTTCGAAAGGATTTCGGGAAGGTAAACCATATTTTATTTTATTGTATAAAATTAAGTATTTTCAATTCCTATTAAGTAGAAATTTGGTAGGGAGATTAGGAAGGGTTGGGTGTTATAGATGTGAGAAATTAGCAAATTGATAGAGGATTTGCAAGTGTTAATAAATTAGGGTTTTGGGTTTGTGAAAGGAAATTATATATGTAAGAATTAGTCCTCGTATGGTAGTAGAAATTGTAGTAGGACTATTAGAATAATTTTGGAGTGCTTTTAGTAATTGTTCGAAAATAAGAATCTCGTCGGAATTCGAATGATTACGTGCAAAGCACGTGTGCATCATAGGCGTTCAATAGAATGCCTATGTGATATTGGAGTTAGTATTATTATTTTCCCGTTACTGGGATGGATGCTTAAGCCTCGATTGCCTTGAATTTTGATGATAGGATATACTAGCGGCTTTGGAGGCGTGGTGGCGCTTCGAGTCTTCGCGGGACAATTTGTGAGTATGATATCTTTTGTTTTTACGCACATGGTGCGTTGTGAAAATTTTAAATTACGATTTGCTGTGTATTTCCATTTTCGTATCTTAGTGTAGCATGGGTGTTTTGAGATAAGAATTTGTGTGGACACTCTTGTATGTGTCCACAACTATAGTTTAAATTGTATAAATTATCGAGGTCGGTTGATACCTCAAAATAATTCGTGGAGTGTAGCTGGTCTGAAAGGACAGAGCTGGAGCCGATTGCTTTTGGACTGAGGTCCAAAAGGTCATAACCAATTGTATATGTATGATCTTGCTATGAACCTTTGAGAGTAGCTTTCGGTATGAGTTTATTTGATGATTCTCAAGTTTTAGAATTTTAAAGGATCGTTTGATGAGGTTCCAACAATAAGCCGTATACAGTGGTAAGGAAGAGTCGTAACTCATCGTGTGAAATGAATCTAGATGTGAATTTTGGACACAATGGAATGGTATATGTGTAGATTGAGAATCTCAAATTTTATGAGCAAACTTCTATGATATTGAAAAGGTACAGCGAGTGCAAGAAGAATATACTATTGAGAGTATATGAGGTTTTGCAGTATTAAGATGATTGAATTCAAGGAAATAGTTAGCTAGAAGGTTGTAGACTAAAGCTTTATCCTTCCTGAATGGGTAGTATCAAGCAATTCTATATTGTGTGTTGGAAGTAATGGACATTGCAAGTTAGCAACCTATTGTTTAGACAAAACTTCAAATTTAAGTGACTCGGGGACTCGAGCTCTTAGATGTTTGACAGAGTTGCCACTAGGGGATTGCTGTGGATCTCCCTACCCTTCTAAAAGTCTGATTGTGTTGAATTTCGATGAGCGTAGCTTGGGTCACAGCTACTGCTAATTCTTAAGTTATTTTATCGGACAATTGATGATGAGCCCTCTGCATACCGCAGTGTGGTGATCATAAGCTATCGGGTTTTAATGATGTCTTAGCATTTCATTTGGGACTTAAATAAGTTCCTGTGCTTAGTACTCATCGTGGACACGAACGAGTCGTACGGGCTGCGGTCCGGTGAAATACGACGCTATAGGTATGCTACGGTATATCTTTAAGTTCGTCATGGCTGTTGAATGGGATCCGAGTAAATGCTGGTGGACACGAACAGGTCATACGAGCTGCGACCCGGTGAAATACGATGCTATAGGTATGCTGCGGTATATCTTTAAGTTCGTCACGGCTTTTGAAGGGGATCCGAGTATATGCTGGTGGACACGAACGGGTCGTACGGACTGCGGTCCGGTGAAATACGGTGCTATAGGTATGCTGCGGTATATCTTTAAGTTCGTCACGGCTGTTGAACGAGATCCGGGTATATGCTGGTGGACACAAACGGGTCGTACGGGCTGCGGTCCGGTGAAATACGACGCTATAGGTATGCTGCGGTATATCTTTAAGTTCGTCACGGCTGTTGAATGAGATCCGAGTATATGCTGGTGGACACGAACGGGTCGTATGGGCTGCGGTCCGGTGAAATACGACGCTATAGGTATGCTGCGGTATATCTTTAAGTTCGTCATGGCTGTTGAATGGGATCCGAGTATATGCTGGTGGACACGAACGGGTCGTACGGGCTGCGGTCCGGTGAAATACGGCGCTATAGGTATGCTGCGGTATATCTTTAAGTTCGTCACGGCTGTTGAACGGGATCCAGGTATATGCTGGTGGACGCGAACGGGTCATACGGGCTGCGGTCCGGTGAAATACGGCGCTATAGGTATGCTGCGGTATATCTTTAAGTTCGTCACAGCTTTGAACCCAACCATGTCATACTATCAGGAACAGGAAGTAGACCAAATTAGAATGCATTGCATAGCGGGG
Source organism: Hemerocallis citrina (assembly GCA_017893485.1). Taxonomy (NCBI): domain Eukaryota; kingdom Viridiplantae; phylum Streptophyta; class Magnoliopsida; order Asparagales; family Asphodelaceae; genus Hemerocallis; species Hemerocallis citrina. The sequence continues at coordinate 278,549,011 of CM030360.1, read as the reverse complement.
GTTCGAATCCCTAAACTTAGAGACAACGGCTTGATTTGGAAAGTATGTAGTATGGGATGCATACATTTCCAAAGTCTCGCTTGCATTAGACTAAGTACGTTGGCTTGACCTGGGTCACATGTAGTATGGGATGCATGTGCATCCAGAATCTTGCTAACATTAGATTAAGTGCATCTGTTCTATACTATATATTGTTGCATTAGACTTGGGTCATGGCATACACGAACACTAGGAAATCAGGATACACGTTATTCTCCATTCCAGCCGAATTGTGAGTGTGATAGTGAACTGTGTAATGAGTGTGAAAGTGATGTATTGCGAGATGTGATGATATATGTTGTAAGAAATGAACGAATGCGATGTTATGTGATATGAGATTGGGAAGGAATATAAGTCGTGAGTCTGTAATTGCAAATGAATGGTAAATAAGGTGCGGTTTATGTGAGAGTAGAGTTATTTGTGAATGTAAAGCTTTATGGGAAAATAAAGCTATAGGAATGTTTGCATAAGGCGTAAAGTGATGGGCCTTAAGCAACTAATTTGGAAATGATTTTCCAAATTAAAGTTAAGTATGTGAGCAGGTGTGAATATGCATACAGGAAGTGATGCAGTGAGTATTTGATGTGAAATTCCATTTATGATATTTACATGTTTAGGTTTATCTTGGTATTCGTAAGTTCATTCTGTTTTACTTATAAGTTTAATTTATTTTCTTATTAATAGATTATACTCACACCAGAAATGGCTAACCCCTTAGTGTTTGGGGGGTTAGGGGGTCTCTGAACTACCCTAGGCCCCTACTGTTACAGGTCCTCAGCGGTGCAGAGGTGAGGTGTAGATTCTGTGGAGTGGAGCTTCATTCTACAATTTGTTACTTAAGGTTATTTACGTGAATAGTGAAATTTATGCTTTAAACTGTATTTGTGATGTATAAGTATGTGGATGATGATGATGAGTATAGTGTGGGGTGGCATGCTATGTTGTTGACCCGTACCCATCTCGTTGTGGAGTACCGGGCCCTGTGGTATGTTTTATGAATTATTTTCTAAAAACCTTACTACGTTTTCAAAGGAATTTATGGTTTTTAATTGATATTTGATATTCTATTATGAGTTTGGCCCCCAGAGCATATATATATATTGCCTGTGTGATTCTGCTCATTTTGGCCTGTGGAGCCCGTGATATTATTGCCTGTAATGTGAGCTACGAAATTTAGAGCAGAATTCCGTAAGCTTTTTGTGTTTCGGGGCAGAAATTTCAGGGGAAACTCTGCCGAAATTTTCTTAGAAATTTAACTATCTTAGTTTATGTTTAAAGTGATATAGAAATTGAAAGAATTGAGTTTGGAGTCAATATGGGGGCGTTACAGCCTGATACGAACAATTGATGTTCGTAAATATTGATGTATTAACTCTGATGGCAATAAAAGTGTTTTAAATTTCCGTACTATTTACTGTGTTGAGATGCATTTGAAGGCAAAGATTCTGGTTGTGTCACGGATGTCCGATGACGGGGATCCGGGGCGTTACATGGGTCAAGAATTGAAGGGAGTGAAGGTATTGAAGGTATGTTCTCAGAAGATGAGGTCCTCCAGGCGGTGAAGGTCCTGGCACAGGACAAAGCGCCGGGGCCAGACGGATTCTCAATCTTTTTCTACAAGCTCTACTGGGATATCATCAAGACGGATCTTATGAATATATTCAGTGAACTACACGAGGGAGTCGCAGACCTAGATCGGATTAATTACGCTAATGTAGTCCTAATCCCTAAAAAGAAAGAGGTGTCAGGGGTACAGGACTTCAGGCTGATAAGCCTAATGAATGGATCTTTCAAGATCGTCACGAAAGTCTCAGCACAAAGGTTGTGCACACGGTTGGATGAGGTAGTTGGTGAATCGCAGAGCGGCTTTATCAAGGGAAGAGATATTATGGATAGTGTGGCTTCAGCTCACGAAGTTTTATATAGAGGCAACAGGGATAAGGCGATGGATTTCTACTAAAAATAGACTTCGAAAAGGCTTATGACTCTCTAGAATGGGACTGCGTAGATGAAGCCCTTAAATTAAAAGGATTTGGTGCTAAGTGGAGAACAGGGATCAGGAAATGTGTCCAAGGGGGAAAGTCCTTTATCCTGGTTAACAGACAGCTGGGGAAAGAAATCAAATGTAGAAGGGCTCTTAGACAGGGAGATCCGTTATCTTCTATACTCTTTGCGATTGTGGCCGACGGTCTGGCTGAAATGATAACTAGAGGTAGGGAAAAAGGGCTAATTCAGGGTATTAAAGCAAGGGGTATCCCTGAAACAATTTCCATCCTACAATATGCAGACGATACACTACTGTTTGGGGCTGCTAAAAACGAAGAAATGAAGGCATTAGGCATTGCAATTCAGTGTTTTGGCACCTGGTCGGGCTTGAAAGTGAACCTAACGAAGACTTGTGTTCTTCCGATTAGTGATCAAATGTCTATTCCAATCGACACCATCAAGAGTATTTTCGGATGCGAATGCAGCAAATTTCCTCTTGTATATCTAGGAGTACCGATCAGACCGGGGGCACCACATAGAGAGGATTGGCAACCGTTAATAGATAAAATAGACAAGAAACTGTCAGGGTGGAAGGGACGTCTCCTAACGTTAGGTGGAAGAATCCCACTTTTAAATTCGGTGCTTAGTAGCCTTCCGACGTATCTGATGTAAGTATACGAGCTCCCTCAGTGGGTCATCAAGAAAATAGACAAAATCAGAATAAGATTTCTCTGGAAAGGAACCGATGAGGCAAACAAGGGACTACCACTAGTCAGCTGGGGTAGAGTATGCAAAAGGAAAGAGTATGGAGGGCTGGGATACTTAATTTAAGGGATATGAACAGAGCACTGCTAAGCAAATGGTGGTGGAAGATGAAGAGACGTCGTTATAGCTGGTGGTGCAAATCTTTCGCCAAATATAGAGGTAGGAAATCTTTCAGATTTGGTGGGAAAAGCAATTTCGGAAAGTACTCCTTCTTATGGAAGGGAGTGGCGAATTTGGGGATCTTGTATCATTCCAATACTAGATGCAGAATTGGTTATGGGAAGGATACTAGATTTTGGTCGGATAAGTGGTGTGGGGACAGGAATCTGAGGAATTTATATCCAGCAGCGGCAGAAGCTACGATTAACACCGACACTCTGGTGGCGGATGTTTGGCATAATCAGAGACTCAAGCTGGAAGTCAAGGATAACCTAACCCAAGCAGCAGAAACAGAGCTGTCTAACTTTAATATGTTTATTAGGGTAGAAGGACAGTACAACAACGATGGTGAAGATAGCAGAGAATGGATGCTAGACTCATCTGGGGAGTACTCAGTTGCATCGAAGTACAACCAGATCAACGACGGCAGTTTGCGATGCAATGATGCTATCTTATTGGAAGCTTTGGGTGCCATTAAGGGTCAAGGTTTTTGCTTGGTTAGTCATGAACGACGCAATATTATGGAAGGTCAACCTCCGAAAAAGGAACATTCCCATTGATGTTAGATGCGAAGCATGTGTGAGCGGTGATGAAGATACCAACCATATTTTATTTTCTTGCATTAAGGCTAAACTAGCATGGGAGGTTGTGAGTCTTAGATTCGGTGTAAGTGAAACCCCTAAGTCTAGTCCTCAGGTATGGGGATGTGGAGGGATAGATCTAGTTAGACCGGAGGATAGAGAGGGTTGGGGTGTCATGGCTACAACTACGATGTGGTGTTTGTGGTTAAATAGAAATGAGCTATGTTTTCGCAATATTAACCGTAGCTTTTCGGTACTTATGCAAAATATTTTATCTCTATCTCATGAATGGACAGGTCAGAGGGGACCCGTGAAACGTATGCGCATGGAAGAGGAGGATTAGCAAGAGAGGGCTACGGGCAAGCAGCGGGTGAGGCATCACTCCCACTAAAGCTGGATGGGGAGTAGCGACCTTTCGAGGAGGTTGCGACAATTTATGGCTTTGTTTCGTAGCCATTGTATCTTACTTTATGCTTTGCTAGTTTGCTTTCAATGTATTTCGTTGTTAGAGGATCTTGTTTCAACTATCTGTAATTAGTACTACTATGTTTCTTTAATATCCTATTAATGAAGCGATGACTGGGTCATCTTTTAATCAAAAAAAAATAAAATACGTTACATACTACATGTTCTAAATATTGATATTTCTTTTGGTCAATTATTTTCTTTGTTATACCTTCTAGTTAGACTTTGGCTGCCAATTGATCCAAACCCAATCGAACTTAACCAAGTGTGGCCCATCGGACACGAGCCTAAAATATTTCAAAATTTTTATTTTCAATATTATTACAAATCATATGACAAATTGAATCACATGATGTATGGGTAAACAATATTTAAGCCACTTAATTTTTTTTACACATACATACTTTGCCACGATGAATATAATGGACGGTGGAGATCTCGTATGAGGGGCCAACCAAATCTCTAATCTCTAATATTATAATGGGAGAGTTGAAGTTATCATTTATAGATAACCTGTAATTTGTATGCATTCATTCAATTATCTAATCTCAACTATTCATTTTTAAGTGAGAATTATATTAATCATTCATTTACTTAACTGTTGTTAGTTACCATAATACTCTCGAAGTTCAAATTTATTACGGCATAATTATTTACAAAAGTGTCACTCATATAAAATAAAAGTTTTTGCCACTAGGGGTAATTTGTAAAGAGTATGTAATGAGTAAAGGGAGGTCTCAGATTCGAGGCCAGCTTACGTCTTATTATTTATTATATAACTTTGTTAATTAGAACGTGCAATTACTAGTAAGTATAATCACTTTGTATGAAAAAAAAATTCTCATACAAATATGAGGCACGCATTTTCTCATATATGTACATGTTAGGCTCAACCTACAATATAACGCCTGCCACTAACAATTCTTATATATAGCCCACTAATCAATAACATTAAGTCCACCAACTTATGGTAGGGATATTGCATTCCCTCCTTATGAACTAAGCATCCTTACTAAGCTCAGACCAGCATCTACCCGGGACCTTCTTTATAGGGCTGATGTGTTTCATATGAATGTCACGATTTTGATCCCATCAGCGTTCTCCCCTGCTCTTTTTACTAACGTACTTTTCTTAGCTCTACCATTGTGTACACCCATTATGGCCCCACTATCGAGGTCGAAAGTCGACTTTGACACAATTGTAATGCCTTAGGCCCCCTCAGCTTCTTACACACTTAAGCGCGTACACGCCTCAAAACCTAATCATGGCCCCACCACAAGACTATATATCAACCAAAAGAGTTAGCATAGTACGTACTCTTGTGTTCATTAACTTTCTATTTATACTAATCAAATTCACTTCTCACTTTCATTTTTCATCTGCATTAGATGTGGTCAGAGCTCATCCACCGAAAGTTGACTGGTGTCAAATTGCTTTTGGTTTTCTCAAATTAGCTGCTGTGTCTACAAACTGGGATAAGCTCCTAATATGGGACTAAATTCTCACTCTTTACTTACACTCACCATTATATATCTAAGTCGTCATATATATATATATATATATATATATATATATATATGTAGCCATTTAGTTGCGAACGGACTTTTGGTGCAAACAGGCATGCAAACCAATAATGCCGCTACTGAGAGTAGTTGCATCGTGCAAATTTTTAAAAAAATATATATATAGTGATGGAGTGCTCCGAGTTCCGCACATTGAGAGCTCGTGATACATACCTAGAATCTTTACTTCAATGAGTACACAACACAGAAAAACACAGGAAATTAAAAACTTTTATTATATTATCTTAACGTACATTGTAGTCTTAAATATAATTTACAACATGAATTACACAATAAATTACATTGTACAAGGAATTATATCCTCCACTTGGATGCTTCCTAAAGCTCGAGTCTCCTGCCCCACGATCAACAATCCTGCAACTAACAAACAACGGACACGTCAGTTGAATACAATTGACGCAATGCGGATGAAAACCGTAATCTCCAAAATCCTCAATAATCAATATTTGATGCAGAAAAAAAATGTGAAAGTTAAACCACAAGTGTCGACGTATGTCATGACCTAAAATCTAAAGCACAACTCATTTGCACACCATGCTCTTAATCTAATGCAAACTGGATTTGGAAATGTATGCATCCCATACTACACACTCTCCAAATCCAGATTGTGTTCTTCATATGATAGGGTTCGATCCCTCACCATGCATCCTACTCTTATACTCTTTTCTGTTTCTGACATCCATCTAGTGACTAGTAGAGTCTGCAGTACATGCGGTCCTTTCCCGCTCCTACAGTCCGATCGTTATCCTTCTCCACTCTGAACGGCAGTGATCACTCTGTTCGTTAAGATCATAGTCCTTCTCCACTCCGACACGATCATGGTCCCTCTCCATTCCTGATCAGACCGGTGATCATCAGCTCTGCCAGAATCATGGTCATTCTCCACTCTTGCACCTACCAAAGTTATTGTGAACATAAGGCATATCGTAAGGCCACCCTTACTCCACAAACAGACTTAGAGTTATACTCTTACTCCTTGTTCGTATTGATAACTCAGAACATTGACAAAAACTTAAGTGTCCATCCCCTAAGTTCCGACATGACTTGTGACTTACGTCCGCATCCCGCTCTTATTACTAAATCCCAGAAATTAATAGTCGAGACAATATCACACGTGTCCCAGACGAGACAACGTCGTACGTATGTAACCCCCATTCCCAATAATTAGTATTTTCCGTGCATTTTCTATAATTTGATTTTTTTTTGTTGTAAATTTACTTTTGTTTTAACTCGATTTGGATCTTCTATTAAAACCTTTTTCAAATAATAGTATAAATTAACTTTATTTTCTATTTCTAATTTATTGACTATTTATGTTATTAATTTTCATATTTTAATAAATTTGTTCAACTCAAATCCTATTTTGATGCATATCATTACTATTATTATTATTGTTATTCTTATTGTTATTAGTATTAATATTTTTTGTTATTGTTTTTATTATTATTGTTATTGGTATTACTATTTTTATCGCTATTATTATCATTATTATAATTATTATTTTGTTTTAAGCCCGAACATGCTCAATTTAATATGCATTTCACTATTTGATTTAATGTATATATATTTATATGTTGATTTAAATACCCTATTGTTCTTTCTTGATTATTTTCTCTTTGATTAAATTTGTTTATGAAAAATTTTCGTTTTTCTTGATTGAGCTTTTCTTGTTGAACCTATTATCTTTTATTTAATTGTGGGTATTTTGATTTGAACTCTATTGATTTTGATCTATCTCCTATTTGAACCCTAAAACCCAATTTGAATTGTTCTTGACCCAAAACTGCTTTTATTGAACCCTAAACCTCTAACCAGTATCCTAATTGTACCCTATAAATACAACCCTAATGCAAACCCTAATTTTTGCACACAAATCGAAACCCTAGCCGTCTACTCTCTTTCTTCTCACGTTCTCTGTCTTCCGTCTCTATTTTTCCACCAAAACTAACCCCAGCCTCTTCCGGCATCTTCCCCGGCCAACTCCGGCCATCCCTCGTCGCCCAATTCCTCCAGTCAATGTCGACTTCCCTGTCGTCGACCCCCAACGCCGGCACACCCTCGTAACTCCCCCCGTTTCCTCCTCCTCTTTCGATCGTCAACATCAGAACCCAACCCCAATCCCAAAGACCCAGTTCTGTCTCTCTCTCTGTTCGACCACCGACCAGGACCACCGGTGCCGCTCCTCGACCGCTCGCCGTCGACGCCGCTCGCTGTCGCCCCCTTGGCCAGCCTTGCCTGCGTTCATTGCTGTCGTTCTCTCTTGTTCTATTGCTGCTTGTCTCTTTGTGTGCTGTGTGCTGTTGCTTTGGGATTTTATTGCACGTATATTGCACGTCTTATTGGTGGGTTGAACTAGTTCGTGAGTTCGTTGCTTCAGGATCCTTATCCCGTTATTTTTGGTATTCGTTTTCACCGTCTAACAGGCAAGTCACCATCCTCTTGAATTGTTAATTGTATCAAATTCAAGTTTCAATGAAACTCTTGCAAGTAGATCTCATTGTTATCGTATTATCCTTTGTTCATCTTTTCGTTGGGTCTATTGAGGATTTACACGAGCTAACCCCAATATTCTTGACATCGTGCCACTTTTGACTCTAAAGTTTGGATCTTTCATGAGTGTATATAGAATTGAAAATGAGGTTGTAATAAATCATTGTAGAGACAATTGATAGGTTGCATGTTGTTTAATTGATGATAATTGATGTATGAGTGTGTTATAGTTTTATTTATCATGTTTTGAAACCCATCATGTGGATTAAAAAATTTATTGACTAAAGAATCCATGCCTATATAGTCTAATTAATTTATTTTTAAGAAAAATACCCCAAATCCTGTATATTGCTTGCTGACCTGAATATTGACCGCTGTTTTCGAACCAGTAAACAATCTTAAAATAAATTACTTTCTGAATATGAATTGTAGCCTTATCTTTCTAGTTTCCAGAACATCTTGAATTTTTGAACTCTGAGTTTTGTAGCAAAAGTTATGCCCGTTTTACTACAGCTGTATTTTTACTTTCAGATTTTCAGATTCTACCCTTCATGTTTAACAGTAAAAATGCTGGTCAAATGATAAAATTATAATATGAAAATTTTGAGATTGTTGCTTAACATATTTAGGAGTCCAGAAAATATTTTTACTGAATTTAATATGGAGTTTTTAATATGGAGTTTTTGCTGATTCTAAAAATATAACAACATGAAATCAAATTTCTGCCTGAACATGAAACCTGTAAAGAACAGTGTGTTTGACCTAGCTACTGTTGTCGGATTTTAAACTTTAAATATGAGTTGGAACCGTGTGGAGGTCTAGTTTCCATATTTTCCGACGGATTCAACTTTCGATTTCTGAGTCAATAGGAAACTGCATTTTTGTACAGACTGCGCTTACTGTCCAGAATTTTAGACTCCACTTTTTAATAGATTAATTATTCCTATGTTGTACTATTGCATGAATTAATGAATGTATACTGCATTGCATGTTCCCAATGAGTTATTGTCACTATTCTAACTGTCCTATCCATGTTATCAACCTATTGTTCCCTACTGATACTATCGTTCATCTTATGTCTCATTTTGCATATTGTATTGTTGCATTAATGAAATAATTAATAAGCCTGGGTTTAAGGGATTGACTGGAGTAGTTGGTGACATAATGACTGTACACCGTAGTGTGGGCCTTGTTTCCCAAAATATTGTGTGTTGGCAAAAGTTATTGTTATCGATTTATTGTTGGACTACTGACACAGTATCCCCAATTGACCGTGTATTATTTTTATTAAGCCAACCAGTGTGCAGCAATGCTGCAAATACCGTTATCGTGCCGTGTACATGATCTATAGAATCTTTCGCTTAAGTCTAAAACGAAATTGATTGTATGCATCGAACCTGTAGTATGGGATGCAATAGTACATGCATTAGTTAGAATTAAAATGAATAATAGACTTAAGGATTGACACAACATCGACATTGCATATTATTCATCACTGTTCCTATTGATATAGAATATTGGCTAAGTGTTATTAATATTGATCATTGATTATTGTTACTGATTGTTGAACTATTGTTTATAGCCAATTGCATCGATTATCATGATTTTTGTCCCATGTTATTGATTCTTATTGATCCATTGATACATTATTATACCGTTATTCCATTGTTCCCTGTTTTCTCTACTTGTTGTCCATGACTTGCTCTGAGGACAATTTTTCTCCTCTTTTTAGATGAAGTGTTTACAGGTGTTGATGGAGAATTACCTGATGGATTGAGAGAACAACATTGGTGAAGAAATTAATTGCATCGCTGCTTAATAATTATTGCTTTGTTATGGAGACTTAATTATTGAATTATTGTTATTTCATTGTATTGGGCTTATGTCCCGAATATTGTTATTTGTTTCCAGACGTTGGATTATTATTGTATTTGGATATTTTTATTGCTTAATTCCAAGTATTATTGTTCATGAGATTATTATTATTGCCTGCGCATTTGTTCTGTATTGATTATATTGTTGAGTTAATCGGATAAACAGCTTATGAGTAACGTTAGTCATTCGCTGGGCCAATATTACGTGCTCGTATTCCGTATTTTTGGGAAGCGGGGCGTGACAACTTATCTCCTTGACAGGTGAGTACACACCCAACTAGTGCTTGTCCTAACTGACGATGGTCACACGATTAAGGGCCACTACAATATAGGATTAGGAAATATAATTACACCATGTTTTTTACCTGATTCAAATGGCTCTATTCTCACTTTATTTTCTAGTTTCTTATTATAACATTTAATCATGCTTCATATTTCTTTTTTTCACTTACAATTTCCTTACAATGTTTACTTAGTTTCTTATTCAATAATGGTTGAATACTAGGTAAATTTAACATAGTTCCAAAACTTAGTCTAGTCTTACAACAAGTTTATCTTAACCCAAATTTGGATTCAGCCCAACTTTTCAATTAAGCTAAGAGTCGGCTCAACATACATACTCGATATACACCAAAATAGTGCACTTAATATGCGCTAGGCATCACCGTATACACACATATAGGTGTACTAATACCTCATTGCAACTTTAATTCTTTATGTCTTTAAGTTTACTAACCTTGGCATATCTCTACTAGCTTCTAGTTACCCATGTACTTACCGATTCAATTCTTTTATACAGTATTCTCCACCAAAACCTAACATAGATCCTTATTTTATACCATCGTTGTGCATTTACTTATTTAGGATTATGGACTTAACATGAAGTTTATTCTACACATGAAATAGAGTTATTCTAGTCTTCTTTCTACCACTACAAGAGCTTTTTAAGCATACACCCAAACTTTATGACATTCTTCTACTACTACAAGTGACTGTTATAAGTGATTAAACTATTCTAGTACAAGTGACTACAACAATAACTAAACAACTACAAGTGATTAAACTATTCTACTACAGGTGACTACAACAATAACTAACTACTAAAAGTGATTAAACTATTCTACCTCAAGTGACTAGAACAATAACTAAACTACTACAAGTAGTTCACTTCAAGTGATTACATGAATTTCTATGAATTAATACAAACTAACTAAACAACATTAACTAAGCATATCATACCAACAATTCTATTTTTATATAAATTACTATATATCGATTACTATACAGCTAATTTCTTTAATTACTAGACGTTACTAATTTCTAAACAATACTAACTAGGCATTCAACACTAACACTTCTAGTCTATATAATTTGCTACATGTAAATTACTAAACAAATAATTAAGAATAGAACATGAGTTATAAACAAGCAATACAACACTAACAATACTTATATTTATTTTTTTTTCATAATATTTGATGTGTCTAAATTTTATATAAATATTTGTACTCACTTACCCATAAAAATTGCTTGTATTAGTTTATCTTGTTAAACAATTTATTTTATTTCCATAGATTTCAGTTAATTAATTATTTTTTAAAGATATTTTGATGCAAAAGGTGAACATTTCCAGTAAAAATTTACAAACAAAATAAGGAGAATGAGTGATTAATTTTTATTAATTTTTTGAATTTTGAATTTTACAATTTGGCCATGTGGAAAGCAAAATAGAAATTTTAATTGTCAATAGAGGGTGAAAATGAAATAAATAAATTTAAAAGAATTTAATTGTACAAGTTAATTTTTATTTTTAAATCCTAAATTCTAATTTTATTTTTGTGTGTGCAGCATGTGCTTCAAGAAAGAGAAAGAAAAGAAAAAGAACAAAGAAATAAAGAGCAAATCAGAATTAGGAAAGAAATAAAAGAAGATTTGGGGTTATATGCAAAAGTAAACCCTAATAGCTCTGGTTCGTGCCCTATAAATACAGTAGCCAACTTCAAGAGAAGGACACGCTTAACGAGAGAGGAAGAGCGATGGCTTACCTCTCAATAAATAAATAAGAAAATACAACAACAAAAAAAATCGAAGTCAAAGAAGCAGCAGATCAAGACAGAAGAGAGAGAAGGCGTGAAGAAGTGGAGCGCGATTTCCAAGGAGGAGAGAGAGAACGGGACCAAAGTCCAAGAAAAGAAAAGAAAAGAAAAAAAAATTAAAATGAGGTAGGTGGGCGTCTAACATCAGACAAGAAAGGAAAGAAAGAAGGGAGAGAGAAAGTGTGCTGCACGGATTTCGAGGAGCTTCGAATTGGGATTATTTTCCAACAAAACAGAGTTCTTTCTTTTCTCTTCTAATTTTTATTATGCAATCCAAGAACGTATTTTTTAGTTGCAAATTTATTATGAACTAATTTTATTTTTCTAGGGTTTTGATGTAGCCTAGTTTTGATAACACAATTTTAATTTCATATTATTTTTCTATTTTTTCATGGTTGCGTGTTTGATTTTTGTTCTTAATGCTTACAATTGTTTGACCAAATTTTGTATGATTTATTAAATCATGGAGAGATCGAACTGGTAATTTGTGATTTCGAATTAATAAAATTAAACACCGTTACAAGAGCGAACCGCTGTTAATGTGACCCGTATAGAAATCCATAGATATTAATGAATTTTCAATTAGTAATTTTTGCATGAACTATGACAAATAATTAGTTGAGAATATTTTTGATATTGCTTGAGAGAGAATATTGAATAATTTGGGAATTTTGGTCTACAACTTAGAAAAATAATATTTTTATTCACATGGAGTTATAAATTGTGTGTGATTAACTAGGTGAAATCGAAAGCCCTAGAATTTATTTTGCTATTAATGAACAACCAAATTTCGGATTCCGTTCATTTAATTAGTTTATTTCTTTTCTTAATTTAATTTAATTTAGTTGTTTTCTTTATCATATTTTCGATTTTCCAAATAGTAGTTAATCTATTGAATTATGATACTCAATAAAATAATTAGTCCTTGTGGATTCGACACTATTTTCAATTTAACTATACTACTTGTTGCGATTTGTACACTTGCAAAAAACCACATCAATATTTTTAATTAACACATCATCAACAATTCATACAAGTAAAGTAGTAGCTTTGAGGATAGGGAAAATACCCACTTCGAATTGCAAGCTTTAATACCCTTAACTCCAAATGGCTCCTTTTCTTCCTTGCTTATGCTATGAACAAAAATACTTCCTAAGAAATTATTTTCAGTACTTAGAGAATGCTTGGAATAGTGTGAGAGTGTAGAGAGAAAAAGAAGAATTTGGATATAGAAAGGACTAGGGTTTCAACCAAAATAAGCTAGGGCTTATCAAAATGGGTTAAGGTTGATAACCTCATATTTATAAAAAGAGAGATGGGTTTGTGTGGTGTTTGGCCGACCACATCATGGGGTTAGGAGGAGTGTGGAATTTTCTAGTTGCTTAGGTGTCCCTATTTTTATATTTAACCCCCTAGTTTTTTAATAATTACACATATACATTTTTCTAAGTCAACAATTGTAGGTTAGGATTATTTATTTATATGATGTAGTGTGCATGTGTGTATATTTATAAAATGACAAATGATAAATATAATTTAATAATAATATATGCAATTATTCGAGACAAAATTTATTAATGCAATACTATTCATATTCAAAATAATTGTTAATTATTTTGGATATTACAGATGCCACTATTTTCAATAGCGTCATCATTTGCACTGATGTCACTACTCCCAGTAGAGTCATCAGTGATTCGCATGCTAGTTCACACCAACAGTCCGTTAGCAACCGAAGAATCTGAGTCAACCTTATCGCCCTTCTTATATTTGTTAATCAATGTAGCTAACGAGCAATGATAGTTTGTTTCAAATGGTGAGTTAAGCGTCTTAACTTGCTTGTTTTCACATTGCTAGATCAACTTTGTGCCATAAGTATAAACTCTAGACTTATTCTTTTGGCGTTTTAGGAGCAGATCGAGTGGTGAGCAGAGCTCTGAGCTTGCTTGGTAGCAAATTGCTAAAGAAACTCTTTGAACCATGAGTAGGAACTCCGAACGGGTTGATAAAAAGTTTCAGGAGTAGGTTGAATGGCGAGTTGAATCACGCACTTGCTTTGTGGCAAGTTGCTAGAGCAAGTCTTGAACCATGGGTATGGACGCCAAACTTGTCTTTTAGGTGTTTCAGGAGCAGATCGAGTGGCGAGTTGAACTCTGAGCTTACTTGGCTGTAAGTTGCTATAGTAAATTTTGAACCACGAGTATGGACTTCTAACAGATTGATAAAGAGTTTCAAGATCAGGTCGGATGGCGAGCTGAGCTCCGCACTTGCTTGGTAGCAAGTTACTGGATCAATTCTTCACCCATGGGTATGGACTCCGAACTCATCCTTTATGTGTTTCAAGAGTAGATAAAGTGACGAGTTAAGCTCCAAGCTTGCTTGGTTGCAAGTTCTAGAGCAAATCTTTGAACCACGAGATCGACTTCGAACGGGTTGATAACGAGTTGCAGGAGCAGATCTAATGGCGAGTTGAGCTCCGCACTTACTTGGTGGCAAGTTGCTAGAGAAATTCTTGAACCATGGGTATGGACTTCGAACTTGTCCTTTAGGTGTTTCAAAAGTAGATTGAGTGACAAATTGAGATATGAGCTTGCTTGGCTTCAAGTTACTAGAGAACTCTTGAACAACGAGTATGCACTCCGAACGAGTTGATAACGAGTCTCAGGAGCTAGCCGAATGGTGAGTTGAGCTCCGTAATTTCTTGGTGGCAAGTTGCTAGAGCAACTCTTGAATCATGAGTATGGACTTCGAACTTGTCCTTCAGGTGTTTTAGGAGCAAATCGAGTGGCGAGTTGAGCTCTGAGCTTGTTTGGTTACAAGTTGCTAGAGCAACACTTTGAACTACAAGTATGGACTCTTAATGGGTTGATAATAAGTTTCAGGAGTAGGTCAGATTGCGAGTTGAGCTTCGCACTTGCTTGGTGGCCAGTTGCTTGAGCAACTTTAGAATCACTAGTATGGACTCTGAACTCATCCTTTGGGGAGCTTAATGAGTAGTTGGTGTGTCTTGGGAGAAGGCTAGGTGCTTGACTCATTGTTTGCATCCACATATTTGTACAAGAATTTGCAAAATTAAATAATAAGCTTTTATTGAAAAATTAAAACTAAATGGCTGCTTTGATTTCTAGCCTCTATTACATGTTGTGACCATTATAAGTGTTGGTGTTTATTACCTATTTGAAGTTAACCTCTAAGGGAGAGTGTTAAACGCCCTTATTGTACTTCATTAGGTGCTCAACGTTCCAAGTCGTTGATATCTTCTTCCCCCCCGGTCTTCAAGTCGGTAAGCTCCTGGGGTGGATCACTTGTGAGACCTTGTATGGTCACTCTCAGTTAGGGGCAAGCTTTCCCTTCTTGCGTGAGTTGGATATCTCGAGCTTTAGAAGGAAGAGGCCCCTCCTTGAGGTTGACCGAATGGACCCTCTTGTTATAGAACTTCTCTACCCTCTGCTGGTAATATGTCTTCTTAAGACAAACTTCCATCGCACCTTTTCAACGAGATCTAGATTGGCCCGGAGGTCATTTGAGTTATGTTCTTCGTTGAATGAGAGAAGATAGGGGGAAGGTAATCCAACTTCTAGAGGGATGAGTGCTTTCATGCTGAATGTGAAGTTGAATGGGGATTTTCCCATTGGGATTCTTTTCGTGGTTCTGTAGGACCAGAGCACGTTTGGGAGTTCTTAGACCCATAGTCCTTTCGGGGCTTCACCAAGTATTTTCTTGAGGCCAACCAATATTTTCTGATTGACGTTTTTGGCTTGGCCATTGGTCTGGCATGTGATTTAGAGGAGAAACATTGTTCACCCCCAGATCGGTGCAAAACTTGCGGAATTCCTTGCCGGCGAATTATGTTCCATTGTCGATGACCAGTGTTCAGGGGATCCCGAACCAGCATACTATGTTCTTCCAGAAGAATCATTGAATCTTATGCTCTATGATGGAAGAAAACGGTTTCGGCTTGACCACTTTGTGTATTAGTCGATGGCTACCACTAGAAAGTTCTATTATCTATTAGTGGGAAGAAATGGTCTCGGTAAGTCCATTTCCCACATGGCAAAGGGGATTTGGCTTGATGTGGAGCTAAAATTGGCTTGGCGCATCCGCTTGATGGAGGAGCGCTTCTGGCAAAGGATGTATTGATGTACATATGCTTGGACATCATTGAGGAGAGTGGGCCAACAGTATTCATAATTGATAATTTTTTATGCTAGAGACCTCGCACATAATATATATATACATACTCAAATGAACCTGTGTAACCATAATTTTCAAAGAGTAAAATAATATATATATATATATATATATATAAGAGAAAGGGGCTGATGGAATTTGTGTAAATATAGGAGAGAGAAGTGTGAAGGGGGCCCACGGGTCGTAAACAGCACGAAGTGTGCTGTTGTATTTGAGTAATTGGGTGGTGACATCATCACCATGGGATGGGGCCCACCCGTTTCATTTGAGTAAAAAGGCAGAGTTGCTTGGTTTCGGTGATCTGACGTGGTGCCCAAGGCTTGGGGCCCACGTAGACATGTTGTTTCTCTCAAGAGAGAGAACGGGGGAAAATGTAAGAATATTTTCCCATATCGGGAGTGTAATAGAAATAAATAATATTAAAATATAATAGCCTATGATCAAGAGTCACCAATTCGGTTAACCACCTTTTGAGAGGCAGCCTGTGGTGGGCAGTTGTACTACATAGTATCTAATTTGTCTTCTAAATTTTATAAATTGTCTGAGCTAGGGGCAGGGGCGTTACAAATGGTATCAGAGCCGACTTTCGACACCGAGTGTAGGTAAGAGTGGGTAAGATGTATGTCTGAGATGGAGCTAGCAGATGTACGGGTAAGTATGCCTGAGAGGGAGCTAGATTGGGGCCTGAGATGGACAACTCGCAGAATCGGGGTACTGTGCAGCTAGCAGAATCAGGGTACTCCACTCCACATCGGCTAGAAAGGAGATCCTGCACTAGGTTGTGCATGCCCTGTGCTCAGCGAGGATGCTGATTTTTGAAGGGGGGGGGGGTGTGGAACACCCCGTAATTTGAAATAATTATATAATAGTATATATATGTATTATGTGTATGGCTTGTGGCATATGTTCTAAATATATTGAAATTGAATAGTGCTTGGGGGCCCACGGTATGGAAACAACATATTGTGCCGTGTTAAAAAGTGTGGTGACATCACCTAAGATGACGTGGCCACTAGGGGCCCACGTGTAATATTTCTCTAAGGAGAGAGAGAACGGAAGAATGTAATGATTTGTCCCATATCGAATTTCAACTAGAATTTAATATTAATAAATAACTTTTCCTATGATCAAGAGTCACCAATTCGGTTAACCACCTTTTGAGAGGCAGCCTGTGGTGGGTAGTTGTTCTACATAGTATCTAATTTGTCTTCTAAATTGTATAAATTGTCTGAGCTAGGGGCAGGGGCATTACAAATGGTATCAGAGCCAGGTTTCGACACCGAGTGTGGGGCATGTCTATATAATCGGACGGAGGATTCCGGGACAATAGACCCAGTCAGACGGTGGATTCTGGGACTGTGGTGATCCCTCAATTAAATTCGGGACTGTTATTGATCGGACGGTGGATTCCGGGATCATAATTAGTCGGGCGGATAGGAGGGCGGCTCAATTAAATTTGGGATTATGATTGATCGGGCGGTAGATTCCGGGATCATGAATAATCGGGCGGAGAAGAGCAGATGCTCTATAACGGCTAGAAAGTAGATCCCGCACTAGATTGTGCATGCCCATGCTCAGCGAGGACGCTGATTTCTGAAGGGGGGTGTGTGTAACCGTAATTTTCAAAGAGTAAAATAATATATATATATATATGTGTGTGTGTGTGTGTGTGTGTGTGTGTGTGTGTGTGTGTGTGTAGGGAAAGCTTCGGTTGAGCACTACTCTAGTGCTCACCGCGTGAACACTAGGCCTTTGGGCGTTCATATCGAAAATCCGAACCGTTCACATTGATCTACACATCTAAATTAGTCTAAATATGTAACATCAAATCGTTTGAATTCATTTGCCCATTCATTGAAGTGTTACAAAATTGTATGGCTGAAAATCATTGTTTTTATAGTGACATGATGGATGGGCAAATGAATTTCAAACGATTTGATTTTACATATTTAGACTAATTTAGATGTGTAGATCAATGTGAACGGTTCGGATTTTCGATATGAATGCCCGAAGGCCTAGTGTTCACGCGGTGAGCACTAGAGTAGTGCTCAACCGATCCTTTCCCTATATATATATATATATATATATATATATATATATATATATATATATATATATATATATATATATATATATATATAAGAGAAAGGGGCTGATGGCATTTGTGTAAATATAGGAGAGAGAAGTGTAAAGGGGGGCCCACGGGTTGTAAACAGCACGAAGTGTGCTTTTGTATTTGAGTAATTGGGTGGTGACGTCATCACCATGGGATGGGGCCCACCCGGTTCATTTGAGTAAAAAGGCAGAGTTGCTTGGTTTCGGTGATCTGACGTGGCGCCCAAGGCTTGGCGCCCACGTAGACATGCTATTTCTCTCTCGAGAGAGAGAATGGGGGAAAAGGTAAGAATATTGTCCCATATCGGGAGTGTAATAGATAAAAATAATATTAAAATATAATAGCCTATGATCAAGAGTCACCAATTCGGTTAACCACCTTTTGAGAGGCAGCCTGTGGTGGGCAGTTGTACTACATAGTATCTAATTTGTCTTCTAAATTGTATAAATTGTCTGAGCTAGGGGCAGGGGCGTTACATTTTAAGGCCCTAAGAGGAACGAAAGGTTTTGAGTGGGGACAATCACAACTGGAATCCTTCGACCAACTCAAAGCATAGCTGGTCAGCCCCCCACTCCGGAGTAAGCCCAAGCCAAGGGAAATCCTCTACCTTTACCTCGCCACATCAGAACAAACCCTCAGTGTCGTCCTAGTTTGGGAAGAAGACAAAGCCCAAAGGTCAATCTATTATGTGAGTAAAGTCCTCTGGGACGCCGAACTCCGCTATTCAAAGATAAAAAAGATGGCCTGCGCACTGGTCATGGCTGCTCATAAGGTACGAAGCCCACTCAGTGGTTGTTCTTACCGACCAACCCCTCAAGAAAGTGTTGCACAAGCCTGAAAATTTGGGGCGCCTGATGAAGTGGTCCATCGAGCCTAGCCAACACGATATCAGCTATCAGCCAAGGACCGCTATCAAAGTTCAAGCCCTAGTAGAATTCATAATGGAAAGCACTATCTCCGACCCTTACAATGAAGGCAAGGAACCCCCTGGAGCATTTATGTCAATGGATCCTCATGCACTGAGGGAAGCAGAGCGGGGGTCATCCTAACAGGCCCAGATTGCTTTGTTCTCAAGTACTCGCTCCACCTAAACTTTCGAGCATCAGACAATGAGGCAGAGTATGAAGCACTCATTGCCGGTCTATTCCCAACACGCAAGGTTGGCGCTTAATTCGTCAAGGTATTTAGCGACTCCCAGTTGGTGGTAAACCAAGTCTCGGGAGAGTACGAGGCCAGACATGACCGCATGGTCAAGTATCTGGCTAAGGTCAAAGAGCTGCTAGCTACCTTCCGTGAAGCAGAAGTCCTACAGATCCCCCGAGAAGAAAATGGGTAGGCAGATGCCCTATCAAAGTTGGCTTCCTCTTCTTTCCAAGGGCCTGAGCGCACTGTTTTGATCGAAGTTCTTTTAAGGCCCAACATTGAGGAAGGAAGCCCCTCGAACTAATGAAAATACCTCCCCTGGCACACGGGAAAAATTGGATGAAACCCCTGCTCGAATTCCTCGAAAAAGGAATCCTTCCCCAAGTAACTAAAGAGGTCAGGAAATTCAAAACTAGAGCCGAGCGATATACGCTCATCGAGGGAGTTATGTCCAAGCGCTCCTACACCCAGGTGGACATCAGACCGTACTTGCGGTGTCTCTCCCCTGAGGAAGCCCAGTATGCCCTAAAAGAGGTTCATGAAGGAGTTGGTGGCGCCCATTTGGGAGCAAGGTCCCTTGCCCGCAAAATTCTGAATCATGGCTACTTCTGGCCCACGCTCCTTAGCGACGCCGAACAGCATGTTCGCCAGTGCGCTCCCTGTCAAATCTTCTCATCCATTCGGCGTATGCCTTAAGCCGAGCTATCTTCCTTATACAATCCGATCTCCTTTTCTATGTGGGGAAAGGACTTGCTCGGGCCTTTTCTTCCGGCACCTGGTCAGAAGAAATTCCTTGTTGTTGCCATCGATTACTTCTCGAAATTGATTGACGCCGGGCCCTTAGCAACACTTACGGAGAACATGGTCCAGTAGTTCTTTTGGAAGAACATTGTCTGCCGATTCGGCATCACTCGGATCTTAGTGACTGACAACGAGACTCAATTCACAGGGCGATCATCCGTAACTTCTGTACGGATATCGACATCCAACATCGATTTTCCTAAATATCCCATCTGCAATCCAACGGTCTGGTAGAGAACGCTAACCAACAAATTCTCGCTGGCCTAAATAAAAGACTCCACAAATCTACAAAAGGGCTGTGGGTTGAACAACTTCCCATTGTGTTTTGGATCTACTGCACCATTAAACGGACCCCCGACAGGAGAATCTCCGTTTAACTTGATTTATGGCTCGAAAGCCATAATTCCACTTGAAGTTGGCCTACCCTCTCCTTGCTAGCCTTCAGTGAAGAAAAAGTTCCAACCATCTCTGCGGCAATCTCGACCTCATTGACGAAATTCGAGAAAGTGCATCCATCCACCAACAGATCTACCAGCGAAGGGTCGAGTAGTCCTATAACAAGAAGGTCCGCCCTACAAAATCTCAAGAAGGTCCGCCCCACAAATCTCAAAGAAGGAGACATAGCCCTTAGAAAGTTATCAATCTCCTTCCCTAGCAAGAAAGGAAAACTATCTCCAAATTAAGAGGGTCTGTACAGGATCTCCAGAGTTGTCTGCCGTAGGGCATATCAACTTGAAGACCCGGAGGGGGGGGGGGGGGGAGAAAGTGCCAAGAACTTGGAATATGGAATACATAGCATTTGATAAAATTTCAAGAGAGCTAGATTCTAGGGGTGGGCTCGGTACGGTACCGGACTTTTTGACATTGTACCATTACCATACCAAACTAGTTCGGTTTGAAAATATGCAAACCGTTGTCAACCAAAAAGTTCGGTATACCGATTACTTCGGTTGGTACGGTTCGGTATTGGTGTTATACCAAATATGACAAATATTAAAAAGTCCCCCCAAAGATAACCATAAAGTAAGCAGCATGACAAACTTATATTCACATGTGAATATACACTTGTTTGTTGATTGTTTTTTCAAATTTATCAATTGTAAAGAGAAAGATTATAATGGCTATCTTACGAGTGGTTGGAAACGCTTTAGATGGAAGCATAGGTCTCATTCACCAGTATGGATGAATACATTCCAGGTTTAGTGATACTCATTATTTGAGAATCAGGAAAATGCTTGTTTCATCGAATACCCTACTGTAAGAATTCCATGGTTGCATTGTTGTTCTCACATACATATCTGCTAAACACCCACTCAAGTATCAGTTTGTAACTTTAAGTTATTTACCCGTTCTTAGTTTGTTAGTCAATATGCTTGATGAGGTTTTCCATGAGAACCAATATGCTCCTGTAAGAATCTAAACTTCTGTATTAACTTATGATGGTACACTATACAGTCTATACACTCAATATCCCAACTGAAAGATTAAATAATGAAAGATACCTAAATAATCAATTTCATTTGAACATTCATCAACAAGTTCAATGTGAGGGCTTCAGATGATGAAGTTGTAGTCAACTAACTTGCATATGCAATAGATTATTTACTGTAAGTCGACTATGAAGCCTAATATTGAAAAGCTTACATAGGTGAAGTATTTGTCAGTACCTTGGATTTTGATATATATATCATGTATTTTGAATTTTTCTCAACATGTAGTTTCATTCTGCTGCACTACACAATTAGCCTAATGCTGATACTTTGTATCTCTTGTCATCATGACATCAGGCGGGCAATAACATTTGGAAATATGTCCCATATCGTACTATTATGTATAGTTAATTTTAATTAGATACTTTAATTTGTGTGATCACTATGAGTTTATTCGGTACGGTACGGTAAAATACCGACTGAACCATATTCATACCGAAACCGAACCGGATTTTAGAACTCGGTACGGTTGTAACGTACCATACTTTTGGTAACCGAATTTTTCGGTACCGAATCAATTGGTTCGGTTGGAAAACCGGTCGGTTGGCTCATTTCGGTATGATCGGCCACCCCTACTAGATTCCTTTGTTTTTTGACTTCCGTTGTTTTTTATTCATTGCCATGTAATAAAGGCTCGCAACTTAGAAGCAGCCACTTAGTTTTCTCCCTTATAAAAACATAGTTTATTTTTTGGGAAAACTATTGTCAAAAACTGATTGTTTTACCCTAAAGCGTACACACTAAGTATAAAACTCTCAAACGAAAAGTTCGGAGTTCAACACTTTGTTCGATGCCACTTTAGCCACTTGCAAACGAGCAAGTGCAAAGTAGCTCGCCATTTGGAATTGCTCCAACAACTGTTGAAACTCTCAAACAACACATTCGGAGTTTAACACTTGGTTCCATGCCACCTTAGTCACTTGCAAACGAGCAAGTGCGAAGTAGCTCGCCATTCGGAATTGCTCCCACAACTGTTGAAACTCTCAAACGATAAGTTCGGAGTCCAACACTTGGTTCGATGCGACTTTAGCCACTTGCAAACGAGCAAGTGCAAAGTAGCTCGCCATTCAGAATTTCTCCCATAACTGTTGAAATTTTCAAACGACAAGTTCGGAGTTCAACACTTGGTTCGATGCCAATTTAGCCACTTGCAAACGAGCAAGTGCGAAGTAGCTTGCTATTCGGAATTGCTCCAACAACTGTTGAAACTCTCAAATGACAAGTTCGGAGTTCAACATTCAGTTTCATGCCACTTTAGCCACTTGCAAACAAGTAAGTATGAAGTAGCTCGCCATTCGAAACTGCTCCCATAACTATTCAAACTCTTAAACGAAACTTGCAGCCAATCAGGGATAAGGTTAAATAAATCAACACGCAAATACTTGGTGAAACTTCATTTGACAAAGAAAATTCCTGATTACAAGTTTATTTAGTTACAAGAATCTACAAAATCATAAGAATCTCCCTAACTCTTTCTAGGAAGAGGGACGCTCCTGTTGAGAGATATTCGCGGCCGACGAGCGCTATACTGTTCTCTCGACCCCTCTGAACATATCTCTAGACTCGCAAGCCGGGACGTACCCTCGTAGCCCACTGTTCTAGCAGCCCCTCCAACCGATGCCCCGCTAGACAAACCAGGTACTCCGCTCTGAGCATCCCCTAGGATTTGCGAGACTACAGGCAAATGAAGAGCCAACTCATGAAACGATCTTCCTTGGTCACGCTCTTCTCGCGAGCATGACGTGCTCCTTAAGTTGCCACCATCAAGAAGCCTCTTCAATCGGTGAACTTCCATCTCTAGCTCATTTATTCTTTCTTTGAGAGAATCATCCTTCTCCTTGAACTTCAAACGAAGCACACTCACTGCGGGAAATTTGAGAATTGTCCTCTTAAGATGGGCGACCTCCATGCTCCTTTCGAGCACCACGTTCTACAACCCATCTCGCTTAGTTGTAACCTATGTTTTCATAAATGCCTGTTTATTTTCTATATTTAAAATTTTTGTAAATTATTCTCTTCTGCTTTCAATTTCTTTTGTCAAAATGTATTGTTGGATCTTCTATTAAAATTTATTTTCGAGCGATAATTTTATTTGTAAATTTTATTATTGTTTTTATTACTTTGATTTCTATTATTATTACTATTACTGTTATTATTATTTTTCTTCTTATTATTATTGTTATTAGTGTTATTGTTATTATTATTATTAATTTTGACTAGTTATTAAAAATCTATTTCTATGTACTAATTATATTTTTAGTTATTTTAAATACATTCTATATTGTAATGCAAATTACATTTTATCAAAAAACATATTTTTATTGGTTATTTTATTGAATTTATAAACCCTATTTTTCCCTATTGGATTTTACCCTAAACCCTACCCTTTAACCCATACCCGTTGATTACCCAATATTAACCCTTAAACCCCTTCAGCCCATTACCACTAACCCATTATAACCCATCAAACCCTATATATATATATATATACATTATTCTACCCTGTTCCCCATATTCAACCTTAGCCGCTGTTTTCCTATACTTTAGACCTTTCGTCTTCTTTAACCCACTCCTGTCATCCTCCTATTATTCTGACCACCTTCAAAAATCCATCCCCAGTAACCCTCTACCCTTTGGAGACTGCAGTCCAACGCCCCTTGTCGTCTTCCTCCCGACTGCAGACCAGCGACCAACACCTTTGCATCCCTGCTGCCTCCTCCCTGTCGTGTTGTCATTCCCAGACCCAGTTGATATCCGACTCTCCCTGTGCTCCTCCCGAGCGACGCCAGCCAGCCGCTCCGCCCTACCTCTCCCCATCGCAACGCAACCCCACAGCAGCAGCAGCATCAGCGGTGTCGTCATGCTGCCGTCTCCCCTGGCTGCCATCGCCTTCCACCACAGTGCCCACATTCCCCCCCAGTTATTCTTCTTGATGGGTTGCTGTGTGATCATGATGAACCTCAGTCGTCCGATTGGATCTTGATCATCATTAAGATCTTGATAATCATATCATCTTCATCATCTGATCAGATCTGAGCTGTCCGCTTGATCTTCATCTTGATCGCTTCTTGATCCGTTGATCTTGGCCGTTGGGTTTGCATTGATCTTCATCACCATCATCATCATCTTTAAGATCTTGATCTCGACCGTCAGATCTCTTTTGATCATCACGATCACGATCGTGATCTTGATCTTCAATCTCAGCCATCCGATCATCCGATCTTAATCCCCATTAATATCCGTGCCCGATCGTGATCATCGTGATTGTTTGCTCGTTGTTGTGTCGCCGGGATTCCGATCCCGTTATGTAAATCACCCTTATGGGGGGTGAATAGGGTGATCGTGCGGAAATAAAAATTAAAAGAATAAAGTAAAATAAATCAAAGTAATGCAAGAGAGGCAAGAAAAGCAAACTCAGATGATGCAGTGATATAACGTGGTTCGACCACCATGTCTACATCCACACCACCTACCTGTAGCAATTCTCCGCTACAAGCATTCCACTATACTAAAAAATCCTTAGTACAGTGATTCTTGGTTTCAGACCGAGAGACCTATTACACCCACAGGACTTCTAATCCAAGTCCCATCAATCTCACTAGAGTGTAAAATAAAAGAAAATAAAACTCAAGATTGTTTGAGATCTTGACTAAAGAATACAACCAATTCAACGCTCATACTCGGATTGATTATTAAGAGATTAGTTCGAAGTAATTTTCTCAGAAGGAATAGGTGAAGAAGACACAGTTGATTCGTTCTATTTAATAGAAGAGGAAGTGTATCGATCAAAAGAGGCAACGATACATTCCAAAAAAGATTGTAACCCCTGGTTTTTATTTTTAGTTTTGGTGCATTTTCTCTCTTGTATTTTTTTCTGAACCGTACATTGGAGTTGTTTTCAATATATATTCGTTTATTTCATTTTGAGCTCTTTGTGGTTGATTGGTTGTCTTTTTGTTTCGTTCTTCATTATTTTGTTCTTTCTTTCATTTGGTTCTTGTCCTCTTTATTTTTGTGTACTTGGGTGCTTGTGGTGGTGATTGGTTGCTCATCCTATTTCCAATCCTATTGTTTGATCCCTAATAAGATTACCAAAGTCAAATTAAATCCCCAATCCTATTTGATATCCTATACAATTTGTATCCTAATTAAAGCCCAATTAAATAAATCCTATTACTACTCCTAATTACCCATAACCCAATTACCCATTAACCCTATTAACCCGGCCTCCCTTCCCCTTTTGCTTGCGCCACCCCGCACACCACAGCCGACGCCCAGCCTACCCCAGGCCGAGCCCCCCTTTCTCCGTCCTGCACTCCAACCCGCAACACCCCAAACCCGAGACTCCCCCTTGGCCGATCTCCCCCTTGGCCGACCTCTTCACACCACCATACAACAATCCCTATTCTCTCTCATCCTCTCCGGCATTGATCTCTCTCGTGGCCGCAAGCCACTTTTGTCGCCATCTTTCTTTGGACCATCTATCTCTTTTGGTGGAGTTTGTTCGTGTGGAGATTTTCGCTCGAGTTTGCTTGGATTCATTCGTTCGTAGATTTTCTTTCGTGGGTTTTGCTCGTTGTTGGGAATCCGTTCCCGTTATTCTTGATTTTCATCGTTCTTCATCTTCGGTTAAGGCAAGTAACTTGTACTCAAATTCCTTTGTATGATACAAGTCAAAAATACCACCTATAGTGTAGTTGGGTCTAGAGACGACTCTTGTTTGTGTTATTCTTGATGATTTTTGTCTCTATAGTGCTATTTGACCATAGATGACTCATGACATAAAAATTGACATGAAATAACTTAGGTTTTACCCGTTCTTGATTTGATCATGTATGTGGGACTTTTGTGAAAATTCGTGATTTTGTTGAGACCCATGTGACATACTTGGTGTGGACATGCCAGATAACCTAATTCATGATGTTTGGACACTTAGTAGACTCGATTTCATGTTTGGTTGTGTTTTGAATAAATTTTGTATGATATATGTTGAGTTGTCGTTAAAGGGAAAAATCTGTATTTTGTGGCTGATCTGTTTTGTTTGCTGTTTTGGACTGTCTTAAAGTCAGTATCTTAATTCAAACATGAGTTCTAGAGAATTTTGAATATTTTCAAACCCCCCTAACCTTGCTCGATTTCGTTTTCGTATGTGTGAGTTATGACTGTTTTACTATAGAGGTGTAATTCGTTTCCAAATTTCGTTCTTGATGATTTTGATGAGTAAATTATTTTGATACTTGCGCTACACATATTATTTTGACCTGAAACTTTGGTCAGTTTTTCTATATCTATTTAGGGATTACCCAGAATTTTGGTGGATTTTATTGATGAGTTTTAAGTGCCGTTTCATGCTCGGTTATAAAAACTATACTTGCTGTATTTTGCTGCTGTTCTGTAAAGAATCGATTTTCACCTTGATTCCTTTTACTGTATGAAAAATATTTGTAAAATATAAAAGTTAATATATTTTGTCTATTTTCATCTTCCTTTGGCGTATTTGGATTTCGTTTCACTGGTTGCGAGATATTATAGTTTTCGTACAGCAGTGTTGGGAATTCCAGATTTGCCAAACTACCGTTTATTGATGTTTCCCGATTTTTGATGACTGATCTAATTTTACTGGAAAATTATGAAACTTTATATTTATATACTGGACATATAGGGGAATACCCCAGATTTTTCGTGGATTTATTTATTGAGTTTTCATGCTGTTTTCCTACTCTTGAATTCATTTTCCTGATTTCTGGCTGAACCTTTTTTCTGTATTCAAATTAGTTTTGAGCTATGTTTTTGTGAATTAATATATGACTTATTTATACTCGCTTGATTTTCTTGGGAGTCTATTTTTTAGACGTTTTGACGGATTCAGATTTGCATGTTTGTAATACTAGGAATCAGTGTTTTACTATAGTATGGTCTTGCTGTCCTGAACTTGAGATTTGGATAAATTATTCTTTCATGAATTACCCTGTACTCGTACATGTTTATCTTGTAACTTTCACTTGTCACATGATCATTCCATGTTATTCTTGATATATTTTGCACATATACATGTTTGTTTGACATTAATAATAAATAACCAAGCCGGGGTTTAAGGGACAGATTTAATAGTGGATAATTCAGAAACGTGTACTCGGAAGGGGATCCACTGATCCTACGCGATTACTTGAGACATGATACTTGACACGTGATTACTTGATACTTGCACGCAAGACACGATACTTGCCACTTACACAACTTGACACGTGATTACATGATACATGATACTTGGAGCTTGGAGCTCGATTACTTGACTTGTCCCCGAGTATACTGCCCTCTATGGTTCACTATGAAATCTAAAGCGAAACTGTTTGTTGTAGAAACCATATAAGGTGGGTTGCATGAAGTGCTACCTAGATAGTAATCACTACAAGACTTGATACATGATAATTGAACATGATACCTGAACATAATACTTGAACATGATACATGCTTGCTTGACACTTGACTACATGATACATTAGACTTGTTTACATGAGACTTGAAACATGACACTTGATACATGATTACATGATACTTGACACTCGACACATGTTTACTTGATACTTGATTAGTTGATACTTGATTCATGCCATTTACACTTGATCACCTTACCATGCTAGTTGTTATATTTTGACATCATGCTTATACCATGTTGCTAGTTAGTTTTACTATGTACTTGTATCCTACATTATAAGCGGCTCGTAACTTACAATTGACGGGTACTTGTTTTCTCTTTCCCTCTTCCCTGCAATTGTTGAATTGCAGATTTTGGAGAACAGGTTCCAGATAGTATTGGTGACATGAAGTATTAGTGCTGCATTTCATTATTATTATATCTTCTAGCTTACTTGAACAATATTGTATTTGGAGACTTGAATTTATTCTTGTATTTGGGCAATGTGACCCAAGATATTTGTTTTATTCAGATCATGACTATTTGAGATTTATATAACTGGTTTCAAGTATTCTGGTTGGTATTTTGGTTCATATGTGCATGTGGGTGATTCTTTTGCTTCCGACTCTGATGATTCTTGTGAATGTTGTAAAGATTCATGAACAGCTTATGGATGATGAAAATCATTCGCTTGGCTTTTGTCTCGTATCCGTATTTCGTATTCTTTTTGGGAAGCGGGGCGTGACAAAGATATACAGCTAAGTTGCGGTCGAACGATCAAAATGTGCGGTCGACCGGTAGCTAGAGAGATGAAAGGTCGACCGCTATTTTTGCCAATAGAAGTTGCGGTCGACTGCGACGGTTGACCGACATTAGGTACGGTCGACCGGACCGTGGCTGTATAGATCGAATCCACTTTGTTTTTTTACCGTAAACTCATCTATCTTTAATCAATCAATTACAACAAATATCTCACGAAAATCATGCTAAAAATCCAGACTTGATAGATTGCTTGGAGGCCAATTAATTGAGAGCTCTTTCCTCTATAGCTTGTAGATGCAATTTCCCTTTATTTAATTGAGAGCTCTTTCCTCTTTAGCTGGTAGATACAATCTCCCTTTATTACTTTCCTTATTTGTATGTTTGTGAATCGCTCTTGGATCTCTTTTTGATATTAATTAATCCTGAAAATCTGATACACTAAATTCAAATTTATTAGTACAAGTGAGCACGTTTTGTGCACACCAAACCAAGAGTCAACAATCTCCCCCTTTTGGTGCGAACAAAACATGCAAGAATGTTTGAAAATTAAAACAAAGTATGCAGATACTCCCTGTGAATTTAGTACATCCTGTAAAATAGATTTTCATATAGAGAGAGTGAATGAGAGTGAATACTCCCCCTTAATATAATATTACTTGTAATACAGAACTTAATGAGCAAATATAAGATAGGAATGAGAGAATTAGTACATGAATTGATTTGAAAATCGTTTGAAAATTGTTTTGAAAACATTTGAAAACCTTCGAACATTTGAAAACATTCCAAAAAAATTCTCCCCCTTTTTGGAACACACCAAGAAGGGATAGATAGAGTAAAATAATTCCGTGGAAGGTTGGTGAAAGCAATCATCAGTTTAAAATTTTGAAACACAAGACCAGAGAGAGAGAGCCGGTCGACCGCAAAGCACTTTTTTGCAAAGATTATCCAGAGAGCATATCGGTCGACCGTCACATGTGGTTTTACGAAAAGAATTTCCAGAGAGTAAGCCAATCGATCGCACAGCTGACCGCAAACCCATCAGGGGCCACAAAGGGTGAACCAGTCGACTGTACGGTCGACTGACCAATAAACAGAATTTTTATGCTGAAAAATCAATGACATTTAATACTCTTCTCAAGACATAAAAATGTTTTTCGTCTAAAGGTTTTGTGAAAATATCTGCAAGTTGTGAATTGATGTGTCTAATTTTTATACAAATATTTGTATTCAATAACCCATTAAAAGTGCTTGTTTTCAATTATATTGTCTATAAGTCGTCTTATTTCTATAAGTTTTCAATTGATTATTTATTTATGAAGAAATAAGAATTTTTTAATGTAAAAAGTGATTTTTTATTTTTATAAGGGTGTAAAAGGAAAAAAATTAAATTTACATGGATTTGGATAAAGGCAAAAAGATAAAAATCTATTATTTTAAGTTTATCTAATTAAATTTAAATTTAAATATTAAATTCTGATTTGTATGTTTGCAGATATATCCTAATCTACTGACACATCCAAATTCTATTGCCGTACTAGACCTACTCCTATAAATAAAGAAGCCAGAAGACGAAAAGGGGAAGCCAGCAAATACAAAGAAGGAGGCGAACGAACAAAAAGGAAAACAAAAGAAGGAGAGAGAGAGCAACTTTCTCTCTGTCTCTAGAGCTCGAAACGAAGGAATCAAAAGAAGGAGAGAGAGAGAATTCATCAGAGCACAGGAGGGTCCCACGCGCTCCTTCTTCTCTTTGTTTTGAAGTGGCTTCGACTGACAGCGTGCTGACCAGGCTTCGAAGTGACAGGGCTTGTGATTCGACCAGGCACTATAGCTCGTGCTGACGTGGCGTGCAGCGGACGAAAGGCGGCGCGTGCGACAGGTGCTGGCGTGTGACTGCTTTGATCCGCGTGCAACAGTGCTCGATTTCCGCGTTCGACTTGACAGCGCACAGTACTCGAAGAACGAAGCTCTGGTTTGGCGCAGTTTT
Organism: Hemerocallis citrina; assembly: GCA_017893485.1. Taxonomy (NCBI): domain Eukaryota; kingdom Viridiplantae; phylum Streptophyta; class Magnoliopsida; order Asparagales; family Asphodelaceae; genus Hemerocallis; species Hemerocallis citrina. The sequence goes on along the minus strand of CM030360.1, from coordinate 278,518,071 downwards.
AAGGAAGAATTCGGTTCTTTTGAGACAGAGGGGTTTGCAATTAATTTTTTTATTCTTTTCTACTCTCTCTAATTTTTGTAATGCAATCCTTGAACAAAATTATTAATTGCAATATTTTTATTATGAATATGTGCAACTAATTTCATTGTTGGGCTGATTGAAACCGTAGTCATGTAATGTTATAATCTTCTAATAACGCTGCTTTCATCACTTATTGATTAAGCCTGATTGTATTGATAAAAATTTATAATATGAATCAAACTTGTTCAGAAGTTCTTAGGGCAGTCGACTGAGAGTGACAGCAAGTCGACTGACATGAAAAACTTGATGTCATCAAGTTTGCTTATTATAAAATTGACTCTGTTATATGAGCATAGAGACGACCCATATCTTGTGCTCATACTTGTAACACAGGAATCTTTAGGGGCTCTTGGTTTAATCAACTTGAAGGATCTAGATATGATACCAATTTCTAGAACTTTGAGTGTTTGTTCGTTTCCATTGTTCCTATGCTTTCTTCAAGCGCAACTTAGTAGATACCATGCTAAATACTTAAGGAAAGAAATGAATTAGAGTAGATACCATGCCTAATTCTTGGCTTAGGGAAACATTATCTTTAAGGAGTAGATACCATGCCCTTAAAGGAACAAACATGAGTGATGAGAATGGTGTAGAAGGTAATCTAGCATTCTTGACTATAGGTGGAAATCAAGCCCAACTCATTTAATTGATATTCTTGAGATACTACTTGATTTAGTTTTTAATCTCTTCATTTCTTTTCAAATAAACTTTTAGAACAAACTTTATGATTTGCATTTTTTCTTTGTTTTATTGATTAGTGAGTTAAGTACTACAATCTCTGTGGGATCGACCCTTGCTTTTCACTACGCTTCTATAAATGATTTGTACACTTGCGAGGTTTTAATTTGTGTCTAGTTTATCTATTTATTTAGATAGCTAGATTGCACAACATGAATCAGTAGAAATATACTCAAGTAAAATATCTCCCTTTTGAAAGTGATCTTTAATGAAATGATACCTAATATCAATGTGTTTTGTGCGACTGTGTTGGTCAGAATTTTTAGTCATGTGTACGGTGCTAGTGTTGTCACACTTTATGGGGATGTGGTCAAATAATATCTTATAACCTTCAAGAGTGTGTTTCATCCACAATACCTGCGCACAACAGGATCCTGCTGCAATGTATTCAGCTTCGGCAGTAGAAAGAGTGACAGAGTTTTGCTTCTTGGATGCCCACGAAACAAGGCAATCTCCCAAGAAGTGACATGTACCACTAGTGCTCTTTTTATCGGTTAAGCTTCCAGCATAATCTGCATCAGAATATCCTCTATAAGTAGAAATATCGATGTTATTACCAGATTCGTCTTTGGATAGCTTAGTGGTAGTGGCCATTGGAGTTTTGTAGGCATTTGCATTCTCAAGTCCAAATTTCTTTACGAGTTCTTTGGTGTACTTGGATTGATTTATGAATATTCCATCTTTTCTTTGTTGTATTTGAAGTCCAAAGAAATAGGTTAGTTCGCCCATCATGCTCATTTCGAACTCATCCTGCATTTGCTTTGAAAACTCCTTGCAAAGATTTTTATTAGTGGACCCGAATATGATATCATCAACATAAATTTGCACAATCAAAATGTCTTTAAAAACATGTTTGATAAAAAGTGTGGTGTCTACTTTTCCTTTAGAAAACCCTATGTGAAGAAGGAACGAACTCAGTCGTTCATACCAAGCACGAGGGGCTTGCTTCAAACCATAAAGAGCTTTGTCAAGCCAAAAAACATGGTTTGGGTGTGTGGAATCAGTGAATCCCGGTGGTTGTGCTACATAAACTTCTTCAGAAATAAAACCATTTAAAAAAGCACTTTTGACATCCATTTGAAATAGAATGAAATCCATGTATGCAGCAAAAGCAAGCAAAATACGAATAGCTTCTAGCCTAGCAACTGGAGCAAAAGTCTCATCAAAATCTACACCCTCTTGTTGATTATATCCTTGAGCAACAAGACGGGCTTTATTCCTAGTTATTGAACCGGATTCGTCTAACTTGTTCCTAAACACCCACTTAGTACCGAGGATGGTCCTATTTTGAGGTCGAGGAACAAGTCTCCATACTTGATTCCGTTCAAACTGATTAAGTTCTTCTTGCATGGCAATGATCCACTCATTGTCTTGTAGGGCCTCCTTAATGTTCTTAGGTTCAAGCATGGAAACGAAAGCAGTTAAACACATAAAACTATTAGCTTGAGTGCGAGTAGTTACCCCTTTGGTCATATCACTTCGTATAAGAGATGGAGGATGACTAGCCATGATTTTCCATGCCGGACGTTTCTCACTTGTGGGGCCTTGATGTTGTATATTTTCATCTCCCACGGCATCAATTTGTTCTATAGATGTTTCATCTAATTGATTTTGAGGTTCATCTTTGTCTTGAGGTGTAGCGCCCCGATTTCCAATACTGGGAAACCGTGACACGAGCCAAGATCTTTTCTTCAATTAGTCACAATACACAGAAAAATAGGAGAATTTAAAACTTTTATTTCAACACCCAATGTATTACAAGTCTGAACATTGTACAACTGCAATACCTTGCACTAGAGTTACAATATTACCTTTATATTTCCAAGTATTACAACCTTCAATATCTTACATCAGAGTACAAGGAATGAAGAACAACACTTGGTAACTTTCACTTGAGTACTTCTCAACTAATAGATAATCAATACATATACTGCAGCGAAACTAAACATAACACTGACTCCTTGCTTTCCTTGCCTTGAGTCCTCTTGAATCTCGCCCTTGTACTTCGGCGATCCAGTACCTATGGAAGTGGGGACGTCAGTATTCACTGACGCTTAAAGGCTGATCATATAGCAGCGAATCTCCCAAACAATATACAAAATATAGCAATGGTGTTGGTGTAGTTTAAGTGTTCGTGAGTGCAAAAACATAGGGATTTGAACCCGCGCTATGAATTCTAATTGTACACAACCTGTTCCTGACATCTACACGTGGCTAATGAGGTTGCAGATGTGGTCAAGTCCCACTAATGCAGTTCGCCAGTGGTGTCTATGTTCGCCACTGCGACCCGGCTAACCGGACCTCTCTCAAAACAGACGAACCCAATGTATCGGGCGTTATTCCAAAATCAAACTATAGGGTTTTGCAAGCGCAGGGTAGCACGAAGCCTACCCTGTGGCACCCTCTGGGGTTTCGCAAGCGCAGGACTGCACAATGCATCCTGTGGCACCCCATCCACGGTAGTTCAGGAATTAACAGTGCGAGATACGCAACCCGTGTCCTCATCTTGTGAGATGGCACCGTACGTATCCCTTTGACGGGAAGGTAGAACTAGGACGCTTCCTATTCTAATGTCAGCAAGTCTCCGAAAGCAACATGCAGCCCATACTACATGCCACTCCATCTCAAGCCGTTTCTCCATATATAGGGATTTGAACCTGTGTTAAGAATTCTAATTGTACACGACCTGTTCCTGACAATACTCCATGACTCTGTGAGGTTGCAGAAGGGGTCAAGTCCCCCCCCATGCAGTCTGCTTATGGTGTCTCCGTTTTCCACTACTACCCGGCATGCCGGGCCTCACTCGATCCCAGTATATCGGGCATCGTTCCAAAATCAAACTATAGGGTTTCGCAAGCGCAGGATAGCTCGAAGCCTACCCTGTGGCACCCTCTGGGGTCTAGCAAGCGCAGGACTGCACCATGCATCCTGTGGCACCCCAGCCACGGTATTTCAGGAATTAACAGAGCGAGATACACAACCCGTGCTCCCAACTTGTGAGACGCCACCGTACGTATCCCTTTGACGGGAAGGTACAACCCAATGTCACCACCTAAGGCCTCCCTCAAGGGACAAGTTGGTCGTAAGGTGCCCCCTACAACCAACTCCTCTCTCTTCGGCAAGGGTCTGAGCAAAATGACCTTTATAAGTCACTACCCTAATGATGTCCCTGACTCGACGATCCTAGGGACGATAATATTATAACATAACATGCTAGGCCTTAAATTAGGCTTCGCAAGACAACTCTACTAGGCTGCTCAACCTAGACTTACCAGAACCCCTCAGGATCCGGTTCGTGGCTCATTGATCCAAGAATTCGACCCTGCGAATATACATGCAAGTCGCTACCCTATGTCTTGATAGTCGATAGCCCTTAGGGTGGTAATATCACCCTAGACGAGCACAACGAACTGTGTACTAGCTAACAAGCTATACCCGAGTAACAACCACATACGAGCCCAATAAGCTACGTATGAACAATAACTACCTACGAGCCAGGCGGCCCCGTAGGAGATAACTGCGTACATACCAGCCTAATAAGCCGCGTATGAGACCAACAGCTACGCACGGGCCGGTCGAGCCGCGTACGAGACAACACCCTACATACGAGCCAAATAAACTACGTATGAGACCCACAGCTACATACGGGCCAGTCGAGCCACGTACGAGCACAACCGTGTGCAAACAACCATACAGGTAATCAATCCTAGAAGCAACCAAGCGTGCTTACTAGCAAACTCGATCTTCTATTATTAGAAGCAACAGAAGAATCTACTAATAGTCTATGGTCGGTATTCTACTAAGGAAGAACCGAAGGCGACATAACAGCCTTTATCAATTAACTATTACTAGTGGTCTTCCCAATCTTATTACTTCGACCTATAGCGCCTTAAGTATGGCACACAATTGCAAGCATCTTCCTACGACAATCTAATCATATAACACAACCACTCACCATGATACTCTTAAGTATGAACATGATTAATGCTTGTGCTCACATCGAGCTTAAGCATGAAAATCACTACGACCTAGACATGGCGTCCACTATAGTCAAGCATAGGTTATAATTCGAGCATGAAAGCTTACTACTCATCATGACTAATCACCACAACTCAAACTAGTATGAACAAGCAACATTCCAAGGCATAGTAGGTAATTCTAACACTATCCCTACAACATTCTAAGCATGTATTTGATCTTTGGCATGGTATAAAACACAATATAAAATCACTACAACTAACCATGGGTAGCTTCTTTAATCTAAGCATGAATATCATAGCATGGATATCATTAACCTCACATGATCAATAATTAGCATGACACCTACTTACTTAGCATGAATGATGACTAAGCATGATCACCTACTAACATAGCATGAACAAATACTTATCTAAGTATGGGTATCATGTAAACATGAGTATTCATTTAATCTAGCATGGTATACAACTTACTTACAATCTAAACTAGCATGACCTACAACTTACTTACAATTAAGCTAGCATGGCATACAACTTACTTGTAATTAAGCTAGCATGGCATGAGTCTTACTTATAATTAAACTAGCATGGTATATCACATACCTACAATTAAACTAGCATGGTATATCACATACCTACATTTAAACTAGCATGGTATATCACATACCTATAATTAAACTAACATGGTATACACTTACCTACAATTAAACTAACATGGTATATCACTTACCTACAATTAAACTAACATGGTAAGTAATTTTATCATTGATCCTACAACATCCTAAGCATAATAAAATTAATCCAAACATGGTAGGAAACTCTTAGATTGAATCCTACAACATATTAAGCATAATAAAATTAATCCAAACATGGTAGGAAACTCTTAGATTGAATCCTACAACGTATTAAGCATAATAAAATTAATCCAAACATGGTAGGAAACTCTTAGATTGAATCCTACAACATTCTAAGCATAAATGAGTTGATCTAACCATGGTAGGAAACTTTTAGATTGAATCCTACAACATATTAAGCATAATAAAATTAATCCAAGCATGGTAGGAAACTCTTAGATTGAATCCTACAACATTCTAAGCATAAATGAGTTGATCTAACCATGGTAGGAAACTTTTAGATTGAATCCTACAACATATTAAGCATGAATAAATTAATCTAATCCGATCTTAGCATGGTACATATCAACCCTAATCATGGTAAGTACTTTTATCATAGATCCTACAACATGTATATTGTTTCTACACATGATAGGTAATTTTAGGAAGCATCCTACAACTAACTAAGCATGAAAACATGATAGGATGTTTTTAGAAGGCATCCTATAACTAACTAAGCATGAAAACATGATAGGATGTTTTTAGAAGGCATCCTACAACTAACTAAGCATTAAAACATGGTAGGATATTTTTAGAAGACATCCTACAACTAATTAAGCATGAAAACATGGTAAAATATTTTTAGAAGTAATCCTACAACATTCTAAACATAAGGCATGATAGGATATTTTTAGAAGTAGTCCTACAACATTCTAAGCATATCTAAATTATGCGAATATAATCTTAGCATGGTATCTATTTTATGAACACAAAATAAACATCTACAATCATCTACTACTATCACTACTCCATTTTAATCAAAAGCACAACATACAACTATCTACCATTACTACTACTTTATTTTAGTCAAGAACATAACACCCAACTATCTACTACTACTACTACTTCATTCTCATCAAAAAATCACAACATACAACTATCTATTACTACTACTACTTTATCGACATAACCATCTATACTACTTACTACCACTTCTTCCTTTAATCAACATACTACTACTTTATATAATCAACCATACTACTACTACCTTATTAATCAACATACTATTACTACTTTATTTAATCAACCATACTACTACTACCTCATTAATCACATACTACTACTTTAAATTTTAGCATGCTACTACTTAGTTGCTTACTAGTCTTTATTATTACTAGTGATAAAAGAAAAGATCATTTTTATTTTACTTTACTTTACAACTAGTAAATATGAAAGAAAAGATCTTTTTCATTTATTTCTACAACTAGTGATTAAAAGGAAAAGATCTTTTTAATAGCTACAACTAGTGATTAATAAAAAGAGAAGATCTTTTTAATCTACAACTAGTGATCAATAAAAAGAAAAGATCTTTTTAATCTACAACTAGTGATCAATAAAAAGAAAAGATCTTTTTAATCTACAACTAGTGATTAATAAAAAGAGAAGATCTTTTTAATCTACAACTAGTGGTTAACCAAAAAGGATCTTTTTATTTTAAGAAAGAAAATACAATAAAACATATGCTCATTATTATTAGTCCAAGTTTAATCAAAGTCCTACAACCCACAATGGTTGTAAAATGTTCATATGCTTATGTGTATTAAGTCCTACAAGTCCTACAACCCCCAATCGGTTGTATGTTCAAGATCATATGCAATATGTGAATTTTTAGTCCAATAACATACAAAACAACAACTACAATAATAAAGATGTGATCTTTATATGTTAGTAGTTACTACTATTACTTTCTTTCTTTTATTTACCACAACATACAACACACTCATTCACAAGAACAAACCCAAAAAACAAAACAAAACAAGAAGGTAGGAGAAGAAGTCAAACAACAAAACAAACAAACAAACAAACAAACAAACGACCAAAGAACATGAAGAAACCCCCACCTTATTTTACTTGTAGGAAGAACTTGCTAGTAAAACTTCTCCTTCCCCTAAGCTTTTAGAAAGCTTCTAACACCCTACAAAACAAAACTCTCAAGTTAGCCTTTGTTCTCTCTTTCTTTTCCTTTCTTTCTTTCTTTCTTTTGATCTTTCTAAAATGAGAGAAGGAGGAGAAGGAGGGTATTTATAGGAGGAGAGAAGGGTGGAAAGTGTAAATGGGCACACACACTCTTGCAAAACCCCCCTCCCATGAAATGGGGGCCGGCCTCACCTAGGGGAGAAGGGGGAATGTGGGGAAGGTGTTATGTGAGGGGAGGTTGATGTGGAGGAGAAGTTTTCTAGAAAATTTTTTAATCCCTTATGTCTTTGTAACCCTAGATTTAACCTCCTAATTAAACCCTAACTATCCCTACTAGGTTTTGTCATAGCAAAATAAGTGTTGTCCAAAATACACAACACACAATTCGTATAATGCACTAATCGACATACTACTCATACGTGCGCATATATGTCCGTATACCGAAAATCTTCGCATAATCCGCATAAAAATAATTAAATCTCGGAAATAATAATAAAATAAATTTTATTATTAGTTCGAAAGATCACGGTATCAATTTGATACAATACGGATATATACTGACTGATATCTGGATACAGATAATGTCTATGGACAAACCGGGTGAAAAATCACCAAAATATTCTAATTTTAGAATTAAAACAAAATAATAATAAAATAATAATAAAATAATAATTTATATACGATAATATCCGTCCGGGATATTACATGAGGCATCATTTGATTTTGATCAATTGCTTGTGGTTCCTCTTCAACATGCACTTGTTTCTTTTCAACACGAACCCCTGCCTCATCATCATCAAAAACATGTAATATTTCTTTCGAGTAGGGGTTAGTTTCATCAAATATAACATCAATAGATTCTTGAATAGTGCATCTTCTTTTGTTAAAAACACGATATGTCTTGCTATTAAGAGAATATCTTAGGAAAACACCTTCATCACTTTTACGATCAAACTTCCCCAAGTTGTCAAGAGTGTTTAAAATAAAAACTTTGCATCCGAAGACACGAAAATAGCCTAGGTTGGGAGTTTTGCCATAATATAGTTCAAATGGAGTTTTCTCAAGATATTTTCTAATAATAACTTGGTTGATGGTATAGCATGCTGTATTGATAGCCTCTGCCCAAAATGACTTAGGCAAATCTTTTTCACTAAGCATTGTACGGACCATTTCTTGGAGAGATCGATTCTTCCTTTCAAATATCCTATTTTGTTGGGGAGTGCGAGGACATGCGAAATCATGTTTTATCCCCTTTTTGTCACAAAATAATCTGAAGAGTTCGTTTTGAAATTCCCCACTATGATCACTTCGAATAGTAACAATGGTAAGGCTTTTCTCATTTTTCACTCTTCGACAGAATTTTTGAAATACATGTACTGTCTCATTATTTTGTGGCAAGAAGGCAACCCAAGTAAATCTACTATAGTCATCAACAATAACAAATGCATATAGTGCACCACCATGGCTACGTGTTCGTGATGGACCAAAAAAATCCATGTGCAAAAGTTCAAGAGGTCTAGAGGTGGATACCATTTTCTTTGGTTTGTGAGAACTTTTTGTTTGTTTACCAAATTGGCAAGACTCACATGGTTTGTCCTTTTCGAACTTAATTTTGGGGATTCCTCTCACAAACTCCGTGCTTACAAGTTTGTTGAGGTTTTCCATGTGCGTGTGACCAAGCCAACGATGCCATAGCCATCTATCCTCGTTTCGTGCAACAAAGCATCTCATACTTTCCTGTGCTAATTCATTCGAGTTTATGACATATACATTATTGCATCTGTTAGCAAGAAGTAAACAATTTTTGTTGTTATCTAGTACAGTGCATGTATTTTTATCAAAAGTAACAATATACCCTTTATCACATAATTGACTAATGCTAATTAAATTGTGCTTTAGACCTCTTACCAATAGGACATCCTCAATGGAGCATGAAGAACCAAAATTGATTTCACCTTTACCAATAGTTTGACCCGTGCTATTGTCTCCAAAGATAATGTCCTTCCCCTTTTTTCTTGATAGTGATGAAAAGTATCTGCTGTCACCAATCTGTGATTTGAGCATCCACTATCAAGGTACCATCGATCTTTAGTTTTGATGCGTTGGGGTACCTACACCAAGATTAGTAGGCATAACTTTGCGTGCCCAAGTTTGTTTTGAACCTGCATTTGTGTCCTTTCTCACCCATACAAGATTAGTATTCCTTTTCAGTGAGCAGTTATAAGATATATGTCCTAGTCTCCAATAAAAATTGCATGTGATTCGACTATGTCTTGGGTCATACACACCTGCATAATTTATATTTGATTTGTGATTGTGTTGATTTTTATGCACGTGCGTATGAAAAAATGATTTTTGGTGATGTATTGGCTCTTCGTAACCAAGCCCTCTATTATCATGATATGATCTTGAATTTTTTGTAATAACATAACTGGGCCCTTCATGCTTTTCAATAATTTTTTCGAGCTCAGTTACCTTTTTACAAAGCCTCTTTCTAGTTATCTCATCATCTTTTGTATTCCAACAAAGAGTATCTTGTGTGGCATCAAGAATCCTATTTTGTTTAAGAGCTTCGTTACAACCTTCCACTACTTCATCAAAATTTCTTTTACATTCATCTAAGTCTTTTGTGAGCTTGGAAATATAAACTGACTTCTCCTGAATCTCTCTTAAGTAATCATCATGTTTTGCTAGAGATTCACAAATTTGTTGTTTCAAAGTCTCATTTTCATCTAAGAAAACATCATAATCTTTTTGACATAACTCAAGTTTTTTCAAAATAAGAGCATTTTTATTTTTTAGTTTGTGATTCTTTGTTTTGCACTCGTCATGTATTTCATTTGAATTCTGTTTTTACCGTCTAAGTTCACGACTTAGTTTCTTGGCATTGTCTTTCAAGTCATTACATATGTCTACGAGTTCATCATAAGTAGGTTGTTCGATTACCTCTTCTTGAGAAGGTGATTGCACCTCACCACTCACAAGAGCCATAAAACCAACGTCGCCGTGATCTTGCTCTTCCTCACTTGAGTCCGAGTCTAGCCAAGTTGCCTTTAGCACCTTATTCTTTTGTCTTGGATTTGAGCGATAATATTCCCTATTCCTGTCTTGTTGACTGTGGCAGTTTGCACGGATGTGTCCGGGATTTTTACACTTGTAGCACACTTCTTCCTTCTCCTTTTCTCTTTCCTCTTGATACCTGTCATACATTTTATTTTTGAGGTACTTATTAAATTGTCTTGTCAAGAGAGCAATGTCCTCATCTGACTCCTCATGTTCTGAATCAGCTTTTGACGATCGGGCCTTCTCTGCTTTAAGTGCAATAGTTCTCTCCTCATTTTTTGATTCGATCCCGATATTTTGCCTGTATCTCTTTGTTTCCACCATTTCCATCTCGTACATTTTTAGTTTTCCTTGAAATGTATAGTAGTCAAATCCCTTCTCTTCAAGTGTTTCTCTCATTGCCGCAGCCTTCACGTCCCATTCTGACGTGAGACAGCTTATGAGCTTTCCGGCCTTTCGGTCATCATCAAGCCCCTTACCCAAGCTCTCAAGTTCATGGGCAATGATGTCAAATCGGGTGAGCATTGGATCTACATTCTCCCCTGGTAACATGTGAAACACATCAAATTTATAAAAGCACAAATTCACTTTAGCTTTTACCTCGGAAGCGGTTCCTTCATGCCGCTTCAGCATGTTGTTCCAGATCTCGTAAGCTATTTTGCAATTGCGCCCACATCGCATTAGCTCTTCATTGTTCAACCCTGCATAAAGAGTCGTCATTGCTTTGGAGTTTGCTGTCTTGAGGGCCAACTCTGCTTTTGTGAACTCCGTCTTTCCATCACTGACTGGGATTTCGGTTTTGTTGATACATACGTTCCACCCTTCTTCTCCGAGCATCTGTCAAAAATGAGACATACGAACTTTCCAGGCGTCATAGCATTTTTCATTAAAAATGGTGATCGTGTAAGACTTGTCCCATTGGAGATGAAGGGCTCCGATGAGTACAAGTTTTGGGGAGGAGGGATTTCGGCCATTGGACCTTTCGCTTAAGCTTTTTAAGCTTTTTATAAGCACCTCGCTCTGAACCACTGTAAATCACCCTTGGGGGGGTGAATAGGGTGATCGTGCGGAAATAAAAATTAAAAGAATAAAGTAAAATAAATCAAAGTAATGCAATAGAGGCAAGAAAAGCAAACTCAGATGACGCAGCGATATAACGTGGTTCGACCCCCAGGTCTACGTCCACACCACCTACTTGTAGCAATTCTCCGCTATAAGCGTTCCACTATACTCAAAAACCCTTAGTACAGTGATTCTCGGATTCAGGCCGAGAGACCTATTACACCCACAGGACTTCTAATCCAAGTCCCGTCAATCTTACCGAAGTGAAAAAGAAAATAAAATAAAACTCAAGATCGTCTGAGATCTTGACTAAAGAATACAACCAATTCAACGCTCACACTCGGATTGATTATCAAGAGATTAGTTCGAAGTAATTTTCTCAGAAGGAATAGGTGAAGAAGACACAGTGGATTTGTTCTATTTAATAGAAGAGGAAGTGTATCGATCAAAAGAGGCAACGATACATTCTAAAAAAGATATACAGCCAAGTTGCAGTCGACCGGTCAAAATGTGCGGTCGACCGTTCAGCTCTCTGGCGTAGCTAGAGAGATGAAAGGTTGACCGCTGTTTTTGCCAATAGAAGTTGCGGTCGACTGCGACCGTCGACCGACATTAGGTACGGTCGACCGGACCGTGGCTGTATATATCAAATCCACTTTGTTTTCTTAGCATAAACTCATCTCTCTTTAATCAGTCAATTACAACAAATATCTCACGAAAATCATGCTAAAAATTCAGACTTGATAGATTGCTTGGAGGCCAATTAATTGAGAGCTCTTTCCTCTATAGCTTATAGATGCAAACTCCCTTTATTTAATTGAGAGCTCTTTCCTCTTTAGCTTGTAGATGCAATCTCCCTTTATTACTTTCCTTATTTGTATGTTTGTGAATCTCTTTTGGATCTCTTTTTGATATTAATTAATTCTGAAAATCTAATACACCAAATTCAAACTTATTAGTACAAGTGAGCACATTTTGTGCACACCAAACCATGAGTCAACACGTTATTCTTCGCATATTCGGATTAATCTAACGTCGTTCTAAAAGCAAGTCATCTCACTCTCGAATTGTATTATATCGTATTTGAGATCGTTTATTGAATCCCACAAGTAGATCCATATTTATTATCGCATATTTTTTATTGTTATCTATTGTTGGGATGCTATCGATTTACACGAGCGAATCCAAGTAGTAGTCTCAACTTCGTGCCGTCTTTTGCCTCCAATGTATAGAGATCTTGCATGCATTCATGTAGCTAATTATTGAATATAGGAATAGGGATTATTATTGTACTTCATGTCATGACATTACACAACTATTGTAGATTGTATAATAGTGTTGATTGTTCATATGATTGATGATGGTGTGTTAGTTGATTGCGATTAGTAGGGTTATGGATATTATACATCTTAATACTATGCTCACATAGATGTAACTTGCTGTGATTTATGATTGTTAACCCCTAACTCATCGTTCTTAACATTTTAATCATATTATTCATGAAGAATATATTGAGACCCTGAAATTTGTTGCCAACCTGAACATTACCATATTGTTTCGACCTAGATAATGTCATCAAAAGCAATAACTTTCTGAAAATGAAATGTATCCCCATGTTTCTAGTTTCTAGAACATCCGGAATTTTTGAATTCCGACTTGTATTACATGAGTTATGACCTTTTTACTGCTGCTGCGCTGTATTTTCAGATTTATGCACATACCATGTTAAACTGATGAATTAGGTGAACTAATGATAAAATATTACCATGATAATTTCTAGATTGATATCCAACATGCTTAGGGTAATGAAAATTATTTTTACTGATTTTAACAATGAATATTTACTGCTGTTACAACTGAAACTAGTTGACACTGATAACTAGCCAGAAACAGTAACCTGTAAAGAACACTGAAATTCACCTAGTTACTGTTGTCGGAATTTGGACTTTAAATATGCATTGGAACCGGGCAGGAGTCTAGTTTTTAGAACTTCTGACGGATCCATATTTGCTATCCTTTAGCAACGGGAATTCTGATTTTAGTACAGAAACCTACTGTTGTCTAGAATTTGGTTTTTATGTTTAATAATATATAATTGAATCTATAATGTTGAATTTGGTGTATTTAATTGTATGCATTTAATTGTATGATCTTAGGGTTGTGTTTTCATCCTTCTAGTGTCCCTTATTAATCGCATTATCATTTCCCATTGATATTTCTGTCTCTATTGTTCCCTATTAGTATTGCATGTTAATTGATTAAAGAATGTTAATCAAGCCGGGGTTAAGGGTTGACGTGGGTAGTGATAATATAGTGACTGTACTCGAAAATGTGGGTCTCGTTCCCAAAATATCGTTATTTTTATTGTGCAAGAAATTGCAAATGGCCAGTGTTATCATCATTGTGCAAGAAATTACAAATGGCCATTGGTATCGTCATTGTGTAAGAAATTGCAAATGGCCAGTGATATCGTTATTATGTAAGAAATTGCTTAATAGACAATGTTATATTGTGCTGAGTACATGACCTATAGAAATTACCACCTTAGTCTAACGAAATTGATTGTATGCATCGAACCTGTAGTATGGAATGCAGTAGAACGTGCATTAGTTAGGATTAAAATGAATAATAGACTTAAGACTTCATCGCATTGTCATTGCATTTTGTCATCGTTATTGAATAGTGTTATCGTTATTGTTTACCGTTATTGTTATTGTTTATTGTTATGATTATAAATCATCGTTATTGCACATTGTACTATTATCACTTTGTCACTGTTCAATACTATTGATTCCATCGTTCATTGAATTTATTGTTTTACCGTTAATGCCATTGTTTCTCTATTTCTCTCCTTGCTGTCCACGACTTGCTCTAAGGACATATTATTCTCTTTCTTTAGATGAACAACTTACAGAAAATCAAGGAGATTTGCCTGATGGACTAGGAGAGCAACAATGGTGAAAGAATTGTTTTGCTGCGCCACTTAAATAATTATTGTATCTTTTTTAGAACCTTAATAATTGAACAATGTTGATTTCTTTGTATTGTGGGCTTTTGACCCGAATATTATTTTGTTGATTTTAGATGTTGAATTGTTTTTTGTTGGTTATTTTATGCTTAAATTCCAAGTATTGTTATTCATGCGATTACTTCTTTTATTGCATGTGTGGTTGTATTACTTCCTATTTATATTGTTGAGTTAAATCGAAAACAGCTCATGGATGACACAAGTCATTCGCTGGGCCATGCCACGTGCTTGGATTCCGTAGTTTTGGGAAGCGGGGCGTGACATCAGTGGCAGCCTAAAGTAAGGAGTGACAAAGGAGTTTAACCTGTGAAGACTTACTAGTAGTTGTCTCCCCCGAAGGACCATCTTCTACCCCAATAGGGGGTACCTCTCGCGAGACCTCATCGTTGCGCCGCGCTGCCATATCTCGACGGGATAACACTCTTCACAAGTGGCTGAGCTTCGCTTCAACTTTCGTAAGTCCTTCCTGAGACTAAGCAAGTTCCAACTCAGTAATACGGAGCTTGGTACAAAGCTGGGACGTCCCGCTGTCCTAGAAACATGTGTGTTGTGTACAAAGACATTCTAACCAAAGAAAGTGGCGTAAATCACTCTAAATGAAAGCGTGAAAGCAACAAAATAAGAGAGCTCCAGTGCCATACAAGATGTAAACACCCAAAAGAAGTTTTCATTGCTAAGTAAAGATACAAAAGTGGTGGCCAGTCCGCTATTAGGCATCAATACAAAAGCAGTTAAAAAAAAGATATTTAGTTACAAGAGGAGTTAAGGGTCCACCTCGGCCGACTGGTCCACAGGAGGGGTAGGCTTGCAACCGCTCCCCTCAATCGCGTCCGGAAAAACTACTATAGCAGACTGGGGGGTCCGCAACAACAATCTCCTCCTCCACTTCCTCATCGCTACCGTCCTCCTCCTCACCCTCGACGGGGTCGTACAGAGAGTGCCCCGAACATTCGAACCCGGGGATGCACACTTCAACGTGCTTAAGCGCCCTAGCATACGACTGCTCCATGTTCGAGGCCAGGTCTCCCTCTGCTTCGGCTCTTGCCGCTTGCACTGCCTCTGTAACGCCCCGAATCCTAAATACACTGAATTCGAGATGTTCTACAGGATATTTTCACTTTCTTTAGTACAATTTTACAAGAAAATTTAAACTTTTCACTTTACATCAGAGTTTACAAGATTACATTACATTTTACATTGCACAGCGGAAGTAAAATTTACAACAATGAAACAAATGTACAACAACATTGAGTAATCTTTAAGCATTTGTTCCTCTTTAATCTGTATCAAGCCATTTACCTGCATATAAGACTGTGGGTACGTCAGTTTATTCAACCGACGATCATTATACACGGCCATCCTCTCTATGCCGGAAATAGTATAACTTATTTTCCATATTTAGCAAACACAAACTTGTCACATATCAAACTGAAGGGACTACCCTATTGATGTCGTGTTGTGATTGTGCACTTAGTCCTTAATGCAGTTATTATGTTACATGACACTAATGCACACTTGTTCGGATTCTATGCATCCCATACTACATAGGTCCGAGGGCAAGCCTCTTAATCGTTCTTCATCTTTGTAGGGTTCAATCCCTCACCATGACTTAATCTACTACTGTGACTACGGTGAGTATCCTAGATGATCTATGAGTACAAGCTCGTGTACAGAAAACCTGGAGGGAAACCCCACGCCATGTCTTGACTCATCAAGCATGCATTCTGTGACAATTCAGCCTCCTTCATGGCACACGATCCTCTTGCAGTCACCAAACATCCCACAAGCGTGGCTAAAGTCCGATCATTACTGAGTTGTGCCCACGCCATGTCTTGACTCATCAATCATGCATTTTGTGGCTCACACACCCGCATCGTAAACTCTAGTTCTCATACTCGTGTTTTCTCTCACTTTCATCACGTCTTCACTATGTACTAATCCTTAGTTTTTATTAGAATCATGAACAAAATCAAAGCTCTAGAGTTAGCCTCTCCACTAAACCGGACTCATTCATTTATTCACACATGACCAACCTTGGTCTTTCATTTCAATATTTCATTTCATTTCTTTTCAAATGCCGGGGGAGACTTAGCTACTCTTTTGTTTCAATTCCAATTCACAATTTCCAATTTGAGCATTTTCACTCATAAATTCATTTGTTGATTTGTCATACTCAAAGTATTTCTCTTTTCCAATCATGATTTCTAATTCGTTCAAATAGTCCATAACTATACATGAAAATTCATATGCTTTATCAATTAGAAATTTCACTTTGAATTTCACATCACTAAAGAATATTCACATTTCACATTTTTCACACTATTCTCAAATGAGAATAATTTGCATCACATCACACAATATAATTTTCTTCTTGCCACATTAATCTTCTAATCCTTCATTTCAAATCATTTTTTTTGCAAGATACAATTTCACAACAATAAAAATATAGAACCATAGTTCTATTTACACATTTTATTCTCAAATCATGTTTTATTTCATGCAAATAATCCTCAAATTATTTTTATAAAGTCCTACATATTTTTAGAAGAATAACCATATTTTTTCCACATTTTTTTCATCACCAAAACATCAAAAAAACATTTTTTCCCATCTTGCCGAGGGCAAGATTTGAACCCAGAACCCCGGAGAACACAGCCGACAGCACAAACCACTAGATAAAAGGTGCTAGACGGTAGAAAGGGGCGCTGAGAGTAATAAATACTCTCGGCCGCAGATCTTATACGCTTAAAAAAATTTATGAAACAAAATAGTGCCACAAGGATTCGAACCCGCAACCTTAAGGCCGAAACCACATAGCGATCAGAGCCATCCCGACCGCTTGAGCTACGCGCTCAAGTTGTCATTAGCTCAATTAAAATTTCATTTAACTCATACTCTCTGTTATTTAGAACATTTCGGCGTTCAACAAAATTGCATATCACATTGTTCTTACTAATATACTGTAAAAATCCGAATTAATCGTTTTCCATCATGAATTTTATTCCAGTAGATGAAAATAAATTTCTTAAATGATTAAACATAATTTTCTCCATAATTAACACATTTTTACCATACAATTTGGTTAATGTGACATACTACTAATACATTTTTTGACATTATAATTTCATCAATCTCTATACTAATTCTCTACTCTTATTTATTTTCCAAACATAAAAATTACATCTTAATTTATTCGTTACCACGCCATACAAAGTTTCCAATTTAGCACATAAAAGTGACATAGTCGGTATACTAATTTTTTGCACATAATTTTTCATGCTACTAACAAAGGTTTCTTCACACAATTTATAACCACATTCTTATTGCACACAATCTTGAATTTTACTAATAGCAACACACATAATTTGCATATCAATAATTCAATCAATTAGAGATCATCTTTTCAATTAAATGTGCATTCTTATTAATCATTTTCATGCATTATTTTGATAATTAAATCTAGCATGCATTCCTATGTTAGAAATAGGGAAAATTTACCCACCTTGTATGGAGAGAAAAATTACAACTAGCAAATCCCTAGACGAATGTCCTTGCGACGAATGGCTCCTTCTTGAACACGTGCACCCAAGCCTTCAAGTACCCAACCGAATGCTCCCTCTTCCTAGATGTAGCCGGCCTCCCCTCTTCTAGTTGCAAGCAAAGATCCCACACACTCTCAATCTTTTTACTCACAAAATCACCACTAGATAATATAATTGAACTATAGGTTTGGAAGAGAATAATTTTACACAAGAATAACTAGCCAGGGGGGGGGGGTATTTATATTAAAAATCAAAGAGAATGGAGGGCTAGGATCAAGTAGTTGGTTGTAAGATGGAGGGCTAGGATGAAAGTAGGAGTTACATTAACTACCCACAACCAAGTAACCACCACACCATGATCACCACCAAAATTTTGGTTTTCCCTCCAAGATGCAATCCGGCCATGCTAGGAGTGTGCATATTGCACGTGTACGCGTAGTGCACGTGCATGCAACTAGGCCCAAAATTTGTACATTTTATTTATAAAATAAACTTTAATTTTGTATTCTACATTACAAGTCATAAAAAAATAAATTAACTAATGGGCTTTAGTTTAATGGGCCAAAATAATTATTATAAAATAATAAATTAAATTACTTTGGGCTTTTAAAAGAAAGGGCTTTTTGTCTAATTGAAAGAAGGCTTATAGAAAAATAATTAAAGGCACATATTAAATATCTTTACTCATCTTGATGAAAATATTTACAAAAATATTGCACGTGCACACTACGTGCAAAATAAATAATTTTTCATTAAATAAAAAATCAGGGCATTACAACACTCCCTCCTTAGAATAGTTCCGTCCCCGGAACTACAGTCAAGAGTGAGAAACAAAAAAAAAATACAACACTCACAACAAGAACAGAAAGAAAAAAAAATACAAAGATACAAATCAAGCAAAAAGCTCAGGATAGTCCTTTAACATCCTCTCCTCAGATTCCCAAGTAGCCTCTTCAACCAAATGGTTTTTCCAGACTACCTTGACCATCGGTATCGTCTTATTCCTCAAGACTTTCTCTCGACGATCAACAATCTCGACAGGAGACTCGATGTAATTCAGATCCAATTGCAAACCTTCCGGTACTTCAGGCAAATGATGACTCGGATCTGGAATATAACCTCTCAGCATAGACACATGAAAGACATTGTGCACCTGAGATAACTCTTCCGGTAATTCAAGCTGTAAGCAGTCTTCCCGATCCTTTTCAATATCTTATACGGGCCTATAAATCTCGGGGCTAACTTCCCGCCTTTGCCAAATCGAACCACACCTTTACTGGGTGATACTTTCAGAAAGACGAAGTCACCAACCTCAAACTCAAGGTCCCTTCTCCGGTTGTCTGCATAGCTTTTCTGCCTGCTCTGAGCTTCTACCAACCTTTTCCTGATCAGATCAATCTTCTCAGAAGTTTGCTGCACAAGCTCAGGACCAAACAACTGACGCTCCCCGACTTCAAACCAACAAACAGGAGTCCTGCACTTCCTGCCAAACAAAGCTTCGTACGGCGCTATCCCGATGCTAGTCTGAAAACTGTTGTTGTAGGCAAACTCTACCAAAGGTAAATGCCTTTTCCAACTGCCTCCAAATTCTAGTATACAACACCGAATCATATCCTCAAGAATACGGTTGACTCTCTCGGTCTGCCCATCGGTTTGCGGATGAAAAGCAGTGCTGAAATCTGTCTTGGTACCCAAAGCTGTCTGAAGACTCCTCCAGAAATGCGAAGTAAACCGCGCATCTCGATCAGACACAATAGTTGATGGAATACCATGAAGTTGGACGATCTCGCCAACATACAACTCAGCTAACTTGTCCATCGAAGCAGTGAGTTTCATCGCCAAAAAGTGAGCGGACTTGGTCAGTCGATCGACTATAACCCAAATCGCATCATTGCCTTTAGGACTCTTAGGCAATCCCGTGATGAAATCCATACTGATGTTATCCCACTTCCATTCCGGAATAGGTAACGGATGTAATAGAACTTTGGGTCTCTGATTTTCGGCTTTGACTTGCTGACAAACCTCACACTTCGCCACAAATTCAGCCACATCCCGCTTCAAACCTGACCACCAGAAATGTTGTTTGATGTCTTTGTACATCTTAGTACTCCCAGGATGTACTGACAAAAGAGTAGCATGCGCCTCCTAAAGAATACTTTCTTTCAGGTCCGCCTGATTTGGAACACACAGCCTATCTCCAAACCATAGCACTCCATCCCTGATTTGAAATCCGGGCGACCTGCCAGCACCAACCTGCTCCTTCATCTCCAAGATATCAGCATCAACCTCCTGACTTGCAATGATCCTTCCATTCAGTGTAGGCTGAAGCCTCAACTGAGCCAAAGATGCTCCCAATCCTTGCAACACAACTTCAATACCTGCTCGATCCAATTCCTCAATCAGATGTATCTGAGTAGTAATCAAACTGGCTAAACTGCTCTTGCGACTAAGTGCATCAGCAACAACATTAGCCTTCCCAAGATGATACTTGATCTCAGGTCGCATGTCCTCAAGCACTTCCAACCATCTCCGCTGCCTCAAATTCAGATCCCTTTGCTGATAAATGTACTTCAAACTCTTGTGGTCCGTGTACATGTTCAACTTCTCACTGTACACGTAGTGCCTCCACTGCTTCAGGGCAAAGATAATCGCAGCCAACTCCAGATCATGAGTTGGGTAATTCTTCTCATGCGGTCGTAGTTGCCTAGACCCATAAGCGATTACTCTTCCTTCTTGTATTAGGACACAACCAAGCCCACGATGTGAAGCATCGCTATAAACATCATACTCAACACCTGCTCTAGGCAAAGCCAAAATAGGTGCAGTAGTCAGCGTCTCTTTCAACTCCTGAAAGCTTGCCTCACATTGCTCAGTCCACTTGAAGTTCACATTCTTCTTGGTCAGTCCAGTAAGCAGCACGGCTATCTGAGCATAACCTTGAATGAATCTCCTGTAGTATCCAGTCATTCCAAGAAAACTTCTGACTTTCTTCACTGTAGTAGGCCTAGCCCATTCTCTCACTGCCTCTATCTTCTGAGGGTCAGTTGCCACTCCCTCCTTAGAAAGGATGTGACCTAGGAATGCCACTTCAGATTTCCAGAAATCACACTTGGATAACTTGGCATACAACTTCTGCTCTTCCAGCTTCTTCAAAACTGCTGCCAGATGCACGGTGTGCTCCTCCCCTGACTTGGAGTACACGAGAATATCGTCGATAAACACCACGACGAAAGAACCAATGAACGGCCTTAGAACTCTATTCATCAAATCCATGAAGATTACGGGTGCATTCGTCACTCCAAATGGCATAACTAAGAATTTGTAATGCCCATGTCGAGTTCTAAATGCAGTTTTGTGCACATCTTCAGCTTTCACTCGAACCTGGTGATATCTTGATCGAAGATCTATTTTGGAGAATACAGCTGCTCCTTATAGACGATCGAACAAGTCATCAATTCAAGGAATAGGATACTTATTCTGAATAGTGACCTTATTCAGCTCCCGGTAATCGATACACATTCTCATCGATCCATCATTCTTCTTTACCAAAAGCATTGGTGCTCCCCAAGGTGACACACTAGGTTGAATAAAGCCTTTCTCCAACAGTTCCTCAATTTGCCATTTCACCTCATCCTGTTCCACTGGAGCCATCCTATACGGTGCCTTAGAAATGGGTGCACTTCCTGGGTGAACAGTGATGCTGAACTCTACATCACGATGTGGGGGTAACCCAGGAAAATCATCCAAGAACACAGTCGGATAGTCCCGAACCACAGGAATCCCTTGCACTTCCACAGGAGTATCTTCCTTGCAGATATCTGCCACCAGCTTAGAACACTTCTGCTTCCCTTGGAAAGTGACTTCAGGTCCACCTGGAGCCTTCATTGTTACCGTCTTGGTCTTACACTCGATGCTTGCACTGTACACCGACATCCAATTAATGCTAATGATAACATCGACTCCCAAGATAGTCAGCTCGATCAGATCAATCCCAAAGATTCGATCTCCAATCACAATCTCGCAATCAGCATAATACCGATCAGTGGTTAAAGTTTCCCCTGATGGAGTAGCTACTGCTAAGATCTTGACTGGAAAAATCTTCGGTTCAACTCCCAACACTTTAGCAAATTTAAGAGACACAAAAGTATGAGAGGATCCAGTATCGAACAACACAACAGCTTTCATTCCATATTCTGATGTCAAAGGTCCATCAAATTCAAAGTATGAAACATGATCTTTCAAGTCAATATTTCTATTTCATTGAATTCCCAATTTTATACATTCGAATTGAAAAATATTTCTTGACATCAGAATGAAAATAGTAGAAGCTACAACAGTCTAACTCCTACGGTTCCTCTTCGCTTCTCGAAGTTCTCCCCGTAGTTCATCAACTTCATCCTTCAGCACATCGGTCAAATTCTTCCTCTTCTCGAGTTCCCATATACGATGACTGAGAACAGAATAGTCGTCCTTCCGTTTTGCCAGCTGAGCCTCAAATAATCCGACTCTCTCTCGCAGTGTCTCTACCTGCCTTTGAAGAGAAGTCACAAAACTATTTGGAACTGGTTCTTCTTCTTCCTCAGAAGAGTCATCAGATGAATCCGGAGGTGGGGTAATCTCTCGGGATTCAGGCCATTCTTTTCCATCAGAATCTGCTTGCCCTGGATAGTACTCGTCCTCGGAATCTGCCTGTCTAGGATGGTACTCTTCCTCAATGATATGCCAGTCGTCGTCTCCAGCAGGGTCGAAGTGATCAGCCATCTTAGAAATAGAGAGGAAGAAGCATAAGTCATAGAGCAACACAAATGTAAGTCACTTACATTTAAATCTCTAGACTCAAACACACACTCTAATATCCACTACTAGGGTGTCGTTCCTTATAAATTTTGTACAAGTGTGGAAGCGTGGCTCTGATACCACTCTGTAACGCCCCGAATCCCAAATACACTGAATTCGAGATGTTCTACAGGATCTTTTCGCTTCCTTTAGTACAATTTTACAAGAAAATTTAAACTTTTCACTTTACATCAGAGTTTACAAGATTACATTACACTTTACATTGCACAGCGGAAGTAAAATTTACAACAATGAAACAAATGTACAACAACATTGAGTAATCTTTAAGCATTTGTTCCTCTTTAATCTGTATCAAGCCATTTACCTGCATATAAGACTGTGGGTACGTCAGTTTATTCAACCGACGATCATTATACACGGCCATCCTCTCTATGCCGGAAATAGTATAACTTATTTTCCATATTTAGCAAACACAAACTTGTCACATATCAAACTGAAGGGACTACCCTATTGATGTCGTGTTGTGATTGTGCACTTAGTCCTTAATGCAGTTATTATGTTACATGACACTAATGCACACTTGTTCGGATTCTATGCATCCCATACTACATAGGTCCGAGGGCAAGCCTCTTAATCGTTCCTCATCTTTGTAGGGTTCAATCCCTCGCCATGACTTAATCTACTACTGTGACTACGGTGAGTATCCTAGATGATCTATGAGTACAAGCTCGTGTACAGAAAACCTGGAGGGAAACCCCATGCCATGTCTTGACTCATCAAGCATGCATTCTGTGGCAATTCAGCCTCCTTCATGGCACACGATCCTCTTGCAGTCACCAAACATCCCACAAGCGTGGCTAAAGTCCGATCATTACTGAGTTGTGCCCACGCCATGTCTTGACTCATCAATCATGCATTCTGTGGCTCACACACCCGTACCGTAAACTCTAGTTCTCATACTCGTGTTTTCTCTCACTTTCATCACGTCTTCACTATGTACTAATCCTTAGTTTTTATTAGAATCATGAACAAAATCAAAGCTCTAGAGTTAGCCTCTCTACTAAATCGGACTCATTCATTTATTCACAAATGACCAACCTTGGTCTTTCATTTCAATATTTCATTTCATTTCTTTCCAAATGCCGGGGGAGACTTAGCTACTCTTTTGTTTCCATTCCAATTCACAATTTTCAATTTGAGCATTTCCACTCATAAATTCATTTGTTGATTTGTCATACTCAAAGTATTTCTCTTTTCCAATCATGATTTCTAATTCGTTCAAATAGTCCATAACTATACATGAAAATTCATATGCTTTATCAATTAGAAATTTCACTTTGAATTTCACATCACTAAAGAATATTCACATTTCACATTTTTCACACTATTCTCAAATGAGAATAATTTGCATCACATCACACAATATAATTTTCTTCTTGCCACATTAATCTTCTAATCCTTCATTTCAAATCATTTTTTTGCAAGATACAATTTCACAACAATAAAAATATAGAACCATAGTTCTATTTACACATTTTATTCTCAAATCATGTTTTATTTCATGCAAATAATCCTCAAATTATTTTTATAAAGTCCTACATATTTTTAGAAGAATAACCATATTTTTTCCACATTTTTTTCATCACCAAAACATCAAAAAAACATTTTTTTCCCATCTTGCCGAGGGCAAGATTCGAACCCAGAACCCCGGAGAACACAGCCGACAGCACAAACCACTAGATAAAAGGTGCTAGACGGTAGAAAGGGGCGCTGAGAGTAATAAATACTCTCGGCCGCAGATCTTATACGCTTAAAAAAATTTATGAAACAAAATAGTGCCACAAGGATTCGAACCCGCAACCTTAAGGCCGAAACCACATAGCGATCAGAGCCATCCCGACCGCTTGAGCTACGCGCTCAAGTTGTCATTAGCTCAATTAAAATTTCATTTAACTCATACTCTCTGTTATTTAGAACATTTCGGCGTTCAACAAAATTGCATATCACATTGTTCTTACTAATATACTGTAAAAATCCGAATTAATCGTTTTCCATCATGAATTTTATTCCAGTAGATGAAAATAAATTTCTTAAATGATTAAACATAATTTTCTCCATAATTAACACATTTTTACCATACAATTTGGTTAATGTGACATACTACTAATACATTTTTTGACATTATAATTTCATCAATCTCTATACTAATTCTCTACTCTTATTCATTTTCCAAACATAAAAATTACATCTTAATTTATTCGTTACCACGCCATACAAAGTTTCCAATTTAGCACATAAAAGTGACATAGTCGGTATACTAATTTTTTGCACATAATTTTTCATGCTACTAACAATGGTTTCTTCACACAATTTATAACCACATTCTTATTGCACACAATCTTGAATTTTACTAATAGCAACACACATAATTTGCATATCAATAATTCAATCAATTAGAGATCATCTTTTCAATTAAATTTGCATTCTTATTAATCATTTTCATGCATTATTTTGATAATTAAATCTAGCATGCATTCCTATGTTAGAAATAGGGAAAATTTACCCACCTTGTATAGAGAGAAAAATTACAACTAGCAAATTCCTAGACGAATGTCCTTGCGACGAATGGCTCCTCCTTGAACACGTGCACCCAAGCCTTCAAGTACCCAACCGAATGCTCCCTCTTCCTTGATGTAGCCGACCTCCCCTCTTCTAGTTGCAAGCAAAGATTCCACACACTCTCAATCTTTTAATTCAAAAAATCACCACTAGATAATATAATTGAACTATAGGTTTGGAAGAGAATAATTTTACACAAGAATAACTAGCCAGGGGGGGGGGGGGTATTTATACTAAAAATCAAAGAGAATAGAGGGCTAGGATCAAGTAGTTGGTTGTAAGATGGAGGGCTAGGATGAAAGTAGGAGTTACATTAACTACCCACAACCAAGTAACCACCACACCATGATCACCACCCAAATTTTGGTTTTCCCTCCAAGATGCAATCCGGCCATGCTAGGAGTGTTCATATTGCACGTGTACGCGTAGTGCACGTGCATGCAACTAGACCCAAAAATTGTATATTTTATTTATAAAATAAACTTTAATTTTGTATTCTACATTACAAATCATATAAAAAAAATAAATTAACTAATGGGCTTTAGTTTAATGGGCCAAAATAATTATTATAAAATAATAAATTAAATTACTTTGGGCTTTTAAAAGAAAGGGCTTTTTGTCTAATTGAAAGAAGGCTTATAGAAAAATAATTAAAGGCACATATTAAATATCTTTACTCATCTTGATGAAAATATTTACAAAAATATTGCACGTGCACACTACGTGCAAAATAAATAATTTTTCATTAAATGAAAAATCAGGGCATTACAGCCTCGTCCCTCTCCTTGGTAGTAGCCTCTATCGCCTCTGCGGCAAGTTCCTTCTCTCGATCCGCCCTCTCCTTCTCCAAGGCGATTTGCTCGTTTGCCTTCGCCAGCGCGGACTCCAGCAACCCAATCTGAGTTGCTTGGGTCTCCGACAGGCGCTTCGCTTTCTCATACGCCTTGGCGGTCTTCGCCTGCTCCGACCGGTCCCTGTCACTCTCTGCCTTGAACTCTTTCTCTTGCTCCGCAAATCGCTCCAGTAGATGGTTGAAGTGGCTAGTGATCTACAAAGACGAAAATATTCTAAGTTACGAAGGGGGACCAACTCTATTAATTCCTATACAGTCAAGGACGAAACTTATCGACATGCTGGCCCTGGCTATCTCTAGATCATCATCACCAATTGACCCTGTATTCATGGAAGCTCGGTCCTTCAGAGTTGCCAAGGGGAGCATCGCCTGCATGCAGGTAGCAGAATCCCCGAGGAACCCATCGTGTTTCATCACACGGCAGTTGGGGACGAAAAGCTTTTTGTGCTCCTCGGTGAGAATTACCTCCGCAGTCGTAGTGAGAGGAGGAGATTCCAAATTAAGAGCAACATCAAGAGTGAATTCCCCGACAGATGGGGCAGGAGAAAAAGAAGGGGGAGACTTAAAGTTTACCACTGGCTGGGTGAGCGCCGAACTCCTAACAGCTTTAGCAGGCGAAGGACCCGCAGTCTTCCTCTTTCTCTTCTTCCCTTCGGGTGCTTTGCCGCTCAAACCCGAACGTTTGGAAAGCATCGCTTTAAAGTCCATGTACACCGCTCCTGCAAAACGAGGCGCAAAGAAGTTAACATAAAGAGAAATATAAATCTACAAAAAAAATGAAGAGAAATAAAAGATGCATACTAGGGTCGTTCGGGCTGGGACTCCCCCTGAAGAGGACCTCCTCGATACATCTTTCCAACTTAGGGGAGGTCGACTCAGAAGTTTCAAAACTATCTCATCTTCCTCCGGGATCAAAACGGGTTCGGCCTTCACCCACCTCGGCACCTCCTCTCCAAACCTCATGAAAATTGCCCACGACTCACTACTCCGAATAAGGAAATATTTTTCATTCCAAAACTTGATAGAATTAGGGTTATCAATTAGCTTCACACCCTGACATGGCGAGAGATAGTACCTATACTCTATCTTACTCTTCCGATGGATCCTGTAGAGTCTCCCAAGAACACTAAGTTGAGGCTCGACTGTCACGCCCCGCTTCCCAAATATACGGAATACAAGCACGTGACTTGGCCTAGCAATGACTTGCGTCATCCAAAAGCTGTTACTGATTCAACTCAACAATATAAATAAGAAAGCGATACAACCAGGCATGCATATAAGAATAATCGCATGAATCACAAAACAAATTGAAACATGAAATAACAATAAGATAACCAAATGTGGAAAAAAGTAACAATTCTGGGTCAAATGCCCATAATAAAATAAAATAACAATATTCAATATTTTAGGTCTCCATAACATAAACAATAAATAAATAAGCGACGATGCTCACCATTGTTGTTCTCCCAATTCATCAGGAATTCTCCTTGATTACCTGTAAGTTTTTCATCTAAAAAAAGAATATAATATGTCCTTAGAGTAAGTCATGGATGTTGGATCCTGTAGGCAAGGCAAATAACACTAGGGGGCGGGTGAATAGTATTGTATAAAAATTAATTAAGAAATTAAACTTTTAGTTCTGTTAAGTCGACTGAAAAGAGATATCCAGTCGACTGAAGCGTCATATTAGAAGAGTATTTTACTGAGAGTTACGAGTCTGACCAGTCGACTTATAGCGGAAACCAGTCAACTTTCCAGACAAGTTTTTGAACTAAAACTTAACAAAATTGAGATTGCAAGTGAAGAAAATGCAACCACAGCGAACACAGTGATGTATCTTGGTTCGGTCCTCCCGACCTACATCCAGTCCCCAAGCAACCCACTTAAGATTTTCTACTATTCTGGAAAAGTACAAGAATACCCTACGGCGTTTGACAATAACTATGTCAAACCCATAGACCTCTCTCACCACTAGAGAGAGCAAACCCACTCTACACCCTAGAGTGAAAAACCGACTCTACAACCAAGAGCCCTTCTCTCCAACCGAGAGGACCATTCTCACAACCCGAGAGTGAAAACAAAAACAAAAAGAGTTACAATAACCTATAGTCTTGTTTGTGATTTGTGATTTTGTATGGTGGCTAATTGGTTAACTTCTGAAATCAGTCTAAAACGAATTCGATGTTATACTAGACTGATTTTTAGAGAACCAAGACTTAGAGAATATGTATGCCTTTTAAAAATCTTGTTCTTCTCAAAAACAAAAAAAAACTTGAAACTTAAGAAAATTCTTGGAACCTTTTCATGGTGATTCCTATACTCTATTTATAGAGAGGAATTAGAGGGACGTTGTAAAACAGTTCCCAAAACCGTATTAAAACGGATAGAAAACCATTTAAATTTAAAAAACAAGTTTTAAATTCAAAATACTGACTGGGTTGCCATAATGAGTCGACTGGTCAGAAATTGTATGAGTTCAGACAATTTCGTATTAAGACAGTCGACTAGTTCCAAAGAACGGTCGACTGGTACTCAACAGCTGAACTTATTCAAGCTTGTTTCGACCTTTTAACTTTGTAAAACACTAAATTATTAAAAGATATATGTGAGTGTGTGTGACAAGGCTATTACAAGTTTCTAAGACTCAAAGAATAAAAATTACAATTGTTTACAAGACACTTTATACAAAACATTTGAAGCACTTGAGTCTTGTCTTGAACTTGAGGCTTTGACTTGAGCTTGAGCCATTGTCTTTATGTCTTGAAGCTTGTTTGATCAAATGTGACTTGAACTTAGATATTTGTGGTTTGATCGATTCTCTTGAAAGCTTCATTGGATCAACTTTGCCATTGTGTATTGCACCATGGTATTTGTCTTTGATACATCCTGTAATATATATTGGTGGTAGCACAACTTTGCATTGTGTTGTAGTCATCAAAATCAAGAATCAACATTCTCCCCCTTTTTGATGATGACAACACAATAGCTTACAATAATAATAATAATTGAAAATGCTCCCCCTAACTAATGTACAACATGCACAAACTAATGTACAACATGCACAAGTTAGAAATATATATGCACATCCTTTTCTCCCCCTTTGTCATCAACAAAAAAAAGGAGGAAAGAAATAATAACATAATGGAAGGCAGGGCATAAAGAACAAACACATTGCAAAACCAGAACAAAATTAGACAAAGGAAATTGAAGTACATGTTTGCAAATACTGCATAAAAGTGAAATACATAAAACATAACAAAAAATTGCCAAAAAAAAAGAAAATACATCAAGTCAATCTTCGTCTTCATCAGCAGCACCTTGAGAGGCAGGAGGAGGAGGTGGAAATTGGTGGGTGAACAAGTGGGTTAGGTGAGCAAGACTGGCCTCAAGGGTATCCTGACGATCCATGAGATAGTTGACAGAATGATAAAGACTCTCAGGATCAGAAAAAACAGCTCTAGGACGAGACGAACTAGATGCAGAGGACCTACGACCTGAAGTGGCTAAAGGAATAGGAGGGACATTCCTTTGAGGAGACCTAAGAGAAGTATGAGCCTTATGGAGACGATTGAAAATGACTCGACTCCAGTTTATTTGGATGTTGCTGAAAATGGCATACACTGCTTATTGCAATTCAAAAGAGAATTGGTCGTAGCTACCCATTTTAGAGGTAATGTTACACGACAAAATTATTGCAACAAGTTTAGCAAGCGGTGTAATTGACTTGTTTGTCATAGGGGGACCACGATTTGGCAAGTAAATTTTGGACAAAATAGAGCCGTCATCCATTTCAATTTCCCCTAAATCCATCCCTTCATTAGGAATACTCAAGATAATCCCTAATTTTTCAGAGGTTAGTTTCATGCGAATATATTTCACCGATGTAAGGAGAAATATTTCGCTACCATCCTCAGAAGTGACAACTTTTATATTTGTATAAAACAAATATATAAGTTGTGGATAGTAATAGGGTTGATTGACAAGAGAAAGCAAGTCAAATAACCCACATTGTTCAAACAATGGGGCTAAGGGGAATCTATCTAAATCAGGAAAATTGACAAATCTTCCTGGAAAGATAGCAATTTGACATATAATGAAAAATTTCTCAACAAGGTTCAAATTCCTCAAGTATTGAAGGTAGTTTTGGGATGATTGACCTTCTTCTACATGGGAACTATGAGCTCTCTTTGGAGGCATGATACCAAACTCTAGAAAACTTAGAAAGGGGAGAAAGATCAAGAAATTTTTACCCAACAATGGAGAGAGAGAAGCACAGAGCTTCTAATAGACTTCACAAAAGGGAAATGCACTCAAAATCTGGATGAAAGCTTCAATTTTGGAGCTTCAAATTACGGAAATCTGAGAAGCACAGGAAGAGCCGACTGGTCGTCGTCTGCTAAGAGAGAAAGTGAAAGAAGAGGAAAGTGAAAGAAGAGGGGTAAAAGCTAGGGTTTTACTAATGGTTTGAGGGCTGAGATCAAATCATAAGGGAATCAAAGGTTGGGATCAACCAACGGGTAAAAAGAATAAAAAAATTGCCTCCAAAAAATGTGCCGTTTCGAATCAGAAAGATAAACTGATGTCGCGATAGTCGACTGGGTTTGAAGATCAGTCGACTGAGTCGAAAGCAATGAGAACCAAACGAAAACATCAAGTAATATGTCTATCAGTTGACTTAGTACTGTACACAGTCGACTGTCTAGAGCATAAAATTCAGTAAAATAGACAACGAAAAATACTTGGTCAGTCGACTGGAAAATATTTCTAAGTCGATTTACACTAGTTAAAAATTCAAGAAATATCATGAAAACAGCAGATTCCTAATTCTCTTCTAAAGTTGATAAATGTGTCTTCCTTAAGTGGTTTGGTAAAGATATCTGCTACTTGTTTATCAGTAGAAATAAAATCCAAAGATATATCTCCTTTTAAAACATGATCACGTAGAAAATGATGTCTAATATCAATGTGTTTTGTACGTGAGTATTGAATCAGAACTTTAGATAAATTAATGGCACTGGTATTAACACACATTATAGCAGGTTTTGAAAATGAAATACCATAATCTAATAGGGTTTGTTTCATCCACAAAATTTGGACACAAGCCAAACTTACAGCAATATATTCAGCTTCTGTAGTAAATAGGGATACTGAATTTTGCTTTTTACTGCACCAAGATACTAGTACATTAGTCCCAAAAAGTGAAAAGTACCGCTAGTAATTTTACGGTCAGTTTTACTACCAGCAAAATCCGCATCACTATACGACAAAAGTTGAAAATTATTGGTCCGTGGATAGAATAAACCATACTCAGATGCGCCTTTAATGCATCTTAAAATGCGTTTTATAACTTTTAAGTGAGACTCTTTAGAACTTGACTAATATCTACCACACAAACATACATTAAACATAATGTCTGGTCTACTAGCAGTTATATATAAGAGTGAGCCAATCATCCCTCGATAGAGTTTTTGATTGACACTCTTACCTAATTCATCTTTGTCAAGTGTAGTAGTAGTAGCCATATGTGTGGTCTTACTACTAGTGCTATTCATACCAAACCGTTTGAGTAATACCTTAGCATATTTTTCTTGATTAATAAATATGTCATTATGTGATTGCTTTATTTGTAGTCCAAGAAAATA
This sequence comes from Hemerocallis citrina, assembly GCA_017893485.1. NCBI lineage: Eukaryota > Viridiplantae > Streptophyta > Magnoliopsida > Asparagales > Asphodelaceae > Hemerocallis > Hemerocallis citrina. Next base: position 278,485,859 of record CM030360.1, on the reverse strand, counting down.
ATTGTGTTCACTCATGTGACTCATCTCAAACTCATTTTTCATGGTATTAGCAAACTCTTGATAAAGATTACTATTAGTAGATCCAAATATTATGTCATCTACATATATTTGTATGATTAGGATATCGGTCTCTATTTTCCTATTAAACAAGGTAGTATCTACTTTACCTATTTCAAAACCAGTTTCTAATAGAAAAATATTTAACCGATCATACCAAGCACGAGGTGCTTGTTTAAAACATATAAAGCCTTTATCAATTTAAAAATGTGGTTTGGGAATTGTTCATGTTCGAAATCGGGTGGTTGCTTAACATAAACATCTTCCTTAATAAAACCATTAAGAAAAGCACTTTTAACATCCATTTGGAAAAGTGTAAAGTTCATAAAACATGAAAAAATATAATAAGATCCTAATTGATTCTAGTCTAGCAATAGGAGCATATGTTTCATCAAAATCTATGCCTTCTTCTAGATTATATCCTTGAGCAACTAATCTAGTCTTGTTCCTAACGACTTGTCCTGATTCATCTAACTTATTTTTGAATACCCATTTGGTACCAATTATAGTATAATCAGGAGGTCGTAGAACTAAATCCCATACATCATTTCTTATAAATTTGTTTAATTCATCTTGCATGGCATTCATCCAAAATTTATTCTCACAAGCTTCTTGTATATTCTTCGGTTCAAAATCTGACAAGAAAACCGTATGAGAAATCATGTTAATATGAAATCTTGTTTGAATACCACATGGGATATCACCAATTATTAAGTTATGAGGATGATCTCTAATTTCAACAAATGATTTTGGTAAAGTTTGAGTCATCACAACAGGATTAGTCGACTTAACTAGTCCATCAGCCGACTGATTTACATCAGTCGACTTGACTTCCTTATCAGGTGACTTATCTGCTAGGGTAGTTTGTTCTAGTAATTTAATAACGTTATTTAAAGGTGATGAAATATTTTCATCATCTTCAATAACAGTAGATGAAGGCAGAGATTATCAAACGAAACATGCATAGATTCTTCAATAGTCAAAGTTGACTTATTGAAAATTCTATATGCCTTACTCCTATTTGAGTATCCAATGAAGATACCTTCATTAGATCTAGGATCAAACTTATCTAAATTATCTTTAGTGTTTAAAATGAAACACTTGCAACCAAATACTTTAAAGTAAGATACTTTAGGAATTCTATCAAAAAATAGTTCATAACATGTTTTCTTAAGCTTAGGCCTAATCAAAATTCTATTTAAAATATAACACGCTGTTGAAACAGCTTCAGCCCAGAAGTACTTAGGTAAATTGCTTTCAACAAGTATAGTACGTGCACACTCTTGCAAAGTCCTATTCTTTCTTTTAACCACTCCATTTTGTGGTGAAGCTCTAGGAAATGCAAATGAATATGTTATACCATTCTTGTTGCAATATTCAGTTAATGTTTCATTCTCAAATTCTCCACCATGATCACTTCTAATAGTGACTATGGTTAGAGATTTTTTATTTTGAATCCGTTTACAAAAATTTTCAAATACTTCAAAGGCATCATTCTTATGTTTTAAAAAGAATACCCATGTGAATCTTGAAAAATCATCTACTAAAACAAATACATACCTACTTTTATTTAAAGAAGCGACTCTAGTAGGACCAAATAAATCCATATGGATTAATTCGAGAGGCCTACTAGTAGAAATCATTTCTTTGTCTTAAAAGTAGATTTGACTTGTTTACTTAGTTGACATGCATCACATAACTTATCTTTTTTATAGAATAATCTTGGCAGTCCTTTAACTAGGTTGTATTTAGACAATTTAGCAATATTTTTCATATTCAGATGGCCAATTCTCTTATGCCAAAGCAAAGAATCATTGTTAGAAGCTACTAAGCAAAAACCATTCGAAAAATCATTTGATTTTAAACATAACTCATAAACATGATTTTTCCTAAAGCCTTGAAAGATTAAATTTTGCATGGTAGAATCATAAATTAAACACGCATCTTTTTCAAAAAATTTTTTTATATCCCTTATCACACAATTGGCTAATACTTAACAGATTATGCTTTAACCCACTAACAAGAAAAACTTCTTCTATAGTAGGGGTAGTGTTCTTACCGACCATGCCTATACCAATAACCTCCCCTTTGTTGTTGTCACCGAATGTGACTGTTCCTCTATCAACCTCTTGTATGGAAGAAAGAAGGTTAGCATGACCAGTCATATGCTTGGAGCATCTGCTGTCAAGTATCCAACGTTCTCTTTTAGGTACCTATAAAAAAATCATTGTGAATATGGTACCCTTTTCAATGGGTCCAAAAGGGATTAGTTTTTGGGAAACCAAACCCAAAGTGAGTTTGATTTTCTACCAAAAGCACGAATATAATCTACAGAATTACATACATTAAGAACATATGAATTTATATAAGTAATTCTATCTTTTAGAATCAGGTTGACTGGAACCCAAATGTTTTTGCTCTGTCCAGTCGACTTTATCGAACCTTTCAGTCGAGTGTTACTAGAAGCCAGTCGTCTGGGAGGTGAAATAGTTCGACTTATCTGAGGTTTCCATTTCTTTGAATAAGACTCAGAACCTCTGGATAGGCGACTGAAATTTGGGTTCAGTCGACTGGTCTGAACTACAGAACTACTCTTTTTATGGAAAACAACAGTTTGTGGTTTTTCAAAAAATTCATATAATTTATTCTTAACACTAGAGATATTCAGACTTATTACTACTAGTGTTCTTAGAGACATGATGTTTTTCAAGAGACTTTTGAAAGCCAAGTCCAAATCTCTTATTAGTTTGGACTTGATTTTGGAGAACTTCATTTAAATTCTCCTTTTCTTTGTTAAATTTAGATACATTCTTGGATATCTCTTCATAATTTTTTTTAAGAGATACAAGATCTAAATCTAAATTAGAAAGTCGATAATTTAAAGACTTGACTTCAACATTTAGGTCAAGATTCTCTTGAGAAAGTGTTTGATTTACTTTCTATAAGTTTTTAACTCTAATTTTCTCCTTCTTAAGTTCTTGAAAAATCTCATTAAAAACATCTAATAAGTCATTTGAATCAAAGTTATCACTTACTTCGTTTCGTGTAGCCATGAAGCATACATTCGCAATTTCGTTTGTCTCTTCATTCGCTTCTTCTGATGAAGAGTCGCTATCGTCCCAAGTTGTTTGATATGCCTTCTTGTTCTTCATGTAATTGTTCTTTGTGTACTTGTCCTTCTTGAAGTTAGGAGCCTTTCCTTTGGATCTTGCATTTTCTAACGGGCAATCATTCTTCATATGACCTGTTTTGTTACACATTTCGACTTGAGTGTACGTCTTTCCAAGAGCCACAAGAGAATTTGTAATATCCGTGAACCGTGTGATCATATCTGACACATTCTCGTTCTTCTTCATACGGAACATCTCGAACCTGTGAACAAGAACAGATGTCTTAGATTCTTTAACTTTATTAGCACCTTCATGAGTTACCTCGAGTGTGTGCTAAATTTGATACGCCGTTGTTGCATTAGACACACGATTAAACTCCTCTTTGGTAAGAGCACAGAATAGAGCATTCATCGCATTTGCATTGTTCATTGTGTTGCCCTTCATTTCATCGTTCCATTGTGCATAAGGAACTATAGAAGCGGTGTACTCTGTCTTCGTCATGTTCCAAATCTCATAGTTGATGGATTGAAGCTAGATCTTCATATTACACTTCCAATAGTTGTAATTGATTCCATCGAATACGGGTGGCCTTTGTGTGGATTGGCCTTCATGGTATTGGCTTGCATTAGAAGTAGTTGCCATTGCATTCAACTAGGCTCTGATACCAAGTGTTGGATCCTGTAGGCAAGGCAAATAACACTAGAGGGAGGGGGGGTGAATAGTGTTGTATAAAAATTAATTAAGAAATTGAACTTTTTGTTCTCTTAAGTCGACTGAAAAAAGATATCCAGTCGATTGAAGCAACAGATTAGAAGAGTATTTTACTGAGAGTTACGAGTCTGACCAGTTGACTTATAGCGGAAACCAGTCGACTTGCCAGACATGTTTTTGAACTAAAACTTAACAAAATTGAGATTGCAAGTGAAGAAAATACAACCACAGAGAACACAGCGATGTATCTTAGTTCGGTCCTCCCGACCTACATCCAGTTCCCGAGCAACCCACTCGAGATTTTCTATTATTCTTGAAAAAATACAAGAATACCCTACGGCATTTGACAACAACTATGTCAAACCCGTAGACCTCTCTCACCACTAAAGAGAACAAACCAACTCTACACCCTAGAGTGAAAAACCGACTCTACAACCAAGAGCCCTACTCTCCAACCGAGAGGACCACTCTCACAACTTGAGAGTGAAAACAACAACAAAAAGAGTTACAATAACCTATAGCCTTGTTTGTGATTTGTGATTTTGTATGGTGGCTAATAGGTTAACTTCTGAAATCAGTCTAAAACGAATTCGATGTTATACTAGACTGATTTTTAGAGAACCAAGACTTAGAGAATATGTATGCCTTTTAAAAACTTGTTCTTCTCAAAAACAAAAAAACTTGAAACTTAAGAAAATGCTTGGAACCTTTTCATGGTGATTCTTATACTCTATTTATAGAGAGGAATCAGAGGGACGTTGTAAAACAGTTCCCAAAACCGTATTAAAACGGATAGAAAATCATTTGAATTTGAAAAATAAGTTTTTAAATTCAGAATACTGCCGAAACGACTTGAACAACAGACTGGGTTTCCATAATGAGTCGACTGGTCAGAGATTGTATGAGTTCAGACAATTTCGTACTAGGATAGTCGACTGGTTCCAATGAACGGTCGACTGGTACTCAACAGCTGAACTTATTCAAGCATGTTTCGACCTTTTAACTTTGTAAAACACTCAATTATTAAAAGATATGTGTGAGTGTGTGTGTGACAAGGCTATTACAAGTTCCTATAACTCAAAGAATAAAAATTACAATTGTTTACAAGACACTTTATACAAAATATTTGAAGCACTTGAGTCTTATCTTGAACTTGAGTCTTTGACTTGAGCTTGAGCCATTTTCATTATGTTTTGAAGCTTGCTTGATCAAATGTGACTTGAACTTAGATCTTTGTAGTTTGATCGATTCTCTTGAAAGCTTCATTGGATCAACTTTGCCTTTGTGTATTGCACCGTGGTATTTGTCTTTGACACATCCTGCAGTATATATAGGTGGTAGCACAACTTTGCATTGTGTTGTAGTCATCAAAACCAAGAATCAACAATGGATGGCAAGTAGAGAAAAGCAGTGAAACAATGGCAATAACGATAGAACAATGAATTCAATGAAATAATAGGATCGATAGAAATGAATAGTGGCAAATCGATAACGATACAATATGCAATATCGATGGTCAATAATAATAACAATAAATGATAATAATAAAAATAACAATAACGATAAAAATGTTCAATAACGATGACAATATGCAATGATGATGCGATGAAAATCTTAAGTCTATTATTCAATTTAGTCCTAACTAATGCACGTACTACTACGTCCCATACCACAGGTTCGATGCATACAATCAATGTTGTTTAAACCTAAGTGGTGTACTCTATAGATCATTATTCACTAATCACGATTCACTCTTTGATGTATGATATGATACTTCGGCAATAATACGATACACGATAGATTGGGTTACCGTCGTAAGCGACAATCAATCGATAAAATACTAGCCGATAACATTATTTAGGAAAACACGAGCCCCTCCTCCGAGTAAAGTCACTACATTGTCCACAACTTAAATCACCCTTTAACCCCGGCTTTGTTAAATAATTCTTTATTCAATCAGTATGCAATAACGGTTGGCAATATTACGATATTAATTGGGAACAATAGGGACAATAATATCAATGAGAAAACGATGAGATAATCAATAGGGGAAACTAGAATGATGACAATACAATACTAAGATCATGCAATGCAATTCATACAATTCAATACATCAAATACAACAATATAGATTCGATTATATTATCAAATATGGAAACTCGATTCTGGACAACAGTAGGTTACTGTACCAAACTCAGATTTCCCGCTACTAAAGAATAGCAAATGTGGATTGTCAAAAGTTCTAGAAAGTAGACTCCTGCTCGGTTCCAACGCATATTTAAAGTCAAAGTTCCGATAACAACAGATAGGTTAATTACCTGGTTCTTAACAGATTACTGATTCTGGCTGGTTATCGATGTCAATTAGTTACAGTTATAAAATCAGCAAATATTCAATTTAAAAATCATTAAAAATAATTATCATAACCCTAAGCATGTTAACTATCAATCTGGAATTTATCATGGAAATATTTGATCATTAGTTCATCTATTTAATCAGTTTAACATGGTGTAGTCATGAATCAGGAAATTCTGGAAATAAAACGCAGCAGTAGTAAAATCATCATATCTCATGCAATATAAGTCAGAATTCAATAATTTTTAGTGTTCTAGAAACTAGAAAAATAGGGTTATATTTCATATTCACAAACTTTCATGGTTCAGTGTCAATAGATGGGTTGAAAAGATCATACAAATTTCAGATAGACAGTAAAATTCTGGATTAACATATTTCATAGTATAAAAGTGATCTAGGGTTACAGTTATCAATTCAATTAGTCGATTAACATAGTAAGCATGATGATGAGGAAGTCACAGCAAGGAAACACAACCATGCATCAATCTAATTCTAAAAAATACATTAAATCAATGGTTCAATCAATAGCAACCTAAGATACAACTCTACAATAGTTTATCGGTGGAATGACATGCATGAATAATTTCTAATATCAAAAGATCTACATGAAATGCACGAAAGACACGATCTTTAGAGTCAAATATCGGCACGAAGTCAAAAATAAGGGGATTAGCTAGTATAAATTCTCTACATTCCCAACGAAGAACGAGACAGTAGTAATATACAATGAATACGATGAGATCTACTTGTGGGAATTTCAATAAACATTCTTGGAACACAACACAATGAACGATTAAAGAAAGAGACGGTGACTTGCCTTTGTAGACGATTATCCGGTAGTTAATAGAAAAAAGATTAGGATCCCGGAGCGACATGTGCACGCTACGTGTAAAAAAGAGATAGCAGTAGCAACATAGCAAGAGGGAAAGGCAGCGACAGCAAGGATCAACGACAACAATGGCGATGGGGACAGCGACTCAGCTCGACTGGCGGCAGTCGACGCTGGCGGTGAACTGGCGGTGGCTGCAGCTAGAGGAGCAGCAACGGCGGTGCAGGAAGGCGAGGAGCAGGCGACAGGGGGGTGCTCGGTGGAGGCAGCAACTGAAGGTGGTGGCGATGGGTTCAAGCGGTTCAGAGGACGAGGATGGGGGTGAGATGGCAGCAGGCGATCGGGAGGTCGATGGTAGACTCCGGAAGGGGATGAAGACGATGGATGTAACACCCCGCAATATTGGAAATTACAATTTTTCCCCTGGGTGTTACGCACATATATTTTTTTAATGTGTTTCACTACATATTTTGGATTCGTACTATTTATACATTTTCCGTATTTGATTTCATTCAACTAAAATATAATATTTCGATCCCTGGGACTTACGTGCTTTTTACGTATTTTGATGCACGTGTTTTCACCACTACGTACAATGTTTTCTATAGGTTTAAATTATTTATTTTTATGTATTTAAATATATTTTATAAAACGGAAATTTATTTTCCCCCCTATTTGATTAAAATGCAATTTTCAATTTTCTGCACGTATATTGCACGTACTTTCTACGTGCAGTGATTTCATCATGAAATACATAAAATTAGTAAATATATTTTTCTTATATTGTTTTCGATCATATTTAATAATTTTTCATTGATAAAATCAATTTTCGCATTTTCATGTTTTACGTGCGACGCACGTGTTTTCAATAAACGTATCTAAGTGTATTTGTTTTCAAAATAAATTTTTGGTGTGTAACATCCCGTAGTTTTCCAAATAATAATAATAATAATAGGTATAGTATATATAATATATATGTGATATACTTTGATATACCTTGAAAATAAAGTTGAAGTGGGCTGTTTGTGTATGAATGGATAGTATAATGTGATGAATAGGGCCCACGGTGAGAATGGAGCAGTGTATAATAGTGATAAATGCTAGAGTAGTGTATATAGTGTATAATGAATATAACTGTTGGTAATAGTTGAAATGGAAATGGATGAATAGTGTGAAGAAGGAGGGGGCCCACGTGGGAGATCAAAACAGCATAACTATGTGCTGGATTGATTGTGACCGGATTTTTGTACAAATGATGGGGAGAGAATGAATGAGAGTTAGTGTGAGAGAGTCGGAAGATGAAGAGTTTGGAGTTTGGAGGTTATGGTAGTGAAGAGTTAGGAGTTTTGAGAAGTTATGAAAAGTGAAGAGGTGAGAATTAATTTTAATAATTTATTAGGTTGTGTGATTATGCAAATTGGACCCTCTACATATCCTATAAATAGCACCCTACCCCTTTTCATTTCACACATCAAAAATAAGAATAAGTGAGAAAGAAAGAAAGAAAAAGAAAGAGAGAAAATAAAAGAAAGAAAAAGAAAGAGAGAAGAGAGTTTTGTACTTGGAGGCCATTGCTAGGAGCAAGAAGGAACCATTCCCTTGTAGTTTTCAACCTTCAATAAGGTGGGTGTTCTCTCACTTTCTAATCTTTTAGAATTTTGCATGCCTAAATAGTAGTATAATTTTGATATGAAAATTAGAAGATAAATTCATGTTTTCATATATGTTTAAGGATAGAAATGTTAACATTTGTTTAAAGAGCAAAGTATTTGTCTTGTTGCTTGCACATGAGAAGAGAAATTGTAGTTTGCATGCTAACTAGTAATTTTAGAAATGTTTTGAAGAGATTTTTATTTTAAAAAGAAGTGTTTGTAAAATAAAATGAGCATGCATAACTTATAAATAATTTGTTGTAAGAGAACACAAATCCTCTAGTTGATTAAAATAAATTATTGGAATTCTTGTAATCAAAGAGAACAATTGAATTTGAAATTAGATCTATTATCCAATATGAAATTTTTATAATCCATAAGTTTCTGTTGGTAATAAATTTCAGTTTAAAATAATCACTTGTAGACTAATGAAAGTTTTGATTAAAAGAGAAAACTAAGTTTTATGGAAATAAATGAAATAATACGAAATTGGAACAAAACTCTTCGGCTTGCGTCTTAGACGTTGGGCGCAGATAGCTAAGTGGTCCGACTGTGCGCTGGCTTTCTTGTTGGCTCGGGTTCGAAACTTGAGAAGCCCAATTTTTTTTGTAAATTGTTTTAATGCATCCAGAGCCTGACATCGAATATAAGAAAAGTTTATGTTAAGAAGTGGACAAAGAGTCCAGTTGGACTCTTTGGCTTGCGGTGAATGATTGGGCTTTGCCTTGGTTGTGTACGAGTTCGATGCCCCCTGATGGGGTTTTAGTTATATATATATATATATATATATATTTTTTTTTGGAGTTTGAATGAGCTATAAATTTAGTTTGATATAAAAATGAATTGGAGAATAATAAGCGATAATATAAAGTTTCTTGTATATTCTTTTTGTGAATTGAACTTTGTAGTGAAGAAATGTAAAGTATTAATTTGTGAAGTGCTTTTGAGGAGATTGTACTTTTATTTTGTTTTAAGAAATGTTTGAAGTAAATTGATATGGAATTTATTAAAATTACTTTCATAGATTTTTCATGGATTTTGAGAAATAAAAATGGAAATTGAGATAGGATTATGTGACTTAAAAAAATTATTAATTGAGAATAGAATTTTTCTTTTGTGAAGAAGAGTAAAATCTTATTTTTTGTGAAGTGATTACACTTGAAGAGATTGCATTTGTATTTTGTTAAGGAATATCTCGAAGTGAATCGAGACGCCATATGAGCTTGGATTTTTGTGATAAAATTCATGTAATGAAATTGTATACTTGAAATAATGTTTTAATTGCTATGAATAACTAGATCATGATTAGTGTCAAGACTAAGAAATGAGTACTTTGTGGATAAGTGTTAAGACAACTTATTTGACCATTTGTGAATAAATTGAAAGATGAAATTATATAAGTTTAAGACATGTTTACTAAAGGGTATGTGTACCCATGTTTCATGTACATGAAAGTTTATGATTTAGAGTTAGTAAGACATCGGTACCGGCATTATTAAAAGAAATATTTGAGATATGATTTGGAGAAATGGCCATGGGGCTATCTCGCATTTGTTGATTAAGTCCGGTAGGAGGAAAAACTAATTCTTTGAATGGAAATTATTCATGTCTTGAACTTAAGAAAATTTAGGCACATAAGTGAAGATGTAGTAAACTTAGGGAAACATAAGTGGGGTGCTCTATATAGTCGGCGGTGGACTCCAAGACTATAGACCCAGTTGGTGGACTGAGGTTGCCCTGTGGGAGACGGATTATTATATTTTAATCCGGGACTATGAGGACGGGTCGGCGGTGGACTCCAAGATCTTGAGTAGTCGGACGGATGAGTTTTTGTGTTTACCGTCTCCAATGTATATATATATATACTGGGCTAGAGGGTCACATACGGGACGATTCGCACGATGTGGAATCTGTTATAACAGCCGGTGGTGGACTCCAAGGCTGGGATTCACATTCGTGGAATAGTCTGAACTTTGTTTTGCTACTGGGTAGTTTTCATGGCGAGGGATCGAGCCCTTTATGGTGGAGTACGTAGGCGCTTGCCCTCGGACCTATGTAGTATGGGATGTATAGAATCCGAACAAGTGTGCATTAGTGTCATCCTAGTATAGAAATGTGTGCATTAGGCATTAATGCATGACATACACTTATGTTTAGAATAATCACTTTTGACACTTTACTTGTTCATTCAATCTTTTTGTGATTTGTTAAAGTATGAGATCGTTATACTATTCCCGGCATATAGAGGATAGCCGTGTATAACATTTCCTCAGTTGTAAGTAACTGACGTGCCCACAGATTGACATGCAGGTAAAGGACCATTCATGAAGCTATAAAGTGGATATGCTGATGTTGTTTTATTTTAAAGATGTTGTAAATGTTTTATTGTAAATTTCATTCTTCAGCTGTGTAAAACTATGTTGTAATTGAACTCTGATGTACTATTGAAAAAGTTTTAAAAATTTCCTTGTAAAATTGTACGAAGTGAAGTAAAGATCCTGTGAAATTCCGAGTTTGTCATTATTTGAAATTCGGGGTGTTACAATGGAGGAGGAGCAGGATGGCTGGATGGTGGTGGAGGGCTGACGAGGACGATGGTCGGGATGAGCGGCTCAGGGCTTTGGGAAAACATAGAGGAGGAAGAAGGGTAGGCGGTTGGGTTTGATTAGGAGGGGTGATAATTAGTAGGGTTTAGGGTTAATGAGTATATAGAGAGAGAATTAGGGTTAAGTTGTGTTAATGGGTAGCGGGTTAAAGGGTTAGGATCCAATAAGAAGGATTATAGGGTATTGGGTTCAATTAAGAAAGCTATTGGGTTAGATCAATAGGTTAAATATGGGTCCAAAGATGAATGTGAACAAAGATAAATATACCCATGGACTAAGGAAAAATCACGAATCAAATGAATATATAATTATCAACCCAAAACAATAATAGGAAATAAAAGAGAAAGAAAATTCATGGGATTGAAATTTCAAATTGAGAAATAAGATTCGAACAACAACTTGAAATCAGATGATAGTTCATGAATAATATTAGAATTAATATTATTCGATACAATAAATGAAATGAAATGAAATGTATTTGAATTACAAAGGAGATTACAATGGGGATCAATAAAAAGGGAAAAATCGAAAACGGGAGTTACATCGACCCCCACTATTTGACATTGCAGAACGAAGCCATTGACATGCCTCCACATGTTCGGCATAAACTGAATCAGATCAGAGATTACCACTTCAGTACCTCGGTCACAAATGGCGGAAGAGGAAGATGAAGACCGGCGGGTAATGCGTCAAATGGGAAAAAGCACGTATGGGGGAGGTCGGTGAACATACTCTGACACCCGGGCCCGGAAGGAGAAGGCCAAACTCCCTCGGTATCATGAAGCACCCTCGAATGCAGACCAAGTCCCTCTCCGAAAGTATTGATAGGGTGTCATCAACATCGGAGTGCTCCTATTGTCTAGTCTCCTCATATGAAGGCGATATTCCGTATACCGATCTTGACAGAAGATCGTCCAAATAATCTCAAACTCCGCCGAGGTTCGTCAAGGTGCATGGGAGCCTACCTAACTCCCCTGTTTCCCTCACATTCTCTACAACTGTCTCGACAACCACCGACCCTACCACCCTCTTCCCCTTATCCACTGTCGGGGGAAGGATCAGTTGGTGATCCCCATCATGGTCCGAGGTGGAGGTTTCAACCCCCAAACGGTAATGAATACTAAGCAACAAAACTCGAAAAGGCGGGAATCTCATGCAGCACCGAAAATAGTTGACTGCTCAATGGTCAACGGTCAACGGGACACGTATCACTCAGCCAAACCACCTTAGCCCTTCGGTGGCATACTTCGAACAAACGCGCTCCCGATCGCGAAATCACGCAAAAACCGTTGACTGGTCAACGGTCAATGGGACACGTGTCACGTAGCCGAACCACCTTATCCCTTCGGTGGCAGACTCCGAGCATACGCATCCCCGACCGTGAAATCACTCAAAAACAGTCAACGGTCAATGGACATGTGTCGTTCTCGCCTCTTTTGACCGTTCGATATTTCTGATTTCTGAGCTGATCAAGATCGACGGCCCAAATTCTGCCGCATCATCAAGGTAAATTCTTTTTAATTTTCATTATTATTAAATTTAATTAAGTATTTAAAAATTTTGAAAAAATATTTTAAAATATGAAAATATTAATTAAAAATTCTAAAAATAATTATTAATTCGGAAAAATATTTTTTAAATTCAGAAAAATAATTATTAAATTAGAATAATTAATTAAAAATTAAAAATTAATTATTAAAATTCGGAAATTGAATAAAAAATTCAAAAAAAATTAAAAAATCTGGAAAAATCTGAAAAAATCACATAAATTCTAGAAAATTCTGAGTATAATTTTGAAGCATCTCCCAAACTCAGAATAACACCATTACACTTTGAGAAAGATCTAAACTTCCCCGAGAACTCTGATAAGTTCTGTAAACCATTAAAAACAGGTGAACTACTCCTCAAAGACTGTGAAACTCAGTCTTCGGGAGTATAGGGCTTGTGATATGGGTAAAAATAGAACTAAAATAGGACCATTCAAATCGAGCACAAATCTTAAAGCTTTTAAGGGTAAAACGGTAATTTCCACTACAAACGGGTCCGAAATGGAAACTGGGTCTTTTCCAAGCCCAATAACCCTAAAATGGGTTTTTCCTACTGGGTCAGGGTGACAGCCCATCACAAACAAACCCAGGTCATTAAGAGAGTAATTTAATTTCATGATTATCTCTAAGAAGACAGATTAAACTAAATTTCTTATCATGAATTGATTTAAACTCTTTTTCTTATTCAAAAACATCGGGAAGTAGAGATAAATGATTATCTCTAAACTTTCTCTAAAAGACGACTATAAATACCGCTTTACCCCTACCATAAAAATAAAAAGGTAATCAGTATTTTTCCCCACAAAACGCTCTTTCATAATCCCCTTGGTTACTGACTTGAGTGTCGGAGGGTTCATCACTGGGATCCATCCTGGTGTTTCAAACTTTTTGCAGGTCAGTGACAAGGTTGAGAAATAGTCAACGCCGGCAAGAAGTCAACACGTTTACTTTTATTGTTTCTTGAAGAATTCACAAATTATCTGTTTGCTTCCACGCCAAAATTAGCAGCAACAAGTTGGTAGTGGGGAGTGGTGTATAGCTGCAGATTCAAGGGTGATTACAAAAGGGAAGCGCAGGGGAATGTTGTATTTGTTTAGAAACGTGAGAGGCATTTCTCCTGTAGTTGACTCTCAGCCGGAATCGAGTGTGAGGTGCAATCGAGTTCTTTCAGTTGTGGAGGGGAGGTTACTAATTTAGTGGGAGCTGCTGGCCATAGAAGTGATCCTAGATGGCAAGACGTTGTTGCGGTGATGGTACTTTGCGATATGGCAGTTGAAACTTCAAGTCGCTCTTGTGAGGTGGAGAGCACTGGTATTGACATGCGGGGTGATGTCGATGAGGGTAACCGAAATGGGACTGTAGGGGTTGAACAGTCTGCGAATTTTTTGGAGGTGTCGTCCATGGAGACTTCTAGTGCAGAGGGTGCATTGAGAAGCTTTGAACCATATCCGGTATTGATGAAGATTCTATGAGTTGGGAAGTCTTTTAACACAGAATTCGACACGGGAGGTAGTTTCTTCGGTATTCGTGCTCTATGCGATTGGTGGAGCACATTCTTCATGAGGCGATGAAGGGTTGTTGGTGCACTCCACGTGGTGGAGTGGCGAAGGTGCTCTTCATAAGAGTGGAGAGTAGTTGAGTCTTCCATGAAAGTGGAAGATTGACAGAGATAATGCGAGGTAAAGACTACAATAACTTTAAAGCATTGTGTATTTGATCCAAGCGGGAGATTGTTAGGATTGTGGCCTCAAATACACTTAGGCACGAAGTACTTGAAGTTGGAGAAGAAGAGGAGAAGACGAAGACAGCAAGAGAATGCAACAGCAACTAGAAGAAGTGCACCTGGAGAGTTGCGGTCGACTGTCCTGGGGTGCAGTCGACCATCAACGGCGCTGTGTGTTATTTGGGCTGACGGAATTTAGGCCCAATAAGCTGGATTTATGTTTATCTTTTAGGGTTAACTTGGTGTTATATATATGGTTGTAGACTTTAGGGTTTGTTTTACTGATGAGATCAAGAGGTGAGTCGTTATCATTGTTCAACTTCAAGAGGGAATTGTGCCGAATGTTTCAAAGGTAAGGGAGAGAGATTGAGAGTTGTAATCTCTTTGCAATCTTTGTATTTCTTGAGGAATAAGAAGTATTAGTTATCTCTGCATAATTATCATGTTCTTGTGAGATTTTGCATTTATATTGGTGGCTTGTTCTTAGTTCATCTAGGTCTTAGTAGTTTTTATTGCTTGTGCCGTACTTCCGCTATTAGCACTATAAGTTGTGGTAGATTCTTCAACAAATGCATGATATCATGTTGTCTGTGAGTATAATTAGCAGATTCAAGGAATCTCTCCAAAGCAAAGGCATCCGAGAAGCAGGCAAAAGAATATTTCGTTACATTAGTGGAACCATTGATCAGGGTAAAATTGAAGTCCAAGCTTGGTTGGATTTAATGTCAGTTATTGGGGTGGAAGCTTTAATGATAGAAGAATCACTTCTGATTATTTTCAGCATTGGATCCGGTGCCTATCTCTTGGCAATCAAAGAAGTCCAAGGAGTATGGGGCCTTTCAACGGTGGAAGTAGAAAATATTTCTTCGTCTTTTGAATGTTGTCAAGCATATGGTTGTGAGAATATTTGAGAACTCAAACATTCCCAAGTTGGTGGCGTCAAGTTATTTTGAGGCAATTGTTCCGGCAATTGCTCTAACAGAGAACCCGGTGTTTTATGGCAAAAGCAAGCACATTCAGATCAGGTATCAATGTATCATTTAGTTTAAGAGCTTGTTATTGGTGTAAAAGATTAAGATTACACAGTGGACTTACAAATAAAAAACTATAATAAGAGGACTTCACTATAATAAAAAAACCGATAATTTTAAGATTGGAAAATTCTTATCAATGGTTGGGTTGTCTTGAATTTTTTAATATTAATATACTATTTTTCGAAACAATTTGCAGAAAGAGGACAGTTGTCAAAGTATTTAAGCTCGTGGATTCAATAACTAAACTCGCCGTTCCCAACGGCGAGTTTAGTTGTTTCATGCTCCCCAATGGGACACGAAGAATTTAGTGCAGTTTCCCAATGACGAGTTCAGCTGAAAATTTTCAATGAAGACTCGCCGTTCCAATTGGCGAGGACATTTACACTTGACTCGCTGTTGGGACTAGCAAGTTTAGTTCAAAATTTTCAATAAAAATTCGTCGTTCCCAACGGCGAGGACATTTATACTTATCACGCCCTGCTTTCTAAAAATACAGAATACAAGCACATAACATTGGCCCAGCGAATGATTTTCATCATCCATAAGCTGTTCATGAATCTTTACAACATCTCATAATATTATCAGAGTCGGAAGCAAAGAGTCAACAAACATGCATAATTGAATCAATATACCAACAGAATTTACTTGAAACAAAATGTATTAATCTCAAATAAATCAGATCTGAACAAGTCAAAAATCTTGGGTCATATTGCCCAAATACAAAGAATCCAAGTAACAGATACATTGTTCAAAATGAGCAACAGGAAATAAATGAAGATAGCAAAAGCTCCAACCAACTAGAACTTTAGATCACATACTCCATCGGGCAGCTGATCACCAAAATCTGCAATTTGACAAATTGCAGAAAGAAGGAAAAAGAAAACAAGTACCCGTCAATGCAAGTTACGGGCCACATATAATGCAGGATACAAGTACATGGGGAAAACTAACTAATAACAAATATAACATAACAACAGAACAACATAGCATGGTATAAAAGTGTCAACAGAAATGTGATAACTAACATGGATTAGGAATACAAATCAGAAAGCAAGGTATAATAACAGATACAGATAACACGTGTCAAGTATCAAGTGTCAGATGGTATGCAGACAGATATACAGATGGCAGTGCCAGATGATAGTCAGATTGATAACAGGTAATCAGATAATAGATATCAAATAGCAGATACAGATAACAGAATACATGTGTCATGTTCTTATAAGTCTTGTGTGATTACTATTTAG
Source organism: Hemerocallis citrina (assembly GCA_017893485.1). Lineage (NCBI taxonomy): Eukaryota > Viridiplantae > Streptophyta > Magnoliopsida > Asparagales > Asphodelaceae > Hemerocallis > Hemerocallis citrina. Next base: position 278,468,988 of record CM030360.1, on the reverse strand, counting down.
GTAGCACTTTATGCAGCCCACCTTACATGGTTGCTACATTCAAATAGTTTTGCTTTATATTTCGTGGGGGATTATATAGGGCTGTGTACTCAGGGTTCAGACAGATATCAGATAATCAGATCAGACAGATAGAATCTAGTGGTTCTTTTCTTCTCCACACCTTCTATAAGAAGTAATGTAGACAGTGTCAGATAATAGATCCAGACAGACAGATAGAACTTAGTGGTTCTCTACTTTCCTACACCTTCCTATAGCAAGTAATGTAGACAGGATCAGATAACAGATAATCATATGGGAAACACGGGCTCCCTTCTAAGTACACATTTCTATGCTTCCTACTACTAGATCTTTCCCTTAACCCCGGCTCGATCATTTTGTTATTATTAGCAGACAGACGTGTATGTGTAGAAAACAGAGTAAATCTAGCATGGTATAAATATGTAACAGGTTCAGGGTGACAGATAAACAGGTACAGATGATATACAGTTCATAAAGGAATAGAATCATGCAAATGTTAATTCAGGACAGCAAGACACTACTGTACTAAAATAGAGAATCCAGTTGCTATAGAAATGCAAATCTGGATCTGTCGAAGAATTTGGAAAATAGACTCCCAACCGAATCCAGTGAATATAAATAAGTCATATCATATTTCACAAAATTAAAACTCGAAACAGGTTTGAATCCAGAAAACATGTTCAGTCAGAAATCAGTAAATGAATTCACAGTCAGGAAAACAGCATCAAAACTTCTCAAATAAATCCAGGAAAAATCTGGGGTAATCCCCTATATGTCTAGTATCAAAATATAGAGTTTCATAATATTCCAGTAAAATTAGTTTAGTCAAAAAAAATCGAAAAACCTCAAGAAACGATAGTTTGGCAAATCTGGAATTCCCAACACAGATGTACGAAAACTGAAATATCTCGCAATCCGTGAAACGAAATCCAAATCCGCCAAACGGAGATGAAAATAGACAAAATATGTTAACTTTCACATTTCACAAATATTTTTCATACAGTAAAAGAAAATAGGGTGAAAATATGATTCTTTACAGAACAGCGAGCAAAATACAACAAGTATAGCTTTCATAAATAAGCTTGAAACGGCGTATAAACTCAAAAATAAAATTCACCAAAATTCTGGGTAATCTCCAGATAGATTTTAAAATACTGACCAAAGTTTCAGATCAAAATGATATGTGTAGCATAAGTATCAAAATAATTTAGTCATCAAAATCATCCAGAAACAAAATCTGGAAATTATCTACACCTCTGTAGCAAACAGTCATATCTCACACATACAAAAATGAAATCGAGCAAGGTCAAAGGGGTTAGAAAGAAGACGAATTTCTCTAAAACTCATGTTTTATACTGAAATTAATATTCTGACCTTAATATGGTATAAATTACTGATCAAGGCAGAATAGCGGCAAAATACAGATTTTACCCAAAAACAAAAAATCAACACAGATCCAACGAAACATGATCCAAACACAACCAAACATGAAAACGAGTCTACCAAGTGTCCAAACAACATGAAATAGGGTATACGACACGTCCACAACAAGTGTAACAAATGGATCTCACAAGCACTCAAATTCTCATAATTGATTCACATAAACATCATATTAAGATCGGACAAAACCTAGGTTATTCATGTCAAATTTTGTGTCGTGAGTCAACTATGGTCAAATAGCACAATAGAGACAAAACCCATCAAACATAACAAACATGAGTTGTCTCTAGAACCCAACTACACTATAGGTGGTGTTTTTGACTTGTATCAAACAAAGGAATTGGAGTACAAGTTACTTGCCTTAACCGGAGATGAAAAATAATGAAACCCAAGAATAACGGGAACGGATCCCAACAATGAACAAAACTCACGAACGAGAATCCACGAACGGAACAAAACCCAAAAACGAACAAATACCCGAACGAAGCACCCAACCAACATGAACGACGAACTCCGAATGAACCCAAATAACACGTGCAACTCACCAAGAGCGCGTGCTAACCAAGAGCGCGAACGGACGAGGGAGATGGCAACGCACCGCGGCACTCGACGCTGCTGTCATGGGCTGATGCTGCCGGAGAGGGACGGCAGCATGGGGAAGTCGCGGCTGACGAACGGCGGAGGAGAGCGCGACGGTCGGAGGACAAGTCGGGGGCTGTCGCGGCTGTCAAGGGGAGGCGTTGCATGGTGCGTTTGCTGCACTGTGGAGGATGACGGCACATGAGAAAGGAGTCGCCGGGCGGTCTGGCGTCGCTGCTGCTGTTGTTCTGCGTCGATGGCGGAGGAACCCAGGGGGAGAGGGAACGGCGCCAGTTGGGGGAGCAACGGGATGATGCAGGAGGGAGAGAAGGATCGGTTGTAGGGTGCCCAGGTCGAGAGAGGATGGGTTGAAGGGTAGGAGGCGGCTGGTAATAGGAGGAAGGTGAACAAGCAAAAGTTTATATATAGGGTAGGTGAACAGTGCTTTAGGGTTAGATACAGATGGGGGGTTTCGGGTTTAATGCTTAATGGGTAGGGGTATTTAGGGTGTTGGGCTGTTGGGTTAGTTTAGGGAATTGGGTATGGGTTTAATGGGTGTATAATAGGGTAGTTGGGTTTAAAACGGGTTAATGGGTTTTTTAAAAAAAAAGATCCAATAGGAAAATTTAATATAACCAATAAAACATACAATTTAGGATTTATAAAAATAATAATAATCAAAATAAAAACAATAAAAATAATAATAATACAAATCAAAGTGTTAATAACAATAATAAGATTTACAAACAAAATTATCGATCGAAACTAGATTTTAATAGAAGAGTCAAGAATACATCTTGACAAAAGAATTTGAAAACCGAAAAAATAATTTACGATTTTTTTTAAATACAGAAAATATACGAAAAATAGAATTTTGGGAAAATAGGGGTTACAAATCCAACCCACCTTACAAAAAAATTTCATCCTCGAAATTTGCTTAGGCGGTACATAGGACAAGGCAAAACAAACTTGGGGAAGGGTAACAAAGCAAAGGGTTAATGGGGAAGGAATAAAGCAGTGGCTACACTAGAAAAATAAGGAAGGGAATAACAATGGGGTCAAATGGAATGCATGAAAGAAACTAAACAGTATCAAAAGGAGAGAAACAGCACAAGATAACAAAGCAAGATAAGGGAGTAGGCAGAACTGGAATCAAAGAGAGAAATGACAGGAAAGAATTGAATCAAATAATGAATGGGTGCATGATAGCAAAATGGAATGCAAGACGGAAGTAACCGGTATAAAAAAAATAAAGAAGAAACAACACAAGACTTGCAAGATAACAAAGTAAAGAGATGAAGAAATAGATAGAGCACTACAAGGAATTTGACATATAGTGACAGCAAAAATCCGTGGGTAAAAGGCGAAAAACTGTAGGTATAGCCCGTAAAACCTATACCAACGGACATATTTTTCCGTCGTTTTTAATTAGCTATACCCACGGCAGAATGCCGTCACTATAGCCTATAGCGACGGTTTTTTCACCCGTTGGACAAAACCTCGGTGTTATACCCACGGTTTTGTATCCGTTGGTATAGGTTTTAAGGACACCTCTTGATTTCCTATACCCACGGTTGAAACTCCATTGCTATAGGTTTTAGTGATGGTTTTCGCATCCAAATATTTAAATATATACCCATCGCTCTATACACATTTTTTTAAATTTAATATTTTCTTTTATAATATTAATCCAATTATAAACTAAGTACACAATAAAATAAATAAATGTGTTTACGAAACAAAATTAAATAAAACTAAACTTCAATCATATTAAAAATAAATGAAGTATTACAAGAGTGTCAATTACAAAATAGTTGAAAAGTCAAAAAGTCAACCTAAGAGAACCACACTGACATATAATAAACATATAAAGTCTTATAACAATCTCATCCTCTCAATTTCTAAGTTTGCTCCATCAAGAAAAAATTAGCTTCTAATCTTCACCTGCAAGTAACAAAAAAGAACAAATGAATAATAACATAACTCAACAAGAGAAATATTAACAATTTCAGTAAGAATTAGTTAAAACTAATTACATACCATCTTCAGTATCTTCATTAGTGTCTGGATTTAGAGAATTCGTATGGTCAGGGGCACTTGAAGCATCTGTAACCTATTAAAAATAAAATACAATTTATAGACACTTCTTAATAAACACTTCCATCATTCATTAAAGAAAAAAAAATATGGAAAAAAAAGAACATAATTATATTCTATGAAAATAATTACATCGGCTAAGAACATAATTATATTCTATGAAAAAAATATACATCAGCATATTCATCCAAAAAAGCTAGATTCAGAATATGCATAAAATAAAATAAAAACAGAATATACATCAGCATCTAGATTCAGTTTTCTTCTTTCTTGTATGTCATTTGGTAGCCTAAAGGCTGATGTATTGAGCAGATCATCTAGTGAACATAATTATATTCTATGATGCATAAGTAAGTTACTTTGCAGGTTGAGACTAAGTTAATCAGCAATGCAGGTTGAGGCTTTGTTTTGCACATGAAGTTAGTAACCTCTCCTACAATAGAGTGTATTAAAGGGAAGTCAAAACTCCACATTGGTGAAGTTAAACTCACCTTAAAAAGAAAGTTAGCTGTTTGAACTCTCTCCAATGCCCCCCTTCTTCTAGCAGCAAATCTACATAAGGTTTGCAGACAATTGTCATGACTGCTTGCTATGTATTTTCTTTGAGATAATGTCCATAACGCTTATCCAGTAAAAAGTGCCATCGCTCAAGCACTCACATAATAATATTGCTTTGATGTGTATTACCCTAAAAAGCCTTGTATAATGCATCAAAAAGTGATTTTTTCAGTCTCACAGGTAAATCACATTACAGTTCAATGAACATATGCTCTCCATTCTCCATACACCAATACCTGCTTAAATAGATAACTAACAAACAGTAGCCATATATATGAATTAAAATGGCAACTAAACAACACATCAGGGTTCCAATACAGTGCACGTTTAACAAATATAATAAAGCGAGGAAATCCATCTTACTGATTAAATTGAAAAATACCTTGGTGGTTAAATTGTTAAGAATCAAATGGGGGTAAGCCTCAGGCATTGTTCCCAAAGATTTTTTGTCCTTGATACCATGTCTTGTCACCTGAAATTAAAAAAACACATCGAAATACATCAATGATATTTTAATTTAAACATTTAAATGAAAATAAATAAATTAACAATTTGCATACCACGGTGAATAAACCAAAATATGCAGTTGGACCAAAAGGTAAATGGCAAACAACTAAATGATTAGGCACACCACGATGTTCATTAACCAAAATAACATCTGTAAAGTCATGTTCACGACAAGCTTCAATTATTTCTGAGAGCACCTACAAAGGTATATATTAGAAGAAATTAGTCAAAGATGCCTTAAAAACAAATACACCGTAAAAAATATATTGAATTGCCTATCTGATAGAAGGGCCCTCATACTACAGTCTCCATCATATATAAAAATATCAAACAAGTAAAAATATCATGTGCTGACTTAACTGATCATCCAATTGATGAATCAACCTTTACTTCAAAGGGTGAAAATTTGTTTCGAAAATCAAGTCCTAATCATATTGGATGATGATAATCAGTATCCTATATTTAAAAAGGAAACCCAAAATAGCACAGTAGACAAGATACTTGAAGATCTTATTTAGTTGACTGCAAATGGCTTAATGTTGTCCGTTTATTTGTGAACAAAAGCTTCTAATATCTGAAAAGTATAATCTAAAACATAACATGTAACAGTCCAATTTTTTTTAATATAACTATTCCTTATTGCAATAATCTATAACTTATTAGGAATTGGTCTATTGGGTTACAAGTCCATTGATTTCTGCCAATTTTAACATATTAGGAATTTCACTATTTTGGCTAGAGCTGTGACGCCAAATATCGACCAAATTTTGGCAATGAATCATAGTAATCTGACTATGGTCAGTTGGTCACTATTCAGTGCCATTTTCCTACCAAACATGATCTGAATTATTCCTCTGTATCTACAACATAAAGGATATAAGTTTTTAATGAAGGAATGGAAACAAAATACTTCTACAAACATGTCATCTACATTTTGTAGATTGCGAGAAATTGTGAAAATGAAAATTGTTAACATTTATAGCAATCTCGGACAATTTTTTTTAATGAATTTCATGTGAGAAGTATAGACATATGGGTATGGGGGTAAGGTATATAATGAACAAAGCAATGGCAAAGGCTAGCATGCATCTTCACTGCTAGTGGGAAGAACAATAATAAATCATTATAACCATACTAACAGAGTTCACATGCCCCGCAGTGGGAAGAGAGGCCACATAACTTACTCTAATCATGCAAATAAACTCCAAACAAACAGATGATTGGATCTAACAGAAAACTCAAAATATTTAATGAGAAGTAACTGATAACCACAAAGATGGTGAAAGTATTGTACTCAAGTCAAAGGACTCGGCTGCATAACTGCTCACTACAAATTCCCAAAGTTAATTATATTGATGACGTGGGTATACAGAACAAAAGATCACAAGAGACTTACTGCTTGTGCAGCTTCATCAATTATGACAACATCAAATATCCGGTTCATGCTAGCAAATTGAGCTGAACCACTAAAACTGAGAGTAGAGAAGACCTGCCAGTTGAAATATATAAGAAAACAACCATTGGTGGTCATAACTAATCTTTGGGCAGAATATTATCACCGTACAATAGCTGCTTCATCAAGAATTGAGGCTCGAACGCTCGCGATCAAGTCGTCCTCCAGCTCCCTTTGTTGCACCAGCTGATGAACGATCCACACCAGCAAGTCTCTGCTCTACCTGCAAAACGAAATATTCAGCAACAAGACCAATAAAGAGACAAAAGATTAATGAAATTTACTGTAGAATTTAACAATGAGGAATATTACTGTAATTCCTCAAGCTCCTCTGAACTAGGGATCCATTCTTTCAGCACAAGACACTAAGGTTGAAACTACCCAAGAGGGCTACAGGAGTATCATCTTTTGATTGAGTTTATATTTTGGATTTTTAATTTTTGAGAGAAAATTAAAGTTTTCTCCTTAAATGCATCTTTCTTAACAGTTAACGACTGCAAATATTTATCTTCTCCTTAAATGCATCTATATTACCAACATTTCTAGCAACAAAAATATATATATATATGAACAACATGCAGGAACTGTTATCATCAATGTTGTATCCTCTTTCACTAATGAAGGTTCTGAAAAATTTTATGCCATGATGCAAGTGCAACATGACTATTTTTTCTCCTATTACTACTTTTCTGTTGGATAACCTGTTACCTTTGAAACTTGCAGCGAAGCGAGTCCCCTCTGTTCAAACTCCTCGTCTTCTGATAGACTTTCACTGCACAAAAGAAGAAGCCTTTAATATGAGTTACATTGTACATTGACTGAACAATTGAGACTCCATACATCCAAATTTTAAAAAAATTAAACTTCAATCATAAAAAAAAATTAAACTTCAATCGTTTAGCTCGCCAAGGTACCTTCTTCACTTCATCATCGGCAAACACAAACTCGGTTACACTTTGAGCGAGTTTAATCATTTCTCACTTGTTGAGAACCCTTCACAAACAAAATAAAGCAAAAAGAACTAACTTTGGTAATCAACAAATAGTCAATATTCAGATAGCATGCAAAATGTGTCATTCGGATTCAAAATGCCAGAGAAATGCATATTTGAAAAGAACAAAGAAAGTATAGATGTTCGGCTAGGGGATGGAAGTTATTATGTAGATTGTAGTTGAAAACAGTTACCCTAAGCTATTTACATACTCTAGAACTTAAATATTACAGCATTAAAAAATAAATAGACGATCAGAAAGTTACAGCAAGAGAAGAGAAGGATTTTGTCTAGTTAAATGGACATAATCCAGCACAGAGTACATGCAAAATAAGAACATAGCAAGTACATTTGAGATTATCAGAGATCAATCAGACAATTCTTATCCTACACTAAACTGTAAGGAGAAATGTGAACTCAAAATTATTTTTATTTTCCAAGCCTTATTTCCCTGATTGTTGAGGCTAGTAGAAAGTAATGACTCAAAATTACTAAATGAGTATAGTAACATCGAGCAAGCATCTTTTCAAGAACTTTCAAAAGCAAAACAGAACATGTAAATTCAGGCCTTTAAGGGTAAACACTCTTAAGGAAGCAATTGGAAAATCCATAGTTCTGGATAAATCTGAATTTCCAATTTTGCACTTACACATCCAAGACCGCACAGACATGTGGGCTGTCTGGAATCAAACTAAATTACTAAAGTGCAGAATTAACATGACTCAAGTACTATAACGATGGGTCCAAGCAGAACGGTTACAAAGCCGATATGTGCGCTACCATATTTATATTTAGATATGAAAACTAATACTTCTATAATGATTAACTCAAAAGCTACCAATATATTGTAAGAACACACTGTGATAGGTTAAAAGAAAGAGTTCAATTTTCGATCCTAGTTCAGTTTTACCTGAAATAAAAATTAAATATTTGAACAAATTTCAAGTCACACTGCCAATTGACTACCTTGTTACAAGATGCGCTACAAATTGACTTATGTAGTATAAGTTGTCCCATATTAGATCCTTAATTCCTTATTAAAATATTTTGAACATTTGAACAAATATTATTTTTGGTAAACGAAGGGATGTCAAATATTCTTTTTGGTAAAAACAATGATACAGAAAAACAGATTTGATTAAGATCATCCATATCCTTTTGCACTCCAAACGTTATTCCTGTCAGAGACCCTTAAAAATTGAGGCTAAATTTCATAAAACCATAACCTCCTCAACCCCCCCCCCCCCCCCCCCCTCAACCTCTTTTGTTTTGTACCAAAGAGGCTCTTCTTTCCATCATATTAGACTACTACTTTCGAGAATTAACTCTACTTGAAGTGTTATCCACTTGACCCATAACCACTAAACGCTTAGCTAGCCAGCAATACCTCAGTCCTAGAAACCCCTCAATTTGCACATTCTAGGAATCACAAAGCAACTTGTATTATGTATTATTACGACATAGATGGTGACTACAGTCTGCAATTACCAACCATATCAAAACAACATTCTATCTTGAGAATAAATAACACTAATTTATTAAATTTTTGCGAGTCGAATTTGCAAATGGGAAATCCACATTGCGATCATTATCAGAGTAAGTAGCATCAGATCAAAGAATCGGAGGATCGGAAACACTCACCACATAACCGACAGGCAGCAAACTGCAACAACAGAAACAACACATTACAATTCCTCCCAAAAATAAAAAATAAAAAAAAAATTGAAGAAAAGGGGAATTAGGGTTTAAAGATATATACAGGGGCAATCGGCTTGGATGGTGCTGGAGAGATCAAAATGCACCGCGGGAGGAGGGGGATTTGGAGATAGGGTTTGGTGAGAGGTGGGCGACGGCGGTGGGTGGCGGCGGAGGAAGACGGCGACGGTTGAAAGGAAGACGGCAGCGTCGGTGGCGATGGCGGGAGGGGGGCGACGGTGCTAACGAATGGGTCCGGGATTCGGGTGAGAGAGAGAGAGGAGAGAGAGTGTGAGTATAAATTGGGAATTTGGGATTTGGGGGGAAAATGAAAAAGCTGGGGGGAAATAAATTATGGAATATATTGTTTTATCCCGTTGGTAAAACTTATAGTTACGGATTAAATGGTCTAAAGGTATAGGATACCTATACCCACAGTTTACTATACGTCTGTAGGTATATAATGTCTATTCCCACGGTTTTAGTGATCCGTCACTATAGGTGTCCGTTGGTATATGGCAAATTTCTTGTAGTGGAGTTAGAATCAAAGAAAGGATGGACAAGGAAAAGATGAACCAAGCAACGAGTCAACGGATGAGAACAAATGCAAGAGATAGGGGAAAGCAAACAATGCAAGGAAGGAGAAGCAACAATAGGATCCTGGGACCTGTGGGTTTTGGGTCCACACGCTTCCGCTGCGCTACTCTGATGGTGACGTTCCATGCTGCAGACATATCGTTGTAGACCACGTGACACCAAGCGACGATCCGAGCAGGAAGAAAAGAATGTGACACCAAAATAAAATTGGGCTTTAGATGAGGGCTTTAATTTAAATAATTATGTCAAAATTAATGGGTGTTAACAAAAATAATATTAATAATACAAAAATCAGCACATATTAATAATAAAATAATAATAACAAAAATAATAAAAATAATAATAACAGTAATAATCATCATAATCATACTGGTAATAATAATAATAATAATAATAAAATATTAACAATACTGGTAAGAATAATAGTGCAAGACAGAATATAATTTGGGATTCATCATTTTTGTGAAAGTAATTCAATATTAACAACAATAATAAAATAGTAGAAGAAATACAATAATAACAATAGTAATAGTAATAACAATAATAATAATAATACTAATAATAATAAGGAAAACAATAATAATAATAGCAAAAATTCTTTGATTGTGGGTTCGCCTCATTTATATCCATCTGTAGACTTGCCTTCTCGACATCAAGTTGCAGGTTTGCCCACCACGACATTAGGTTGCAGGTTGTCATTTGAATATTCAGTTGCACATTTTGCCTCCCCGATATCCAGTTGCAATTTTCCTCCATTGACGTCTAGTTGCATGTTTGCCATCTCGACATCCAGTTGCAACAAAACGATGAACGAGATGATGCAATTTTCCACGCGTACTTAGATACTGATTTCTCAATTTAAGTACAAAGTTACGTTTTGAAATTTGTGATATTAAAATACACAGTTATTCGAAATAACAAAATTTTTGTTTTAGAAAATAATTTTATAGATGATCCAAAATATAATAAATAATAATCGAAATACACAAAATATTTAGGAAAAAATTATAAAGAAAATATAGGCAAGAGAAGAATAAATTTTATACCCAATAAAGAGTCAACAAAGGAGGACGACTACAAGGTACGAAAGAAAATAAGAAATCAAAGAATTGAATATGAGCAAAAAGGAACGAGGGGGCACAAGCAGAATTTGAAGAGAATATGGCAGGGAGGAAATAACTAGCATGATACTCAAAATGAGTCAACAAATGAAGATGAATGAAAAAATCAAAGAAATATGGGTACGGAAAGAACGAAACTATACCCAATAAAGAATCAACAAATGAGAACGACTAAAAGAGACGGAAGAAACAAGGAATCAAGAAAATCGAATAAGAAGAGGTCAAATGAATGGAATAAGACTAGTATCCAGATCAATGTTGATAATGATTCATTCATGTATACATGGTTGGTAAAATGTTGAGCAGATCCCAGATCGAGCCAAGCTTGTCTAATATATCAGTCAAACTAATACATTTGTCAAACCTGGTGTTCTAATACCACTAAAAATCCTGTCACGCCCCGCTTCCCAAAAATACGGAATACGAGCATGTAACATTGACCCAGCGAATGATTTTCATCATCCATAAGCTGTTCAAAAATCTTTACAACATCTCACAATATAATCAGAGTCGGAAGTAAAAGAGTCAACCAACATGCATAATTGAATCAATATACCAACAGAATTTACTTGAAACAAAATGTATTAATCTCAAATAAATCAGATCTGAACAAGTCAAAAATCTTGGGTCATATTACCCAAATACAAAGAATCCAAGTAACAGATACATTGTTCAATACGAGCAACAGGAAATAAATGAAGATAGTAAAAGCTCCAGCCAACTAGAACTTTAGATCACATACTCCATCGGGCAGCTGATCACCAAAATCTGCAATTTGACAAATTACAGAAAGAAGGAAAAAGAAAACAAGTACCCGTCAATGCAAGTTACGGACCACTTATAATGGAGGAAACAAGTACATGGGGAAAACTAACTAATAACAAATATAACATAACAACAGAACAACATAGCATGGTATAAAAGTGTCAACAGAAATGTGATAACTAACATGAATCAGAAAAATAAATCAGATAGCATGGTATACTAACAGATACAGATAACATGTGTCAAGTGTCAAGTGTCAGATGGTATGCAGACAGATATACAGATGGTAGTGTCAGATGATATTCATACAGATAACAGGTAATCAGATAACAGATATCAGATAGCAGATACAGATAACAGAATACAGGTGTCATGTTCTTATAAGTCTTGTGTGATTACTATCTAGGTAGCACTTCATTCAGCCCACCTTACATGGTTGCTACATTCAAAAAGTTTCGCTTTAGATTTCTTAGGGGATCATATAGGGCCGTGTACTCAGGGTTCAGACAGATATCAGATAATCAGATCAGACAGATAGAACCTAGTGGTTCTCTTCTTCTCCACACCTTCTATAGGAAGTAATGTAGAAAGTGTCAGATAATAGATCCAGACAGACAGATAGAACCTAGTGGTTCTCTACTTTCCTACACCTTCCTATAGAAAGTAATGTAGACAGGATCAGATAACAGATAATCATATGGGAAACACGGGCCCCCTTCTAAGTACACATTTCTATGCTTCCTACTACTAGATCTTTCCCTTAACCCCGGCTCGATCATTTTGTTATTATTAGCAGACAGACGTGTATGTGTAGAAAACAGAGTAAATCTAGCATGGTATAAATATGTAACAGGTTCAGGGTGACAGATAAACAGGTACAGATGATATACAGTTCATAAAGGAATAGAATCATGCAAATGTTAATTCAGGACAGCAAGACACTACTGTACTAAAACAGAGAATCCAGTTGCTATAGAAATGCAAATCTGGATCTGTCAAAGAATTTGGAAAATAGACTCCCAACCGAATCCAGTGAATATAAATAAGTCATATCATATTTCACAAAATCAAAACTCGAAACAGGTTTGAATCCAGAAAACATGTTCAGTCAGAAATCAGTAAATGAATTCACAGTCAGGAAAACAGCATCAAAACTTCTCAAATAAATCCAGAAAAAATCTGGGGTAATCCCCTATATGTCTAGTATCAAAATATAGAGTTTCATAATATTCCAGTAAAATTAGTTCAGTTAACAAAAATCGGAAAACCTCAAGAAACGATAGTTTGGCAAATCTGGAATTCCCAACACAGTTGTACGAAAACTGAAATATCTTGCAATCCGTGAAACGAAATCCAAATCCTCCAAACGAAGATGAAAATAGACAAAATATGTTAACTTTCATATTTCACAAATATTTTTCATACAGTAAAAGAAAATAGGGTGAAAATATGATTCTTTACAGAACAGCGAGCAAAATACAACAAGTATAACTTTCATAAATAAGCTTGAAACGGCGTATAAAACTCATAAATAAAATTCACCAAAATTCTGGGTAATCCCTAGATAGATATAGAAATACTGACCAAAGTTTCAGATCAAAATAATATGTGTAGCATAAGTATCAAAATAATTTAGTCATCAAAATCATTCAGAAACAAAGTTTGGAAATGATCGACACCTCTGTAGCAAAACCGTCATATCTCACACATACGAAAATAAAATCGAGCAAGGTTAGAGGGGTTAGAAAGAAGACAAATTCCGATAAAACTCATGTTTTATACTGAAATTAATATTCGGACCTTAATATGGTCTAAATTACTGATCAAGGCAGAATAGCGGCAAAATACAAATTTTACCCAAAAACAAAAAATCAACATAGATCCAACGAAACATGATCCAAACACAACCAAACATGAAAACGAGTCTACCAAGTGTCCAAACAACATGAAATAGGGTATACGACACGTCCACAACAAGTATAACACATGGATCTCACAAGCACTCAAATTCTCATAATTGATTCACATAAACATCATATTAAGATCGGACAAAACCTAGATTGTTCATGTCAAATTTTGTGTCGTGAGTCAACTATTGTCAAATAGCACGATAGAGACAAAACCCATTAAACATAACAAACATGAGTTGTCTCTAGAACCCAACTACACTATAGGTGGTATTTTTGACTTTTATCAAACAAAGAAATTGGAGTACAAGTTACTTGACTTAACCGGAGATGAAAAACGATGAAACCCAAGAATAACGGGAACGGATCCCGACAATGAACAAAACCCACGAACGAGAATCCACGAACGGAACACAACCCAAAAACGAACAAATACCCGAACGAAGCACCCAACCAACATGAACGACGAACTCCGAATGAACCCAAATAACACGTGCAACTCACCAAAAGCGCGTGCTAACCAAGAGCGCGAACGGACGAGGGAGATGGCAACGCACCGCGGCACTCGACGCTGCTGTCATGGGCTGATGCTGCCGGAGAGGGACGGCAGCATGGGGAAGTCGCGGCTGACGAACGGCGGAGGAGAGCGCGACGGTCGGAGGACAAGCTGGGGGCTGTCGCGTATGTCAAGGGGAGGCGGTGCATGGTGCTGTTGCTGCACTGTGGAGGATGACGGCACATGAGAAAGGAGTCGCCGGGCGGTCTGGCGTCGCTGCTGCTGTTGTTCTGCATCGATGGCGGAGGAACCCAGGGGGAAAGGGAGCGGCGCCAGCTGGGGGAGGGACGGGATGATGCAGGAGGGAGAGAAGGATCGGGAGTATGGTGCCCAGGTCGAGAGGGGATGGGTTGAAGGGTAGGAGGCAGCTGGTAATAGGAGGAAGGTGAACAGGCAAAAGTTTATATATAGGGTAGGTGAACAGTGCTTTAGGGTTAGATACAGATGGGGGGTTTCGGGTTTACTGCTTAACGGGTATGGATAATTAGGGTGTTGGGCTGTTGGGTTAGTTTAGGAAATTGGGTATGGGTTTAATGGGTGTATAATAGGGTAGTTGGGTTTAAAACGGGTTAATGGGTTTTTTAAACAAACAGATCCAATATGGAAAATTTAATATAACCAATAAAACATACAATTTAGGATTTATAAAAATAATATTAATCAAAATAAAAACAATAAAAAAAATAATAATACAAATCAAAGTGTTAATAACAATAATAAGATTTACAAATAAAATTATCGATCGAAACTAGATTTTAATAGAAGAGTTAAGAATACATCTTGACAAAAGAATATGAAAACCGAAAAAATAATTTGTGATTTTTTTTTAAATACAGAAAATATACGGAAAATAGAATTGTGGGAAAACAAAGGTTACAATACTAAACTCGTTGTTGGAAACGACGAGGATGTAAGAAATTTCACAGAAAGTGAAACACTCTGTTGGACTTAGTGAATTTTCAAAAAAATCTCTATTTTTTTTTGAACTAAACTCGCCGTTCCCAACAGCGAGTCTAGTATAAGTGTCCTCGCCGTTGGGAACGGCGAGTCTTTAAAAAAAAATCATCGTTCCCAACGGCGAGTCCAGTATAAATGTCATCGCCATTGGTATCGACGAGTCTTCATTGAAAATTTTGAAGTAAACTAGTCATTAGGAATGACGAGTTTCTAAAAAAAAACAAAAAAAAACAAAAAAATTACACTCGCCGTGTTCCAACGGCGAGCATGAAACAACTAAGCTCGCCGTTGGGAACGGCGAGTTTAGTTGTTGAGTCTACGAGCGCAAATACTTTGGCAACTATCATCTTTCTGCAAATAGTTTCGAAAAGTGGCACATAAAAAAATAATGGTTATCTTTGTGGGTGATTTTAATGTTGTTAGATTTAACTTTGAAAGAAATGGGTACTCCTACAATTGGAGTGACTCTGATAATTTCAATAATGCTATTAGAGATTTATCTTTTATTGACTATCCTATTCTTTGGTAGACAATTTACTTGGTCTAACAGGAAATTAAATCCTAACTTTGCTAAACTTGATAGATTCTTTGTCTCTAATGATTGGAATTCTGCTTTTCCTTTATCATATGTTCAAGCTTCTACTAATATTATTTCTAATCATGTTCCTCTGATTCTATTTTCTCAATCTTCTCCTCATACTTTTCTTAATTTTAAGTTTGAAAAATTCTGGCTAGAAGATCCTCCTTTTCTTTTTATGTTACACTCTTATATTCATTCTGTTAATACTTTTCCTCATTTTGGACTCAAAAGATTTCTTGTTAAGCTTAAGTGTGTAAAGAATAGTTGTAAGTTGTGGAAAAAAGAAAGATTTTGTCCTATTAATGGTAGAAAGAAATGGTTGAAAGAAGAAATTTCTAACCTAAATCTCTTAGAGGAACATAATCCTATATCCATTCCAAATAGGCATAAGAGATCTGATTTACAAAAAGAATATCTTCATTTTCTTAATATGGAGAAGATTAAATGGTTCCAAAGAGCTAAAATTAAATAGCTTGGGTGATGGCAATACTATGTTTTTTCATAATTATGCTTCTCATAGAAGAAGAGCTAATAAAATTACATCTCTTCAGACAAAGATGGAGGAGATTTCTGGTTTAAATCTTATTCATCATGAGTTTGATAAATTTTATAAAGATTTGATGGGTTGTTCAGGTGAAACTTTTCTTAATGTGGATTGGGATACTTTGTAACCTACTAATGCTAGAATCAACTTAGAGGAATTAGAATTTCCTTTTACTGAAAATGCTATTTGTGATCTTCTTGTGGATTCTACTCCTGGTCCAGCTGGTATCCCTACTTTCTTTTATAATATTTTTTGGGAGGACTTGAAGGAGGGCATTTTGGGTATTTTTCAGGAATTATACGGTAACACCCTTGATTTTACTAGAATCAATTATGCTCACATTGTTCTTATCCCTAAAGTGGCAAGTGCTAATAAGGTTAGCCAATTTCGACCTATTAGTCTTCTTAATATTATCTTAAAATTATTATGAAAGTTTTAGCCAATAGACTGGCTAAGGTGATTGGAAAACTTGTTGATATTACCTAATCTGGTTTTATAAAAGAAAGATTCATTTTGAATAGTGTTTCTGCTCCTCAAGAAGTCATTCATTCTATTCACCTTTGAAAAATCTGAAGGTATTCTTTTAAAATTAGATTTTGAAAAAACATATGATCAAGTTAATGAGAGTTTTTTAAGAAAGTTTTGATTGCCAGGGGTTTTGGCCCTAGATGGATTAATGGGATTTTAAATAGTTTATATTCTGGGACTTTTTCTTTGATTGTTAACAATATTGAAGGTTAAAAAATTATTTGCAAAAGGGGCCTTAGACAAGGTGATCATCTCTCTCCTATTCTCTTTGTTATTGTTGCTAATGTTTTCAACAGAATGCTTTCTAAAGCTTGGGTTCATGGTGTCAATGAAGGTCTGGGAGGTTTCCCTTCTTTTAAAGGTATCTTTAATCTGCAATATGCTGATGACACTATTTAATTCTCCTTTTGTGATGGATTGATGCTTAGAAATCTTAAACTTCTTTATTGTTTTGAAGTGTCTAGTATGAAGATTGATTTCTTTAAATCCTCTACTATCTAGATTAGGGGGGATCATTATAGACAGGATGAGATTGTTTTTAATTTTAAATACCCTAAATGTTATTTTCCTGTAATTTATTTTGGCATCCCATTAAGAGTTGGTAGCTTATGCAAATCTGATTGGTATCCTGTTATTCATAAGATTGAAAGAAGACTTAACGGTTGGTTTGGTAGATCTTTATCAAGATCTGGTAGATTGAGTCTTGTTAATTTAGTCATTTCTAGTATTCCTCTTTATCTTGTGTTCTTCTTTCAACTTCCAGAATGGGTGATTAAAAAGAATGATCAACTCAGAAGGCGTTTCTTTGACTAAATGTGAAAAAACCTCACTCAAGTATTACCGATTTTCAAAAAACTACACACAACTTTTTTATTATTAAAAACTTTCCTCGCTTATGTTTTCAAGGCTTGGGTGAGTGAGGTTTTTTTTTTAAAAAAAAGAATTGTGTTGAAAACATAGTTGGTGGGTGTGTGTGTGTGTGTGTGGGGGGAGGGGGGGGGGGGTTCATTAAAAAAAGAAGTTGTGTGAGGTTTTTTGAAAATTGACAAGACTTGAATGAGGTTCTTTTTACATTAAGCCTGTTTCTTTTAGGTTGGTGCTTGTTCTGTTTCTGATTAAGATAAATGTCTTACGAATTGGTCTAGGATTTGCAAGAGTAAAATGAAGGGGGTTTGTGTATAATTAATTTGAGGCATCAAAACATGGCTTTACTTGGCAAAATGTAAATGGCTTTGGAGTTGTGTTTCCTTTGAGGATAAGATTTGGATTAGAATTATTAAGAGGAAATATTTTCATAGGACAATTCTAGAAGACTTCTCTCAAATCCCCCTTCTATTATTTCCTCTTTTTGGAAAGTTATTTTTAAAGTTGCATCTCCTTTAAATATGGGTTACAAAAATTTGTGGAGATGGTAAAAAGGTGAGATTTTGGAAAGATATTTAGATTGATAATTGTTTTCTTTCGTCTTCTTTTGCTGATCTTTATAAGATTAATAGCTCCCCTAATGCTATTGTTTTCTCTCTTTACACTACTAATAGATTTAGGAAAGTATGGAATATTAGTTTTAGAAGAGATTTATCTTTACAGCAGACTCATGATTTTAATTCTCTTCTTCATTTATTAGGTAATTATGAGTGGAAACTTTGGAATGGTTTTAAATGGCGATGGAATTCTGGTTCTTTCGCTGTTAAATCTTTTTACAATTTTGTAAATGCTAGAGATAAAATTTGCCCTTTTTATAAATTTATTTGGAAAAATGATGCACCTTGAAAGGTTAGAATCTTAGTTTTGCTTACTGTCCACCAAAAAACTTCTAACTGTGGATAATTTGAACAAAAGTAACCTGGCCATTAGGGAGAAAATGTGTTCTTTGCTCTTGTTCTGATGAGTCTGCTTACCACATTTTTATCAAATGTTCCTTTGTTAAACAAGTTTGGCTTCATCTGAAGTTGACTTATAGATTTAGAGTATTCCTTTATCTATTAAGTCTTGGTGGGATTTGTGGAGTTTAAAGAGAATTCTAAGAATAACAGACTTCAATAGGATATGCTTATGATGGCTTTAATTTGGGTTATTTGGAAAGAAACGAATAGTATAATTTTTCAAAAGAAATCCTCTAATAGTTATTAGCATTCTTGATTCTATATGTTTTTTTTTCTCCTTTTGGTCAGAACTCCTTCATTTAAGAAGGCAAAGGTCGATATTAGTGCTATTTTAGATACTTGTAAGACTTTCATTCCTCAGAATAATAGTCACAATGTTGATGGTGGTTTTAGTTCTGCTGCAGCTCAGCACTTGAATGTGTTACACAATACTAATGAAGCAATGCCTGAAGATCTGCCTGTTGTAGATCCTATTGTTATTGAGGATTATGTGCTGACTCATCAACAATCTGATCTTCAACTGCCTCATAAAGCTCCTATTGCTGATTTTGTTGATCATCTAGAAAGTTATGTTGAAGAGCCAATCTCTACTACTATTGCCTCAATATCATTAATGACCAACCACCAGAAAGAATACATCACGGGGATTAATTCTACTATTCAATCTATGCAAGCTGCATATGAGGCTTACCAGATCAACAGTGTTGGGGAAGAGATTGTGATCATCGATCCTTAAGCTTGAAGACTTGATTCCTTTCTTTTTCCTTTTTTTTCTGAAAACTTATCTGATCAATCTTTCTACTCTTGTTTTGATGGTGTTCTGTTTTGTTTCTCTGATATGGAGATCATGTTGTCAGTTATCCTTTTGTTAAACTTGGCCTTGTAGCCTGTAACTCTTAACTCTGTTATGTTTTGATTTAATATATTGGTTGGAGTATGTTGACTATCCCTATTACAAAAAAATATATTATAATTAAAGGGACTCAAAATAAACCTTCACACACTCAAGTGCTCTTTTTTTTCTCTCTTGGTGTTGCAATACGTACTACAATAACTCACACTAGCACACTCAACTCACTCTTTCTTTCACACTTGACTATGGTGCTTCTACATCTGAGTCACACTTGACTCATTCACTTCCTCTGACTTTTGTCCAACTGCTACTTCACTTCTCTTCTCACTTACACTTAGTTGTTTTTCTACACCTTAGCCTATTTATAGGCATAACTAGTAACCTTACTAGGCTACAGAGAATTCTAGAGATATATAACTCTAGAGCCTCTAAATATTTAGAGAATATCCAACCATACACATATCTAGATGATGCAATTCATATCTTTCTCTAGAATTCTCCATACCAACTATCTCTAAAATAATTTTCACATGCTTCTAGAAAATTCACAAAAGAGTTCGACTTCCAACACTTGTCAATGGTGGTGAAGTTCAATTTTGCAACACAAGTGATCAAGTAGAAGATATACCTTACATGCAGTAAGTTCCTTAATGTTAGTGATCTCAGGAAGATGAAGATGAAGCTTGGCGTCATGCAAATCCAGTTTAAGGGGGCTGTTAAAATTATTGAAACCTATCTTGCATGAGAGTTGTTAAAAATTCCATGCACGAACTTTTGGTTCTCACGGTGAATGCATGGAAACTTTACTAGTTTTATGTTATTTGTTTCTTGTAGAGTCTCCATATAGCTTGTTTTGTTCTTATTTTCGATTTTATATGAAGGTTATGTAAAGAGCCATATACTTTCATGCTTTGTAAGCAAATAAGTAAGTTTAATCCACTGAGTTGTAGCTCACATGATAGGAGTTTCAGATTGGTAAAGAAAAGTCTCAAATTTTATGTCAAAAAAAAATTCCTAAAAAAAAATCTGGGGGTTCTTGTGCTTCTACATCCAGATCGTCAACTCACTCCGGTTGATCGATCGTAATTTTGAGAGGGGGTGTTATCAGCATCCAGTTCTCAGTCATCGACAATTTTCAAGTCTGGGGTGAGATCCTATCATCGACCATTCTCAAGTTAGGGGTTGTTGTGCGGAATACAAATCAAACCAACAATCAAACCAACGCGGAAACAAAGAGAGAACCAGCGAGAGAAAAACAGAAAAACAAGCAACACAAGAACACAAGATTTACGTGGTTCGGCAAAACGATGCCTACATCCACAAGGGGCGGTTGGGGTTTCTTTACTATGATCTCCAATGGGCAAACAAAGCCTTTACAAGAGATGACGGCTACAAAATCCGAATTAGGTGTTACAATTTACAAAACCCTAACGGGTGTATTTATAGGGAAACTATTGGGCCTTTCGAATTGGGCCTATTCTGGATCCAAAACCCGCCGACAGTCGACTGGTCCAATTACCAGTCGACTGATTCCTTCGGGACGGTCGACTGACTCCCACATACAGTCGACTGCTGCTGCTGTATTCTCAGTCTTCGAAAACTCCTCTCTGGACAGTCGACTGCTCCTCCATCCAGTCGACTGAAACTCTGAAGCTTTCGAACACTGCAGATACCAAATACCAGAATCGAGCCATTATCCTACAATCTCCACCTTGGCGAGATCTTCCAAGTCAAGTATCCAACAATCTCCACCTTGGTGAAATCTTTCAAGTAGCCCAAGCAATCTCCACAAATACTTCAAAACAACTGCTCATCACCAAATGCAACAAACGAACCCAAACTCCACCTTAGTATGATATCACATACTAAACAAACCAATAGCAAAGTACTATCCCAATCGCCCATGCCAAATTATCAAACATGCAAAATATTAGCCAGGTTCATGCAATGCTTGAACTTGGCTGCCCCAACAACTTTGGTCAACATATCAGCAGGATTATCAGCTGTTCCAATCTTCACCAAATGAATATCACCATCCTTTATCAAATCACGCACAAAGTGATAACGAACATCAATATGTTTGGTCCTCGAATGATGAACTTGGTTCTTCGCTAAATGAATAGCACTCTGACTGTCACAGTGTACCTCCACCTTCTCCCGATGAATTCCCAAGCTCTTCAAAAGTCCATGTATCCAAATGGCTTCCTTCATGGCCTCAGCAACCGCCATGTATTCAGCCTCAGTAGTAGACAACGCTACAGTGGACTGCAAATTTGACCTTCAACTTATAGGTGCTCTAGCCATAGTAAACAAATAGCCTGTAGTAGACCGCCTCTTATCTAGATCACCTGCATAGTCAGAATCAACATACCCAACCAATAACCTGCTAATATTGTCATCCCTTTCAAATTTCAAACCTACATCTGTGGTGCCACTTATGTACCTCAAAATTCATTTAGCCGCTTGCCAATGCTCTTTGCCTGGATCATGCATATATCGACTAACCATACTCACCGCCTGAGAGATGTCTGGTCGAGTACAAACCATGGCATACATCAAACTGCCAACCACACTAGTGTAAGGTACATTCGTCATATACTGTCTCTCTTCATCTGTACTTGGAGACTGAGAAGCACTAATTCTGAAATGACTGGCTAAGGGTGTGCTAACTGGTTTAGTTTTCTCATCTATACCGAACCGTTTCAGCACCTTCAAAAGATATTGCTTCTGTGTCAAACTCACTATGCCCTTTGCTCTGTCCCTAGCTATCTCCATCCCAAGTATCTTCTTGGCTTCACCAAGATCCTTCATCTCGAACTCAGAACTCAACTGATTCTTCAAATTTTGAATCTCCTTAGCATTTTTAGAGGCAATCAACATGTCATCCACATATAATAACAGATATATAAAAGAACCATTCTGCAACTTCCTGAAGTAGACACAATGATCATACTCACTTCTGGAATATCCCTGCACTTTCATAAACTGGTCAAACCTCAAATACCACTGCCTTGGAGATTGCTTCAACCCATAGAGAGACTTCTTCAACCTGCAAACACAATTTTCCTTCCCAGCAATTTTGAACCCATCTGGCTGCGACATATAAATTTCTTCATCTAGATCCCCATGTAAGAACGCAGTCTTCACATCCATCTGTGTCAATTCAAGATCAAACTGTGCTACCAATGCCAACAAAATCCGAATAGAAGGATGCTTCACCACCGGAGAGAACACTTCATTGTAGTCAATTCCTTCCTTTTGAGCATACCCCTTTGCTACTAGTCTAGCCTTGAACCGAACACTACCTTTTGGACCTTCTTTCTTCGTATACACCCACTTGCAACCAATTGCTTTCTTCCCCTTTGGTAGTTGCACTAGATCCCAAGTCTTATTCTTATGAAGAGAGTTCATCTCTTCATCCATAGCAACTTTCCAATCTGCATTTTCTGAACTTCTAGTAGCTTCTTTGAAGTTGGAGGGAACTTCATCATCCACAATAGGAAGAGCAAATGCAACTGTATCTGTAAAACGAGATGGTCGTTTGATATCTCTTCTTTGCCTTCTTACTGCAATTGATTCTACCTGCTGGATAGGAACTTCTTCATCATTCTCAGTATCAACCACATCATCTTCATCTTGGACAGGAACAAGATTTTCAACTGACAACTTTTCTAACTCCACCTGTTGGAAAACTCTCCTACCAGTCGACTGGTTATCGCCAACAGTCGACTGTCCCGAGCTCCCACTCTTCTGCTGTTCTAGACCACCAGTCGACTGCTCCTGTACATCAGTCGACTGTCCCGAGATTCTGCTACTTACCTGTTGGAGAACTGTCCCACTCTTCTGCTGCTCACCAGTCGACTGCCCTATACCACCAGTCGACTGTCCCGAGCTAATCATGCTGGTCTCATCAAAAGTCACATCTCTGCTGATTACTAACTTCTTTTGTTCTGGACACCACAACCTGTAACCTTTGACACCAGTACTAAAACCAACAAATATAGCCTTTTTGGCTCTTGCATCAAGTTTAGTTTTAGTTATATGAAAATAAGCAGGACAACCAAATATATGCAAAAAACTATAATCAGATGCAGGTTTACCACTCCATACCTCCATAGGCGTTTTGCCTTCAAGTGCTGCTGATGGTAAACGGTTGACAATGTGGCTTGCATATATAACAGCTTCTGCCCAAAATGTCTTCTTCAATCCAGACTGTGCTAACATACATCTCACCTTCTCAAGTAAGGTTCTGTTCATCCTTTCTGCAACCCCATTTTGCTGTGGAGTCTTCCTAACTGTGAAGTGCCTCTGGATCCCTTCATCTTCACACAATTTCAGAAACGGATCATTCTTGTATTCCCCTCCATTATCTGACCTCAGAACCTTAATCTTCCTACCAGTCTGATTTTCAACTTTCTTCTTCCAACTTGTGAACAATGTCAAAACTTCATATTTGTGCTTCATGGTATATACCCAAACTCGTCTGGAGTAATCATCAACAAAAGTAACAAACCAGTGTCTACCACTCATAGAAGGTGTCTGAGTAGGGCCCCAAACATCTGTGTGCACATAATCGAGGATACCCTTTGTCTGATGTACAGCTGTACCAAATTTCACCCTAGTTTGCTTACCCAAAACACAATGTTCACAAAATTCCAACTTGCACCCTTTAGCATCTTTAAGCAACCCTTGCTTCACAAGTCCCTGCAAGGCCTTTTCTCCTGCATGCCCGAGTCGCATATGCCACAACCTGGTAGAGTCGGGAACAACCTGTTTAGGCTTCTCAGTTACACTGGCAGCCTGACCCAAATATGTTTTCCCCTGCAAGAAAAACAAGTTTCTTTTTCTTTGCCCTTTCATCACCACGAGTGATCCGCTAGTCACCTTCAGAATGCCACATTCACTAGCAAATTTCAATCCACTGGCCTCCAAAGCACCTAGTGAAATCAGATTCTTTTTCAAATCTGGAACATACCATACATCTGAAAGCTCCCTAATAAGACCATCGTGCATTAGCAATTCAATCTTCCCGATTCCTACCTTCTTACAAGGTGCATCATTTCCCATCAAAACTACACCACCATCCATATACTCCAAAGAAGTAAACCACTCCTTTTTCCAAGACATATGATAGGAGGCTGCTGTATCCAGAAACCATACTTCTTGATAAAGTGAGGGACTAGAAGCAAGTGCAAAAGAAAAGTCCTCGCCACTTTCTAAATTATCAACAGTCACATTTGCAGTCGAATTTCCCTTATTTCGTAGCTTTGGACAATCCTTTTTCCAATGCCCCCTTTCATGACAGAAAGCACATTCATCTTTGGCCGGTATTTTCCTGTCCTTCGAAACTCCTCTCGATTTGGAACGAGATTTGTTTCCCTTTTTCCCAGATTTGGACTCAGATCTGGTCTCAGTCCTGCCCCTTACAATCAATGCTTCAGAAGTTTCTCTATCAACCATTTTATCCCTTCTCCTAGTTTCATTATTCAACAAAGCATTTGCAACATCTTCATATTTCACAGTATCTTTTCCATATAATAAAGTAGTTGCTAAATGATCATAACTTTCAGGTAATGAATTCAACAGAATTAGGGCTTTATCTTCATCCTTAATTTGCTCATCCAAATTTAACAAATCAGCCAATAATTTATTAAATGATTCAACATGAGCATTCATAGACATACCTTCCGTATAGGTGAAGCGAAAAAGTCTCTTCTTCAAATACAGCCGATTCTCCAAACTTTTCCTCATGTATTTGTCTTCGAGTTTCTTCCACAACACCGCAGCAACGGTATCCCTCATCAAATCATACTTCTGAGCCTTCTCAATAAAGAGCCGAATAGTCCCACACGCAACTCGATTCAACTTCTTCCAATCTGCTTCGGACATATCCTTAGGTTTTTCTTTCTCCAAAGCAACATCTTGTTCTTGTTGAACAAGAACATCCAACACCTCACATTGCCACATCCCGAAATTGTTTGTCCCATCAAATTTTTCAACTTCAAATTTTGCGTTGTGAATCGTTGTTCTTGACGAACTTGATCCCACAACATCCTTGGTTGCATCTGCATCACCCGCCATCTCCCTCTAGGTCGAACCAACAGCTCTGATACCACTTGTTGTGCGGAATACAAATCAAACCAACAATCAAACCAACGCGGAAACAAAGAGAGAACCAGCGAGAGAAAAACAGAAAAACAAGCAACACAAGAACACAAGATTTACGTGGTTCGGCAAAACGATGCCTACATCCACAAGGGGCGGTTGGGGTTTCTTTACTATGATCTCCAATGGGCAAACAAAGCCTTTACAAGAGATGACGGCTACAAAATCCGAATTAGGTGTTACAATTTACAAAACCCTAACGGGTGTATTTATAGGGAAACTATTGGGCCTTTCGAATTGGGCCTATTCTGGATCCAAAACCCGCCGACAGTCGACTGGTCCAATTACCAGTCGACTGATTCCTTCGGGACGGTCGACTGACTCCCACATACAGTCGACTGCTGCTGCTGTATTCTCAGTCTTCGAAAACTCCTCTCTGGACAGTCGACTGCTCCTCCATCCAGTCGACTGAAACTCTGAAACTTTCGAACAATGCAGATACCAAATACCAGAATCGAGCCATTATCCTACAGGGGTGAGATCCCAACATCGACTATGTCTCAAGTCAGAGGTGAGATCCCATCAGTCTATTTCTCAGTTCAGGAGTGAGATTCCAGATTCGACTATGTCTCAAGTCAGGGGTAAGATCCCATCAGTCTACTTCTCAGTTCCGTCACATGCGCCATCAAGCGCCATTTTTGCATCAAAGTTTGTCGTTCCTTCCACATCAACATCGTTAGTATTCCAAACTCTTGTTGCTTGAACCAACTTGAGTTTGAGAGGGAGTGTTAGATGATAGATTAGTTTAGTCCCACATTGAATAATGTATTGGTTTAGTATTCTCTTCTCTCCTATATATAGGAGACATATTGTACTCAGTTTATGTTGGAAAACGTTTTTGCAATTTTTTCAGGCTGGATTCCGGTGGGCTCCGGCCACCGGCGGCACCGAAAATTGATTGGATCATGTTCCTCTCGTCGAGTACTATTCCGTGATGTACTCATGTGCTAAAAACAAATTTCGTATGAATGAGAAATGTTGGTCCAAAGTTGGGTACTCGAAATGTATTAACTTGGATATTGGAAGAAAATGGATAGTCCCATATCGGAAATGGGGAAAGTTATTTCTAGTATATATACTAAAAAAATAGACTAAAGGGCGTGGCCCGGGGGTTACCACTAATGTGTAGTGGAGAGAGAACTTAGCCAAAATAATAAACACACATGCATGCGCGCGCGCGCGGCCCGGCTCCTGCTCCGGCTCGGCTTGCTCTGGCCAATATTTTTTTTTGCCCCAATCAGAAATTTTAACCCAGTATACTGTTGAGGCTTTTCAACTTCAGTAACTAGTAATACAACACAGCTCAAGTTTGATTAGATATCTAAAGTTAGAGTGCTGCACTTCAGGGAAAAGGTAATACAGTTGTATCCTGGGAGGCATTTCGTCAAACACCGTCACACTACGGGGTGAAAATTGCTTTAAGGATAGAGATATTCAAATCTCGACTCTGTATTGTATGGTTTGTTTTGTTATTTTATTTCCTGTAATTGCAACTCTTCACAATTATTGTTAGTATTTCTGTTTTATGAAATTCTTGTTCCAACGATCTTAAAGCAATTTCCCCCCTCAATTCTAACAGTTTTTTGTGAAGATTCTTTATAGGTTTGTTATCATTTCAGAAAAACAACTAACAATTATATTCTAACTGTTTTAGAACATGGAAAACACACAGATCGAAGGTGTGAATGGGCTAATCAGTGCCGAAACACCAGTGACCCAAAATGTGTCTGCACAATCGGTTGCGGCACATTCGGTCGTTCTGCCCACGCACATTACTGTGGGAGAAAAACTAGAGAAGTTCAGCGGAACTGGATTCAAGAAGTGGCAGGGAAAGATGCAGTTCTACCTGAACACCATGAAGCTGGACAGGTTTCTCACTGAATCTGCCTCCATGCTGGCACCAATGGATGCACACTCCGTTGTTGTGGTTGATGCATGGACTCATCGTGACTACCTCTACAGACACTACGTTCTGAATGACTTGGTAGACCCTCTGTACAACGTCTACTATGTCTTCAAGACGTCCAAACTCCTGTGGGGGTCTTTGGAGAAGAAGTACAAAACAGAAGACGCCGGGTCCAAGAAGTTTGTAGTCAGCAAATTTCTGGACTACAAAATGGTTGACTCCAAAACAGTTGTGAGTCAAATCCAGGAACTGCAGGTGATAATGCATGAAATCGCTGCGGAGAATATGACGCTGTGCGAACAATTCCAGGTTGCAACGGTCATCGAGAAGCTTCCACATAGATGGAAAGACTTCAAAAATTACCTCAAGCATAAGCGAAAGGAGATATCTCTTGAAGACCTCATTGTCAGGTTGCGTATCGAAGAAGAGAATCGCAAGGCTGACAGGTCCTATGAAAATCAGTCCATAAAAAAGGTAAACATGAGCATGAACAGAAAGATAAAAAGAGAAAGTTCTTGTCACATGCCTCGAACAAAAAATCGACAGCAAAAAGGTTTGCAGAAAAATGTCACAAATGTGGTAAGCTGGGCCACAGAATTTCTGAATGCCGCAGCAAGGACAACAACCGTGCTGGAACTGGACAGGCAAAAGGGAATGACAGGTCCCATGCACACATAGCTGAGAACTTGTCCACCGATCTTTCTGACCTGGACCACCAAGCACATCTGCTCGGACAAGGAGATGTTCACTTCATACCGGAAGTGCAACAAGGATGTTCATGGGTAATTCTTCCACCTCCAAAATTGCAGGAACGGGAAAGATAGTGTTGAAAATGATTTCAGGCAAACACTCACAAATGTATTGCATGTTCCAGATATTAGAAAGAACTTGGTATCAGGCTCTTTGCTAAGCAAGAATGGATTTAAGGTTATTCTTGCTTCTGATAGTTTTGTATTATCTAAAAATGGGGTGTACTTGGGTAAAGGATATGTAAAGGATGGACTGTTCAAGTTTAATGCAATGACAGTCATCCCTAAAACAATTTTTCCTGTTGTTCCCAAAGTTAATGAAATAACTCCTATTACCTATGTTGTTGAGTCTTCTTTTGTTTGGCATGAAAGACTAGGCCATGTTAATGTCATTTCTAAGCGTAGATTAATTAACATGAATTTACTACCAAAATTTAAGGTAGACAACTCTGAAAAATGTGAAGTTTGCACGGAGGTCAAACTCACTAAAACTCCATTACGTTCTGTTGAAAGAAACACAGAAACTCTAGGTCTAATTCACATGTATCTGTGTGATTTAAAATACGTGCAGACTAGAGGTGGTAAAAAGTACTTTGTGACATTCATAGACGATTGCACAAAATTCTGTTATGTATACTTGTTACATAGCAAAAATGAGGCTTTGGATAAATTCAAAGAATATAAGCTTGAGGTTGAGAATCAACTTGGCAAAACGATTAAAATCGTTAGGAGTGATAGGGGATAAGAATATGATGCACCATTTAATATGTTCTGCTCTGAATATGGAATAGTTCATCAGACAACTGCTCCTTACTCACCCGAATCAAACGGTATTGCCGAGTGCAAGAACCAAAATCTAAAGGAGATGATGAATGTCTTATTGTTGAATTCTGGCTTACCCCAAAATATGTGGGGGAAAGCATTGCTGACTGCCAACTACATTCTCAATAAAATACCTCACAAGAAAACTGGCAAGACACCATACGAACTGTGGAAAGGTAACGTACCTTCGTATAAATACCTCAAAGTGTGGGGGTGTCTAGCAAAAGTGGCAGTACCTAATCCAAAATAAGTCACCATAGGATCTAACACGATTGATTGCATATTCATAGGCTATGCACACAACAGTAGTGCATATCGGTTCTTAGTATACAAATCAGATATACCAGATATCCATGTGAATACAATAATGGAATCAAGGAATGCTTCCTTCTTTGAACACATGTTTCCGTGCAAGGATACTACGTATTCCAAACGTACACGTGAACAAGGGAATGCAAGCACTTCGGTTGATGAACCAGAACATGATAATGATGAGCCTAGACGAAGTAAACGAGCTAGAATATCAAAATCATTTGGTCCTAACTTTGTAACGTCCTTTCTGTTAGAGAATGAGCCCAGAACTTTCAAGGAAGCCATGTCTATGCCTGATGCTCCTATGTGGAAGGAAGCAATCAAAAGTGAAATAGACTCTATTATGCAAAATTATACATGGGAGTTAATCGATTTGCCTTCTGGATGTAAAGTTCTAGGATGCAAATGAATTTTCAAACAAAAATTGAAACCAGATGGTTCAATAGAGAAACATAAGGCGAGACTTGTGGTACAAGGATTTAGGCAAAAGAAAGGTCTAGACTTCTTTGATACATATTCTCCGGTTACAAGAATAACTTCCATAAGAATGTTGATAGCTATTGCAGCTCTACGTAACCTGGAAATACATCAAATGGATCTTAAAACTGCATTTCTAAATGAGGACTTAGAAGAAGAAATATACATAAAATAACCTGAGAGTTACATAGTTCCTGGACAGGAAAACAAGGTGTGCAGGCTTGTAAAATCCCTGTACGGACTGAAACAAGCTCCAAAGCAGTGGCATGCAAAATTTGACAATGTTATGATGTCAAATGGTTTCAAGATAAATGAATTTGATAAGTGTATCTACATCAAAGATACTCCAAATGGATATATTCTGGTGTGTCTGTATGTAGACGGCATACTCATTATTAGGAGCAATAACGACATTATCAAACAAACTAAGAGCATGCTTAGTGACAAGTCTGATATGAAAGATTTGGGAGTTGAAGATGTCATACTAGGAATCAAAGTTTCCAGGACGTTTGAGGGAATTACTTTGTCTCAAGCTCATTATGCTAAGAAAGTACTTGAAAGGTTCAAGAATTACTCGAATGGAACTGCCAAAAGTCCTGTGGATCACAGTCTTCACTTGTTCAAAAACACGGGTGACAGCATATCACAACTGGAATATACACGTGTAATCGGTAGTCTGATGTACTTAACAAATTATACAAGACCGGACCTAGCACATTCAGTAAATGTACTGAGTCGCTACACAAGTAATCTAGTACGAAGTCACTGAAAAGGAATAACTAGAGTATTAAACTACTTGCGACATACTCAGAGTTATGCGCTGTATTACACCAGATATTCAGCAGTACTAGAAGGCTACAGTGATGCCAACTGGATATCGAACTTCAAGAACTCAAAATTCATAAGTGGGTATGTCTTCACACTTGGTGGTGCAGCTGTGTCATGAAAATCCTCAAAACAAACGTTGTTGGTCAGATCCACCATGGAATCTGAGTTTATTGCTTTAGACAAAGCGGCAGAGGAAGCAGAATGGCTTTAAAATTTTTTAGAGGATATCCCTATATGGAAAAAACCAGTGCCTGCTTTATGTGTCAACTGTGATAGCCAATCGGCTATAGCACGGGCATTGAGTTGTATGTATAATGGTAAGTCTCGTCATATCAGAAGACGACAAAAAACCATTAGACAACTGCTCTCAAATGGAGTAATCTCTATAGAGTATATAAAATCGGCCGACAACCTAGCGGATCCATTTACTAAAGGTTTGTCACAAGAGCAAGTTGTCAGATCATCAAGAGGAATGGATTTAAAGCCTATGACGAAAAAAGATACTTGATGGAAACCCTACCTAGAAATTGGAGATTCCAAAATCTAGATTCAATGGGACAACTAAATCTTGTTGAATCAACGGGAGCACTGAGAGATTAAAATCTCATACTCACTCTTAGGATGATAAAATAGTGATGCCTGCAAAGAGTTAGGATAAGCTTGGTTTTTAATGATTCTCATACCTTTGAAATAAAAGTGGGGTATGGCAGGATACTCTTTATGGACAATTACCTCGTGAGTGTGAAATGAGGCCGTTTCTAGGAGAATGATGAGAGGCTACATTCTCCAAATTCACACATGATTAACCAGGGTTGTTCAAGGACAAAATGGACACAACAAAAAAACTTAATTCTGTGAGGAGATGAAACTGTGTGATAGTTATTGTCTTGGTTCACATCAAAGCCCGGGTAGTTCAAGACATCATGTTCACTACCTGGTCAAGTGAATCTGATGGTTGCTCACTAAGGATGGTTCAAAGTTGAAAAATTACTACCATTCCTGATGCAGTGATTTTCCTATTGTATTCTCAGAGTCTTTTTCTGTCATGTGTCTTTCTGTCGTGTCTGGATTACATGGTCTAGTCATTTCCATTCACGTGGGGGATTGTTGGAAAACGTTTTTGTAGATGTTTCGGGCCGGATTTCGGTGGTCTCCGGCCACCGGAAATTGATTGGATCATGTTCCTCTCATCGAGTACTATTCCGTGATGTACTCATGTGCCAAAAATGAATTCCGTATGAATACGAAATATTGGTCCAAAGTTGGGTACTCGAAATGTACTAACTTGGATATTGGGAGAAAATGGATAGTCCCATATCGGAAATGGGGAAAGTTTTTTCTAGTATATATACTAAAAAAATAGACTAAAGGGCATGGCCCGGGGGTTACCACTAACGTGTAGTCGAGAGAGGACTTAGCCAAAATAATAAACACACATGCGCGAGCGCGCGCGGCCCGGATCCGACTCCGGCTCCGGCTCCGCTCGGCTTGGTCTGGCTTGGCTTGGCTCTGGCCTATATTTTTTTTGCCCCAATCAGAAATTTTTTTCTCCAGTATACTGTTGAGGCTTTTCAACTTCAGTAACTGGTACCATTACTCTGTAACAGCAGAGTAATGGCTCATCAGTTTTGACTTTGAACCACTACTCTGCTGTTACAGAGTAGTGGACCATTACTCTGCTGTTACAGAGTAATGGAGCATCCCATCAGTT
The DNA here is from genome assembly GCA_017893485.1 of Hemerocallis citrina. Lineage (NCBI taxonomy): Eukaryota > Viridiplantae > Streptophyta > Magnoliopsida > Asparagales > Asphodelaceae > Hemerocallis > Hemerocallis citrina. The sequence goes on along the minus strand of CM030360.1, from coordinate 278,436,389 downwards.
GCTCCACTTCTCCTATAAGACCAGGAGATCCTGTCTGCCAGGATATACAGTTCTGTAATCCGAATCTCCTTCTTCTTCTTCTTCTTCTTCCTCTCTGAGTCAATACTGAGAATACAACACAGCTCAAGTTCGATCAGATCTCTGAAGTTAGGGTGCTGCTATTCAGGAAAAAGGTAATACAGTTGTATCCTGGGAGGCATTTCGTCAAACACCGTCACACTACGGGGCGAAAATTGCTTGGATAGAAATATTCAAATCTCGACTCTGTATTGTATGGTTTGTTTTCTTATTTTATTTCCTGTAATTGCAACTCTTCACAATTATTGTTAGTATTTCTGTTTTATGAAAATCTTGTTCCAACAGTTTAATCAATCAATAAAAGAATATTTTCCTATTCCTAATTCTAACAGTTACGTCGTAGTCTTTAATTAAAAAAAGGTTTAATAATAAATGAAATCTCTTCTGCATTTATATTGAGTTAGGTAATTTCCTGAGTGTTTCAACAAGAGAATACTTTTCTTAGTTGTTCTTTGTGGCAACACCTTTCTATCAACAATTAGATTGACAGCTTGATTAGTGGAGAATCAGATTGGCAGCTTGATTAGTGGAGAATCAGTAGGAATATATTCAGTTTTGGTAAATCTGTTGATAGCTTGATTAGTGGAGAATCAGTAGGAATATATTCAGTTTTGGTAAGTCTGTTGATAGCTTGATTAGTGGAGAATCAGTAGGAATTTGTTAGCTTGATTTACTCCAATATCAGATCTGGTAAGTTGTATATATATACTACCACATTCTAATAACAAATCAATAAAGTTATTTACAATCTCTCTTCTTCTTTATGGTATCAGAGCCAAAACGATCCTGCCCTCTTTCTCTCTAATTAAGGACGCCGCTCCTTACTCTAACCCTCACCCTTGCCTCCAATGGCCAACGACAGCACCTCCTTCATTTCCAACCCCTATGAACCTTCCAAACCCTTTGCCTGTATCACTCTTATCAGTGTCACCAAGCTTCTCCCCACCAATTATCTTAATTGGAAACTCCAAGTTGAAGCTCTCCTTGATGGCCATGATCTCCTCAAATATCCAGATGGATCCTTCCCCGCGCCATCGGAAACAATCTCCACCACTGCATCGCCTCCAGTGACGACCCCAAATCCTGCCTATCAGACATGGCGTCGACAGGACCGCCTCATCTATGGCGCCCTCCTCACCACTCTCTCCAATGAAGTGGCCTCCCTGGTGTCTCAGACAAAGACGTCGCATGATCTTTGGACCCTTCTCAAAAGCACCTATGCCAAGGCATCCCGCAGTCATCTCAAGCAACTAAAGGAGCGTCTCCGTACTGCTTCCAAAGGTACACAATCCATCACAACCTATATGCATTCCCTGAAGCAAACAGCAGATCTTCTTGCATCACTTGGATCTCCTGTCTCTGTTGAAGACATGACTGACCATGTCTTGCGCGGTCTCGACGACGGCTACAGAGCCGTCATTGACGGTGTGAATGCAAGGGACATCCCAATCACCTTTGATGACCTCCTCGAGAAGCTTCTCATCCAGGAACTCTCCATCGTTGCTGCTCAGAGGCAGAATCCTGCTCCAATTACAGCCTTGAGTGCTCAGGCTCGGCCTAACTCCAACAACAGGTCTCGGTCAGGGCAATTCTCTGCACAGTCTAATCAGCGCACTGGCTACCGCAACCCTCCAAAACTGTTTCTAGGCCGATGTCAGTGGTGCAATGTCAAAGGGCATGTTCTATCTCAGTGCCACACCTTCAGACAGCAACACCCCGGTATCCCGCCTCCCCCTCGGGATCCTCCGGCTTACACTGGACAAGCTCGGGCCAATACTGCAGCTGCTGGCCCATCTCAGACTGGTTTTTTGGTTGACAGTGGAGCAACGCATCACATCACCAATGATCTTGCAAACCTGGCGCTTCATCACCCGTACACTGGCCCTGACTCGTTGTTTATGGGTAACGGTTCAGGTTCAAACATCTCTCATTCTGGAACACTTTTACTTAATGATTTATCCTTGTCTAATGCCTTGTGCGTTCCTTCCATGAAACAAAATATCATCTCTGTCTCTAAACTTACCAAACAAACTAACTCTGCTGTTGTTTTCCTGCCAAACTCTTTTTATGTAAAGAACTTGCAGACGGACCAAACAACCCATAAAGGCCCATGTGTGGATGGACTTTATCTCTGGCCCGCTACCTCACCGTCCGTCCACACCGTCCACACGGAATCCTCTGCATCATGGCACCATAGGCTTGGGCATCCTTCATCTTCAATCTTCAAATTCATTCAACAGTATTTTTCTTTGGGCTCAAATAAATTCCAGCAATCAGATTGCAACTCATGCCAAATTACCAAAAGTCACAAGCTTCCTTTTCATGAATCCACTCTAAAATCTTCTTATCCATTGGAAATAATTTTTTCGGATGTATGGACTTCTCCCATTTTATCCATTGATGGTCTTCGTTACTATTGCATGTTTGTTGATCATTTTACTCACTATATCTGGCTCTATCCAATGAAACACAAATCTGATGTGCAAACCATATTCCCAAAATTTAAATCACTTATTGAAAATTTCTACCACCACAAAATAAAAATCTTATACACAGATAATGGTGGCGAATATATTGGTCTTCGTCCCTTTTTAAGCAACCATGGTATAAGTCATCACACTACCCCACCTCATACACCCGAGCACAACAGAATTTCAGAACGCCGAAACCGGTCTCTCTCTCCTCCATCACTCGGGATTGCCCCTAACCTATTGGCCTCACGCCATGAGCACCGCAGCCTACCTCATAAATCGCCTCCCAACTCCAATTCTTGGGTATGAATCACCCTATTCCAAATTGCTCAACATTAGCCCGGATTATCATAAGTTAAAATGTTTTGGATGTTTGTGTTTTCCCTGGATTAAACCATATGCTGATCATAAACTTGCGCCAAAGTCTGCTATGTGTGTTTTTGTAGGTTACTCGGCTGATCAACATGCGTATTTGTGTCTCGACCCCAAAACAGGAAGGATTTACACTTCTCGCCATGTGAAGTTCGTCGAATCTGAATTCCCGTTCAGCTCTCTAGTGGCTCAATCCAATTCAAGTGTAGAGCAACAAACAGGCCCACTCCAACTCTCCATTTTACAGCCCATAGACCAACCCACGGTGAGTACCACTCTAAACACACCTGAAGACTTATCTGCTGCCACTCCCTCTCCCTCCATCACCCATCCACCAAATCCGGCTCAATCATCGCCCTCAAACGAACCCACCCACACCACTCAATCCTCCAGTTCAATCTCCCAACCATTTCCACAACTTCCTGCCCCACCAACCCAACCCATTGTCAAGAGACAGAAACCCAATGGCGGTGGGATCATCACCCGGTCTCAAAACAACATCGTCAAACCCATCAACAAGCTCAACCTCCATGTCCGACCCTCCTCTCCCATCGAACCCAGCACCATCACCCAGGCTCTTCGCGACCCTGATTGGCGCTCAGCCATGCAAGATGAATTTGATGCCTTACACCGCAACAACACTTGGGATCTTGGTAGTCGGTCCTCTGCTCAGAATTTGGTTGGCTGTAAATGGGTATTCAGAATCAAACGGAATCCGGATGGATCGATTGATCGTTACAAGGCTCGGTTAGTTGCCAAAGGGTTTCACCAACGCCCTGGTTGGGACTATACGGAAACATTCAGCCCAGTTGTTAAACCGGTAACCATTCGAGTCGTCCTAACACTTGCAGTTCGCCAGGGTTGGTCCATACGTCAGCTTGATATCAACAATGCGTTCCTTCAGGGGATACTCAAGGAGGAAGTCTTCATGATACAACCACCTGGTTTCGTCAACAAAGACTTCCCGGATCATGTCTGTCGCCTCAAAAAGGCACTCTATGGACTAAAGCAGGCACCCCGCGCCTGGTACACGGAGCTCCGAGTATTCCTGCTCTCCCTTGGCTTCGTAAATTCAACTGCATATGCTTCTCTCTTCATCTACCAAAAACTGAGTGTTACACTGTACTTATTAGTGTATGTTGACGATATAATTGTCACTGGGAGCTCCTCTGCCGAGTTGTCTAAACTCATTGCCACACTCGCTGCTCGTTTTTCATTAAAAGACCTTGGTTGTCTTAGCTATTTCTTGGGTGTTGAAGTAATTCCTTCCGCTGCAGGTATGTTTCTTTCACAAAGAAAATATATCACTGATCTGCTACATAAATCTGGCATGGCAGATACGAAACCGGCATCCACTCCCTTGTCTGCTAGTGTTCCATTACTCAAGGATTCAGGTTACCTCCTGCCTTCCCCAACTGAGTACCGAGCACTCGTTGGAAGTCTCCAATATTTGAGTCTTACTCGCCCAGATATTGCTTTCAGTACCAACAAACTTGCACAGTTCATGCAGAACCCACGAACGACGCATTGGTCTGCACTCAAAAGAGTGCTCCGATATTTGGCGGGCTCTTGTGACAAAGGAGTATTCATTTCGGCAACTGTTCCGCTGAATTTTTATGCCTACTCGGATGCGGATTGGGCGGGCGACAAGGATGATTATATTTCAACAACTGGTTATTTGTTGTATCTCGGCAGCACTCCCATCTCTTGGAGCTCCCGAAATCTGTTGCTCGATCATCAACAGAAGCAGAGTACAAAGCCTTAGCTGACACGGCTAGTGAGCTACTATGGGTCCTTTCCTTGTTTACAGAACTTGGTCACACACCCACTACCAATCCGGTTATATATTGCGACAATCTCGGTGCCACAAATCTAAGTGCTAATCCTGTTTTCCACTCTCGGATGAAACACATAGCCTTAGCCTATCACTTTGTTCGAGAAAATGTCCAACATGGCAGGTTTCGAGTGTCTTTTGTGTCTACTGATGATCAGCTTGCTGATATTCTAACAAAACCACTGCTTCGTCCTCGGTTCGAGTCCTTACTGTCCAAGTTGCATCTCTCTTCCAGATTATACAACTTGCGGGAGGATATCAACAATTAGATTGACAGCTTGATTAGTGGAGAATCAGATTGACAGCTTGATTAGTGGAGAATCAGTAGGAATATATTCAGTTTTGGTAAATCTGTTGATAGCTTGATTAGTGGAGAATCAGTAGGAATATATTCAGTTTTGGTAAGTCTGTTGATAGCTTGATTAGTGGAGAATCAGTAGGAATTTGTTAGCTTGATTTACTCCAATATCAGATCTGGTAAGTTGTATATATATACTACCACATTCTAATAACAAATCAATAAAGTTATTTACAATCTCTCTTCTTCTTTACTTTCTTTTGTAGATTCAAGAAGACGCTCATCATAAATCCTCATTAATGTTAACTAGTAATCTACACTTGCAATGCATGTTCCTTTTTCTTAAGCTCTTACTCTCACACATTAACCCTAATCAGTACAATTTATATTTTACTAAAACTGAGGATTTAATCTGCACGTGTGAATCCTTAAGTTGGAGAATTTGAATTGGAAAATTTAATATGCACATGCCATGCACATAAGTTGGGTTGTCTACAAATTACACAACCCCAACTCTCCTATTATAATATTGGAGATAGTGTCTCCTTAACATCCACCATATTCTTTTAGATTGTTGTGTTCTCAATTGTCTAATTGGTTGTAGGGTTTTTTTCTCACGTCTCAGTGATATTTCTGTCTCAATGATATTTCTGCTCGAACGTTCCTGGAACACTTCATCCCTTGTTTCCATAACATTTCAAAATGTCGGGCTAGCGTGTTGCAAACTTAAAATGAAATTTTGATGTAGTCAATAAGGTCCGATGTAAGCGTTGTAAATATAGACAACTCAACTTTCCGACCTTAGACTTAATTTTTTTAAAATAAAGATAATCTATATTACATAATAACTTGTGCACCTTACCTTCAATTCTGAACTAATGAAGAAAAATATAATTAAGTCTTAATCACTCCATAAGCTTTCAAAAACAAAGATCTAATGAAGACATGTATATATAGGCATAATATACATTATCTTCAGAGATGTCTTATGTCAGGTGGAAGACAATGTATATATAGAAATAGTATACATTATCTTCAGAGATGTCTTATGTCAGGTGGTGGGAGGCCTGCGTGGATCCTGTTTCCTTAGTTCAAACCGTGGATCTCTCACTTCATAGTTGCATAAAATAATATGTTGGCCAAGTAATTAGTTTGTGACACCTTCCCAGCTTCTTAATATTTTATTTTGTTCAGAAGCTTTCGTCTAGTTTACGAGAAGGTACTTTTCTTCCCAGCTAAGTAGAAGTTTTATGAAAGAAAGGAATGCCTCCCAAACTAAAACAAGGGATGGAAATTAAGACTATTTTGCGTCCTGTGAGGAAACAGACGTGCATGGTTCAGATACATGGAATATACTGAGAACCATGTAGTACATGTCATTGTAGTATATATATATATATTTGATCATCGATAACAACTGACTAATGAATCTTTTTATTTAAAGAGATTAAGACATGTAGATGCAGGTGAGCTTGAATTCGAACTTGTAATGATCATCTTCAACATCATCTCAATGAAAGAGTCCAAATTAATTGGCAACTAACCAACTACACTAGCTATACATATGTGCAGATAGCGATCATGATAACTTAAAATTTGTTCATCATTCTGTCTCTTATGATAACTTTAGTATCTGAGGAAGTTCGGAATACACTAATGAATAAATAATGATGGCATAATCTTATTACTGTCTAGATATTTAATTAACAATATGCAGGTTGCTTCCGTTGTTATATATATATATATATATTCACAGTTTTCAAACTAGTTTCAGTCTTTCAGAAATCATCATCATCATATCATATATATGCTCATATATATTATCCTAATTGTTTTCAGTTGGTTTTTAGTAAGAGCGATAATCTCCATTCTATTTCATTAATTGGAATAAATGGTCATCATCTTAAAGGAGAAAGTAATAACGGCAAACGTACAATTGGCTAGCCGGCCTCTTTTTAATTAATCAGAAATGAAGTTGTAAACATGTTTTAAAATTATATCTCCTTCCTGTACTGAGTTCTTTTTAGAACACTTACTGTACTTAGTCTTCGTTGCAGATTATTGTAAGTTTACTTAGATGCATGCACATACTATATTCTCTACCAAGTTTTTCCTTTATTTTGACTTCCACATTTGATTAGATAATTTAGATAATTTGGAATCATACACTTATCCAGTAACTCTTCACATTACGGAGGACATCACAATTTATGAAGGATGTATTTATAAGTATGAATTGTTTGTACGTGGAAGAAATATATTAAATATCCTTTTGTATTTACCAGTGTTCTCATTTCTCGGGAATCTTCAGTTTTGATTCTTAATCCAGCCATATGCAGATTCCAATTGAATAATGCGGAAATCAAGTTATATATTGTAACTCAAAGTTTTAGATGAACTTGAGCAGCCATCTTTGGCTTTTTATTCAGAGTAATTCATGTTGGGAAAAACTCGGTATTTTCCCGCTTCGTGAAGTTAAGATGGACACTTAAAGATATAGATAGAAATAGATGCAAGAGAGATTAACAACTCAAATGGAGATTCTTCTATTATACAAAGAGTAGTAGGATTACAAGAATTTGACTCTCTATAACACACTCTCATAATTTTGTGGCTCACTCAAGCTTGAGAATTAGAACTTCTCAAGTTATCTTACTTTCTCTCAAAGTGGCTCTCTAACTCTCACTTTGGATTACAAGAACTTATTTTTGGAGTGTGAGTAGGAATGAAGACTTCCATCCCTATTTATACTACTCCACACCCACAATGAATGGTGGAGATTAACTCTCTAGAATTCTCCATTTCTAGAGATCTCCATAAAACTATACCAACTCTCTAGAATTCTCCATTTCGAGAGATCTCCATGAAACTATACCTTTCTACTTACTTCCACACTCTTCCATGAAGCTCTAGGATACTCCACATCTCTAGAGAATTCCATATTATTCTCAATTAAGGAAGGAACCCAACAAATCTCCCCCTCCTGACTTAATGCGCTCTCTAACTACAAGACTTGTTTTTGGAGTGTGAGTAGGAATGAAGACTTCCACCCCTATTTATACTACTCCACACCCACAATGAATGGTGAAGATTAATTTGATCCAAGAGTGGAGATTAACTCTCTAGAATTCTCTATTTCTAGAGATCTCCATGAAACTATATCAACTCTCTAGAATTCTCCATTTCTAGAGATCTCCATGAAACTATACATTTCAACTTACTTCCACACTCTTCCATGAAGCTCTAGGATACTCCACATCTCTAGAGAATTCCATATTATTCTCAATTAAGGAAGGAACCCAACAAATCTCCCCCTCCTGACTTAATTAGGAGGTATTAGCAAACCGGCACCTTGACAACAATCCTCAAATTTATTTGTTGGTACTACCTTGGTCATCATGTCGGACCAGTTTTCTTCCGTATGAACTTTCTCAAGATGTATGCGCCTTTCTTCGAGAGCTTCTCGGATCCAATGATACCGTGTATCAATGTGCTTTGTGCGAGAATGAAAGGTAGAGTTCTTTGCTAAGTAAATTGCACTTTGATTGTCGCACTTCAAGACATACTTGTCTTGAACTACTCCTAACTCTAGCAGCAAATTCTTCATCCACAACATCTCATTGCAAGCTTCAGTAGCTGCGATGTACTCAGCTTCGGTAGTGGACAAAGCAACACACTTTTGCAACTTTGATTGCCAAGAAACAGCTCCCCCTGCTAGAGTAGTTAGGTATCCCGATGTTGATTTTCTAGAATCAATATTGCCAGCTAAATCTGCATCTGTGTATCCTTCTAACACAGGTTTTTCATTTCCAAAACATAAACACCTTTTGGAAGTACCTCGTAGATACCGAAAGATCCATTTGACTGCATTCCAATGCTCTTTCCCCGGATTGGCCAAGAAGCGACTAACAACACCAACTGCATAGGCGATGTCGGGTCTTGTGCATATCATTGCATACATAAGACTACCTACCGCGGATGAATAAGGAATCGTCTTCATTTCCTTCTTTTCTTCCTCACTTGTTGGACTTTGCTCCATACTCAACTTAAAGTGTCCAGCAAGTGTTATGTTGACCGGCTTCGCTTTGTGCATGTTGAATCTTTCCAACACTTTCTCAATATACTTCTCTTGTGATAGTCACAATAACTTTCTTGATCTATCACGAGTGATCCCCATTCCAAGAATTTGTCTAGCCGATCCCAAATCTTTCATGGAAAAGCTCTTGCTTAGATCCTTTTTCAAAGCATCAATTTTTGTGCGATCTAGTCCAACAATCAACATATCATCAACATAGAGTCAGAGAATGAGGAAATCGCCACCTCCATACCTCTTTATGAAGACACAATGATCGCTTTCCGTCTTCTTGAAGTCATGTTCTGCCATGAAGGACTCGAACTTCTTGTACCATTGTCTTGGTGCTTGCTTAAGGCCATATAGACTCTTCGTTAGCCGGCACACCAAATTCTCTTTGCCAGGAACTTTGAACCCCTCTGGATGCTCCATGTAGATCTCTTCCTTTAGATCTCCATGGAGGAATGCTGTCTTGACATCGAGTTGTTCGATCTCCAAGTCTTGTACCGCTACTAGGCCAAGAACAACACGGATGGATGACATTTTTACCACCGGAGAAAATATTTCTTCAAAGTCAATACCTTTCTCTTGACTGAATCCTTTAACAACCAACCGAGCTTTGTAACGAGGCTTCCAGCTACTATCTTCGGTCTTGATTCGATACACCCACTTATTCTTCAAGGCTCTTTTTCCTTTTGGAAGCTCCATTAGTTCGTAAGTATGATTCTCATGCAAGGATTGCATCTCCTCTTGCATGGCTTTTATCCACTCTTCTTTATGAGTGTCAGTTATGGCTTCCTTATAACTTTGAGGCTCCCCCTCATCGGTGACTGTCACAAACTCCTTCGTGGGATAACGAGTAGATGGTCTTCGGTCTCTCGAAGATCGTTTCAACTTTAGTGGAGAGCTTGACTCATCTTGAGTCTCTAGATTATTTGGCTCTAGGATAGGCTCCAGATCTTCAGCTTCATTATTTTCTGGTGTGACATTCTCCTCTTGATGAGCCGGTGTAAGGTCTATACTACGGTTGCTTCTCAATCTTGGCCTCTCCGATTTCTGGATATCTTCAATTGTTTGGTCCTTGAAGAATACCACATCTCGGCTACAAACAATCTTCTTGTTGATTGGATCCTAAAGTCGGTATCCAAACTCATCCTTTGGCGAGCGAAGGTGGATTCATTCCTTTGTCTTTACATCCAGCTTGGCTCTCTTGTCTTTGGGTATGTGAACAAATGCTCTGCATCCGAACACCTTGAGATGATTGTAGGTAGCCTTTTTGCCTGACCAAACTTCCTCTAGGATAGCTCCGTCCAAAGGTATCGATAGTGAAAGGTTGATGACGTCAACAACGGTCATCATAGCTTCCCCCCAGAATGACTTAGGCAATTTGGCATGAGAGAGCACACATCGAACTCTTTCTTCGATAGTTCGATTCATTCTCTCGGCTAATCCATTTAACTGCGGTGTCTTGGGTGGAGTCTTCTCTAGTCTTATCCCATATTTCCTGCAATAGGCTTCAAAGGGACCTCTATATTCACCTCCATTGTCTGATCGGACACATTTGATCTTCCTTCCTGTCTCGCGTTCCACTCGGGCATGAAACTCCTTGAATGCATCAAGAACTTGATCCTTTGTTTTTAATAAGTGCAACCACACCTTCCTTGAATGGTCATCGATGAAGGTGATAAAATATGATGCACCGCCAATGGACGTCTCGGACATTGAGCACACATCGGTGTGTACAAGATCTAAGATATTCTTTCTCCTTGTGGGTGGAGAAGATCTTTTGAAAGCAACTTTATGTTGTTTTCCAGCCAAGCAATGAGCACAAGGATCAAGTGTTTTACCTTTCACATCAGGAAGAACTTGGTTACGAGCGAGTATGTAAAGACCTTTCTTGCTTATGTGTCCAAGTCGTCTATGCCATATATCCATATCATCAGTGGTGATATTCACCTCCCCTTTGCAAAGCTTAGTTTGCATTACGTACAATGACCCCTCCTTCTTTCCTCGAGCCACGACTAAACTTTCTTTGGTGAGCTTCCACTTTCATTCACCAAAGTAATTCACCAGATCCACATCATCAAGCTTTCCAGCGGAGATAAGATTGAGACGCATAGCTGGGACGTGTCTCACATCTTTTAGGACAAGCTTGCATCCGGTGCTTGTTGTAAGGATGATGTCACCTATTCCGACAATTTTGCTCCTATCTTGATTTCCCATTTGCACTGTACCAAAGTCACCGCTTTGGTAGGATGAGAAGAAACTTCCATGGGGAGTGACATGGAAGGAAGCACCAGAATCGATAATCCAAGAACTATCATCATAGGCAATGTTTAGGATAGTGCCTTCTCCAATGAGATAAATCAGTTCTTCTTTTACAGCAACAGCGGTAGTACTCTTCTCTTCTTGCTTCTTGATTTGGTCTGGCTTCACATCACCCGCCTTTTGATCTCTCTGGAAGGATCGACACTCTGCTTTCTTGTGGCCCGTCCTTCCACAGTAGTAGCATGTAATCTTTGATCGTGATTTAGATCTACCTCGGTATTGGTTTGATTCTCGGCCCTTGCTACGTCTACGATCATCATTCTTTATCCGATTTTCGAAAACATTTTCCTCAGAAAAGACAGAATCACCTCGTTCCTTCCTCCTTGCTTCTTCACCAAGAAGACTATCACTAACGGTATCCATGGTGAGCTTTCCTTCCGGAGTTGAGTTACTAAGTGTAATCAAAAGTGTATCCCAACTTTCAGGCAATGAGCTAAGGAATAAAAGGGCTTGCAACTCATCTTCAATCTTCAATTCAGTTTTCATTAGCTGATTTACAAGCCCCTTGAAATTATTCAAGTGCTCAATCATGCTTTGACCATCCTTATACTCCAACTTCGCCAACCGTCGAACTAAATTGGCTTTGTTACGAGGCATCTTCTTTTGAATCATGGACTCAAGCTTTGTCCATAATTCATAAGCATTTGTATACATAGAGACATGCTCGAAGAGAGATCGGTCGATGTACTTACGAATCATGGCAACGGCTTTTTGATTGAGCAACTCCCATTCTGCATCGCTCTTTCCTTCCACCTTGGTATTGTGGACGATGGGCTCATGCAAGTCTTTGCAATATAGATGATCTTCCATCATCGGCTTCCAATACGAGTAGTTGTTGGCGGTGAGCTTGAACATATCTCCATCATGGGTGACGATGTCCTCCATCTTAAACCGCACGAGATGATGACGACGGTGTGTGAACCTAGCTCTGAAACCACTGTTGGGAAAAACTCGGTATTTTCCCGCTTCGTGAAGTTAAGATGGACACTTAAAGATATAAATAGAAATAGATGCAAGAGAGATTTACAACTCAAATGGAGATTCTTCTATTATATAAAGAGTAGTAGGATTACAAGAATTTGACTCTCTATAACACACTCACAATTTTGTGGCTCACTCAAGCTTGAGAATTAGAACTTCTCAAGTTATCTTACTTTCTCTCAAAGTGGCTCTCTAACTCTCACTTTGGATTACAAGAGCTTGTTTTTGGAGTGTGAGTAGGAATGAAGACTTCCACCCCTATTTATACTACTCCACACCCACAATGAATGGTGGATATTAATTTGATCCAAGGTTGGAGATTAACTCTCTAGAATTCTCCATTTCTTGAGATCTCCATGAAACTATACAAACTCTCTAGAATTCTCCATTTCTAGAGATCTTCATAAAACTATACCTTTCAACTTACTTCCACACTCTTCCATGAAGCTCTAGGATACTCCACATCTCTAGAGAATTCCATATTATTCTCAATTAAGGAAGGAACCCAACAATTCATACTGAGCGGCTCCTCAGTATAGGAAGGCATAAGAACTAGACTACTGCATGGTATCCATTATGAGAAAATTTTCCCATGTCAATCCATGGAGTCCCCAGAGAAAAACTCATATCATACATTTCATAGGGAGCAATGTATGTGTTTTTTTAGCGCAATGATGAATTCTCTTAGAGCATCCACTATAGTTTGCTAAAAAGTCAAAAAATCCATATTTTGGCAATAGAGTCTCCACTATCATTTGCTAAAAAAACTTATTTTTTAGAAAAGTAATGAACAATAGATGGCTAAATATAGCAGCAGCATTTGGCAATTGCCAAATATAGAAGACGAAAGATCTTTTTCCGTCTATGAATTTTTCAATATTAAAAGAGGACGGACGGAAGATCTTCTTCCGTCCACCAAATTCTTTAATGTATACTAGTGTTACATTCCGTCCACCAAATTCTTTATTGTATACTAGTGTTACCTTGTGCAAATTGCACAGACTAAAATAATTCTAATGGACTCATAAAATTAGATGAAACTTTAAAAAAATGCGAGAGAATTGAGATAAATTAACTCTTCAAGTGTAAAGTTTAATGAAAATTACCCTAAAAAACACGCTAACAGTTCGACCTTTGTATATACATCATGGCCGGTAACACTCAGGCCTTGACCCCACCCCACCCCCCCCCCCCCCCCTCAAATTCACACCCTATTAGATGTCTTCTCCCTCATCTCCTGCGTCTCCGCTGTCTTTGACCGCAATGACGTCCCCTTCTCCAACATCCCTCTCCATCTCTCCGTTCGCCTCACTTTACTTTCCGCCACCTACCTCACCAAATCTTATTTTTGGACTCGATACCACAGTCAACCTCATCTTCAACCCGTACTCTTCCCAAAATTCAAATTTCAGGATTTCAAAAACACAAATTAGAAATTGAAAATAAAATGAGGTAGTCAATTAAGGTTTCAAAAATTAATACATACACCATACATAGATACAATTGATATAGTTAAGCAATTTTTTTCAAAACCATTTTTTCACGAACACATTGTGTACTACATAGGCATTTCATCGAATTCTTAATGAGCAAAACACAGTTCTAGTAATTAAGTTCCAGAGTGGTTTGGGGCTTTTATATTATTTTTTTAATGAAAATGTGTGTACTGCACGTGTTAATAAATGTGAATTTTTTCTTTTGCTCTCCTTTCTTTATTTCAAAATGGAGAAAGGAGAGAGGTTGACACACTCTCTCCTATTACTATAATATATAGATATAATTTTTTGAAAATTTACTAAAAAGTCATTAAAAATTACAGAAGTACCATTTCAATAAATAAAAAAATCAAAAAAATAAATAAAGGAAATGCCGGGACGGAATTCTTCCGTCCTGCACTTTCTCAACCAAAACATTTCACTGTTTACTAAAACCTTTCACTGTTTACTAAATTGACATCCAAATATTTATGAATATGTCATTTTAGCAATTTAAAAATTCAAAAAAAGAAAAAAAAAGTCCAAACGGAAGATCATCTTCCGTCTGGCTTAAAAAAAATTCAATAAAAAGAGAATTTGAACAAACGGAAGATGATCTTCCGTCGCACAACTTTTTAATATTAAAAAAAATCAAAAAGGGTTTAGACGGAGGACAATCTTCCGTCTAAATATTTTATTATTTTTGATCGGCCAAATTTAGCTCTACACGATAGTAGCGCTACCCATCTATTGTTATTTGCCAAATGCCAAATATCCATATTTTAGTAGCAACGAATAATGAATGCTCTTAGTAATTGATAAGAGGTTGGCGGTTCAAAACCGCTTGCATATTCAGGTTACGACCTAGGTGTATATTTTAATAAAAAATAGTATGTACGTGCGAATGTTTTTCAAATATAATCTTTACTATTTTAATTGGAGAGTTGGGGTTTGTAACAAACAAACCCTAACTTTGTAACTATATAAACACATATAATACACGTTCAAACTTCAAACTATATCCAACAAATATAAATGTACACCGCACGTGTCTCCCAAATTAAAACATTCAAATACAAACTATTTTTTTCTTATTCAATATATATTTATTTAATTTGATGATTTTATTTTTAGACGTGCATTGCAACTGCAACGTACATTGTACTAATTTATTTAATTGGTTATCTGAGATAGTTGAAGGATTTTCAGAAAAATGAAGCTCTAAAATTTTGATGGGTTGGTTTTAGGTAAATCACAGTCAAATCAAATGAGACACTTATATTAAATAATTTTTTTATAAGAAAAAAAAAAAGAAGAAGAAGGGTTTTGTACCCAACCACATGTTCCTGTGGAAGGTATATTCCATCTCGGTCTAGAATCTAAATCCTCAACTCACTTGTCCAATTAATAAAAGTCATTCAATTCAAAGTTTTCTTCAACTTCAAGGGAATATGAACCTATCCCCATCTCCCAATTTTTTTTTTATTGTTAAACGGGTGGGTTGAATACCCTCACGTTTCATTAAAATTATCTCCCAAATATTATCAGTACGTCTGGAGCTGCACAATTATTAGTTTGTTCAGGATAAGGATAATAGAGCCACCACCCCGGCCCCTCCCCCACTCTTTGAATTCGTCAGTCAAGTACAATAATGCTATCGCAGGACCAAACAGTAGTCCCTACAGCATATATCAGTTGGTTCAATTATATTGAAGATTTTGCCCTACTACCCCACTTTTTGAAAATATTTAGCGGTCTACCCTACTTCTCAAAACAATTAGCGATTTGTCCTTATTTAGAACATGTCAGTAAGAAACGTTATTGAAAAAACGGCATAGGTTTTTTCCATGCCGTTCTTACCAATAACGGCATCTGTTTGAAAAAAATTTTATATGCCGTTATTTGGAATAACGGCATAAGTTGTTTTGTTTTTCGAGAGCTTGTAGTCTCCACTTAGAGAAAAAATTACAAATATGAAAAACCTTATTACAGATGCCGTTATTTCAAATAACGGCATTCTCAATACTGATGTCGTTATTTGGAATAACGGCATCAGTTATAATTTTTTTTAATAAAAAAGTAACTTATTATTCATCCTCTCTGATGAATAAGTAATATATATATATATATATATATATATATATATATATATATATATATATATATATATATATATATATATATATATATATAACTGATGCCGTTATTCCGAATAACGGCATCAGTTATAAATTTTTTTTTTTTTTTTATTAATTCTTTCTGTTTCCAAACAACGGCAAGAGTGCATATTGATATATCATCAGTCATTCGAATGCCGTTATTCAGGATAACGACATTGTGTATAAGTTTTTTTCACACTTAGAACTTTTTAAACTTAGACAAATATATTGATGCCGTTATTCCAAATAACGGCATGCAATTTTTTTTTCAAACAGATGCCGTTATTGGGAAGAACAGCATAGAAATAACCTATGCCGTTTTCCTCAATAACGTTTCTTACTGACGTGTCCTAAACAAGGATATATCGCCAATTGTTTTGGAAAGTAGGGCAGACAGCTAAATATTTTAAAAAAGTGGGGCAGTGCGGCAAAATTTTCAATTATATTAAGGTCTAACAGAATTAATTATATGCACAACATGCATGCACGTGACATTAACAACTGAGTTGTAGTTGCAGTTGCACCTCAGATGGTAAGCGTACGTTTGAAATGAGTTAAGGAAGGTTTCCTGTTCGAGATCAGGTTATGATGTAGCACTACTTTTCAAAAACATGCATGTGACCTTTAATTATAATTCAAAAAATAAAGCAAAGCGAAGAAGAAAACACCATGCATGCATAATACAGTTCATTCCCTTTCGAAGAATCCAACTTTCTTTTACAGATAGACTTTCACACACATATCCAATTACATCGAATTGAATCGATCAATTCATTGGATGGTGATCTTTAGTTTAGATACAACATTAATATTTAAAGCTGCATAAATTGATTTCAAATCAAACCGGACAATTCTATTTGTACAAAAAGATATCTAATCCTAGCTAGCTTAATTAGCTCAAATAACCAAACTGCAGGCACAGCCATTTCTTCTTCTGATACTCCTTTGGGTATCAGTTCACTTCACTTCAGTCCAGAATTCATTAAATCTGAACTCGATCAGTGCAACCCTAAATGAGAGTTTAAGAGCAACTGCTGCTGGTTTAATAAACTGTACTGAGATCCATCAAACTGGTTCGAGTTATTGGGCACAAGGCACCCTTCATTTTGTGACCTCTTAGAATCTTCTGGATAACAACCCTCTGCGATCTTCTGGCGCTTCAAAGGACTGGTATGATCTATTGCAGGCGATTCATGGACTAAATAGTTGGTGCATCCATTGTAGTCATTGTCATTGGATATATTGCCATTGCCATTGCCATTGCTGGTGTTATTGAAGAAAAAGAGGTTGGAATTGGGATTAGACCCAAGAAGCGAGCTGAGATCATGAGAAATTGGCAGTTCTGGCTGGGTATCAAATAAGTGGGAGAGAGCAGCAAGGTCGAGCAACTCGGAGATGGAGGCTGACTTTGGGAGATTGAAAGGAGAAGTTGTTTCTTGGGAGATTGTCTGTAAAGATGGGAGGTACGCGTCTTCAGTGCCTGAGGAGTGCTCTTCTTGTTCTTGATCAGCACTTAGCGGATTATAAGTCATCGATGAAAGTGCGTTGCTCTTCTTGTAGATTCGGCACAGAACCCAATCATCTAACTGCAATTGCAATTGAGACCAAATGTTTTCGTTTAGCTGCTATACATATGATTAGGAGTAATATTAATTTAAATTGAAACTTATATAATCAATCAGATATATATATATCATTAATTAATTAATGATTTTTTGGACGAAGAGAAGAAATTAGAGGTTAGAAATTAACGATCACCAGTCGATTTCATGCTATAAAGAATTGGAATAAATATTTTCGTGGAAGCAAACATCACAACTTTTGACTTAAGTGCATGCGTATCTTCTTGTATTTTTGTAGAGGAAATAAAAGCAGTTTAAATCAATCCTCCATTGAAACCACTAAATGTTAATTCCATCCCTCCACATCTCTTTCTTCTCGAAAAGAAACCGAGGGTACGTAATCAAGAACAGGTTAAGATATTTTTTTTTTAAAAAAAAAAAAAATTTAAAAGGGAAAAAAGAAAATAAAAATAAAAATTAAACTACAGAAACTATCAACATCTAAAACAGCTTCATGCATGCATCAGCACCCTTGGCCTAAATGACTACTTGGTCATTAAGTTATTCCCCATACTGACCATAACTTAACCATGGATCATGAATTAAAATAAAATAAAATAAAATAAAATAAGGTAGAAATCTTACTCTCATAGAATGATCCCTGAGCTTGAGTGGTTTATATGTATGAGTGTTGCCAGCATCAGCCAACCTGTACTCATGCATGATCCAGTTAGTCTTGATCCCCTTTGGTGGTCTCCCTTTGTAAAACACCAAAGCCTTTTTCACCCCAATATTCTGACTCCCCGCCGTAATCGTAATCGGCTTATCAGTTCCCGTCGCCTTCCAGTACCCCGATGCAGCCGCCCTGTTGGGCCTAATTCCATTCGGGTACTTTCGGTCCCTCGGGCTGAAGAAGTACCACTCCCTATCCCCAAACTTAGCTTTAGCTGCACAAAATTATAAAATACGCGTGCTTACTCGTTAATTAAAAAGTAGTTGCAACCAGCAAGTTAAGAGATCGTAGTCAATAATGTGGTAAAATAATAATAATAAAAAAAAAACTAACCAGGAAGGTCCCAGGGGTCGAACTTATAGATGTCGACCTCCGCAATAATGGAGACAGGGCAAGGCGTCGAGGAGGCCCTGTTCCTAAGGTAGTGCAAGATGAGCTCCTCGTCGGTCGGGTGGAACCGGAAACCCGGAGGTAGCGAAGTGGTGGGGTCAGACATGTTTTCAAAACGTAAATTCTACTATTGAAAATAGCCAACTTTCTTATTGTCTTGAAATGTAGGAAATTGAAGAAGAAGAAGAAGATGATCAGAGATGATGAGAGGGTTTTGAAAGTTTTTGGGAGATGAGGAAGAGGGATGGTTTTAAAGGAGGCGGGTTTTGTCGTGTAGTGGGGGCTAGAGTATGGGGACACGGGTGTAATTAATGAGTTTGTTGGGATCTGAGTGGGTAGATTAAGGCTGGCAATGGGTGGGGCTTGAGCCGGACTCATACAAATCCGAGCTCGAGTCTGAGCCCGAGCCCGCACTGTATTTTAATATGATGAGAATAACTTAGGGTATGTTCTCTTCCACCTTTTCCCTCAAAAAAAACTTAGGGTATATTCTTTTTTTTCCCTAAGAGATTTAGAGTAAGAGTCTCTTTTTGAGGTATTCTTTTATATAAAAATAACCTCTTATAAGAACCTCTTATAAGAGATTTTTGTTCTTTTTTCACCTCTTACAAGAGCCTTTTCTCTACTTTTAGATATTTTTGCCCTTACTATATAATTTCTCTATTTATACCAACATTTCTCCTTGCAACTTCATGTTCACTTTTGTATTCTGTTGACTTGTTAAAGAGAAGATAATAATCATAATAAATTTGCTAGAGAATCATCTTTTTCAAGGAGTATTGTTCTCTATGGTTGATCTTGTTTTGATTGAACAAAGCTGTAGATCATAATGAGAGCTGATGCCAAGTTGATCTAATAGTTGTTCAGTTTCGAACATCATTTGACAAAAAAAAACATAGCAATATTAACCAATGTAGCCGACAAAAATTTTTAGACAATATATCCCACTAGATAGTATAGCCTACTTCAGCTAATTTGACTTGGGAAAAAAATACTATACTTTGAACTAATCTCAGACTTTGCTCCAATAAGCTCAATTGAAGGATATTCCACTGATTTCATCACTTAAGGGGTAGCTTTACAAACGCTATCTGATTATCCATGTTATTGGGATCAACTGAATGCCGATGCTTGTGTAGTCACGTTACCTCTCACCAAATTCTGAACAAACAACTCCCCTGCTCTATAAGATGATCGGACCTGCAAATGCAAACAAGGAGTATATTTTATATAATATTAATATAAAATAAAAAAACTGAAACTATCTGTGTAATAAAGAAGATCTGGAAATTATTAATTTAGGGATAATGTTTTTAAGTGATAGAAGACTTTTAAGATTTTGAAAGAGGCTAGTAGAAGCCATTTAGGTTTAGAAGCAATTTTAGGAGAAATCTCTTATAAGAGGTAAAAAAAAAGAATACTAAAAAAACTCTTGTAAGAGGGGGACCACCTCTTACAAGAGATAAATCACTTATAAGAGGAGAAAAAGAACATTACCTTAGAAAAATATATACAACATCGTTTAAGAAAAAGAAAAACCAGAATTTGTCATTTTCTCAATAGAAGTTTCAAATAAAAATAATTTAGAACAAGATCATAGACTACCATTTTAACATAATGAGTAATGAGTAGGACCTTCAAGACTTGGATATAGAAACCTTCTCTTTGAAATTAAGCAGCTACATAACGATTACATTTGTTTAATTTTCCTCAAATCTGATTTTTTGAGAGATGGTGATTGATAGTCCAGGTGTGGAATTGTATGGTCATCTGTTAATAAGATGAAGAAGTTTTCAATTTCACTAAAGATCGTAGATGAGAATGAACGGGGCGAAACAACAAGAGAGACTAATTCAAATAGTTATTTGACAGATTTTGACCACAAAAAATTACAATTATATATTATATATATTATACAGGTATATTCCTTCTCTTCTTCTTTTTTAATTTCGAAATAGAGAAAACAGAGTAAAAGTAGAAATTCTCATCGACATTAACACGTGTAACATGTACATTTTAATTTTAAAAAACCAAATCTTTTCTTCTCCCACTTTCAAAATTCAAAACCACCCAACACACGCCGCATGTCGGCCCCAGCCGCTACTACCAGCACCCTCAAATCGCTCGCCGCTCTCTCTCCCCATGCCGCTCGCCACCCCCTCACACTGCACACCGCCCGCCGCACCCCCTCCCCCCCCCCTCATGGTATGTAAGTAGCATGTTTGAATCTGTGAGGAGTCAAAGCCTTATCTTTTTGGTGATTTTTCAGAATAATTCGATTCATTTTTACAGATTTTCCCCCACATCTTCTATATACGTCCACGATGCCCGCCGCCGCACGCCATCCGAGGTCCGATCATTTTCCAGATTTTTTTTGTTTTTTGCAATTTTTAAAAAATTTTGGGTGACTTTTTAGACTAATTTGATTCATTTTATGGGATTCTTTTTCCACATTCTCTGTATAGGGCCACGCCGCACGCCACCCGAGCTTACCCTGATTTTATTGCAATTTTTTTTGAATTTTTGGGTGACTTTTTTGACTAATTAGATTCATTTTGAGGGATTTTTTTTCCCCAGATCTTTTATACAGGGGTTTCCATACTGATTAGAAGTTCTCCATTACTATTGTCACCGAAAACGGAGTTGTGAGTGATTGTTGATTTAGCTTAGGTTACTGGGTTTATTGATTTTTAGGGTTTCTATTGAAATTAGTTAGTTGTTATTGTTGGTTGTGATTTTTGATTACTATCCGAACCTAATATGATGTTGTAACAACTTTTTCAACTTATAATGCAAGATATTGTTATTCTCACTAATTATGAATATTGCTCATGGATGTTGATTACAATGTTCGCAAAAAATACGTGTACAAATGCTGCATTAAAGAATAGGAGGCATCTCTAAATTTAGGGACCTAGGATTAACCTATGTTTCGGTGCGGGAATTGTTGAAAAGTTACACACATCGAGAAATTTTGGGGGTTTTCTTCCAATTAAATAGAAAATATAGAATGATATCGGTTTGAAAATATGATTTTGTTAATCAGAATATTTGTCATCTTTTGCTATAGCTAATTATCAATTATTGTTCCATCTATGTGTTTCCGATATTGATTATGTTTGATATGAGAGGGAAGGCGGTTGAGAAGCAAGCGGTGGAGAAGGAGATAGCGGAGTACATCAAGGAATCCGAGAAGAACTACGACCCAACTTCAGTATTTATTTGACTTTTTTTCCTTTCTTTAATTAAATAAAAATATAGAATAATGTTGGTTAGTTTGAAAATATGAATTGGATAATCTGTAGATTTGTCATCTTTTGATTATATTGTGATTAAAATAGTTAAGCGACATCTTTAAATTTTTGAGTTTCGTATAATTTTATGAATTCCTCAAAATTATTTTAGTCTGTAAAATGTGTACAGGGTAATACTAATTCCAATGAGAACACTCGAAACCACCCTTCATTTTCTTTTCAAAATTCCTTATATACCACAATCAGCCACATAAGCATTTCCTCATATCCTTGGAAAAGGAAAATACGCATTAAGGTTGACGGGTTCTAATTGAGCATTTGAGCCTTGAGAAGGAGAATAATTAAATTCTATAACTTGATCAAGCTTTGGGATTATGCAAATTACCTGGGAAAGTTCAGTTTTGTTTAACTAAATATAACTAGTAATTTGTACGTGCATTCACATCATAATATATTATTTTTTTAAAGTAAATACTAAGACGTAATCTGGTCTCTGAGATATTTTTTTACTCATTACATATTAGTTGTACAAACTTTTATTTTATATAGTGGCACTTTTGTATAATTATGTTGTAAATAAATTTAAACTTTAAGAGTATTATGGTAACTTATAACGATTGAGTAATGAATGATTAATGTAACTCTCACTTAAAAGTGAATGGTTGAGATTATATGGTTAAATACATACAAATTATAGGTTGTCTACAAATGACAACTTTCCATTATAATATTAGAGATTAGAGATAAAATAAATAGGGGTGGTCCTTAACCTGAACCCCGCCCCAAGTCTAAAACGGGCTTGGGAATTGAGTCCGAACCGGACCCCAGATTCCAAAAAATATCCAAACTCGGTTAAAACGGGCCGGACCTAACCGGGCTCGGGTTGGGCTCGGCTCGGGATCGGGCTAATTGTCACTTAGGTAGATAGAAAATGCTGATGCTGCTTATCGTAACCCTTTTTTGGCGTTTGGCGCGTTTCCCATGGGATGGGGGAAAGAGAGGTGAGTTTGGATTGGAGGAAGATGACAACATGAGGATGACATCACCCGTGAAGTAAGAAGGGTAGTGGGACACGTGTCCCGTGTTTAAGGGAAGCCAATGATGGGGATGTTAAGATTCGTGCAGAGGTCTTCTCTGCCATCCACGTGTCCTCCAAGAATTCGAGCTGGATACTCCACATAACTGTTGAAATGAGTCTTTTTTAAAGAACACAATGGAATTAGTTGTCCAAATTAGGACTTCCATATTTCCACGTCAACAATCTTTTTCATTTATTTACTTCAATTTTTTCTTTATTTTTTTATTAAGCGTATTCCAGCACGCGAGTTAGGTTAGTTGGGCATTCGGGGGATAACAACGTCTAATGACTCCCCAGAAAATGTCAGTGATACGGTCAACAACTACACGTGGCAGCAAACCGAAGCCCCACGTGTGTCCAGGATCCGCTGTTCTTGTGTGCGTAACAAACACTAGTTCCGACACTAGAAGTGCAACATGTGCAGTGTAAAATGTGGATCCGCTGCGTGTAGCGTGTGTAGGAGTAGGAGCTGTTTCCTGTACTGTGCGATGTATGTAGGAGAGGAGCGGATCAGGTGCACGCGCGCGCACGAGGAAGCAAACGAAAGTCTTAGTCATGTACCAAACAAATATTCCTACTCTGAACCCTATCCTAATCCAGCTTATCCTCTCGATAAGTAGCCAATTAGCGGTAATTATGTAGCTTTATCACAACCACCGAGTTGCCTTGAAACTCTAATTAAGGCGCATGATAGCATGTGGTGGTGGTCCTAACTCCTAAGAAGGGTGTGATTAGACATTGACAAATGGGATTACTGCCTGTCATTAGTATTAAATTATATATGAGTCAATGATTGAGAGTTGTAAACATAGAAGCAGAGCTATCGAGCAAAAGTGTGAAATGCATACCAAATATGGAGAGTGTGGTGGTGGCTAAGGTTGGTTATGGGTGTCATCCTCATCTCCACAATTGTGTATATATATTTATAGGAAACCCTCCAGTTGTCGTTTACCAATTCGCATATCCATTTTTCGAGATAGGTTCAGAGTTTTAAGATGTATGGATGGATATATAGCGCAGTACATTTAGAGGTTAATATGTTGTGCATGATGATCTGGCGGTCGTGCTGACGAGCATGATGACATGACTAGTGCGTGGGGGAGGTCGACCTTCAAAAGTTGGTGATAGTACCTCAACACAAGAAAGAAATAATTATTATGCTCGCTTGGAAATCTTATTTATTTGAAATGGCCAGAAGAGTCTTTCGATCTCATTAGTAAGAGCATCCACAGTCGTTTGCTATATACCCAAAATTTGAAAAATATAGAAAAAATCGAGCTGCAGTCGTTGTCTAAAAACCCAAAATTTGGGTATACGATGAACAGTTGCGTGCCAAATATAGCAGACGGAATGGCCAAATGCAAAATATAGCTAACGCCACATTATACTCCGTCCGATCAAATTAACGGAGGATAATCTGCCGTCCCGTACAAAAGTACTGCACCCAAATGATTAAGAAGCTTTTGAAAAAGAAAAAAAAAAAAAAAATCCAGGTCAACCGACGGTAAAAAATCTGCCGTGCTATGAGATTAACGGCATATAATTCACCGTTGTTTGGTTTTTTTGTTAAAAAAAAAAAAAAATAAAATACCGGTCAACCGACGGTATATAATCTACCTTTTGATGAGATTAACGGCAAGAAATTCACCGTTGTTGGGTTTTTTTTTTCAAAAAAAAAAAAAGTAAAAACCACCCAATCTCAAGTCAACTTTTTGTACACGTCACCACACAATGACGGCACATTATCAACCGTCCCAGGCCTTTTCTTGATTTTTTTTTTTTAATTATTTTTTGTCTTCTAGTGCAATTAAAAATAAAATAAAATAAAATAAAAAAAAAAATTTTGGAACGGACGATTATACTCCGTCATTCTTAATGGACGGATAATAATCTACCGTCCTGCTATTTTTTGGCTTTCAACGACTGCAGCAACATTCCTTTTTTCCTATTTCTAAATTGCTATATACCCAAAAATTGGCTTGAACGACTGTGGATGCTCTAACAGTCTCTTCTACGATATTTTTTTTTACCCAAAGACATTTTCTACTGTTTCTTGATTATTTGTGCATATATGTTGTACGCACTTTTTAATTTCCCCATTTCAAGATACTAGTATGATACCCGTGCGATGCATGCCAATAAAAAAATATAATTATTAAATTAAATAAGTTGTACATAAAAACAGATATAGTAAATTATTTAATTATCTATATCAAAATTTTGTGCTGAAAATAAATAAGAACAATTAACAATTAAGCTACACAGTCTAGTTAGGGTCAAATCATTCACCATCAATGTCAAATTTCAACAAATATTTTCCATATATAGAATTAGTCTAAAGTGAAGAAATGTTTAGCAAAATCTATATAAACATCAAAATCGAACAGTGCGTTATCCAATCTAGCCGATGTCTACTGTAACCCATGAGAAGCTCGAAATGAACCACCCCAAAGCCATATACATCTCGTCCATGGTAGTTTATGTTTATATTAATAAGATTTAAAGATCAAAACTGTTAGAACATGAATTTCATAAAACATAAAATGCTAACAATATTTGTGAAAAATTACAAATATAGGACATGAATGAACAAACCATACAGTACAATACAAAGTCGAGATTTGAATATCTCTGTCCTTAAAGTAAAATTTGTCCCGTAGTGTGACGGTGGTTGACGAATTGCCTCCCAGGATACAACGTATTACCTTTTCCTGAAGAGCAGCACTCTAACTTCAGAGAGCTTAGCGAACCGGAGCTGTGTTGTATTCTTAGACTGTGACTCAGAGGTAGAAGAAGAAGAAGATTTAGAATATTTTTTTGAAACTGTGTGTACTGGTAGACAAAAGTTGCTGGTTTTATAGGAGACTGAAAGTAACTGAAGGGTTCATTATTCTGTAACAGCAGAGTAATGGTTCAAAGCGTAACTGATGTGCTATTACTCTGCTGTTGCAGAGTAATGGTACCAGCAGTTACAGAATTTGAAGAGCCTCAACAGTAACTGGAAAAAAATTTAGAGCGGGGCAAAAAAAAATATTGGCCAGGCCAAGCCAAGCCGAAGCTGAAGCGCGTGTATGTGTTTGTTATTTTGGCTAGGTCCTCTCCCCACTACACGTTAGTGGTAACCCCAGGGTTACGCCCTTTAGTCCATTTCTTTAGCATATATACTAGAGAAAATCTTTTCCATCTTCCGTTGTGGGATTATTCATTCCAACTGTCCAAGTTAGTACATTTCGAGTACCCAAATTTGGACCTATATTTCTCATTCATACGGAAACCGTTTTTGGCAAGTGAGTACATTACGAAATAGTATTCCACGAGAGAACATGATCCAATCAATTTTCGGTGTCGCTGGTGGCCGGAGGGCACCGGAATCCGGCCTGGAAAATATGCAAAAAAAATTTCCGACAATCCCCCACATGAGTGGAAATGACCAGACCATGTAATCCAGACACGACAGAAAAATACATGATAGAAAAATAATCTGAGAATACAATCGGAATATCACTACATCAGGAATGGTAGTAATTTTTCAATTTTGAACCACCCTTAGTGAGTAGCCATCAGATTCACTTGACCAGGTAGTGAATATGATGTCTTGAACTACTCGGGTTTTGATGTGAACCTAGACAATAACTATCACACAATTTTATCTCCTCACAGAACTAGGTTCTCTTGTTGTATTCATTTTGACCTTGAACAATCTTGGTTAATCGTGAGTGAACTTAGAGAATGTAGCCTCTCTTCATTCTCCCAGAACTTGGAGAATGTAGCTGATGCGGTTTATTTCTGGGAGACGTGTGGATGCACCAGGTGTGAGTTCGGACTCAATTTGTATTTTGAAGGAGAATGCTGCTCGTCTGACGACCCTTGGCTGACCGGGCGGAACCTGTGGCGACCTCGGGGTGGTTCGGAGATCTGCGCTCGGATCAGAGGATTCGGATCCGAGATCTTGTGTACCTGCAGACAGTCCTGAAACACCGGGGTTTGTCCCGGTGGCGGACCCTCCGACGATCTAGTCAGTCTCTGTGAGAGAGTAGCAATAACTAGGTGAATTTAAGTGGAAAAAGATTGATTAACCTGAAAAGGTGGGTGAGGGTCTAGTATTTATAGAGAATTCCAACCGGGTTTGGATCCGCTTGGGGGCCGGGTCTGGACCCGAAAGCCCATGGGCCTGACGTGGCAGGGGGCCCAGGGGGTTTAGGGCAGGCGTGGCAATACCAGGAGCGGTATAGGGCTGACGTGGCAAAACCCTGGGTGGTATTTGGAGCTGACATGGCTGATCGTGGGTCTTCTGTGCTTCTGGGAGAATCGGAGGGCCTAGGCTGTGCCAGGTCATCCCCCTGCTTCGCCAGAGAGGGGGGACGGCCCGTGGGGCTGTCACGGATCGGAGACCGAGGACCACTGAGGCTCGTCGGATACGAGGAGGCCGGTTCTGTGGGGGTGAACTTGAGGTTCGGCGCCGACCCTGCAATGGTTCGAAGCCGGACTAAATTGCTATTTTTACCTTTCTTGAGTGAGGGTTGTATTGGGCCCTGGTTGGGCCCTCAGGCCATTTTTACCCTACCACACAAGCCCCCCACTCCTGCGGGGGTGCGGGAGCTAGCCGGGGAGGAGTGTTCATGGTCGTGGAAATGGGATGGCGAATCGTTGAATCTTCCGGAGAAGAGTACCCTGGTGTCAGACCGAACCTCAAGATGAGAAGGGATTATGGGTCGGCAAGGGCGATGGCGAGCCGCGAAGCCTTCCTGAGAAGACTACCCTGGTGTTAGACCTGACCTCGAGCTGGCGAGGGATTACGGGCCAACAAGGGTGGTGGCGAGCCGTTGGCCTTCCTGAGAAGACCATCCTGGTGCCAGACCTGACCTCGAGCTTGGCGAGGGATTACGGGTCGGCAAGGGTGATGGCGAGCCGTGAAGCCTTCCTGAGAAGACTACTCTGGTGCTAGACCTGACCTCGAGCTGGCGAGGGATTACGGGCCAACAAGGGTGGTGGCGAGCCGTTGGCCTTCCTGAGAAGACCACCCTGGTGCCAGATCTGACCTCGAGCTTGGCGAGGGATTACGGGTCGGCAAGGGTGATGGCGAGCCGTGAAGCCTTCCTGAGAAGACTACCCTGGTGCTAGACCTGACCACGAGCTGGCGAGGGATTACGGGCCAACGAGGGTGATGGCGAGCCGTTGGCCTTCCTGAGAAGACCACCCTGGTGCCAGACCTGACCTCGAGCTTGGCGAGGGATTACGGGTCGGCAAGGGCAATGGCGAGCCGTGAAGCCTTCCTGAGAAGACTACCCTGGTGCTAGACCTGACCTCGAGCCGGCTAGGGATTACGGGCCAACAAGGGTGATGGCGAGCCGTGGAGCCTTCCTGAGAAGACTACCCTGGTGCTAGACCTGACCTCGAGCTGGCGAGAGATTACGGGTCGGTAAGGGTGATGTCGAACTGTCGTGCCTTAGAGCATTTTGAGCGGGGGTAGCCCGCCGTTTCTGCGGAGCGTTGAAGGCTCTTCGGAATCTGTGTGATGGTCCAATTTCTTAAGGGCATTAATGGCGCCGCCTAATAAATGCAGATAGCGCATGGGCTTCCGTCGATTGGCTTTCCTCGTGTCATAATGGTTGGTCTATGGGGGAGGCTATAAATACCTCTCCCCCACAGTGGGTTTGATCACAGCAGGGGTGGTCTATTGGCCATCGGAGGTGTCTGCTTCGGCGGACGCCTGTCTTTTGCAAACGATTTTCAACCCTGGCGGTGTCGGAGAGGTGGTTACTCTGCCACCCCGATCTTTTCTTGGATCTGATGGCCCTTGATACGGTAGCCAGATCCAGGGGAGATCAGGGCGAGAGGGGTAACGGCCGGTAGAAAAGGAGCCTCGGATTGGTGGTGACTGTGCCGTCTGGATCCTTTTTCGGGTCAGACGACCCTGACACGGTTGTTTGGTCCGAGAGAGAACCAGACGGGAGGGGCATCAACCGTATTCCGGTCTTGGGGCTGAAGAGCCTCAGATAGAGGGGTCGCCTCTGATCAGGGGTTGGCCACTCTGTCTTCCGATAGGGTCCAGGCGATGGTGGTTTCTGTCCCACCCTCGAACAGTTCGGGGTTTCGGCACCAACCCGAGGCTGTAAGCCCCGAGCTGCTCGGGGATGAGAGGGGAACCGATCGAATGCTGGAGCCCGGGGCGTCTGTCGAAGGACGGCGCCTTAAATCTTAAGTAAAGCGTTTTCTCCGTCGTATACTCCATCCGAACCGACCCCTGAGTCTGGCCGCCAGCCTGGCACCCGATGACGTCAGCAGCGCACGTTTCGAGGATGTGGCGCGATTTTCCAGGCGGCAGTTGTACGTCAATCGGTGAATAGTAATTGCGGAAGTCGAGGAGGCGTTCTCATCCCTTATAAGTATCCCCCTCCCCTTTTCTCGCTCACTTCCTTCTTGCTGCTTTCTTTCCCAAAAAATGTTCCAACCATTCAGCGCTCGTTCTTGCAGTTAGCTGTACTAGGCTCGTCCTTCCGAAGCGGCCCCCGATTAGTTGGTAAGTTCATTTAGTTTAGGCACAGATGGATAGGGCTCAGTCCGGCTCGTCAGCGTCGACGTCCAGGGGGGAAGTGAAGTGAGCCTCCACATCGACGTCGTGGGAGGAGCCCGTGCTTGGGGAGGAGTCGGTGCATGCTGCGGAGCCTTCCGATTCAGTTTCGTGGGAGGAACCAGTAGGTGAGGGGGAGGTGGTACACAAGATGAGGCCATCCCGCTCCCGACGTCCCTTCGTGGTGGAGAGTAGCGAGTCGGAGGAAACCAGTGATGGTTCGGACGACATCCAGGTACTTGAGTTGTCCTCCGAGGAGGAGGAGGGCGAGGGCGATAGGATGAGGAGACCCACCGTTCAGGGTGCGGGCTCGAGTTTCGCGCCGACAGGCCTGGGGCCCTTACCTACTCCCTCGTCGGAGCGAGCCAAGGAGAGGAAGAGGGCCCCGAGGAAGGCGGGGTCGAGGACTGGTGGTTCGAGCCAGGTGCCTGTTTTCGGCAATTTGATGACAGGTTCGCCCGTTCAGCCGAAGCCTTTCCGTCGGTATCCCGATGATCTTTCTGACAAGGAGCTCTTCGGTGTGCAGCCTTCTTCGCCGAGTCGGAGGAGGGTGATGATGGACGCGATCCCGACTGTCTTGGAGGGCGGGGACTTGGAGGTTCTGCAGCTGGCGTATCACATAGGGTCTGGCTATGAATTGTTGCTGCCGAGCTCTACTCTGCGCCCCACCGATCCCCTTTCTGCTTGGTATTGCGTCTTCCCAGTTGACGCTTTCATTTCCGGGCTGAGGTTGCCAGTTCATCCGTTTGTTCGGGATGTGCTGAACTGGGCCTCCTTGGCCCCCATGCAGTATGGGCCGAACTCTTGGAAGCAGATTATCTGCTTTGTGCTGATGTGCGAGGAACAGAAGGTACCCTTGAGGCTGAACGTGTTCCGTGCGATGTTGATGATCAGCTCGGCGGCCGAGGGTGTTTACTACATCTCTCCCCGGAGTAAGGGGAAGTTCGTTCACAGTCACCCGGACTCCATCAAGGAATGGAAGAAAAAATATCTGGTGATCCGGAGTGAAGAGCCCTGGGACATCCCCACTCGATGGAATCACTCCAAGCCGAGCTATCAAACGCCGAGGCGGAGGGATCTGTCGGCAGAGGAGTGGGGGTTTGTCGAGCGCCTCCGTTCGTCACCCAGTATCGATTGGACGGAGGTGACGGAGGCCAACTTGGCGAGCGTTGGACTGAGCCCGGCCTTATGTGTATGTAGTTGTTTCTTATCTTTCGGTCCTTTCGTACTTTCTTGCTCATTGCTCTTAATGGTTTTTTCTGCAGATATGGACGAAGCATCGATCAAGGCGAAGAGGCTCACCATGAGGAAGGAGAAGGCCGAGAAGAAGGGGGAGGCGGCGAAGAGGCCGAGGGGGTCGTCCCTGGTCATCTCAGAGGTCCAGCCCGAGCCGGGGACCAAGAGGATTCGCTCGGAGACGATCGAGGGGGCGGCTGCTTTGAAGGGCCAGAGCCTAGCGAGGGCCTCCGCTTTTGACAAGGGGAAAGGTCCCTTGGTTGAGGTTGAGGAAGAGGACCCGGTGGTGGAGTTGCTGCGGCAGCGGTGGGCTCCTGACTGGTCGGTCCGGATGGGGGACCGTCTGACCGAGGAGGCCCAGGCCGTCGAGGTGGTGGAGAAGTTGGCGACCCCTCGCGACCGTAAGGCGATGGAGGGCGAGCCCGTGGAGATGGCGTTCACGCTCTTGGCGCAGGCCACCGTTCTGGTAAGTCCGTCGACCCTATTCTCCTTGTTAATTTTTTCTGTGGAAGTGTTTTCCTTATCTGCGCTCGTTGATCGCAGGCTTGCATGCAGGGGGCTAACATGAAGAACCTCTACGAGGCGTCCCTGGCACAAGAGCGAGCTCGTGCGGAGAAGAGCGAGCGGGAGATGAAGGAAATGCGGATCGAGCTCGAGGGTTCGCACAAGAGGGAGCAGCAGATGAAGCTCGAGCTCGAGGCCAAGGATGCGGAGTGGGGGAAGAAGGTGGCCTCCTTGAAGAAGAAGTTCGCCACGGAGAAGGAAGAGGTGACGACTACGGGCCAGATGATGGTGATCAATGCCCAGGACACATGTTATGCGAAGGCCCTCAGCCATGTGAGGCACTTCTACTCGACCATCGATCTGTCCAATTTCGAGTATGACATGGAGATCGAGGGGACGTCGAAGACTCCTGGCGAAGAAGGGCCCGCTCTCGACCCGCCGGCCGACCCATCCGTGAATCCGTCCGTCGACGCTGAGGTGGGACAATAAGCCGTATAATTCTGTTTCTCTTTTCTCCCTCTCTTGACTGTATTTGCCTCCCGCGGACTGGCCACCGCCCTTTTTGTAAGGAGTACTTAAATTCATAGGAAAAAGTTTTTTGACCGGCCAAGTGTTTTGAACTCGGATTTTTCTGAACCTTCTTTCGTGTGTGCACTGGGTTGGCTGGTTCTCCTGTAGGTTGTGGCTCCCCTTCCTGAGGTGGACCCCCGTCGATCCGTCGTGGCGTGGCTCTGGAGCAAGGTTGAGGCCCTGGAGGCCGCGTTGGTCTGCCATCGAAGGGGGGCTCGTGATACTGACGCGGCTTTGAACTTTTATCGGAATAAGTCTGAAGCCTTAAGTAAGGAGGCGAGCCAGTTGAGGAGGGCGATGTTGGATCGGGGTCTCGACGGTGCGAGCCTTGGGCAGGCAGTGTTGGGTGCCTCGGTGCCGAGGCCTACTTCTGAGAGGTTACTTCGCGATGTCTTTGCGGAGAAGGAAACGGAGATACACCGTCACAATATTATGCTGGGTGCCTCGTCATCTTCCTCGGTGGGTCGGCAAGCGGATGGGGTTCCCTCTGCGCTGCTGCTGTTGCAGCGTACCCGACCAGATGATGCCCAGAGCTCCGTGGCTGGGGAGTCGACCGTGGCTGAGTTCAAGGGCCACCACAACGAGGAGAGGGATTTAAGTCGCTCGTTCGGAGTAATCTCGCCCTTCCGCGAACCCGAGCGGCTCTAAGATGGCGACTTCTTCCAGTTTGAGATGAGTGGAGTGGTTCTGTAACTGTCTTTGTTTGCTTTCTTAGGACGAAATAAAAGGGTACGAATAAAGAATCCTGTTCTTTCTTTGCTTCGGCTAGTAGCGTAGTGAGCAATGGCGGTTTTTAGGGAGAGTCCACCGATCCGCGAGGAATCGAAGTGGGGCCTTTGGTGCCTATCGTGGCGTTGGGGACGATACCGGAGTGAGGACTCAGACGCCGATCCCTTTATCTGGCGTTAGGACTTTAACAAAAAGAGATCTCTTTTGCATAAGATAAGGAGGGCCGCTAAGACGGTCCTGTACACATGAGTGTTCACACAAAAACGGGTTTACATTTAGCCAGGCTAGAGCCTATGTTTGTCCTTCGAGGAGTGTCGTTAGGTACTTGGCTTCGACTGGGGTCTCCTCCCGCTTGGTGACATGTTTGGAAGCAGGGCCGTCCCCCTCAGGTTTGAACTCGACAGCGTCGAGGGAGAACACACCTCCCCCGATGGTGGTCATGTAGCACGATCGCACTGCTTCTTGGCTACCTCGGACAGTGCCGACTCCTTGCGGGGTGGGAAATTTGAGTTTCAAATGGTAAGCCGAAGGCACCGCTTGGAGGGAGCAGAGTCCGGGTCGGCCGAGTATGGCGTTGTAAGCTGCCTTGACGTTGACCATCATGAAGTCCATGGACTCGGTCCTCTTGACGGGAGCCGATCCTGCGGTAACGTCGAGGGTGACAATCCCTTCTATCACGATAGGGACGCCGGAGAACCCATGCAAGGTGTATCCGGCCGGTTTGAGCTTGCCTCTAGGTAGCTTGAGATTCTCGAAGGCTTCGAGGAAAAGAATATTAACCGAGCTACCGTTGTCGATGAGGATTCGGCGAACTTCACAATTAGCCATGTGGAGATTAATGACGAGGGCATCGCAGTGGGGTAGGCGAACGCCTTCGAGGTCCTCTCCTGAGAAGGAGACCGGCATCGGTTGTAGCTTGGGCGAGGGATTGTCGTGGACAGTATTCACCTCCCGAATGAAGGCTTTTCGGGAAGTGTTTGAATCTCCTCCCATCGGTCCTCCGTGGACACAGTGTAAGATGAAGGGCGTATCTGTGGCTCCCTCGGATTCGGGATCCCGACCCTGGATGCGGTTCGGGGTAGGGTTAGGAGGCGAGGACCTCCGGTTCCTAGTATCTCGTCGATCCCGCGGGACTTCTCGGGTGAATTCTCGGAGGTACCCCCTGGAGATGAGTTCCTCAATTTCGTCTTTCAGGGCCCGACACTGGTCGGTTTCGTGCCCGTGATCTCTGTGGAAGCGGCAGTAGAAGCGTTGATCTCGATTCTTGTTGTTATTAGATCGGGGGGGTAGTCGGACAATGCCTTTATCTTCGATTTCTAAGAGGATGGCGGATACGTTATGCGTCAAGGGAGTGTACCTCTCGAAGCGGGGGGCCGGCGGGACCTTCTTCATGGCCCCCGCGTCCCTCGGAGCTTTCTTTGATGGTTTGACCTCTTCGACCTTCCGTTTTCCCTTCTCGATGGCCTCCCTAGTATCTTCGGGGTTAAGGGCTTCTTCTACCCTAATGTATTTCTCGACCCTGTTGAGGAGATCGGGAAAGTCGATGGGGGGTCTCTTCGCCAGAGAAGCTTTCAGCTGTCCATGGCGAACGTTGTGTCGAAAGGCCGCGGAGGCGACGCCTGGATCAAGAGAGGAGACCGACCTCGCCTTCGTGGTGAATCTCCGGACGAACACTCTGAGGGACTCTCCCTCTATCTGCTTGAGCCCAAGTAAAGAGGCGCTAGTCCTTTCCGCCTTCCGACTGGTGACGAAGTGGGCGAGAAAATTGCCCTCTAGTTGGTCGAAGGAGTAAATGGAGCCGGGGGTGAGTTTCGAATACCATTCACGAGCCGGACCCCGAAGCGTGGCGGGGAAGGCTCGGCATAGCAGGGGATCCGAGGCGCTGTGAATCATCATGAGGGTTTTGAAACCTTCCATGTGATCAGCGGGATCTCCCTCGCCGTCGTAGGTCTCGAACTGAGGTGGTCGGAAATTCCTAGGAATTTCTGCTTGGAGGATGGGGGCGGAGAAGGGAGGCCGGACAGGTCTGTACCCCTGAGCCGCCCGTCGGTCGCCGTCTCCTATATGATCGAGGCGATCCTCCATTTCTTGCAGGCGCCTTAGGAGTATGCCATCGTCTTCTGGATGGTTTGTTGAAGGTCGCGACGCGCTGGTCTCGTCATCCGACCCCATTTGGGAGCGGAGGGTTTCCTCCCTAGGGGTCCGTTGAAGGGCCCCGAGAATTTCTCTCCGGAAGTCTTGGAACTCCTTGTGAGTGACGGGGGCTCCCTCGACCCGGTGTGGTCGGTCTGAAGGCTGCCTCCCGATGCGGCTAAGTGCCGACCTCCATCCCTCGGGCGGTGGTCTCGGATGGTTCGGGGCCGGGTTGGAAGCGGCCCTTCCCCTGCTGCGGCTAATCTGTCGGTTGACGATTACTCCCCGTAGGTCGGGCTGGACTGTACGGGTGGCGCTTCGCCGGGACCCTTGATGGGAGTCTCCGTGCCTTGATGCGCGTGGCCCGGCATTGGGGTTTGGTGGGGGTGTGTCCTGTCGGTTGACGGAGGACGCAGCTCCCTTGCCCTTGGAGGCCATGAGAGTTCGGCTGTCGAGGTCGCTCGATGGTCGGGCTCGGGTCGGCTTCTGAAGCAGAGATTCCCACAGACGGCGCCAACCTGATGCGGTTTATTTCTGGGAGACGTGTGGATGCACCAGGTGTGAGTTCGGACTCAATTTGTATTTGAAGGAGAATGCTGCTCGTCTGACGACCCTTGGCTGACCGGACGGAACCTGTGGCGACCTCGGGGTGGTTCGGAGATCTGCGCTCGGATCAGAGGATTCGGATCCGAGGTCTTGTGTACCTGCAGACGGTCCTGAAACACCGGGGTTTGTCCCGGTGGCGGACCCTCCGACGATCTAGTCAGTCTCTGTGAGAGAGTAGCAATAACTAGGTGAATTTAAGTGGAAAAAGATTGATTAACCTGAAAAGGTGGGTGAGGGTCTAGTATTTATAGAGAATTCCAACCGGGTTTGGATCCGCTTGGGGGCCGGGTCTGGACCCGAAAGCCCATGGGCCTGACGTGGCAGGGGGCCCAGGGGGTTTAGGGCAGGCGTGGCAATACCAGGAGCGGTATAGGGCTGACGTGACAAAACCCTGGGTGGTATTTGGAGCTGACATGGCTGATCGTGGGTCTTCTGTGCTTCTGGGAGAATCGGAGGGTCTAGGCTGTGCCAGGTCATCCCCCTGCTTCGCCAGAGAGGGGGGACGGCCCGTGGGGCTGTCACGGATCAGAGACCGAGGACCACTGAGGCTCGTCGGATACGAGGAGGCCGATTCTGTGGGTGTGAACTTGAGGTTCGGCGCCGACCCTGCAATGGTTCGAAGCCGGACTAAATTGCTATTTTTACCTTTCTTGAGTGAGGGTTGTATTGGGCCCTGGTTGGGCCCTCAGGCCATTTTTACCCTACCACAGTAGCTTCGACTCGATTGCAGCCCTACCTCAAAGCCATATACATCTTTTGTCCATGGTAGTTTATGTTTATATTAAAAAGATTTAAAGATCAAAACTAACCATCTAGAAGGCACTTGATCTAGAGTTATATTTCAAAGAGTTCATGAAAGTTTGTTGCCGCCTATATTTTTGTTACTTTCGGGCACTGATATGGGTCAGATGGCGTGGCTTCTCCTAGGCCACCGGATCCCCTCAAAACCCGCTCACCCCCGATCATCAGACCAGCCCTAAGCCCCATGGGCTTCTGCCATGTCAAGCCCACGGGCAAACGGGTCCAGACCCATTTTTGCCTGCATATAAATACCAAGACCTCTCCTCTCTCACAAGGTAATCAATCTTTCCCCTCTAAAACCCTACCTATTGTTACTCTTCAGTAACTGACTAGATTGTCGGAGGGCCTACCACCGGGATCTCTCCCGGTGTTCCTAGGCATAGTGCAGGTACATGAGACCGAGCCGAGCCTCCAGATCCGAACCGAGTTTGCTGGATTCGAGCCAATCATCCAACCTCCACCTCACTCTTACCTCTCCCGAGATGCTCCCTCAGCCGAGGGTCGGTCGTATAGCCAGTACCACGACTTTCACTTTACAAATTGAGAAGAACTCACACCTGGTGCAGCCACCCCCAAAAACAAACCGTATCAGGTTGGCACCGTCTGTTGGAAACCTCGGTACGAACCTCAGTCCGACCCTGGTGAGGAACGTCATCCCCTCTTTCCGAGCTCACATGGCACCCAAGGCCAAGAGCTGTCACCTTCGCACGTCGTCCGGACACTCCTCCCCAGGATGTCCCCACCGACACTCATGGATCCAACCATCCGAGGGTCAACCACATACCCGGGCCGGGCGCTTCTCACTCGGTCGCAACCGATCTTCGTCGAGTCATCCAGAATCGACAAGCCAGCCGAACCAGGGGAGGGGCCGCTTCCAATTCGGCCCCGAACCATCCCAGGCATCCATCCCGAGAGCGAGAGCTAGAGCTCAGTCGCGCCGACCGGAGGCCACCACCCCAATGCGACCCGGCGGGACGAGCTCCAGTCACCCACCGTGAGTTCTAAAACTTCAAGAACGAGATCCTGGAGGCCATCGTAGGGACCCCTATCAACGAGACACTCCAAGTTCTCACTCGCGATCGGATGCCGGAGCCAGTGTGTCTCGTGGCCTAACCGGCTCGAAAGAACAGTAGTCGTTGCCAAAATAGAAAATATAAGGCAACGACAATATTTCATTGCGAAAAAAATATCTTTAACAACGACATGAGTCGTTGCCAAATATATGAAGTATGTTTGGCAACGACAAAAGTTGTTGCGATTGATTTTATACCATAGCACAGGTGGAATTAGGTATGACAACGACAACATATATTGCAACGGCAATGTCATTACGAAAAAATCTATATTTGGCAACGACAACAAGTCGTAGTCAAAATCTTTCGCGACGCCCAGACGCGCAACGACCTTGCAACGACAAATGTCGTTGCCAAAAATATTTTTCGCAATGACAAACGAGTTTTAGCAACGACATTTTGCATTGCGAAAAAGGATTTTTCTTGTAGTGCGTCATGCGATGCCTACAAGAAATGGAAAATCGCCTCGACCACTTTGGCAAGGGCGGCCCAAGGCCGACCCGACCTCCTTTCTCTGCCACAATCCTACAAGCATAAATACCTAGGAATTTCTGGCCTCCTCAGTTCGAGACTTACGACAATGAGTGTGATCCTGCTGATCACATGGAGGGTTTCAAGATCCTCATGATCATTCACAGCGCTTCGGATCCCATCCTATGTCGTTCCTTCCTCGCTACCCTCCGGGGTCTGGCTCGGGAATGGTTCTTTAAGCTCCTCCCCGGCTCGATCTACTCATTCGACCAGCTAGAGGCCAATTTTCTGGCCCACTTTGTAACAAGCAGGAAGGCCGAGAAGACGAGCGCATCCCTGCTGGACCTCCGGTAGAAGGAAGGGGAGCCACTCCGTCAATTCGTCCGGAGGTTCACCGCAGAGGTGAGGTCCGTCTCCTCCCCTGATGCAGGGGTAGCCTCGGCAGCGTTTCGACACAATGTCCGACACGGCCAGCTGAAGGCATTCCTAGCCAAGAAGCCTCCCCTCGACTTGCCCGACCTACTCAATCGGGTCGAGAAGTACATACGGGCGGAGGAGGCCCTAAATTCCAAGGATGCCAAAGAGGTCCCGAGGAAGGGAAAGTGCAAGGCCAATGAGGCCAAGCCAGCCAAGAAGGTTTCAAAAGATGGGGCTGGCATGAAGAGGGTCCCTCCGATCCCACGTTTCGAAAGATACATGCCACTGACACAAAATGTGTCGGCCATCCTATTGGAGATCAAAAATAGGAACCTCGTCCAGATGCCCCCTCAACCAACCAGCAACAAGAAAAGGGACCAGCGGTTCTACTGCCGTTTCCATCGGGACAACGGGCACGATACCGACTACTACCAGGCCCTGAAGGACGAAATCGAGGCTCTCATCCAACGAGGGTATCTCTGAGAATTCACTCGGGAAGATGCCCGGGATCGAAGGGAAACGAGGAATCGAAGGCCCTCTCCTCCTCCTCGCGCCTCCAAACAGCGTACCGAGCGGGACCTCGAGCTCGAAGAGACCGAAGGCCAAGCCATTCTACACTGCGTCCATGGGGGACCTATGGGAGGGGATTCTAGTACTTCCCGCAAGGCATTCTTCCGAGAGGTAAACACCGTCTGAGACCTCCCTTCCCTCCAGGTTCAACAGCTTCCTGTCTCCTTCTCGGGAGAAGACCTAGAGGGGGTCCGCTCCCGCATTACGATGCGCTCGTCATCAACCTCGTCATGGCAAACTACGAGATCTGTCGGATCCTCGTGGACAACAGGAGCTCGGTGAACATCCTCTTCCTGAAAGCGTTTGAGAACCTCAAGCTCCTTCGAGATAAACTAAAGCCAGCTGGGTACACCCTGCACCGGTTCTTCAGAGTCCCGGTGCTAATAGAGGGGATCGTGACCATGGATGTCACTACCGATACGACCCCCTAAAGACGGACCGAGTCGATGGACTTCATGGTTGTGAACGTCAAAGCAGCTTATAATGCCATCCTCGGTCGTCCGGGGCTATGCTCCCTCCAGGATGTTCCCTTGGCCTACCACCTGAAATTGTAGTTCCCCACTGAGTCAGGTGTCGAGGTCGTTCAGGGGAACCAAGAGATAGCACGAGCGTGCTATATGACGGTTGTCGGGGGCGGTGTGTTTCCCCTAGACACCGTCGAACTGCAACCAGAGAGAAGCCAACCAGAGCCCGAGCCGGCGGACGAACTGGAAGAAATCTCATTCGAGACGGGTGATAAGTCAAAGTGGTTTTGCGTGAGCTGATCCCTCGCGGCTGACCTAAAGTCCGACCTGATCGGCTGCATTCGCCGCAAAGTCGACCTCTTCACATGGAAGCCCTCCGACATGCCCAGGATCACTGAAGACCTGATCATGCACAAACTAAGCGTGATCCCTGGCTCGAAGCTGATCATACAGAAGCGACATAAGTTCGTCCCGGAGTGGCAACAGGCTGTGAAAGTAGAGATAAACAAGCTCTTATCTGCCCGGTTCATCCAGGAGGTCAGCTACCCCGAGTGGCTGGCGAACGTCGTGATGGTGAGAAAGTTGAGCGAGAGCTGGAGGATCTGCATAGACTTTACTGACCTCAACAAGGCATGCCCCAAAGATCCGTTCCCTCTCTCCAGCATCGATGCTCTGATCGACGCAACATCGGGTCACGAGCTCCTATCCTTCATGGATGCTTTCTCGGGCTACAATCAGATCCAAATGTTCCTCCCTGATATAGCCAAGACGTCCTTCATCACCGACCAGGATCTTTACTGCTACCGGGTTATGCCCTTCGGGCTTAAGAACGTCGGTGCTACCTATCAAAGGCTTGTCAATCGAGTCTTCAAGGATCAGATCGGTCGCAACATGGAGGTGTACGTCGACGATATGCTCACCAAAAGCCAATGAGGACAGGACCACTTTGCCGACCTGGAAGAAGCCTTTGGCATCCTTCAGACCCACAATATGAGGCTCAATTCGGTCAAGTGTGCGTTCGGCGTCTCCTCGGGAAAATTCCTCGGGTTCGTCGTCAACCAGCGCGACATCGAGGCGAACCCCGAGAAGATCCAGGCCATAATAGACATGGCCCCTCCGAGATACATCAAGGATGTCCAGCGGCTCACGGGAAGACTAGCGGCCATCGGCCGTTTCCTCTCCAAGTCCGGAGAGAAGTCCCTCCCATTCTTCAAGGCTCTGCACTGAACCAGAGGCTTCGAGTGGGGCACTCAGCAGTAGGAGGCGTTCGCCCAATTAAAAGAGTACCTCGTCAATCCTCCTCTCCTTAGCAAATCCGAGCCGGGTGAGCCTTTCCGACCTTATCTTTTGGCCTCAGAATACATGCTCAGTACCATTCTCGTTCGAGAAGAAGACGGAGTCCAAAATCCGCTGTACTATGTGAGCAAGACTGCTCTCGGCCGAGACCAGATACACAAAAATGGAGAAGTGGCATATGCCCTGGTCATGGCCGCTCTGAAGCTCCGCCCTTATTTCCAAGTGCACTCAATTCAGGTCCTCACAGACCAGCCTCTAAAGGCCGTACTCCACAAGCCCGATAGCTTCGGCCGACTGATCAAGTGGTCGATCGAGCTCAGTCAATACGATATCGGCTATTAATCAAGGACAACAATCAAGGAACATGCCCTCGCCGAGTTCATTACGGATTGCACCATCTCCAAGCAACCCGAAAGTGGAGAGGCCGACCAGATGTGAGAAGTTTACGTCGACGGCTCTTCCTGCGAAGCGGAGAGTGGTACGGGCATCATTTTGCGAGGACCTGACAACTTCCTTCTCCAATATTCCCTCCGCCTCAACTTTTCAGCCTCTAACAACGAGGTTGAATATGAACCTATGATCGCAGGACTTACCCTAGCACACCAGGCAGGCGTCAGACAGATCAGAGCCTTCAGCGACTCTCAGCTCGTGATCAATCAGATCACCAGAGAGTACGAGGCCCGTGACGATCGGATGGGCCGGTATTTGGCCATGGCCCGGTGACTCTTAACATCCTTTGACGATTCCACAGTCTTAAGGATCCCAAGAGAGCAGAATGCCCAGGCCGATGCCCTGTCAAAGTTTGCATTCTCATCCTTGAAGGTCTCGACCGCACCGTTCTAATCGAAGTACTCCTGAAGCCGAGTATCGACCTCCCCGAGACCCTCTGTATAGACGACGGAGCTCAGCCTGACGATTGGAGCACTGCCATCCGAAAGTTTCTAATCAAAGGAGAGCTCCCCGAAGATTGAACCGAGGCAAGGCGAATCAGGGTCCGCTCGGAGAGGTTCACCATGATCAGCGATACCCTCTTCAAACGCACGTACACCACGACGGACGGGAGAGCCTACCTCTGCTGCTTAACCCCTGACGAAGCAAAGTATGCTCTCAAGGAGCTCCACGAAGGAATTGGCAGGTGCCATATGTGGAGCCGATCGCTTGCCCGAAAGGCTGTGAACCACGGGTATTACTGGCCCACGATGTTGCAAGATGCCCTGGCCCTGGTCAAAAAGTGTGGTCCTTGCCAAATATTCTCCTCGGTGAGAAGGGTTCCACCAGCGAACCTCCGCTCCCTGGCCAATTCGATCCCATTTTCTATGTGGGGAATGGTCCTGGTAGGCCCCTTTTCGAAAGCAACAGGCCAAAGGAAGTTCCTGATAGTAGCGATCGACTATTTCATCAAGTGGATCGAGGCTGAGCTCCTGGCCACGATCACCGAGCAGCAGACTCAGCAATTCTTCTGGAAATACATCGTCTGCCGGTTTGGAATTCCGCACATCCTCATCACGGATAATGGGACCCAGTTTGCAGATAAGAATTTTCAAAAGTTCTACGAAGATCTCGAAATCCAGCAATGCTTCTCTTCAGTGTGCCACCAGCAGTCGAACGGTCAGGCCGAGAATACAAACTGCCTGATCCTCGATGGCCTGAAGGAACAACTTGATAATTCTTCCAAGAAATTATGGGCCGACGAGTTACCAAGCATTCTCTGGGCCCACCGGAAGACAAAGAGAATCCCCATGGGAGAGTCGTCATTCAATCTGACTTACGGCATGGAGGCGGTAATTCCCCTCGAGATCGGGTTCTCTTCGCCCCGAATCATTGCTTTTGATGAAGAAAACAACTCGGCACAACTACGTGCCAATCTGGACCTCGTAGATGAGGTCAGGGGAAATTTTACCATCAGGAAGAACACATACCAGCAGAGGATCGAGAGGTTCTACAACAAAAGGGTGCGTCCCATCGACATTAAGCTAGGAGACCTCGTCCTCCGAAAGCTGGCGGTATCTAACCCCGGCCAAAAGAGGAAGCCGATACCAAACTGGAAAGGCCCATACAAAGTTTCTGAAGTTGTACGTCCCGGCACATACCGCCTTACCGACCCGGAGGGCAAGGATATCAAAAGACCCTGAAATGCGGAGCACCTTATCAAATTCCTCGAAGGGGAGAATTAGCACATCGCATAGCCCTTGTAGTTACCCATATATAAATTCCAAGATATAATCGGCACCTCGTGCCTTATTTTGTAAAATCAATATGATGTAACAATTTACCCCTCTTGGCCTCGTGCCAGCTTTCTTAAAACAAGTTTTTGGGCTCGACATTCGAATGAAACCGTGAGCCACAAAAGCTTCTCTTACAAGCCTGCAGCTCGACGTTCGGATGGAACTGCGAGCCACAAAAGCCTCTCCTACGAGCTTGCGGCTCGGCATTCGGATGGAACCGCGAGCCACAAAAGCTTCTCCAGCAAGCTTGAGGCTCGGCGCTCGAATGTCACCACGAGCCATATAAAGTCTCTCCTAAATTATGGGGGCTCGGCATTAACCTCGAGCAGGGTCTTGGCTTTTTCAAAAACCTGCGACCCATGCACTCGGCGGTGACCTACAGCTACACTCATACTATCTACCCGAGGACAGGTATGGGGGCTCGGCATCACCTCGAGCGAGGCCTTGGATTTTTCAAGCCATGCGACCTTTACGCTCGGTGATGACCTTCAGCTACGCTCATAAAGGTTTATCTTAAAGTATGGGGGCTCGGCATCGACCTTGAGCAGGGCCTTGGCTTTTTCAAGCCCTGCGACCTATGCGCTCGGCGATGACCTATAAGCTACGCTGGTACTATCTACCTGAGGACAGGTATGGGGGTTCGACATCGACCTCGAGCAAGGCCTTGGATTTTTCAAGTCATGTGTCCTTTACGCTCGGCAATGACCTCCAACTACACTCATAACGACTTCTCTAGGTATGGGGGCTCGGCATCGACCTCGAGCAGGGCCTCGGCTTTTTCAAGCCCTACGACCTATGCGTTCGGCGATGACCTCCAGCTACACACATGCTATCCACCCGAGAATAGGTATGGGGGCTCGGCATCGACCTCGAGCAAGGCCTTGACTTTTTCAAACCATGTGTCCTTTACGCTCGGAGATGACCTCCAGCTACACTCATAACGGCTTCTCTAGGTATAGGGGCTCGGCATCGACCTCAAGAAGGGCCAGGGCTTTTTCAAGCGCTGCGACCTATGGGCTCAGCGATGACCCCCAGCTACACTTATGTCATCTACCTGAGGACAGGTATGGGGGCTCGACATCGACCTCGAGCAAGGCCTTAGCTTTTTCAAGCCATGCGTCCTTTACGCTCGGCGATGACCTCCAGCTACATCCAACCCAAAAGTTTTCATTAAAGATTTAGGGCGCTCGCCTTCGGCAAACTTTTCGAACCTCGGATCTTTGGTTGAACCACCTCTCACCCGCGGACAACTCAGGGTTAACGGCCCTCAGAGCCAAAACCCCGAATTGTCCGAGGTGGCAGGGGAGCCACTGACCTAGGAATCTCACCCAAAAAGCTCCCCAAGCTCCCGGACCTTGGTCGGAACACCTCTCACCCGCTAGCAACTCCGAGTAAACAGCCCTCAGAGCTATCTACCAAAAAATGATAGAGGATGGCAAAAGAGCCACCGATCCAGGACTATCGACCAAGAATTCCAACTTATGGGCGCCCGCCTTCGGCAGGCACCCCAAATCTCACTCACGAGATCGACCCACCTCTTACCAGCTGACAGCTCGGGGTAAATGACCTTCGGAGCCAAAACCTCGAATTGCCAGCGGGTGGCAGGTAAGTCATCGGCATTTCTTGGTGAAAAAGGTGATGAGGGGGTGAAGATTATATGGCCTCCCGGAGAGGCGCATTTATAGCATCGGGCAGTCCAAATGGCGAAAGATGAAGCGTCTCCATTAATTTTTATCAGAAGGCGAAATGTCCCTGATTAAATGCTACCTGCGTGGCATAACGGTGCGAAGTAGCAACCTGTTGACTCTTTCCGCCTCAGCGGCGACCTCAAGCAAAGTTGTCCCTACCGTCTCGCTCAACAAATTATCAAAGTAAAAAAAAATCAGTTTTATTACTCATGGATTGCCAGGAACGGCCACACAATACAATGAAGATATTACAAATCACTCGACCTAAAATGCGAACTCAGTACTTCCCATGGGACCCTCTG
This sequence comes from Hemerocallis citrina, assembly GCA_017893485.1. Classification (NCBI taxonomy): domain Eukaryota; kingdom Viridiplantae; phylum Streptophyta; class Magnoliopsida; order Asparagales; family Asphodelaceae; genus Hemerocallis; species Hemerocallis citrina. The sequence continues at coordinate 278,391,648 of CM030360.1, read as the reverse complement.
CGTGCCCCGCCTATGCGGCTAATAGGGACATCTTGGATACGGAACTCTGCGCGTCGGTAGGCCTCACCGCTTCCAGATAAAAGTTCGGAGAATGACCAAATACGGAATTGCTTGCTCCCTCTTGCAGACTAGTGCCTAGCATGAGCTTCTGCCTCCGAATCTCCAACTCCTTCTCCATAATAGCCTCGCAAAGAAAGGACTCCGAAGCCGATCGCCCGGTGGAGGTATCCGAGATTGACCAGTTCATCTCAACTCTCCACCAGTCCCGGTCGGCTATGGCCTTCTGTAGGCGAGCGACCTCTAGGCTGAGCTCCTTAGACTTGTTTATGAAATAATTCACCGCAACCTCTCGATCAAGAGCATGCTTACGATGGCAAGCTAGCACGCTCTCCGTGGACCCCCACTCAGCTCGAAGCCAGGAGACCTCGGCAAAACAAAGGTCGGCACCGAGGGCCTCATGCGTCTATCAAGAAGATGAAAAAAAAACAATGGGTCACAAAAGAGTGGTGAAAAACTACAAGTCATAGAGTATCGGCCAAAAATCTTTTCTTTTATAAAATCAAAAACTTGTCACAAAAGGCGGTGGCCAGTCCGCGTAAGGCAAATACAGAGTCAAAAGAATAAAAATCTTAAGCTACTGATTAGGGGGGACGGCACCTCTTCGTCATCAGGGTCGCCCCCGGACTCCTCTTGATGAGGGTCCCCCCTCTCCTCCTCCTCCTCGCCACCGGGCGTCAGCAGATGCATGGGAAGCTGCCAGTTGTAGTGGAGGTGGTCGAAAAGACACTCCGGGTAGACCTGCTAGAAGTGCTCCTTGGCCTTGGTGTAGGCCTCGTCCTGTGCAGGGATTAGAGTGTCCGCCATGGTGATCTCCATCTCTGCCATGGCGATCAGTGCCTTTTCAGCCTCCGCCTGAGCCTTAGACTGGAAGTGCGCCAGCTCGTTATTATGATGGTCTTGCAGCGAGGCCATCTGAGCTTGGACAACCACCTCGGCCTTTCGGGCCTCCTTCAGCTCATCCTGCAGACGAGTAAGCTCACGAAAATACTTTTCGGCATTCTCCCTCTCGACAAGAGTCTCCTTCTCCATACAATTGTGGAAGTGCTGCCCATGAAGCAACGTCTAGCCGAGGAAGAACAAGTTAGAAAAATCCCTAAAATTCTATGCACATGAAGAATACCAAACACTTACCGAGAGCTGTGCCTGAGCCCACCTTATGTACGCTGTCGCCGACGTCTCTGTTGCCAGAGCCATCTGATCTCGCTCCGTGGCAAGATGCTCCACTGCCTCCAACGCCACCGAGCCCTCGAGCAGGGTATCCCCTACCTTAACCCCCCAGTTCGAGACGTGCGGCCTCAAGCCTTGCCTACCCACCATCTCCGCAGCATTGGGGTGAAGTGGCGGGAGCCTCTGCTCCTGAACCTCGGCCCCCTTTCTTACTACCGGAGCTCGCCCCCGGTTCCTTCTTCGACCTTAACGTGTGGTGATGCCTCTTCGTCCATCCTCTTCGGGGACGGCTGCACAAGCACCGGTAATGGCCCTTTGTTGGAACCCGCGGTCGAGGCGCCCTTCTTCTCCTGTTGGGCCTTCTTCTCCTGATCGGCCCTCCTTTTGGCGACTACGGCCAGCAGGGCCTGGCGGTTGTCGAGCTTCTTGGCAGACATCTCTACAAAAAGATAGCATGAAAAAATGTTAACACGAAGGCAGGAAGATAAACAAATTCAAAACAAAAACATACTAGGGTCGGCTGGGCTCAGTCCGGCTCGGGCCAGGTATAACTCCATGACGCGCGACCACCCTATGCTGTGCCCTCCCACAATCTTCTCCACAATCTCCCACTCTTTCTCAGCCAACTCACTACGCTTCGGGGGCCTGTGGTTCAGCTTACTAAATTTCCAAACCATTGGAATCTTCCAAGGCTTCTTGCTCCGGACAACGAAGTACTTTTCCTTCCATCCTTTGATGGAGTCCGAATGACCGTGCATCACCTTCTTGTGGGGGCGTGGCGAGAGGTAGAAAATCCCCTCCAAGTCGCCGAGCGAGCTCATCCCTAAGATGGCATGGAAGTACGTGAGCCTCGGCTTAACACCCTTCTCCTGGCACTTCAGAACGAAGCAAACCAGGTGCTTCCACGAGTTGGGGTCGTACTACATTGGGCTCAAACCCCCCCCCCACTTTAGAACTCTCACGATGAATGGATGCAACAGCAGCCTCAACCCCGAGATGAAGACATCCTCGGGGAACATGCAGAAGTGGGACTCTAGCGCTGTAGTCGAACGAATTCTGGGGTTCGGCATCAAGAGTTCAAATTCCTTCGAGATGAAGTAAGCCATCCTTAAGACATGTAAGTAATCCACCCTCAAAACACATTGGACGCTGTCCATCTTGATCATAGGCCGTCCCGTGTCCAGCAGCAATGAAGTGACTGCAAGATTCCTCTTCACATCGTCAGGATACATCCTGATTGATCCTGGGTTTCTTGCCATCACAGGGCCAAAATCGAACCCTAGCTCGGGTCCGTATTTATCTGGTGAGCCCGGGGTATCGGGGGGAGTCAATTGCCTTTTTCGCCTACGAGGGCGAGGCTTCTTCTCCGGAGATGGGGTCGCTAACAGGGGCAGAGGTGGAGGATCCTCCTCTTCCTCGACTGCCCCTCCCGCGGCTCCTCGGACGGGCCTCTCCTGGTTGTCTTCCTCAACATAAATCTCCTCGTGCTCCTCCTTCTCAACAATCCCCTCTCCCTTGGGGTCTCCTTCTTCGTGCTCCCCCTCCTCAACGAACCCCTCTCCCTCGGGGTCCCCTCCCTCATGCTCACCCTCCTCCACAGGCTCCTTACCCGACCTACGGGATCGTAAAGGTTGCACGTCATACACTATGGCATCCTCGCCATCCGACTGAACCTCCTCCTTTATTCCAAAATCACCTAGAGACCAAGACGTCGACTCCGACTGGACCTCCTCAGAATGACCTGAAGTGCTTGCCTCGGAACCGAACTGAGAGCGTGACATTGGGAATCAAAAATACTAACCTAGAAGTATCAAGCAACGGGAAGATCACCGGAAAAAGGTCGTCGACGGCTATTGGAGAAATTCATGTTCTTAGAGAAAAAACGCAAAGTGCGAAAATGAAAGAGGGGGGGGGGGTGGAGAGATTTATAACAGAGGAAGAGACTCCTCGATTTTTGCAAAAAGATCTAGCCATTGGATCTTGATCATCAAGATCCAACGGCCACTAGGATCTGAATCGCTTCGATTCTTACGCCTGTGACGTTAGCTTGGGGCACAAAAATTACCCATTTACCCTCAGCCCTATCAACCAATATGACAGCTCGGAAAGCGTGGTCGACTACTCAAGCACTATACCAAGCCACCGAAGCTTTTCCAACAAGTTTTGGTGGCTCGACGCTCGGTGGGCACCACAAGCCCCAAAAATTTCTCTTGCAAGTTTGAGGCTCGGTGCTCAGATGTCACCGCGAGTCACAAAAGCTTTCCCAAGAAGCTTGAGGTTCGACACTCGGATGTCACCGCGAGCCACAAAAGCTTCCCCAAAAATTTCTCTTGCAAGCTTGAGGCTCGGCGCTCGGATGTCACCGCGAGCTCCAAAAGCTTTCAAACAAGCTTGAGGCTTGGCGCTCGGATGACACGGTGAGTGCCAAAAGCTTCTCCAACAAGCTTGAGGCTCGGCGCTCGGATGACACCGTGAGCTACAAAAACTACTCCCACAAGTTTGAGGCTCGGCGCTCGGATGTCACCGCGAGCCACAAAGGCTTCCCCAAGAAGCTTATGGTTTGGCGCTCGGATGTGACTGTGAACCACAAAAGCTTTCCCAAAAAGTTCTCTTTCAAGCTTGAGGCTCGGCACTCGGATGTCACCGCGAGCCCCAAAAGCTTCTCCAAAAAGCTTGAGGCACAGCGCTCAGATGACACTGCGAGCCACAAAAACTTCTACAACAAGTTTGAGGCTCGGCGCTCAGATGACATCGCGAGCCACAAAAACTTCTCCCACAAGTTTGAGGTTCGACGCTCGGATGTCACCACGAGCCACAAAAGCTTCTCCAAGAAGCTTGAGGCTCTGCGCTCGGATGGCACCGTGAGCAACAAAAGTTTTTCCAATAGGCTTGAGGCTCGGCGCTCAGATGATACCGCGAGCCCCAAAAGCTTCTCCAACAAGCTTGAGGCTCAGCATTCGGATTACACCGCGAGCCACAAAAACTTCTTCATCAAGTCTCAGGCTCAGCGCTTGGATGGCACCGCGAGCCATAAAATCTTTTCCAACAAGTGAGGGGGCTCATCTCCCGACCCTCGATGCTCAGATAAGCGAGCTTCTACTCCTCAGATCTTGACGTCCCCTTGCTTTTCCAACAAGTGAGGGGGCTCATCTCCCAACCATCGACGCTCGGCAAAGCACGCTCCTACTCCTCAGATCTCGACGTCCCATTGTTTTTCCAATAAGTGAGGGTGCTCGTCTCCCGACCCTCGACGCTCGGCAAAGCGAGCTCCTATTCTTCGGCACTTGACACCCCTCGTGACTCCAAGATAGGATCCCTTTTATCCTACCCCGCTGGCCTCTTCAGAAAGATACGGATCCCTTTCTTCGCCGTACATACCACTCCGCTCTTCCTGCAGAGGAAAAAACCACTCCTACACAGTGGGATTATCCAGCCCTCCAAGAGTGGAGGGCTCCTGATATGGGTCAGATGACGTGGCCTCTCCTAGGCCATCAGATTCCCTCAAAAACCGCTCACCCCTGATCATCAGATCAGCCCTAAGCCCCATGGGCTTCTGCCACGTCAGGCCCACGAGCAAACGGGGCCAAACCCATTTTTGCCTGCTTATAAATACCAGGCCCTCTCCTCCCTCACAAGGTAATCAGTCTTTCCCCTCTAAAATCCTAGCTACTGTTGCTCTTCAGTAACTGACTAGATCGTCGGAGGGCCTACCATCGGGATCTCTCCCGGTGTTCCTAGGCATAGAGTAGGTACACGAGACCGAACCGAGCATCCAGATCCGAGCCGAGTTTGCTAGATCCGAGCCGAGCATCCGACCTCCACCTCACTCCTGCCTCTCCCGAGATGCTCCCTCAGCCGAGGGTCGGGCGTATAGCCAGTACTGTGACTTCCACTTTACAAATTGAGATGAACTCACACCTGGTGCAGCCACCCCGAAAAACAAACCGCATCAGGCACAGTAAAGAAAAATATGAAATCTATGTCGAGAAACACAAACTATAATTTGAAAATAAATTCAAAAGCATGTTCATTTTTAAAAAAAAGGAAACAAAAGTTTCATTGGTTGAACTCTGAATTAAAAAGAATATTTGATGAATTAAGTCTTATGAAAAGCATGTGCCTAAGACTTAATTATTTGCCTGCATTTTACATATTGGCAAATGAGCAAGACTTTGTAGTCTCCTTGATTCATTTCTTGCATTGTTCTACAGAGACAGAACCCTTCGACACTTTCAAATATAGAGTCCAAGTTTCCACTTTCAATGAAGAAACTATAATCACTCATGCATGGTTATTTGTAACTAAATTCGCTCTAATTCATTGTGATTTTTTCTTAGGCCTTTCCTAGGTACCTATATCTTAGGATCAAACTTTGTTTCGTATAAGCTCCAAACGAAAAGAATATTTTATGATTCACTGGAACAGTTCAGAAGTAGACAACCAGAAGTTTCATAGAGGTAGTAGATGAGACGAATTTAATAATTGAATAAGTTCTCCTCTTATAGTAAACTTAGTAATTTACAAGTGCAATGCACGTCTTTATAAATATATTTTTTTATAAAAAAATTTGACGTTGTCTGGCATCGAACCTAAGATCTCCGTTATATTAGTTATGCATGTGTATTACACGTATTTGTTTGTTTACAAATGGAGTTTGTTTGGTAATAAACTCTCCCATTAAAATAGTAGAGATACTTCTTTTAAGATTAGCAAACTACTCGCAATTTTTTTCTCACAGTTATGCACCACATTTAAAAAAGTTTCTCGCATATTGGCGTTGTCTCTATCTAAGTTTTTCCAATTGTGACGCAGTCATATTAGCTATTCTATTTGTGATATTGCTTAATCATCTCCTTACTTAAGATTTTCTTGCACATACTGTACTTCTTTTTCGTCTATTATTTCCACATCATTGCCATGTTGATTATTCGGTGAATACAATCTATCAATTTCTATAAAAAAAATAGTTAAATCCCCAAATTTGTACACTCATTTAAATAATCAAATATTATAATGATGAAATTTTTAGGGAAAATATTATAATGATGCTAACATGCAATTTATTAAATTAAAAAATTATGAACAACCATGAGAATTGTAAATTTACATGAATGAACCATACGCAGATACGCTCAGTAGTGATATAAAAAAGGTTGGAAATATCTGACTTGCATTATCCGACAAATGCATCAATATGTGTGAATGCACATGTGCAACTACATGTATCTATCTCCTTCTTCTTTGCACACTAAAGTGGAGAACCTAATTGACAAAAGACTGATATTGTAAAACAAATTAAACGATGTTTCTCTGCCATGGTAAATATATTGATATAATCACAGAAGCAACTCTACAATTTCTTTGATTGATATAATTACATAAGAAACTCTACAATTTCTTTGATAACCCCAAGTTTTCCTACAGTAATTGCAGGTTAATATTGCAATATCGCATGTCTTAAAAGAAAAATCTTGCGCTAACCGATCATTTAATTTATTGTATTACGCCAATGAAACTAAAGCTTTATTTCTTAAATAGAGTGAACTTGGAACCAAACTTCTTTCAACAGCATATCACACTAACTACGAATCTAAACATTGATTCCACAATAACCAACACGAAAACGACATTAACCTCCAGATTTTGTTCTTCTTCGAAAACCACATTCTTTTCAATACCCTTTCCTGTAATACACCTAACAATTACACACAAATTCAAACTAATCACACGGTAATTGAATAGAGGAAAATGACGAACTTCTACGGATAGAGTTTTAGGAAATTACCGAATTCGACGTTATCGGCATCTTCTTGAATTTTGGGTGGAAGAAACTACTCGAATTGGGGATTCGTAAAATTTGGTTAGATTTTCTCGAGGTAAGCTTTTCGATCTTCAATCATCTGAAATCAAAAGGAGCATGAAAATTATTATTTTACATCATCTCATAACTAATGTTTGTGTTTTTGTGAATAACATGAAAAGAGAACATAATTAAACAAACTAAACAGTATAACCCAACCAATTTCATGTAACAGAAAAGTCTCCTCCCTGAATATTTTATCAACAAATTTCTCCCATCGTGACCAATAATTAACAAATGTAAGCTTCATTAACTCATCAATTGATATTTCCATAAACTAAACAAAATCTTTACATTGCTACTTGGTTAGTAATTTCTGTTTATCTTTTAAGTTTTAGATCAAAAATGATTGAATGGAATTAACAATTTATCTATGAAAATTCCAGTTTCATTGCTGATAAAATTCCATTTTTGCTCTTTGATCAGTTAACCCCTTCTAAAAAACTAACCCCTATCGACTACTAACCTGCGGTGGGGAACTGGCGGTTCAACATGGTTACGGCGGCGCGATGGGCATCACTGACAATGGGGCGGCGCAACGGACGTCGCTGGCAATGGGGTGGCAGAAAATCGGCATTTCAATGGGGTTACGGCGGCACGAAGGGGTTCGCTGGCGACGGCGTTGCGAGAGAGAGGGACATAAATAGAGGGGAGGGATATAAAGGTTGTTTGCGATGGGCATCGCTAGCAACATAGCGGCGGGGAATTAGCGGGTCGACGGGGTTGCGGCCGTGCGACGGGCGTCGCTAGCGATGGGGTTGCGAGAGAGAGGAAGATGACAGAGGGGAGGGGGATGAGTTTAGGGGAGATGAAGGGCTTTTGGCTGTTTGAATACGATGCATACATGCAATGCACATTTTTTTTTGTTTTTTTTTTTTGTTAAGATAAATCAGAGAGAGATGAAAACAATACTGAATATTGAATTGAGAAATAACTGAGTACAATATCTCCTATATAGGAGTGAACCAAATACAAAATTAGCCCAATATCCAATATGGGACTATAATATCTAACACCCCCTCTCAAACTCATGGTGGGTCAAACAGTGTGAGTTTGCCTACTAAATATCGAAATCTCTGAATCGTATGAGATTTGATGAAGAAGTCTGTCGTCCGCTGTGATGAGGTAATAGAATGAAGAGAAACGGTCCCTGCTTTAAAGCACTCACGAACATAATGACAATCAATCTCTGTATGCTTCGTTCGCTCATGAAAGACCGGATTGCTTGCAATGTGTAGTGCACTCCAGTTATCACAATGAAGAGGAGTAGGTCCTGAAAGAGTGACACCCATATCTGATAGAAGCCAATGAACATGAACAATCTCTCTAGTAGTGGCTTCCATTGCTCTGTACTCAGCTTCAGTCGAAGAACATGCAATAATTTCCTGTTTCTTACTTCGCCATGAGATCAGCAAATCAATAAGAAATAGACAAAAACTGGTGGTAGACCGTCTGGTAGTAGGATCACCTGCCCAATCTGAATCAGAATATGCACTTAGCTCTAGTTTGGATATAGAAGGCATGAACAATGAGTGAGTAATAGTGCCCCGAAGATATCTGAGAATTCGAAGAAGAGCACCGTAGTGAACTGATATAAGAGCAGATGTAAACTAGCTGACAACACTGACTGCATGAGCAATATCGGGTCGGGTCAGGTCATGCATAAGTAGACAAGCTGTCCAAAAATCTGTCTGTATCTAGTAGGATTAGGAAGGAGCTGACCATCAGTGGAACGAAGCTTCACATGAAGCTCTAAGGGTGTATCGGCTGATCGACTGTCAGAAAGGCATGCAGCAGAGATAATATCTGATGTGTATTTCTGTTGAGAGATGAGTATCCCCCAAGATCCATGAGCAATCTCTAGGCCCAGAAAATAACGTAGTCTGCCAAGGTCTTTCATATGGAACTACTGATGAAGGTATTTCTAGGTGGATGTAATGGCCGCAGAGTTATCTCCAGTAATGATCATATCGTCAACATAGTGTAGTAGAAGTACCCTCCCCTGCGGTGATAACCGCATAAACATAGAATGGTCCTGAAAACTCTGACTAAAACCAGCCTTGGTGATGACCAGGCGAAAACACTCAAACCAGGATTGAGGAGCCTGCTTCAAACCATATATAGCTCGACGCAACCGGCAAACATGATGATGTAGAGTAGGGAAGCCAGGAGGAGAATCCATATAAACAACCTCAGATAAGGTACCATGAAGAAAAACGTTCTTCACGTCTATCTGGTATAACGGCCATTGGCGGATGGCTGCAACAGCAAGAAGAGTGCGAACAGTAGTCATCTGTGCAACGGGAGCAAAAGTCTCATCGTAATCAATGTCGTGCTCCTGAGTAAATCCTCAGACTACTAGACGAGTCTTGTGCCGCTCAATAGATCCATCAGGTTGATATTTGACCTTAAAGATCCACTTGCAGCTAAAAGGCTGAACGCCCTCTGGCAGAGGAACAACATCCCAAGTTCCAGTCTGATCAAATGCACTGAATTCCTCTGTAATAGCTTTCCTTCATTTAGGATATTGAATTATGTCTTGATAGGTTCTGGGTTCACGTGTAGAGTGTATAGCATAAGATATGTATGAAACTGTGGTGAGTAGAAAGCTAGAGTGGCAAAACCAAACTGGTCAGAAGGACCAATGGCACCAGGTGTATAGCATGCCGGAGGAATACCAGAAGTGGAATGGGTAGACTGATGAAGAGGTGGTAGATTGACAGGGTGTGGGGGTGAGGACGGTGGAGTAGGTGCATGTGTTGGTAGGAAAGTAGGTGGGATGGGTGCTGGCTGCTGTGGGGATGCAGGTGTTATTTCGGTAGGGGGAACAACAGGTGTAAGGACTGCAGGAGATGTGAATGGAGCCAGAGGAGTGGGATCAAAAGGAATGTGGGAAGATAAAGTTGGGGGGCTAGCAACAACTGGGGAATCGAGAAATCTAGTATCCTCGGGGGGAGTCAGGTAGTAAGGGGAGTCTCCCACAAAGGATACATGTCGAGAACTACGGACACGACCCGTTGATGGATGAAAACACTGATAATCTTTGTGTTCAGGACTGAGAGCTAGGTGAACGCACTTAGCAGCACGAGCGGAGAGCTTCGTGTGCTCAGTAGGAGGGAGAAGGACATAACAGGTGCACCCAAAGGTACGGAGCATACTGTAGTCGGGAGGTGAATGATAAAGAGCCTCATAAGGCATCGTACCAGCTAGGGCAAATGAGCAAGTAATGTTGATTATACTAATAGAGGTCATGATAGCTTCAGCCCAGAAAGAACTAGGAGCGAAAGAGGAGAGTAAAAGAGCGCGGGCCGTCTCAAGGATGTGACGCTGCTTGTGTTCAGCTATACTATTTTGCTCATGTGTGTGAGGACATGATTGCTGAAAAAGGGTGCCGTGAGACTGAATGATCGATCTCATAGTGGTGGAAGTGTACTCACGTGCACCGTCCGATCGATAATTCTTAATGCGCACACCGAACTGAGTATGAATCATAGTTGTAAAGAACCGATGGAGACTGAGATAAATCAGAGAGAAATGAAAATAGATAGATGAATCAGAAAGATAAATCAGAGAGATGAAAATTAGAGATTTATCTAATATTTTATTTTTATAAAAAAAAAAAATAGGGTTAGGGTTTCCACTCTCTCTACCTATAAATACTTGACCCCCTCCATCTTTCTACAGGTAATAAACTTTTATCCACTTGAACCCTAGTTTTCCCTTGTTACAGTGACTAACTAGATCGTCGGAGGGTCTGTCACCGGGATCTCTCCCGATGTTTTTAAGCATTTTAAAGGTGTTCAGGGCGGTCAGCCACCAGTAGCACCCCCTCTCTTGCTCATCACCAAATCATCATCTCAGATCCAGATCTGGAGATGAGATCTGTCTCTCCCTTTACAAATAACAATAACTCACATCTGTTGCTCCCATCACTAAACCAGCAGCATCAGATTGTCACCGCCTATGGGAACTAAATAGACCGATTCAATCCCAGGTTCGGATTCGACCCTAAGTTCATCCCTTTCCTTAGCACCCAAAGCCAAGAGGGCACACACGGCGGGTCATCAAGATGAACCTCCTCCTTCTCGCAGTCACGTGAACACGCAAGGGTTCCAAAGAAAACAAGCACTGTCAGGGCTTGGCCTGAGCGGTTCACACTCGGTCGTCATTGATCTTCGATATGTAATCAATAATCGACAGTCGATGGAGGATCTCCGTCACCAGCTCAGCCAATCAAGGGGTGGGGTCGTACCTACCAACCAGTCCCTGACCCACGGCATTCACGCATCCCAGGGGCGAGAGTAGAGGCGAAGCCACTCCCCAAGAAACAGGCTACCGCCGAATAGTCAAGGTGAAGAGTTCCCAACCATGAGGGCCGAGTTCCTGGATTTTTGGGATGAGGTCCTCCAGGCCCTCCGCGATGGCCCTAGGATCGAGCATCAACACAACAACCCTCGTCAGGAAGAAACCGAGGGCAGTGAGTCTCACGGCTCGACTCAGCCGGCGACACGAGACGAGGTCGTCCTTCAGTGCCTACAAGACAAGGAGAATCACCTTGCTCGGATCGGCAAGGGCGAGTTACAAGCCAATCGGGGTATCAGCCTAGCCGATCCCCGTTCTCTGCTACAATCCTCGATGCTGAGATTCAGAGGAATTTCAGGCCACCTCAGTTCGAGGCGTACAACGGAGAGAGTGATCCTATTGATCACATGGAAGGGTTTAAAACCATCATGATGATTCATAGCGCCTCAGATTCTCTTCTCTGTTGCACCTTCCCAACTACGATGCATGTCCTGGCACGGGAATGGTTCTCCAAGCTTGCCCCCAGATCAATTTTCTCATTCGACCAGCTCAAGGCAAGCTTCCTTATCCACTTCGTGACCAGTCGCAAGGTTGAGAAGACAAGCGCGTCCCTCCCGGACCTCAAGCAGAAGGAAGGAGTCCCTTTGGGACTTCGTGCGGAGGTTCACTTTCGAGGCCATGTCGGTCTCTTCTCTCGATGCGGGCATCGCCTCTGCAGCCTTTCAGCACAATGTTCGCCACGGCCAGCTTAAGGTCTCCTTGGCGAAGAAGCCGCCCCTCGACTTTCCTGAACTCCTCAACAAAGTAGAAAAGTATATCCGAGTTGAGGAGGCTCTGCACCCTGAAGGACCAAGAGAAGCCCCAGCTAAGGGGAATAGGAAGGTCGATGACTCTGAGCCTCCGAAAGTTGAATTCAGTCAGAAATGACCACCTCCTGTCCCCCGCTTCGAGAGGTTCACCCCACTAACTCAAAGTGTGTCAGTTATCCTCCTGGAGATCGAGGACAAAGGGATGGTCCTCCATCATCCTCGAGAGAACAAGAAGAAGAAGAGGGACCGGAGATTCTACTGTCGGTTCTATCGGGACCACGAGCACGTGACTGATACTTGTCGGGCCCTTAAAAACGATATCGAGACCCTCATCCAGAGGGGGTACATAAGGGAGTTTACTCAAACCAACCTGAGCAACCAGAGGGCTTTGCCCCCTCCTCGAATGGCCAGCAAACACCTAGAGGCGAAACACGAGCCTGAAGAAGTCGTGGGGATGGCCATCCTTCATTGTGTCCACACGGAAGACCCATGGGGGGAGGATCGAACACCTCCCGCAAGGCCTTCCTACGAAAGGTTACAATCAACTACGATCCGCCCTGCAGGGATCAAGGGGTAGCGGTCTCATTTTCCAGCGAATATCTGGATGGCGTCCGACTTCCTCATTGTGATGCCTTAGTAGTCAGCCTCGGCATGGTCAGACACGAGGTCCGCCGCATCCTCGTTGAAAATGAGAAGTCTGTTAATATCCTATTCCTGGACACGTTCGAAAAACTCAAACTCCTTCGTAAGAGGCTGAAGTCGACCGGGTACACGCTCCACGGGTTCGCAGGCATCCCTGTCCAAATCGAGGAGATTGCCACACACAATGTAACAGCCGAAACGGTCCTGACCATCCGAACGGAGACAATGGATTTCATTGTGGTCAACGTCAAGGCTGCCTTTAATGTCATCCTCGGTAGATGCGACTTCTGCTCCTTCCAGGTGGTGCCCTTTGTCTATCACCTAAAGTTAAAATTTCCTACCGATCACGGGGTCGACATTGTTTGAGGCAATCAGAAATCAGCCCTTGCATGCTACATGACCGCAGTTGGGGGTGGTGTCTTCCCCCTTGACGTGGTCGAGCTCTCATTGTGAGGGGGGAAGCGGAGCTGGTGTCATACTTAGAGGCCTTAACGACTTTGTCCTCCAGTACCTCCTACATCTCAACTTTCAAGCCTCTAATAACAAGGTGAAATATGAAGCCATAATCGTGGGGCATACATTAGCCCACAAGGTGGGGATAAGATGAGTGAGGGCCTACAATGACTCTCAGCTCGTGGTCAATCACATCTCCTGGGATTATGAAGCCCCCGATGCCCGGATCATCCAGTACTTGCCGCACGTCAGGCGAATCATAACAGTCTTCGAGGGCTCCACCGCCGAGCGCATATCCAGGGAGCAAAATAGACAGGCCAATGCCTTTGGCAAGCTCGCCTCGTTGTCCTTCGAGAGCCTAGATCGCACTTAACTTGTAGAGATCCACCTCAAGCCTAACATCGAGAACCCGAAGATCCTTTGTATTAACCCATGGATGGACCCCGTCCGAAAGTTCCTAGCCAATGACGACTCCCACCAAACCCATCCAAAGCCAGGACAACAAGAATCTGATCGGAAAGATTCACCCTGATTGATAATGTATTTCTTCAAGCTCTCATAGACCAAGGTGGATGGGAGACCCTATCTCTGATGTCTGAGTCCCGATGAAGCCAAGTATGGACTGGAGGAGATGCATGAAGGAATTGGGAGGTGACATATAGGCAACAGGTTGCTTGCGAGGAAAGTGCTCAACCATGGTTACTATTGGCCAATCATATTGCAAGACGCTCATGACCTTGTGAAAAGGTGCGGCCCTTGCCAAAGATTCTCTTCGATCAGAAGCTTGCCCCATGCCAAACTTAAGTCACTCACCAATTTGAACCTATTCGCCATGTTAGGGATGGACCTAGTCGGCCCCTTTCCGAAGGCCACAGGCCATAGGCGATTCATCGTAGTGGTCATCGACTACTTCACCAAGTGGGTCGAGGCGAAACCCGTGGCCATGATTATGGAACATCAAGCCCAACAATTCTTCTGAAAATACATCATCTGTCAGATCCGGATCCTGCACATGCTCATCATCGATAATGAAACTCAGTTCACCGGCAGAAATTTCTGAAAATTCTGTGAAGACCTCGAGGTCCAGCAATGCTTCTCATCAATATCTCTTTCACAGTCAAACGACCAAGGTGAAAATCCCAGCTGCCAAATTCTTGACGGTCTTAAAAAATGGTAGGATAACTCGCCCAAGGGATAGTGGATCGACGAATTACCAAGTGTCATTTGGTCGCACCGAACAACCAAGAAGATCCCAACTGGCGAATCCCCATTCAATCTGACCTACAGAACCGAGACGGTCATCCCCCTGGAAATTGGGCCCCCCTCTCCTAGGTTCATGGGCTTCAACGAGGAGTCAAACTCGAGCGACCTCAGGGGAAACTTGGACTGAATTGACGAGATCCGTGAAAAGTCCTTCATTAGAAGAAATATATATCAGCAGCGCGTTGAAAAGGTCTACAACAAGAAAGTCTGTCCGTCCGACATTAGGGAAGGTGACCTCGTGCTTAGGAAGCTTGCTATCTCCAACCCTACAAAGAAGGGTAAACTAGCCCCTAACTGGGAGGGGCCGTATAAGGTCTCCCAAATAGTGCATCCTGGCACGTACCGACTCAAAGATCTGGGAGGCAAGCCAGTCAAGAGATCCTGGAATGCAAAGCATCTAATTAAGTTCCATGAGGGGTCATAAGGGCTAACACGTCCGTGGTTGTATAGGCAATGCGCCTCTTTTCTTTTGTACCAAAGCATTGAATAAAAGCAATGAATTTTTTTTTCGAAATAAGTCAAAATGTATCCTAACCGTTCATGCTCGGCGTTCGACACTAACCTCGAGCAAGCTACTGCCTCTCAAACTCAGTGCTCTACACTAACGAGAGATTTCTCAATCTCTTAAATCCTCGCCGCTCGGCGTCGGATCTCTACACTAACGAGAGCTTACTCAATCTCTCAAGTCCTCGCTGCTCGGTGTCGACTCTACAATGACCAGAGATTTATCAATCTCTCAAGTCCTTACCATTCGGCATTGGCTCTTCACTAACGAGAGATTTCTCAATCTTTCAAGTCCTCGTCGCTCAGCGTCAACTCTACAATAACAAGAGATTACTCAATCTCTCAAGTCCTCGCCGCTCGACGTCAACTCTACACTAACGAGAGATTTCACAATATCTCAAGTCCTGGCCGATGCCGGTCTACACTAACGAGAGAATAACCAATCTGTCACATTTTTGCCATTTGGCGTCGAACCCCTATACTAACAAGAGATTTCTCAATTTCTCAAGTCCTCACTGCTTGGCATCGACTCTCTACACTAACGAGAGATTACTCAATCTCTCAATTCCTCTCCTCTCGAACTTCGACCCTTAACGAGAGACTTTTCAATATCTGACCTCGCCGCTTGACGTCGACCCTTACTACCTACGAAAGTTTTAGTTTGATTTTTCGTCCTCGCCTTCGGCAAGGACCTCGAGCTCCAAGCACCAAGTTGGTCCCCCTTCCACCTAATGACAACCTGGGCTAGAGCGGCCTTCAACACCGCTACCCTAAACTGTCAGCGGGTGATAGAAGCACCACTAGCCATGAGAGCCCTTGGAGGAACTTTGATTTGTGGTCCTCACCTTTGGCAAGGACCTTGAGCTCCATGCACCAAGTTGGTCCCCCTTCCACCCCCTGTCAATCAAGGATAGGGATAGAGCGGCCTTCATCGCCGCTACCCCTAATTGTCAGCGGGTGGCAGGAGAACCACCAGTCATGTGAGTCCTCGGAGGAAACATTTATTTGGCGGTCATCGCCTTCGGCAGGGACCTTAAGCCCCACACTCTGAGTTGACCACCCTTCCACCCACTGAAAGGCGTTGACCCTCACTACCTACGAAAGTTTTAATTTGATTTTTGGTCCTCACCTTCTACAAGGACCTCGAGCTCCAGGCACCAAGTTGGTCCCCTTCCACCCGCTGACAGCCTGGGCTAGAGCAGCCTTCAACTTCGCTACCCCAAACTATCATCGGGGGATAGAAGCACCACCACCCATGAGAGCCCTCTGAGGAAATTTTGATTTTCGGTCCTCACCTTTGGCAAGGACCTCGAGCTCCATGCATCAAGTTGGTCCCCTTCTACCCGCTGATAGTCAGGATAGAGCGGCCTTCATCGTCGCTATGCCTAACTGTCAAAGGGTGATAGGAGAGCCACCAGTCATGAGAGGATATATAGCCCAAGGTAAGGTGCATTTATGACATTGGAAGACGAAGCGTCTCCCATTATAGTCGTTCAATATCATCGGAAGATAAAACATCAAGCTTTCACCAGGGTTTCATCGATACCATCAGCTAGACTTCGATCGACGCTCGGCATGAATCTCGAGCAAGCGACTATCTTTCTTACAAGCCAGCCATGCTCGCGCTCGACGTGAATCTCTAGAAAGCACCTAGCTTTCTTACAAGCTAACCATGCACGATGCTCGACGTGATTCTCGAGCCATCGCCTAGCTTTTTTACAAGTCAGCCATGCTAAACACTCAGCATGAATCTCGAAAAATCACCTAGCTTTCTTAAAAGCCATCCATGCTCAATGCTCGGCGTGAAACTCGAGCAAGCACCGAGCTTTCTTACAAGCCAGCCATGCTCGACGCTCGGCGTGAATCTTGAACAAGCATCTAGCTTTCTTACAAGTCAGCAATGCTCGATGCTTGACGTGAATCTCGTGCAAGCACTTAGCTTTCTCACAAGCCAACCACACGCGATGCTTGGTGTGATCCTTGAGATGAACACTAGATTCCTCAGTCTCACATGGACTTCGCCCCCCAGACAAGAGATATTGTAAAAAGCAGAACATTTTTTATTGCAAAATAAAAAGGTTTCATCGATAGGATCGGCAAATCCGTATGACTACAAAATTATTAAAACTATTACAATCTTAGCCTAATCCTCCTCTTGGGGGCCTTAGGACTGGCAAAAATTAGATCTAGACCAATCAAGTGCGTTTGCTCGTCGCCGAGCCCACGAGGTTCCATCGGGGTCGCCAAGGTAGACACTCCAGCAACAGAGCTCTAGGCATCCCCCGGTCTCGCCGACTCCAGCCTCAAGGTCAGAGACGGACCTCCAACGTAGGTCCAACCATCCCCGAAAGAACGAGATCAGGATCCACTCACTCCAAGCATGATCCTCAGCCTTTGTATCTCCAATTCCTTCTCCTCTATAACCTTGCAAAGGAATGATTCAGAGGTCAGTCGCCGAGCGGAAGTGCCAGAAACCGACCATCCAGTCTCAGTGCTCCCCAAGTCGCGGTCGACAATCATCTTCTTCAAACGAGCCGACTCCAGGCCCATCGACTTTTTCATAAAATAAGAAATGACTGCTTCCTGATCTCGGGCCTGTTTGCGATAACGCACCAAGGCGAAGTCTATGGATTTCAGTTTTCCCCTAAGGTGCTCCACCTCGGCATCACTAGGGTCGACTACGAATGACTCGTTCAACTGGAACAAAGAAGGAAAGGACACATCTTTCCGAGCCTCCTAAACTTGGTTGAATCTCAAAAGCTCACATACATTACAGGTTACGCCAAAAAGTCCAAGGTCAAATAATTTGGCCAAAAATTCATTTCATATCAAAATTCTTACAAAACTATGGTGGCCAGTCCGCGCTCGGCAAATACAAATTTTTTGGGAAAGGCTAAAACTACTACTGGGGAGAGAGGGGAATCTCTTCGTCGACCTCCACCTCGGCATCAGGGTCGTGCGTCGCCACTACATCCTCCTCGGCCAGCATCATGTCACCCTCCTCTTCACAGTATCCCTCGGGTGTCTTTCGGACGCTCGGGGAGTTTCATGCCATAATGAAACTCCTCGAGCTGGCACTCGGGGTAGTAGAACTTGACGTGCTCGAGGGCTCCTGGGAGGCGATAACCTTGTCCATGCCGGCGGTCCTCATCTTCTTCAGCTCCCTGGTGGCCACCCTCCTTATTTTCCCCTCTACCCGGACTCTGTCATCAGCAAGGGAAGCCATCTCGGCCTTAATAGGATGTTCACAAAACTCGGACGTGCCCAACTTCAGCTTCAGGTCCTTCATCTAATATTCATACCGCTGAGCGTTCTTCACCTCCTGCTGGAGCTCGCAGAGGTGCTACCTCATAATCTGGGCCCCGACCATCGATGCCTACAAACAAGGGGATAAGACTTCAAAAATAAAAAAATAAAAAAATTGAAGTACGGAGTCATGGAGTTGAACGAAGCCTTACTAGCACGCTGACCTGAGCCCACCTTATATAGCAGGACTCCAATGTCTCAGTCGCCAGGACTTCCTTATCGCGAGGCGTGGCCAATTTCTCCACCACCCCGATCGCCACTCGCCCCTCGGTCAGCGTGTCGGCCGCCCTCATAGCCCAGTCAGGAGCACATGGTTTGAGCACCTTTTCACCAACTATCTCCTAGGTTGTAGGGTGAACGGGAGGGATCCCACCCCTCAGCACCTCCGTAACCCTAAGGTTACTCGAGCTAGGTGCCACCTTCAATGAGCCGGGGGTCCCTGGGGCCGACAGTGTCTTCTGCCTCTTGGGCTTCGGATCCGTGGGGCCTCCGGACCCCCCCCCCCCGAGAGGACCCCTTCCTCTACTTCGACTGCTCGGCCGCTCTCCTCTTGGCCAACTGGGCTCTCCTTGCATCAATGGCGGCGGCTTCCATGTCTGCGAAAGAAAGACAAGGCATTAAGAACGAAGAAAAAAGTTGGATAAAAAAGAAAATGAAAGACATACGAGAAGGAATGGGGCTCAGTCCGATCCTCTCCAGGTGCCTCTCTATCACGTTCGGCCAACCGATGCTATTGTCAAAAATGATCTGATCCACATCAGCCCACTTCTCATCCGTCAGTAGCCTGTGATTCGGCTTATAAAAATTCCAACTCGTGAGGATTTTCCAAGACACCTGACTTCGGACAAAGAAATATTTCTCGTTCCACCCTTTTATGGAGTCTGGATGTTCATGGACTACCTTCTTCTTAGGGCGAGGCGAGATGTAGTAAATTCCCTCATCCTCATCCGACAAACTGACACCCAGCACTACTCGGAAGTACTTCAGTTTCAGAGGTACTCCCCTCTCCTCACAAAGTAACATGAAGCACACGAGTTGCTTCTAGGAGTTCGGGACATACTACATCGGGCACACTCCCCCTCCCCCCAGCTCAACACCTCCTCGATAAACAGATGCAGCGGCAGCCGCAACCCTGAACTGAAAGAATCCACTGACTTACAATACCAAGGCGCCAAGTTATCCGTGGGACGAAGATCAGGGTTCGGTATCAGCAATTCGTACTCCAGCTCTATGAAGTAGTTAGCTCGAATCAGCGGTAGGTTATCAACCATCAAGACACTCGGCGTCTTGTCCATCCATATATTTTTTCGACTCGGCGAAGAAGGTTGCACCCTATATTGACCCAAGTCTCCAACATTGTCCAGATACATCAGTTGCTAAAGATAAGGGACGGAGAACTCATATTTGGGAAGGAACTCATCCGGCTGTGCTAGACTATATGGGAGGGTCCACCTCATCCTCCTCCCTCGAATGCGATGGGCCTAAGGAGGGGATGGCGCCACCAACAATTTTAGATTAGAGGCCTCATCCGACGGATCGACCTCCACCACTGCATCGTCCTCCTCCTCACCAACCCCTTTACAGCCTTCCTCCACTACTTCTTCATTACCCATGTCAACTATCTTGGCCACTTCCACCTCTCCTTCTGAGTCGCTCATTTTCACTACGAAGGATTTTTGATTGCGGAGCGGCTTGACGTCGTAGACCAGCTCCCTCGTCTCCTAAGACGAGATCAGAGAGGTGATCACCATTACCCTGTCCAGATGTAGATGCAGAAGAACCTGACTAAACCCTCGACATAATAAAAATACCAACCTGATTATCTGTGCCAAAATTTTCGCTGAAAAGATGATCGCCGGTTATTGGGCAGCACCTAGAGAGAGAAACTCTGAGAACGAGAGAGAGCGCAAAGTGAAAAATAAGAGGGGAAGTGGGATATATAGGCAGCTCTGAAACACCTCGATTTCCACAAATATATTTCAATAGCCCATCTAGATCCAATGGTGGGCAAGATACCGACGCCTCGATTTCCACAACAATGACGTCAGCATAGCACGTGCATCACACATGCCACTGCAACCATAGCAAGCGTATACTCTTTATCTTACGAAGCCCATCATGCTCGGAGCTCAGCATAGATGTCAAGCCAGCAACTAGCTTTCTCACAAAGCATCCACAGAGCTCAATGCTTGGCACTTACCTCAAGCAAGCATGTGTCTTTTTCAACAAAGTACACAGACCTAGTGTAATGCCCCTGCCCCTAGCTCAGACAATTTATACAATTTATAAGACAAATTAGATACTATGTAGTATTACTGCTCACCACAGGCTGCCTCTCAAAAGTTGGTTAACCGATTAATTGACTCTTGATCATTGGCTAATACTATTTATATTATATTTTATTATATGTACTTACCGATATGGGACTATCCCAAATGCACAGCGGAATACTCAAGCCTTTGCATATCCACACCCGGGTGGGCCCCTCACATTCAACCGCCACGTCATTGGCTTTTTGACAAGGTCAAAGCACTCCAACAACACAAGTGTTGTGTAATGCACGGTCGGGCCCCCCAATTCATTTATAACATTATTCATCTTTCCAAACCATGCATATATTATCCATACAATAGCAGCTAAGTTTTCTAACATTTTGAACATATATATATATATATATATATATATATATATATATATATATATATATATATATATATATATATATATATATAATACTATTTGAAAACTACGGGGTGTTACACCTAGATACTTGGCATCAACCTCGAGCAAACACATAACTTTCTCACAAAGCACACACAGAGCTCGACGCTCGGCATCAACCTCGAGCATGCACCTAGCTTTCTCACTAATCACACAAAGCTCGACGCTCAGTATCATCTAGAGCAATCACCTTGCTTACTCACAATGCACACCCAGAGCTCGACGCTCAACATCAACCTCGAGCAAACACCTTGCTTTCTCAAAAAGCACTTGATCTAGATGCTCAGTATTAACCTCGAGCCAGCATATGTCTTTCTCACAAAGCACACAGAGCTCGACGCTCGGGATCAACCTCAAGCAAGAACCTAGCTTTCTCACAAAGCACAGAGCTTGACGCTTGACATTAAACTCGAGTCAGCATCTAGATTTCTCACAAAGCACA
The DNA here is from genome assembly GCA_017893485.1 of Hemerocallis citrina. NCBI lineage: Eukaryota > Viridiplantae > Streptophyta > Magnoliopsida > Asparagales > Asphodelaceae > Hemerocallis > Hemerocallis citrina. Next base: position 278,370,119 of record CM030360.1, on the reverse strand, counting down.
CACAGAGCTCGACGCTCGGCATCAACCTCAAGCAAGCACCTAGATTTTTCACAAAGCACAGAGCTCGACGCTCGACATTAACCTCGAGCTAGCATCTGTTTTTCTCACAAAACACATAGTGCTCGACGCTCGGCATCAACCTTAAGCCAGTGTCGAGCCAGTGTCTAGCTTTCTCACAAAGCATAGAACTCAACGCTCAGCATCAACCTTGCATCAACCTCGAGCAAGCACCCAGCTTTCTCACAAAGCACACCTAGAGCTCTATGCTCGGTATCAATCTCGAGCAAGCACCTAGCTTTCTCACAAGGCACAGAGCTCGACGCTCGGTATCAGCCTCGAGCAAGCACCCAACTTTCTCACAAAAGCACATAGAGCTCGACGCTAGGTATCAACCTCGAGCAATCATCTAGCTTTCTCACAAAGCACACCCAAAGCTAAACGCTCGGCATCAACCTCGAGCAAGCACCTATCTTTCTCACAAGACACAAAGCTCGACGCTCGGCATTAACCTCGAGCCAACATCTGTCTTTCTCACAAAACACACAGAGCTCGACGCTCGGTATCAACCTCGAGTCAGCATCTATTTTTCTCACAAAGCACACAGAGCTCGACGCTCAACATCAACTTTGAGCAAGCACCTAACTTAGTCACAATGCACAGAGCTCGACGCTCGGCATTAACCTCGAGCCAGCATTTGTCTTTCTCACAAAATACACAGAGCTTGACACTCGACATCTACTTTAGGCAAGCATTTAGCTTTCTCACAAAGCACACACCGAGCTCGATGCTCGACATTAACCTCGAGCCAGCATCTGTCTTTCTCACAAAGCACACAGAGCTCGACGCTCGGCATCAATCTCGAGCAAGCACCTAGCTTTCTCACAAAGCACAGAGCTCGACGCTCGACATTATCTTCGAGCTAGCAGTTGTCTTTCTCACAAAGCACAGAGCTCAACACTCGATATTAACCTCGAGTCAGCATTTGTCTTTCTCAAAAAGCACACAGAGCTCGATGCTAGGCATTAGCCTCGAGTAAGCACCTAGCTTTCTCATAAAATACAGAGCTCGACACTCGGCATTAACCTCGAGCTAGCATTTGTCTTTTTCATAACACACACACAGAGCTCGATGCTCAGTATCAACATCGAGCCAGCACCTAGCTTTCTCACGAAGCTCAGTGCTCGGCGATAACAATGAACTAGCTACAAGGTTACATACAACACTCGACGCTTGGAGGTCAGAGCTCGGTCTTGGCCTCATGTCACTTTGTTCGGGGATCTTCCATCCTATACTCATGAATACTGTCTACCAATCTTCTCACAAGAACGAACTACTTTTCAATGGCTGATACATACAACCCTCAAGGAGTGGGGCCCTATGATATGGGTAAATAATCCGGCTCAATCTGAGCCGTCTAATCCCCTCAGAATCCGCAGACTCCTACAGAATCAGGCCTACAGCTCCCGTGGACCTTCTGCTGTTTCAGGCCCACAGAAGAGGGTCACCCGACCCATTAGGGTTAGGGTTTCCACTTCCCTGCCTATAAATACCAGTTCCCCCACCCTATTTCTGTAGGTAATAAACTTTTCTCCACTTGAACCCTATCTTTCTCTTCTTCCAGTGTCTGACTAGATCGTCGGAGGGTCTGTCGCCGAAATCTCTCCCGGTGTTTCTAGATATTTTGCAGGTGTTCAGAGCGGCCAGCGACCAAAAACACCCCATCTCTTGCTCCTCACCAAATCCTCACTCAAATTCGGATCTAGGGTTGAGATCTGTCTCTCCCTTTACAGATAATAAAATCTCACATTTGTTACTCGCACTACTAAATTAGCAGCATCAAATTGTGAATGGTTAGGCAATTTTTTGATTTCTTATTTTAACTCAAAAAAAAAATCGTTCATTTTACTTAGTTTTAATAATTTGTTAGGAAAATATCCAATCAAATAGGAACAATATCAAGAATCAATTTTGGAGCCTTTTTAGAGCATTTGTAGTCGTGGGCTAAATACCCAAAATTTGGAAAAATTTAGAAAAAGTGAGCTGCAGTCGTCGTCCAAATACCCAAATTTTGGATATACGAGAATAGTACATTGCCAAATATAGCAGATGATTTGGCCAAATGCAAAATATAGCTAACGAACTATTATCTTTCGTCCGTCAGAATTGACGAAAGATTAAATTTCGTCTCGTACAAAAATCAAGTTCGGACGAAGGATTTAATAAAAAAAAAGCAGGGACGGACGATTATACATCGTCAATCTTAATGGACGAAGCATAATCTCTCGTCCCAGTGCTTTAAAAAAAAAAAAAAAAAAATATTTAAAAATATTTGAGACGGACGATTACACCACGTCAATCTCACTGGACGAGTGATAATCTCCCGTCCAGGCATTTTTCCAATTTTTTTTTTGTCTTTTAGTGCTTTTAAAAAAAAATTTTTTTTAAAAATTTGGGACGGAAGTTTAAACAACGGCAATCTCACTGGACGAGTCATTATCTCCCGTCCAGGGATTTTTCCATTTTTTTTTTTTTGTCTTTTAGTGCTTTAAAAAAAAAAATTTTTTGTAAAAAAAATTGGGACGAACGATCATACCTCGTCATTCTTAATGGACGAGTGATAATCTCCCGTCCGGCTATATTTTAGCTTTCAACGACTGCAGCGCGCATTCATATTTTCTATTTCCAAAAGCCAAATACCCAAAATTTACAAATGAACGACTACAGATGCTCTTATCAAAGCATGAGCTAGTTATGTTTTTCCAATTTTCAATATATGTCTTAAATTATCATCACTAAACAAAAGTTATATCAAAAGTTATATCAAGCTCTTAGCAGACTTTTTCTTCCCATAAACACTTAATAGACCCAAACTAATCAACTTGCAAGTTGTGCTTTGCCATTTTTTTTGGTAAAGAATTTTTTTTTATGCTATACATGGTGTGCGACATTTTAATATCTCTAATATTATAATGAGAGAAGGTCTTATTGTCATTTGTAAATCTATCAATTCATGCATTACATGTGCATATCTAATATGAATGAGATCTCAAGTTCGAGTTCTCACTCCGTCAATTTTTTTTACTTTAAATTATTTAATATATTAAATAAGCATCATACGTGTAAATTACTATCTATTTATCTATCTATAATATAATATAATATATAATAATTATTATAATAGAAGAATTGAAGTTGTACAATTTTTTAAAAAATTAATATATTCATCGCAAGTGTATATTACTACTATCTTTAAATGTCAATTACTTGGTAATTTTGACTAGTCAAAAACTTATCACTTATTTATGACAGAAGTTTAAATTAATAAACTGAAATAGACAGAAGTGATTTAATTCCAAGATATTTGGAGGGGGTAGTATTTAGGGTAGGTCACTAGCTTATGAAAATAAAGTATCCATGGGAGTCTAAATGGTGAGGTCATGTAGCCCTATTGGGCCTATTGGTAGTACTACTACTGCACGGGAATTGTTTACCAAAATGACCCACATTTTACAAGTATTTATCAAACTGACCCACTTTCGAAACTATTTATAAAAAACAATAGTGTAGTTCTATAATTTTCTTCAACACTAGAAAAAAATTTAAACATACAATTTCTACTTGAAATTTATATTACTACACTTGCTATCTGAGATTGGGAGTTCATTTGAACTAGACTCACTATCTCAGATAGCGAGTGTAGTTATACTCATTTTTTTAAAGAAATTTTGAATATGTTATACATCTATATGAACTCGCTAAATGAGATGGCGAGTCTAGTTCAAATGAACTTGCTATCTCAGATGACAAGTGTAGTTATACTTATTTTTTTAGAGAAATTTTAAATATTAAATATATACAACTACACTCACTATCTCAACTGAACTCACTATCTCGGATAGCGAGTGTCGGTATATACATTTCAGGTAGAAATTGCATGTTTAAATTTTTTTTTAAAAATGAGTACAACTACACTCGCTATCTAAGATAGTGAGATCAATTGAACTAGACTCGCTATATATTTCAAGTAAAAATTGCATGTTTAAAATTTCTCTAAAAAATGAGTACAACTACACTCTTATCTGAAATAGCGAGGTTAGTTGAACTAGACTCTCTATCTGAGATAGCGAGTATAGTTATTGCATTTCAGATAAAAATTGCATGTTCAAAATTTCTCTGAAAATGAATACAACTACACTCGCTATCTGAGATAGTGAGTTCATTTAAACTAGACTCCTCTCAGATAGCAAGTAGGTCAATTTGGTAAATAGTTTCGAAAGTGGGTCTGTTTAGTAAATAAAATACTTTTAAAAAGGGAATCATTTTGGTAAAAATTCACTATAGGGAAGAGTGTGAACGAAGGCATGGTTATTTTATGATTCCTCAATTTTCTAGGTTAGGATTAGTGGAACAAAAGTGTGGTGGTTAGCTAATGGACCAAACCAAACCCTAAATTTTCTAAAATATCTTCATGGACCTTTTTGGCTTAACATATTGATTAAAGAACATATGATTCAAGAAATAATTGGTCTTTCTTGATGAATATCCAATTCTCAAAAGAAAATAATAATTTATTATTGTAAGCATGGTGATTATTATATGTATAAACAAAGAGATGACCAAGCTGCATGTGCAACATGGAGTCTAGTTTCAGAGAGGAGCACATATAATTGAGTTGAAAACCCTAGTCCTTTGTTAAATATTTGGATAAACATAGACCATTTTAAGAAAGATTCTAGGGCTAACTTTTCTCTTTTAAGAACCTACGTACCCATTAACTGCAATATGGTTGGCTACACATGCATCCATTGTCAAGGAACGTACCCTATAGCATGCTCACACTTGCATGGATGTGAGGGAGAGAGAGAGTTTTGTTGATTAATGGAGGAAGAGAAAACCTATTTGGCTTTGAATCCACACGGTACAAATTTAAAACACACATGAAAACAAAAGAGAAAGTACCAGAAAGTGAAGGGCATTCAATCCTTTTAGCGTCCTACAAAATAAAACTAAGAGATACCACATCGATCTCTTTCCACACAATTCAAAAGCCTATGTATGACAAAGTGATCCTTATCTCTTTCTTTTACCTTGTTGAGTTATAATCTAGTACACAAGGCACAGGCCGTGCCAAGCCAGCTGAGTTTTTATATTGGTATATTGAATTATGTATTTATTATTCCAACTAAGAGACAACTGAGTTTTATTGGTTATGTATTTATTATTCTAACTAAGAGGCATGAATCTGGTCATCAAAATTAGAGTCCCGTGGCCCCACATCTCATGTAAACATCTAATGACTGCATCCAGATTTGGATAGCCTGCCATTATATGGAGTGCAACTCAGCTGCTGATCATATATGTTCAACAGTAGATTGTGACATGAAATATATACTTTGTCAACTTCACAAGCTAGCTTTACAAGCTAGGCATCTAGGACCAATGTATGTAATTTAATAGATGACTTCTCTTTAGTTTTTAGGCATTTCTCTAAACTTCTCCAGTCAAATTTATCTCCTTTTTACCAAAAACAAAAAAAACAAAACAAAAAAACCAACATCACTAGTGCGGTTATTTTGGCCACTATGGACCCGGGTTTAGCTTCAAATATTCTCTATTTTGGATTGATCCAAACTGCATGTAAAAACAAGCCCTTTCTTCACGCAGAAATCACGTTCTTGTACAGGGAATAGATGTCATTAATTGCATAAGTACATGATTGGGAAGGTTCAATTAGCAGTAGGTCTTGGGTTTATGTCTTGCATACAATGTTGGATACGAAGACGATAAAACGATGAAGGAATAAAGACTATTGGAGGAGTGGAGGCGAGAAGAAACAGTCGGCAACAACTGTGGAAGTTGCGGTTGACCGCAACCTATGTGCGGATTGCGGTCAACCGACCCTTCTACGAAGTCTTCCCAAGATGGAGACAGTCGACCGTCTTGTTGGTGCGGTCGACCGTTCGCGGCGCTAATGGGTTTCAGGCTTGAGTCTGACTGATTCGTGAAAAGCTCAATTTGCTCTTCAAGTTAGATCGTGTGACTCTTATCGTAGGATTATCTCTTATGTATTATCCAATGGCTATTGTAATAAGATATCAACTTAGGATTTATCTCTAGATCTATATAAAGAATTGTAACGACTCATCGATCCATATGATTCTATTGCGTGCCAAATAGAAGAAGAGAGTACTTCATAGAGAAGGGTGAGAGAGTTTCTCCATTGTAAGCAGCATCAAGTTCCAGTTAGGCTTGAGAGAGGGTCGTAGTGAGAATTGTAATATTCTTGTATCTTCTCTAGTTGAAATAATATCTCGGTTTTTCCTCCTCCGGATTAAGGCGAAAGCCACAACCAGGACAATTCTTGTGTGCTTTGTGTGATTGGTGCGATCTAGTTTTGCTTGATGGTTTGTGTTGATTGTGTCAAAGACTCAACAATATCCTCAAATTCCTAACAGTAGTCTACTTATAGCCAAATAAAACAATAATAACATAACATAAATTAAATTAAATTAAATTAAATTATACTAAAATAAAATAAATTTGGCTAATGATAAATACTACATAGTGTATAAATCCTGTTGTCAGATATACTTTTTAAGGACTGAGAACAACAACACAAAATTTTCTTTGTTTTTCTTGTTCTCATGATCATCTTGAAGGAACCAGGTTTGTTCCTCTGAGCTGGGAATAAATTCATGAAGGGTTTATATTATTGTATATCCTTTTTCTTTAATTATTATTCTTCCATATATCTTTTTTTTTTTACAGAACTAAAAATTATCCTAATAATTTAAATAAAAATAATAGAAAAGGATTAGCCTATTTGTCGTATTCCATATAAAGATATGGCCAACTCTAAGATGGGTATTTTACTTTAAAAAAAACTCTATGGTGGGGGTATGATCGATCCTCTTATTTTCAAACCTGCCATTCCATTTCAACATGAATTGACGTTGAATTGTGCTCCAGTACATCACGTACAAGATTAGGCTCATTGCTTAATTTCTAAGTTCTCAGAAAGAGAGAGAGAGATAGAGAGAAAGTAGAAAACTTGGCCACAGCCAGATGGCTCAAAAGCAACACACAAAAGCATATGCCATTTGTTTCTTCATAGACCATACAATTCACTTGGTCCAACTTCACTACAATCTCAGTCAGAGCAATTGGGGTTAATTCCAATCAATTTGTCTTTTTAGATAGATGATGATTTATGTTAGTAAGGAAATCAAATTTGAAATGAAACATTGATCATCCTAATTAACATCCATCCTTAGGATATTATGAATAATCAATTGGTGTTCCAAGCTATAGCACTTGTTAGACCACTACACTAACTTGTTTCATACCCATAGTTAACTGAAATATCAAAGCCCATAAGTCTGATCAATCCAATTACTACAGCTAGTAACTTACACGTGTGATACACGTCTTCATAAATATATATATATATTTTTTTTTTAAATTTGACGTTGTCTAGCATCGAACCTAAGATCTCCTTTATATTAATTTTATGCATGTACATTGTACGTGTTTGTTGTGTTACAATGTACGTATTTGTTTGGTGACAAACTTTCTACTTAAAATAGTAGAGATAGAGATAAGGTGATCAAAATTAGTTCATCATGTTTCATTAAAAAAAGGAAAAGACAAAACAAATTCGGTCCACCAGAGCATAATTAATGTAATAAGGTTGAAGAAGTTGACAATTCAATTAATGTCAAAGGTTCATATTTTCTGAAAATATTTATTTCACCAGCAGGCGTAAAGATGATTCTACACGTGTCATTCTATGTGACTCGGTGGTGATTGCTTCCCGGTATTCTTGACAGATATGTATAACTTATGATCATATATCTCTTCACTGGAGATGGATTTCTTAGCAACCGTGAAAGTAGGTAAACATGATGATACATAAATATGTCCAAATTATAATTAATGCGGGAGGGACGTACGCTAATTTATAAGCTGATGCCTTCATATATATATATATATACTAGTATCATGCACATGCGAGGCACGTGGAGAGAAATGAAAAGTACCCAAAAAATATATATATAATATGCACGTGCGATGCACGTAGAGGGGAATGAAAAGGGAAAAAAAATAAAAATACCAACACCTGCGCTGCACGTGTTGACAAAATGACAAATGGTGACAAATGACACTAACCCCTTCTCCCATTATAATAGTATATATATATATATATATATATATATATATTAATGATAGTTAATTGGTTGAATTAACCAACTTTCTCAATAATAGCTTCCCTCCCTCGTTGTAGGATTAATTGCCTGTTTTATATGTTTTGGATGCACACTCCTTACCTTTGATGAACATTAATTTGTCGTGATGTTGGTATTCTGGCAAAAGGTGAAACTAATTGTGATGTTGGAATTCTTCCTCGCCATGCAATTTATTGAGATGCAAAGAATGTGCAGCAAGTAAAGATACGAATAGAAACAGTCACTAAAAACTGCCAACTTTACTCCCGGTCAGACAACGCCAACTCATCTTAGCTGAATAGTACAACTGCGTCGTCTAACTCTTCTTCGCTAAATACAATCCTATCTTACTCATAGTAGTCTCTCATTCGCACATGCCAACACATACCCAGCAAATCCCAAAATAGACTATTTTGACGGTTTCTCCCCCGATCAACTTTCTTTTACAGATAAAAAATACACAAATTATCTTTCAGTGTTTTTACCGGTCGACAGCCATAATATCCTCTATTTCAGCAGTGTTCTTCGATTCCTATTTCTAGCTCCGTCAGCATAAAGCAATCAATCAAATGTGTGAGCGAGCGAATTAGTCCTAAAGAACAATTTAGAATGAGCAGATCTGGTAAAGTAATATAACATCACAGAACAGGATCAGAAAGTTCACTTCCCCACCTGTATTCAATATAGTATATATCAACGAAAATTAGATAAGACAATAATATAAATGTGCATGATTAACCTTTCAACTACAAACATAATTTACCTCAAAAATAAGTTACAAGCCAGCAATTCACGTCAGTATACAAACTGAATATGAAGGGCTTACCGATTTGCGAAAACAGTTTCAAAATCAAACCATGATTCAAACCACGCAGCATAACATTGCTTATTTGCGCTTGGCGTGTAATATTATGTACACAAATCTCCTTAGCACATCACAGTATTGCTTATTGGGGCCAAGACAACATTCGATCATGGGTGCTTTTCATATAACTTTCGAAGGCCCCTATCTAATCACCCTATCGAAAACAACAAGGAATCATACAATTTATTTAACATGAGCATAAAATCAGATAATAGAAGAAGGAGCACCAGGAGCTGCTTCTTGTTTGTCCGCAAGTTGGCTCTTCAAAAACCCCAGCACCGAATTTTGCTGAAATTGGACAAGGGCAGCCAATATTATCATAACAAATAATTAGGGTTAGGATGGAAGAAAGACGAGAAAACAAAAGATGAGAAAAAATGTTTGAACTTTTTAAGCAGTCAAATTCAATTACCCGTTGTTGCAAAGTAGTCTCAGTTGAATTCAACTTCAAGGATTCTAAATGTTCAATGGCTTCTTGAAACCCATTGATTGCCTCATCCTCATTGCCAAGATTCCTATCTAAATCGGCCACTTTGGCTAGAGAAACTGCCAGATCGATGACCTGCATCAGATAGATGAAGGAATCTTTAGGTTCAAGGATATTTCACATAATCAATATTTTATTGGGTTTTTTAAGATATTAAATATTTCTACATAGCACCCAACAAACATTGTAATTCTATATAACCCCCAACAAAACATTAAGTTGCTTCAAAAATCTCCCAAAACCTAAAATACAATTTTTTAGTTCCTAATCTACCCTTTCATTTTTCATCTACTCAACTAAAACAATACTATTCAAATCCAATTTCCTCTCATTTTCTATTTCTCCTCCATTCCTTCCTTCTTTCCTTCTCCTTCTATTATGCTTACTTTCTACTCTAATCACCTCCTCCGCTTCTTTTTCTCATTTACTTGAATCCTTAAATATGTCATCTCCAAATGTGCACCGAATCTTGCATGCTCATCCAACAAATTCTAATAAAATTCATCTTAAATTTCCTTCAGCACTACACCCCTTCTCTCACCAAACTCCTTCACGGATCTTCTCAATTTTCCATTGGATCAACTCCATCCTCAATCTCGATCCGTCAAATCCAGCAAGTTACAATATTATTCAAAAATTTCAGAAAATTAGGACCTTTAATATTTCTAAATATATTTATACTTATGAGAAAAAAGAAAAAATTGTGGTGTTTTTTTTGATTTAACTGGGTATCCCATCCCCCTCTATGGGCCAGACTAGTCCCAGTCCCGTGGCGAGGCGGATGAGGGCCCATCTATAGCCCCCAGCCACTGGCCACACTCCAGAGGTGTTTAAGGCTCTTTTGCCAACCATAGGGTTCGAACCCAGGACCTTTGGAGGAGCACACTCCAAATCCCATCGCTCTTTACCACTAGGCCACTTGTGGTGGTTAAAAAATTGTGGTGTTAACCGGGCTAAGATACTCAAAAGCGAAAGGAGGAAGGAGGATGAATGAAAAATGAGGAAAAATTGGGTTGAATAGGAGTGTTTTAGTTGGGAAGATGAACGAGGGAGGTAGTTCAGGTATTAAAAAAATTATATTTTAAGTTTTAGGGGATTTTTGGAGTAACTTAATAATTTGTTGGGGATTATACAGAACTATAAAGTTTGCTGGGGGTTATATAGAAATACTAATGTTTCATGGGGGTAATATTTTATTTAGAGAAATGTTTCAAATTACTTTAAGAAAAACTAAATCTAGAACCATCTTATGACAGAATATAGGCTCTTCATTTATAATATGAACAGAAACACATGATTAAAATAGTGCACATCTCAATAAGTTACCATTAAGCAACCATAAAACCATGCTAGCAAACCGCGATGAAATTGAATATAAAAAGAACTACTGAAAAGAAAACATGATAAAATTTTGCAAAAAATGATGTGCATTTCTCCTTCTGTCTCCCTGCAAAATTTCCCAATTCCAAAAGTTAATTCTAAAATTATGCATTACTTCATAGCCTTCTGCTAAGCAGAGTTACTCTGAGTCAGGTTACTTTATACTATGGCTAAAGTGTCAACAATCAGTGTCAACAATCAGATAATCAAGTATGAATTAGGAGATATCACACAGAATTTTCTAGATTTTGTCAGTATATTTTTTGATAAAAAAGTAGCAAATAAAAATAAAACCAGTACCGAAAACCCCAGTCCTTTAAAAATTGAAAATAAGATGCAAGATGAGCGGCTCTTAACATTTTCTAAGGCATTACACTCTTCATTTCATCATGCTTCACCTCTTCTCACAAGGAAAAGTTTGGTTTGGGCCATAAAACACCATGCTGCTAAAAATTTATCAGTTTGAGTGATAACAGCCCAAACACAACTAGATTTATGTCACTGTACATGTATAAATAATTGCTATCAAATTGAAAAATCAAACCTAGATATTTGACGTACATTCCAGTGAAAGGTGTTCCACTCTGGAAACTCTGCCAGGATGAGTAAATCAAAAGAACACGGGTTTTATATTTACTTATTCTCATATCTCCAATACTACCATATTTATTAGCCGTTTAGCTGAAATGAGAATAGTAAAGGTGACATATATATACTATATACTATGAGAATAAGGAACATATAGTGGCACTCTAGGAAATTTTCCTGGAGTGTCACTCATTTAGCATGCATTCCTCTACCAAATGTATGATCCACACCGTTTTGCACATTCATCATCTACTTACAGAATTAACGGTTTTTCAGCATAGAAGAAATTAGACGGCTTGATACATGAGAATAACATGTTCAAACACAGTGATTTTACGTATGCATAGGTTTTATAAGGTTTTATAGGTTTTATAACATATAGATCACATGAGTGTAGATCATCTAGGAAGTACTACTGTAGGTTCCTTATTCTCATATACTATATACTATATAATTTATAATATACAGTCTATGTTTAAACAATCAATGTAGAAATGAAATATCATATAAACCTTCAATGTATTTTAAATGTATACCAAATTTTAACAGAAATTGTAAAAACTATATCAGAAAAAAGAAAATCATTTGTGACGGGTCAATAAGCCATTTCTGTAAAAAAGTAATGAATGCATAGAAAATCATATACCAACGCAAAAAGCAGATACTATGTAAACATAAATGCAATGTATGAACCAAAAAAGCTTTATGTAAAGAACCTAAGTTACATAAAATACTTTAGTAAAAAATGATCAGTTAGAAAAGGATAACAGAAAATATGATACAATTAGGAGTTCTGATGAAATCATACATAAAATTTGTAGACCAATAAGTGAATGAGTACTCACACATAAAGTGCAGCTAATCTCCAACCAATCTGCACATGTACTGTACAAGATGTGAACCATCATAGACCAGTCAGACCAGATCATCCAACCACTGTCAGTTCCAGGTTTTAGAAAAGAAAGAATCTCAAAAGAGACTGTACTATGGACCGAAAACTCGGTACTGGGTTCCTTATCGGCTTTCCAGTTGTGGTACTGGTTTCTGCATTCTCGGAAATTTTGGACTTATAATTGACTCGATGTACCAGACTTTTTGGTATCAGCTTCATAAAGTGATTCATAAGCAATTAAAATTTCAAGATATAGTTAAAATATTTAAATCTTAAAGCTAACATTCAATGTATAATTTTGTTAAATTATTATAATTAATTTTTTTGTAATTATTTTTATCTTCACGTACAAATTTTTTAAAACAAAAATATTCCTTTATAAAGTAAACCATGAAATATGATCTATAAATTAAAAAAATTATTACATAAACATAAATTTTTAAGCTACAAAGAATATACTATAAATATACTTATACAGTTTCCTATTGTGCTCGTTTCCTATTGTGCTCCCTTGATCATGTTCTCTCTCCCCCTGACAGTCTATGTGGTGCCATACCTATTCAGCGGCAATAGCACCAATAAATAGCTTTTATCGTCTTCTGTTATAACTGCTTACTATCATTTTCTTCTTTCCTTGTTAACATAGCTATCAGCGAATACGAGCTTTCAGTCAAACATTGTATTGAGTAAGCCAAAACTGAAACAAACCCAGAGAATGGTGGTTTGTAGAAACAACACTGCTTAATATTCGAGCTAAATAATGTTAAATTGATCAATGAAGGAAAGACACAAGCGTCAGGTACCTACAATTCTCTTGTCAAAATAAAATCATGCGTCATGTTTTGATAATAGAGGTGCGAGTATGCACTTATTTAAACACCTGAAAAATATGATCACTTGTCACTTGTAAAAAATAACAATATATCATAAGAGATGGTGCCGGAAACATGTGTACTTATCAAGCATTCGGTAAATGGAAATGTATAATTTCTTAAGCTTATTTGTAGAAATCATTTAGCAAATCAACAAATATTGGGTCAAATTTTGTTTATAAGAAAACTATATAATTAAAGTTTTTGTAATAAAGTTATCACATGTTCTCCAAATAAACACTTCGGAAAATAACTGTCAAAACTATTTCGGCAGATATTTCGAATATCTTACTTAATATTTCAATCAATTGTGAGACCTGGCTTTAGCACATAATTCTGTTATATGCTGCCATGTCATTGCCCCTACTATATAACTTCTGTTTTGCATATTGGGGGCGTGACAATGAGAGTCAAACCTACCTTGACCCGAGAGTGAAGGGTACAAACTGCTGAGAATCAAGTTAAAATGTGTTGCCTTATGTTTAAGTTAATTAAGGTACACAACCTAGTCTTAGAGTTTTAGGTAATACTGAGTTGAGTATTTGTAGATTAAAAAAGACTGGGAAAATTGGGGAAGTTGGAAGAGAATGCCTTGTTCAGAGCGGTTCCTTGAAAATTGATTTCTATTTGAAGAAAAGTAATGAACTCTTTCAATAGTTTTACAAATAGTTTGAGATTTTAATAATGCATAGTGATACCACTTTCTTAGGCCTTATCATCGTTGGCTTTGTCCTAGAACTAAAATGCAATTAGAACCTGCAAATTACCAAAGCTAATTGCTCAAACCAGTCAAAAGTCAATAGTTGCATATCATAATAGCAGATCTATCCTAGTAGCAGAACCCCAGAAGTTCGTCCATTTTCGTGTTATACCTAATGTCTTACAAGAGCATCAGAATGAAGGCTTGAAAACTCATTTTTGATTTTGACAATCCACATAAGAGCATCCACAGTCGTTTGCTAAAAACTCAAAAATTAGAAATAGCTTCAGGAAAACGCCATGTAGTCGTTCGCTAAAAACTCAAAATTTAGAATAGGAATGTACACTAGATTGCTAAAGTTATGAGCCGTTTTAAACGATTGCTAAATATAGGGGACGGAGGATGTTCATCCGTTTGAGGGTAGCGACGGATGAAGATCATCCGTCTAGGAAAATAAAAAAATAAAAAAATGATAGACGGGTGAAGATACTCCGTCTGTCGTCGAAAAGAATTTTTTCAAAAAAAAATAATCACTGAAAAAAACCCAAACGGATGATGTTCATCCGTTTGGTGTTTTTTTTTTTGATTTTTTTTTTGATTTTTTTTGATTTTTTTAAAAAAAATCAAAAAAAATGTCAAAACCATACCAAACGGATGAAGATCATCCGTTTGGTCAGTTTTTGACTTTTTTTTTTATTTTTTTATAATTTTAAACCCCAAAAAAAAATTGTCAAAACTAACCAAACCGATGATCTTCATCCGTTTGGTATGGTTTTGACTTTTTTTTTTTTAAAAAAAAATTTGTTTAAAATCACCGAATAACTATTAAAAATAAAAATAAAAATTACAAAGACGGATGATGTTCATCCGTCATTTTTAATTTTAAGATTTGGACGACCGCAGCGTCCTACTTCTATTGCTATTTCTAAATGCTATCTTTAGCAATGAGAATAGCAAACGACTGTGGATGCTCTTAAAGTAGGTTCAATAGTTTTCCTAAAATCAGGACATATCCTCCTGATTTTGGTTTCAGTTAATGATGTAATGCATTTAATGTGTTTAGACATGCATAGTTTCTTGTAATGTACATATATAACATTAAGTACTTAGATATGCATGAGTGTGTTTCGATTTATGTAATTAATACATACACCTTTATATATAAAATCATTAACAGATAATTTAAATAAATAGTCCTGGCCGAAAGTGCAAATATGAAACCAGAGAAAACAAATGGTATGGCCCAAACAGAATCTTTAAGAAAAATTAATAATTCAGTTACAACTGAAATCCGAAAATCCGAAAATTACAGTAAAATGTTATCTTTATTCAGAATTTGTGGCCATATGGTGAGTCATCGATCTTTGATGACTTAGCAATTATAATAAACGACCCTACCATCAACTTTCTAGAAAAACAAAGAAAATAGTACCCCGATTATCATCAACGCTCATGGTAGCCCTTCTCACATTACTTAAAAACCTTTCATGGTAGCCCTAGCTATTAGATTTCACAATGCCTTTATCATTTCTCTCTTTCTTAAACGGCCATGCCACTCTGAGATAGATTATCAAGTAGTGCTATTTGTAATACAATTTTGTACACTGCTTTCAAGCTAATATTAAATTAACAAAATATTTGTCGAGACAGCTAATTTCTATCAAGAATATTTGACAAACTGAATTGTATATCCTAATTTCTCGGTGTTAACTGACAAGCTAAGAATTTAAAAATTGTTCGCTTTGCAAACGTGAAGGAAAAGAAAATTTTGCTACTAAAAACTCATGAATGTCACATCTTTAACAAATGTGAAACTGAAACTTGAACAAGAGGGAGAGACGCCAATTAATACTTGGCAATAGATGTAAGATGCTTGGGAATATATGAAAGATTACTTTGATGGAGAAACCTGCCACCTAATTACATTGAGTAGTCAACATCAAGTTATATAAATTGGTCTAGGCTTCTTAGATAGCCTATCAAGTCAAGAAAAAGTAGTGAAAACAATCGTAGCACCTTGAGATTTTCTAAGCCTGACAATATCTAATTCAAAAGCTACAGCTATTCAACAATTCATACATACAGGTCCAGAAGGGGGGCATTCCAAAGACAAGAAAGCCAATATAGGAAACACGACTTGACAAAATGGGTAATATCCCCTATAGTTGGTGGACTTCGAAATAATTAGTGGGCTAAAATATTATTATATGGGCTAATATTAGTGATCTAACTTAACCCTAAGTAGAGAATTTCCAAGAATTTTAAAAAATTAAATTTACCAACATGTAATACAGATTAAGTCAGAAATTAAACTGCTATGGTTTGATGAATTTTCAAGATATGAAATAGTTTAACAAGGCCAATTAAAGACTCAATCATAACAATCAATAATTATATACCTAAGCATTCTTAGCAAGTAAAATATGCAATAATGATTTGTACTCTAATTAGCAAATAGAAGCACACACTCAATATTTGTGGATAACAGAAAATTCAGATAATAATCTAGAGACGATAAAGCAGTATCACAAATAATTGAGAAGTTGAGAGAATTTACCGGGGTGAGCTCAGCGAGGAGCTGCGAGGGCATCAACAGCAAGAGGGGTCAGCTTTGGGATGGTGGCAGTGGCGGCGGGAGGTCATCGGAGTTGATGGCGCTGGTAATGGGTTGCGGAGGAGCAGCGTCGTCAGTGGGAGGTGAGAGTAGCAACAACAAGGTGGAGAAGAGGGAATTTAAGGTTAGGGTTTCGAATTTGAAGGAAGGGGCGACGAAGGTGGTCGATGAAAAAGGAGAGGGAACAATGGTGATCGTGGAGCGTCGGGAAGGGCAATGGGAAGGAGCAACTGGGGTTGAAGAGGAGTCGGGGTT
Organism: Hemerocallis citrina; assembly: GCA_017893485.1. Lineage (NCBI taxonomy): Eukaryota > Viridiplantae > Streptophyta > Magnoliopsida > Asparagales > Asphodelaceae > Hemerocallis > Hemerocallis citrina. The sequence continues at coordinate 278,353,241 of CM030360.1, read as the reverse complement.
GGGTTGCAGGATGAAGGAAGAGGATGAAACATTGATTTTGACAATCCACATAAGAGCATCCACAGTCGTTTGCTAAATACTCAAAAATTAGAAATAGCTTCAGGAAAACGCCATGTAGTCGTTCGCTAAAAACTCAAAATTTAGAATAGGAATGTACACTAGATTGCTAAAGTTATGAGCCGTTTTAAACGATTGCTAAATATAGGGGACGAAGGATGTTCATCCGTTTGAGGGTAGCGACGGATGAAGATCATCCGTCTAGGAAAATAAAAAAATAAAAAAACGATAGACGGGTGAAGATACTCCGTCTGTCGTCGAAAAGATTTTTTTCAAAAAAAAATAATCACTGAAAAAAACCCAAACGTTCATCCGTTTGGTGTTTTTTTTTTTTTGAATTTTTTTGATTTTTTTTTTGATTTTTTTTAAAAAAATCAAAAAAAAAAGTCAAAACCATACCAAACAGATGAAGACAGTTTTTGACTTTTTTTTTAATTTTTTTATAATTTTAAACCCCAAAAAAAAAATTGTCAAAACTAACCAAACGGATGATCTTCATCCGTTTGGTATGGTTTTGACTTTTTTTTTAAAAAAAAAAATTTTGTTTAAAATCACCGAATAACTATTAAAAATAAAAATAAAAATTACAAAGACGGATGATGTTCATCCGTCATTTTTAATTTTAAGATTTGGACGACCGCAGCGTCCTACTTCTATTGCTATTTCTAAATGCTATCTTTAGCAATGAGAATAGCAAACGACTGTGGATGCTCTTAAGTAGGTTCAATAGTTTTCCTAAAATCAGGACATATCCTCCTGATTTTGGTTTCAGTTAATGATGTAATGCATTTAATGTGTTTAGACATGCATAGTTTCTTATAATGTACATATATAACATTAAGTACTTAGATATGCATGAGTGTGTTTCGATTTATGTAATTAATACATACACCTTTATATATAAAATCATTAACAGATAATTTAAATAAATAGCCCTGGCCGAAAGTGCAAATATGAAGCCAGAGAAAACAAATGGTATGGCCCAAACAGAATCTTTAAGAAAAATTAATAATTCAGTTACAACCGAAATCCAAAAATCCGAAAATTACAGTAAAATGTTATCTTTATTCAGAATTTGTGGCCATATGGTGAGTCATCGATCTTTGATGACTTAGCAATTATAATAAACGACCCTACCATCAACTTTCTAGAAAAACAAAGAAAATAGTACCCCGATTATCATCATCGCTCATGGTAGCCCTTCTCACATTACTTAAAAACCTTTCATGGTAGCCCTAGCTATTAGATTTCACAATGCCTTTATCATTTCTCTCTTTCTTAAACGGCCATACCACTCTGAGAGAGATTATCAAGTAGTGCTATTTGTAATACAATTTTGTACACTGCTTTCAAGCTAATATTAAATTAACAAAATATTTATCGAGACAGCTAATTTCTATCAAGAATATTTGACAAACTGAATTGTATATCCTAATTTCTCGGTGTTAGACTGACAAGCTAAGAATTTAAAAATTGTTCGCTTTGCAAACGTGAAGGAAAAGAAAATTTTGCTACTAAAAACTCATGAATGTCACATCTTTAACAAATGTGAAACTGAAACTTGAACAAGAGAGAGAGACGCCAATTAATACTTGGCAATAGATGTAAGATGCTTGGGAATATATGAAAGATTACTTTGAAGGAGAAACCTGCCACCTAATTACATTGAGTAGTCAACATCAAGTTATATAAATTGGTCTAGGCTTCTTAGATAGCCTATCAAGTCAAGAAAAGGTAGTGAAAACAATCGTAGCACCTTGAGATTTTCTAAGCCTGACAATATCTAATTCAAAAGCTACAGCTATTCAACAATTCATACATACAGGTCCAGAAGGGGGGCATTCCAAAGACAAGAAAGCCAATATAGGAAACACGACTTGACAAAATGGGTAATATCCCCTATAGTTGGTGGACTTCGAAATAATTAGTGGGCTAAAATATTATTATATGGGCTAATATTAGTGATCTAACTTAACCCTAAGTAGAGAATTTCCCAGAATTTTAAAAAATTAAATTTACCAACATGTAATACAGATTAAGTCAGAAATTAAACTGCTATGGTTTGATGAATTTTCAAGATATGAAATAGTTTAACAAGGCCAATTAAAGACTCAATCATAACAATCAATGATTATATACCTAAGCATTCTTAGCAAGTAAAATATGCAATAATGATTTGTACTCTAATTAGCAAATAGAAGCACACACTCAATATTTGTGGATAACAGAAAATTCAGATAATAATCTAGCGACGATAAAGCAGTATCACAAATAATTGAGAAGTTGAGAGAATTTACCGGGGTGAGCTCAGCGAGGAGCTGCGAGGGCATCAACAGCAAGAGGCGTCGGCTTTGGGATGGTGGCAGTGGCGGCGGGAGGTCATCGGAGTTGATGGCATTGGTAATGGGTTGCGGAGGAGCAGCGTCGTCAGTGGGAGGTGAGAGTAGCAACAAGGTGGAGAAGAGGGAATTTAAGGTTAGGGTTTCGAATTTGAAGGAAGGGGCGACGAAGGTGGTCGATGAAAAAGGAGAGGGAACAATGGTGATCGTGGAGCGTCGGGAAGGGCAATGGGAAGGAGCAACTGGGGTTGAAGAGGAGTCGGGGTTGGGTTGCAGGATGAAGAAGGAAGAGGATGAGGGGAGGGGCGAGGCAGTCAGAGGTTTTGATGGTGGTGGTGGCAGGGACGACGGCGGGAGGTGGCCGTCGAGGTTTTAATGGATTTAAGAAGGGGGAAAAGTGGGTTCAGTTGAGAACAAGGAGAGAGGAAGAAGGAAAAGAGAAGTGGCGGTTGTGAAATTGGGGCTTAGGGTTTGTGATTTGTATTGGATTTGGGTGTAGTTTTAGGATTTATATCAAACCCTAAAATTTTATCTCAATGTCTCACACAAAAGATAAATGACGAGCAAAAACTCGATCACAATAATTATTTTAGTCAATCAAAGCATTATTCTTTTCATTAATCTAGAGGCCTATATATAGGCTCAAAACAAATCTCAATACAAATCTTCAAAATATTCTAATACAGAAAATAAATGGTGCAAATTGCAAAACTACTACATATGACTAAAATTATCAAAAATAATAAAAATGATAAAATAAAAATACTAGGCTAATAGAACAATCATCCTAGACGATGTTTGCGCTGATAGAAGCGCCCAAATTGTCTCGAACCGATGTCCTTATGAATTAGGCTTGTAGGATGGGCCTAGTTAGTGGGCTTTAGCAAATAGTTCAGATATAAAAGTGTGGTGAATAGGTTGGATGAGATGTAAGAAATTTAATCCCACATCGGATAAGAGATTGGGTGGAGAGTTCACTATATAATGAAGTCCATGAACCCAATTTGCCTTCGTAACTAGCTACTCTTTTGAGTGAGACTAGGGTTGCCTAATACGCTACTGTACTTCCCAAATCGTGATCTGATTCACCCGATCCAACTCGGGGAGCATTCCCGATCCAGATTGTAATATTTACCGAATTTTTTTATTCCAAAAAATAGCAAGAGAAAAAATCTTTTTATCCCAAAAAATAGCAACATAAAACAAAGCGCTTATTGCAGAAAATAGCGATTGAATGATAATAATAATAGAAAATCTGCAGAAAGAAATAAGTAAATAAAAATAACAAAAGTTCAACAAAAGAAAAAAGGATGAGTATAGATAAAAAAGGTCAAAACATATCCTTTTACATACATTTTCATTTTTTATTTTAGCATTTTATTAGTTGCAAAGAGATGGATATTGATAAATTTAGTTTACATAGTTGGTTAGAAAACTGCATATAAAATTAAAAAAATTGTTGCAAATATGAGAAAACTTGAACTTTGACATAAGGTTTGTGTTTGGATAATGTTGTTATATCATTCTGTTGGATAGATATTAGCAAGAGAAAGCACACTAGGTCATAATAATTTATACATGTAATCATTATGTACTCATTAGTTATGAAAACGTGGTATATATATATTCACCATCCTTGAGCTATATTCTAGCGTCTGCGAACGAAAATAGCAAACCAACTAAACCTACCCCTATGAATCTTGAATTTACAAACTGCAGAACTGTAACGTCCCGCCCCAATACTCGGACAATTTTATATATTTATTTATATTATTTGTAGTACAACTGCCCACCACAGGCTGCCTCTCAAAAGGTGGTTAACAAATTAGGTGACTCTTGATCAAAGGCAATATATTTATTATTTAATAATCTTGTATTTTTTACCGATGTGGGATTAATCTCGTTAATCCCGCACTAATCCATTGCCAAATCGAGCACGTGGACCCCTCACCTGGCGCCACACGCCAACAGCAAGCTCTGTGCGTCACGTGGCCCCCCCGGGCTATGTCACCCGCACACAAACCACAACCGATGTTCCATTTCTTCAATTCAAGTGGGCCTCGCCCACTCACAATCCAACCATTATATAATTACCACTAAGCCATTATTTAATATATTATTATATATATACACTATTATATATCTCTTTGAAATTACGGGGGGTTACATACACCCCCCTTTAGTACGGGGCATGCACAACCAGTGCAGGAACTCCTTTCTAGCCGATGTGGAGCGGGAGTACCATGATTCAGCTAATTTCGGGCCAACGCACTGACCACAGCTCCCTCTCAAGCATACATCTCGCCGATGTGAGTGGGGTACCCTGATTCAGCTAACTCTAGGCCAGCGCACTGACCGCAGCTCCCTCTCAGGCATACACCACCCCCACTCTTTTCCCACTCAGTGTCGAAAATCGGCTCTGATACCATTTGTAACGCCCCGCCTCAATACTCAGACAATTTTATATATTTATTTACATTATTTATAGTACAACTGCCCACCACAGACTGCCTCTCAAAAGGTGGTTAACCAAGTAGGTGACTCATGATCATAGGCAATTATATTTATTATTTAATAATCTTGTATTTTTTACCGATGTGGGATTAATCTCGTTAATCCCGCACTAATCCCTCGCCAAATCGAGCACGTGGGCCCCTCACCAGGCGCCACACGCCAATAGCAAGCTCTCTGCGTCACGTGGGCCACCCTGGGCCACGTCACCCGTACATAGACCACAACCGTTGTTCCATTTCTTCAATTCAAGTGGGCCCGCCCACTCACAATCCAACCATTATATAATTACCACTAAGCCATTATTTAATATATTATTATATATATATGTACAACTATTTATATATATATATATCTCTTTGAAATTACGGGGTGTTACAAGAACAGCGAACACGTATCCATACAGTAAACCGCGAACTAGGTAACATTGGGTGAGACCTTAGCCATGTAGCGGGGCCATGGAAAATAACTGGTCGTGACAAAGGAATGACTTGGAATTCTTAGACGAGTAGGTTAGTGGACCCAAGTGTTACAAAATGTAAGGCAAAAGGTGTTGAAAAAGATACCGAAGGAAAATGCAATAGGAACCTTCTTGTCCTTAGTAAAAATCCAAGATCCATGTATGGTCTAAAATCACTTAGCACGGCATAACTATTCTTATATTAAGAGAATAGGTTGTGGAGAGTTACAAAGAAATGGACACACGATATAGACACAGTGAAAAGATACGAAGGAAAAGATATAGAGCCATGGCATTATTTCTTACCTTTGTTTTTTGGAAAATAAAAGTATGTGAATACCTAATAACTTATTATCATAACCAAGTTTTTAAAAACATAGGATAATGATTTTGACAACCACATTTGCTCACAACATCATCCTCTCCATGATAGTGCTATTGATTCATTCAAATCATATCAAAAGTTAAACCATATCACAGTGAAACACATTTAATTATATACATACACACACATACATAGACATCACAAAAGAAAGAAAAAGCATTTACCACAGATAACCATCACAAAATAACCACATAACATTCAAGAAAAAAAAACGTTTCTTCCTATTTAGCGCACAAGTGTTCATCCCTTTCATCACAAACACCACAACCTCTGAATTGGGTTCTACAAGGGAAACGCCTACTATCTAATACACAAGAACACTCCAATGAGTTGACAATCTCTAATAGACCCACTCGCTCCATGATATTTAGGAGATCCTTGAAAAAAGACGAGGTTACTGTGCACAAAAACCAAGTCCTGACACATTTTAGCGCCATCATATTTCTCTGTAATTTATGTAGTTACTACAAATGCTTTCACGATAAGAAGTTCACAATTAACTTTAGGCCAGGCTTGCAAAAGAACCCACCAATTTGTTAATCCAAAAAAAGCTATCACAAAGTGAATCATAATCCGAGTAAACATCCATAGACACCATGAATACCGCAAAACTGGTGTTGATCTCTATTCAACATTCCGATTTTGAAAGTATCTCTTTAAACAGTTTGCTCTCTCATGTGAAATGGTCTTGATCTTAATGAGGACATACCCAATTTGAATTTCCTTGAGGCCCTCAAAACTATAAGATTTAAGACAAGGATAAATGAATGAATACGGAAAGACGATTGTGTTAAGTAGTAAAATTAACAGTAACTCAAGGTCACTGATTGTGATAATCAATGAAGAAGTGTGCTGTTCTCATCACACCAATCAACTAACAATTTTGGCAACACATTATAAAAGGAAGATTATTCATGAGTTTTTTGCCTTTATATAGGTACATAATCTGCAGTTTTGTTGTATCCTACATGTCTAATTATAAATGAAGGGATTCTCAATGTTGCCAATTCTTTGCATCTCATTCATAAATTTGGGAATGAAATGATTAAATCCAAAAGGTTCCACCAAAAGACGTGCAAACTGTTTCCTTAATAAATAGTGTTTCCCACATCATTTTCCTAGAAGTGGATCACCATATCATGAAGACCTCTCATAACGGTCTTGAACCTATTCAATATGACACCGAAGTAAATCTTGTTTCAGCAACAAAAAACATCTTCAACTTGCGATGTTTATTATCAATCTTTTGAATAATTCAATATCAATCTTTTGATGACAATGAAATCATTGGGACTTTAGTGAACCAACCACTTGCATCATATGAAATTTCAATTGTTTCGTTCTTCTTTAGCAATGTGGTTCTTCTTTAGCAATCACATATGTCCTTAAGCATAAGGTGAAGGGTGTGTACAAACAAGCAGGTACAAAATATGTGGGGTATGTCACCTCCACGGTATCACCTGCCATTTTAAAAGATGTTGCACTACCACTAATGATTTGCATTGCATTTAATGTCCAGCCTCTTTAACCTCACAGACCGCATCGGATATGACCGCAAAATTTTAATTTTTCCATTCCACCTCAAAACTCTCGGGTAGGTCTAAATTTGGTACCCAAAATAGAATTGATAACTGCTCTTCTTTGAGTGTTAAACCAACCATTGATACACTTCGTTCTCCAAGTGCTCTTAATAGGTTCCAACATGCTCGATATGTTTGATCTGCCTTTCGCATAATTTTTTTTCTCAACAAAGTGTATCTCTAAGAAATGTAAGCAGAAAGTCAATTGTTTTTCTAGCATAAGTGAAAGCCTTCACATAGTATGAATTCCCTGTTAACTTAGATAAAAACCATCCGGAGTTAAACAACCTTATAATCACAATAAAACTCCTCTTTTTTTACTTATGTTGAAGGACTTCTATAAATTGCTGACCCCTACCTCAAATTTGCTCCTTCAAATATTATCTTTTCTGCACCCTTAATTTTTTAGCCGAAGTTACAGCCATACAGGTTTATCCGTTGAAGTTCTAAGTCTCATCTCAGACTGTTCACAACCCTTCTCATCCCAATCAAGGGATCAACTTTAAAGGAGACACCTTAATTCCCATCCCGATTGTTGTCATAAGATAAGTCTTAACTCTAGAGTATTAACCCTTATAATTGTCATTGCAATAGTTGCACCATCGCTTCTAATTTTCTTTTTTAGATCTGAATTGCACTATGCACTTAAGGTTACAGTAGATGCTAATTTGATATTGGAGATTGCCCTCAATTAAAATGTCACTGGTAGCTGATAGCATGTAAACAGAAAATACAAGCGACATAATCATACAGCCATCCAGCCCAAGTGCCACTATGTCCATTATACCGGTTAACATGAGGAAGGTGCAGTTGTATCTAGATGTAATTGTCAGGCAAAAAAATAGTGCATTTAAGAATGATAAAAACTATACTTCATTTCAGCTCAGTTAGTATAAAGAATAACTACACTTTCTAGAAGATAACAATTATATAAATATATTAGCATGATAAGTTTGTTTTATATGTTATTATTCGTAACTACCAGAAATATATTTGACTATGCAGCTTAAAGGAAAGAAAGAACAAGGTAGAGTATCTATTTATTAACCTGGGAAGATGCATTTAAATGCTCTTTGACTGTGTTGCGACGAACATCCAAAGAACGCATATAATATGATCTAGCAGATTTCAGGTCTCCATCGTAGTACTTAAGATCTCCAATTTTATTTAGTGAAACTGATAGCGTATGCACCACCTGTTAAAAATAAGGTCGGTTAACATGCAAAATACGTCAAGCAACTACCCATATATTCTACTTGATGTTCAAAATATGCCAGAAGATTTTGAGTAAAAAAACTAAAATTGCAAGATTAACCTCAAGGTCTTTTGCAGAAATCTTAGAAAGAAAATCTGCACTATCTTCGTAATAATTAACTGCTGGACCAGTATCCCCCATAGCTCTACTGCAATGCCAAAACACACATTAAGTTTGTCAGCAATATTGGGATAACAACTGGGAATATTGGGTAATAAATGTATTCTCAATCTAAAAAGTGGCGACTAATGCATAGACAGAGAGCAAGCATATAGGGAATACCACTGTACAGAGTTGCACACAAGTGTAGACCTTCTGGAAGCATGCCACAATTTCTAGAAAACTCTAATGCCAATGAGGTGCTTCGGATTCAAGTTCTTTTAATTGTAAGTTGAATTTTCCCAAAAAAAAAAGAAGAAGCATAATTCTAATGCATGATTTAAGAGCAAGAGTCATAGAAGATAGCTAATGTAATTCATTAATTATCAGTAAATTGACAAACAAACAAAAGTTGGGCAGCATTGAACCAGAATGGTTCTGCTAAATCAGAAAGAGATAATTAAATTTAGAAGAAAAAAAACATTTCTTAAATATCTGAAGAGAATATCTAATACACGGATATATATAATAATTCCATTTTTTCAGCATAATGCTTAACTGAGAAAATTGTACCAATAAGCTAATCTTGGTGCTGTGTAATTTACTGGCGCCAAAGGAATAGGAATGTTCTTGTGAGAGTCCATCAACGCATCAAAGTTTGAAGAGATTCCTCAACTATAAGTGTCACTAAAAGATAGCATATGCAATTCACAGCAAGAAGAAAACGTTTTCTTCAAATCAACTCTCGCGTAGAGGAAATTGATTAATTAATCAAACTGAAACTTCAAATGATGTATAAGGGACCAGATAAGAAAAAGGGGTCATATGTAATGCAATAGAGATATTCACTGTGCTGAAATTTATTTAGGCATGCCCATCTCCCTAGTAATTAAGTGCACGCTTCACCACATAGATATAATGGAGAGAAAGGAAAGACAAACCAGCAGTCCCCTAGCATTCCAAGAATGGCTCCAAGTTGTGAACATAACTCTTCTGTGCTGCCCGATGTCTCTAATTGCTCACGAATATCCTCCGCACAGATACTAAGCCTTGATCTTGCACTATTTATATTCTGCGCACGAAAAGCCTGCACATGAGCCAAGAAGCCTTCAAATTTTAATGTGTCACATGAGGAACCCTTGGACTAGATATTAACAAACAATAACTTGACAAGCCAAACAGCTTATTTAACTCACCCTCATAGCTTGTTGAACTAAAAATGCACCTCTTTCCATGGAAACATCTCCATATATTACATTTGTCTGCTCATCTTTTACATCAGTGGCATTTGTGTTCACTTGAGACCTCTTGATTCTAGCATGCCCATCAATGAACTGATCCACAGTAGCCTGAAGATCAGCGTCGGGCTCAATCTTTTCGATGTCAGCCCCACATAATGGACAATCCTTAAAGCGTGAAATACATGCTCTATAAAAAAGTAGAAAACATGTCATAATAATTGAAACCAAAAAGAAAATGTAGTTATAAACTAAATGCAATCAACTATTTTACTACCCACTTGCAAAATTTATGGGTGCAAGGTACACATTGGCTACTTTGATAAAGCAAGGCCTGGCATATCATGCAGCTTAGAGGACCCAATTTGAATGTATGAGAATCATATCCAAATGGGCACTTTGGAGATACAAGGCCAGGATCATTAATCTCGTTATCAGCTTTGTCTTCATCTCCAGCTTTATTATGTCTTTCATGATTTTTCATTGGGCAGATAGCCAAACCAGGATCATTAGTTTTATCAACTTTGTCTTCATCTCCTGCTTTATTATGTCTTCCATGATTTTTCATTGGACAGACAGCCCCAACTGGAGCTGCTTTAGCAAATGGACAGACAGAACTCATGCTGCTTATTCACTGCACTAAGAAAAAGACAATCGGAGTGAAAATTCTGATGGTAATACAATGGAGAGCTGAGATTCATTCTTGACAGCAAAGAAAGAACAGATCACTAGCTATGACCCAGTAGAACTAAGACACGAATGAGATCATACACAACCTGCAAATATACATAGCTGATAACAATAAATAAAATCACACTCATTATCATTAAGTTTGGTTCTCACTAATCTCGGGAACTAGTATAACCTCACTATATTTATTGAAAGCAGCATAACCTGAAAGTTAGGTTAAGAAACCACCTTTCACTTTATAAGGATAAAATGGAAGAAAAGTGTAGAAAAGTGTAAAAGCATTTTATTTACGATTTGCTTTCACAGCCGAATTCACTTATTCTTCGTTTGTTTATGGATGGGATGGGCTACTTTCAGGGATATCCAAAATGCAGATACTCCCAATTCAGTTTGAAAGATTGGTCATCCAAATTGAAAACTCACTCTGTTAGATGTGATCCAAACAATAAAACCTATATACAAACAAAATGTTAGAAATTTTGATGAGTTCTTTTCCTCCAATTAGTGGAAAAAGAATATGGACATTGGAGAAATATTTTGAAGATTACATAATTTCACCAGAAAGATGAGTGAAAGTCAACAAAATCTTTTGAAATTTTATTTACAGGTAGTTTAGAGGATGTATATCACATCTACCAAAGTGGGATTTCAATTTAGATAATTAATCATTCAAAATGAACTGAGAGCTTCTGCATCTGGATACTCATGAAAGTAGCCTCAAGGTGGGGGCCAGCCTTGGCGGTCCATGGTTTTATGTAAGGTTCCAATCTCAGTTATAGCCACCTTCACAGATTCATGTATTAATGGTAAATGGTCATCTATGAGCTTGACATCTACACCAATTAAATAAGTGAATAAGGAAATATTTAGAAAATCCAATATCAAAACAAATTTGGATCTCTCACTGTCAACGAATTTTAAAGATATTGAGCAACTTAGTACAAGAATATCAGGGGAAGCACAGAGTTTATAATTGTACTAACTTGCTCTAATATCAGAGCAAGTCTCTCTCTATTTCCTCTTTATCCTCCCAAACCTATTTTTCCTTTTTCTTCCCTGTTTTCTCCTTTGACCATTTGTTTCAGGCAAGAGTTTGGGAATGGTAGTTTCAAAGATTGTTGTTAGTTAATTTGTTTTTAAGGCCAATCTTATAACAGTTTTAGACAAAACTCATCACAATTTAAGCAAGAACCAGCAATATAGATAAAGTTGGAGAATTTTGATTATAAAACCGAGAGAAAATTGCATATAGTCACTTTATCGTTTTAAGAGGTTGCTCCTCTAAATTAACAAGGTAATCAAATGTGAATATCCTACCAGTAAATTATACACGCATGATTCCTGGAAGAACAGCAATAATGAATGCACTTACTCTGAAGTCTCAATAAAAAATATTAAATATGCCAAAAAGAAGAAACCAAAATTTCTAAGGATCTATTTTTAGCTAATGCAACTGAAAAGAGTTAGAAATCCTTTAAGCCTAAATGCTCTCAGCAAGACGAAGACAACTATTTGCTCAAATCTTATCTATACAAGTATGTACTTCACAATAAACGATTTGGCATCAACCATAATACCTTCAAGGATCAGAAAATGCATTAGATTGTGTTTCTACTTTTTAGTATGCTGGTTTTAATAATTTGAAATTGGAAAGTGGAACGCTACAAAATTATAAGTGAAATAAAAAGTACTGATAAACATTTACTCTTGCATTTGACACACTTACTTTTCATTGAGATCAATATTTGTCCTAAACAGTCTGCCTATCCTCGTTTGTTAATAATTATTGAAGATACGAGCTAATTGAAGATAAAAGCCTAATGCAACAGTGTAACTGTTCGTTAAACTGGCCTTCATATGTGCAATAACATCCAATGCATCTTCACTCTCTATACTACAAGGCATCTTTATTTGGGTCTCCAATGCTTCAAACAATTTTAAACCTGAATCAACTAAGTAGTCTCCGATATTATTAGAACAATGTTGTAAATAGCGATAGCGTATAGCGTAGCCTTAGGTTCTGTTAGCGTTTAGCGCAAATAGCGTAATGCAATAGCGTAAGCTATGAGATTTTTGATTTTTTATTTAAAAAATTAAAATTAATTATGTCAAAATAATTATAAATTCTAAATAATTTAATAGAACGTAGGAAAAAGAATTTGAAGGCAAATAATGACAAATAATGAATAATACACCAAAATGGTGATACAATGCTTGATTGCTTCTCTAATTAATTTTTGCAATTTTGCAGGTTGAAATCAAAAGTATTATATAATGTGACAGACTGACATTAATACAGCGACCATGAGATTGCGGCTTCCCCTTTACACAAACAGCAAAATGATGAATAATTTTCAGTAAAAACTTAAGTGTGAAATTGAGAAGACCTTCTCGTATTTATAGTACCATCTCATATTGTATTTGCTACTCTAGTTGACTCTTGAAGTTAACAACCATTGGTTAATTTGTTTTTGGTGCTCGACTGAAAATACCTAAATTCCTAATGTTAACTGCAATTTAATGGAAGGCTTCGATGATGATTATTACTTTAGAAATATGCCATATAGAGAACTCATTGCTGGGTTGCAATTGGAGAAAGATTTATATGTTATTGGCCGCTAAGGCTGAAACTGAGCAGTGATGCAACCTCGACCTTATTTCAGTGTATTATAGTTTTAGGTTGTGTGTGTTTCTTTTCGGTGATAGATTTTAAGATTAGTGTAGATGAATGTATCTGGGAACACTGTATTTCTTCCTTCCATTCTGTTCTTTTGTACAAAGGTGATCCAGGGTACACACTTTGAATGTGTAGCCAACTTATTGGCATATGCATGTAGTTAGCTTAATTTCATAAGGAAACCTGTTTTAGTTACTGAATATTATGAACTGTCAACTTGAGTATGTAATGTCTATCAACTGTGAACTTGATCTATATGAACTATTTGAAGTTTTCAACTTCGAAGTAACTGAAATACATATGAACTGTGAACTTGATCCTCCTCACTACCCTCTCCGGCTTCTACAAGTAATTGAGTAGGCCATCATATTCTACAATAAATTCACTCAAAATCTACCGCTAATTTACCCTTCTCTTACTCAAATTCTACACATAAACAAATCCACTCAAAAGAATACCAAAAAAAAAAAAAAAAAAAAAAAACCACACTAAGTGAACATATAAACAGAACCCCAAAAAAACGAACGAAATTTTTTTAAGCAGAACCCATAAAAAGAACCCAAAAAAAAAAAAAAACAATTCAGTAGAGGAAGAAGAAATCCAAAAAGAAAATCGATTCAACGCAGGAAGAAAAAACCCAAAAAAAATCAGTAGAGGAAGAACAAAAGCACAAAACAACACAAATAAGAGGAAGAAGAAACTCAGGAAGTAAAAATGCCTGTTATTGCCGTCGCCGGAGCCGGAATCCCTCGCCCCTCTCAAACCCTAAACTGTAAACTCCCCAAAAATAAGTCCTCTCTTCTCCTTTAACCTATCGGGAGTGAAAAAAACAACAAAAAACAACAAAAAACAACCAAAAAAAAAAAACAGCACGTTCATAGCGCACGCTATTTGGGCTACGAATATTATGATGTAAAAAAACTACGAATTGCAATTACGATTGGTTAGAATAACTAACTCATCAATATAAATAACATTGATTAAAAGGCTGACCAGATCCAATCAAGAAAAAGTGGGTTCAAAAAACCCAAACCCCTTTTACTAATTAGAATCAAAACAAAACAAAATATTGAACGTAGCAGAACATAAGCTAATAGGAAGGAGGAGGACGAAATTGGAATTCTATCAAGTTAAGATCAAAGGAAACCAAGAGAGAGAAACATACCTAGATTGGAATTGGGTAAATGGTAAGGTAGCGATGAAGAGAGCGAGAGAGAGAGAGAGAGAGAGAAACGGTGTGTGGTATTCGGATCAGGATGAGGGGGTCGATAAGATTTCAGACCTTTTCCCCGAAATAGATCACTTTTGAAACTAATTCCCAAATAGGCCACTTTCGAAAATAATTTCTAAAATAAACCAGGTCAGTAGCCAACTGCGGCCTCTTTTGATTTTGAGGCCGAGTCGTGAATATGCCACTTTTGGAAACTAATTTTTAAAAATAGGCTACTTTTGAAATTAATTCTTAAAATAGAGCAACACAGTATCCAACTGTGGTCTCTTTAATTTTGAGGCCGCAGTTCACAACTGTAGCCTAAGTATATATCATACATATTTGACTTAGGCTCGGAGACTTGAAAAAAGCAATCTCTCCACCGTGATCATGTCTCGGTACACAACCCTTCCACCACCATTGGAGGCTCCCCTCTAACCCGTCCAACCAATCCAGCAACAAGGACAGCTTCCTCCTCGACTTGTCCAACAAGACTGAGCCCTTCACGGGCCCCCTTCGCGGACCCGTGAAGGGGGCTCCTGTCCAGAACGTCCAAGGGCTCAGTCTTCCCGCAGACACAGTCGCAGAAGGTCCGCTTCTCCTAGGAGGCGGAGGGAGTCCCCCCGACACCGTCAAAGGAGGAGTTGTTCTCCTGCTGGTCGACCAGCCCCAAGGGACCAGAATGCGCCCGTCACAAGGGCAGAGTTTCAAGACTTCCAAGCGGCAGTCTTGCGGGCCCTCAATGCCGCCCCCAGCAACAACAATAATGACCAGAGGCCACCTACTCCTGAGCCGGCTAGGAGCCACCGCTGTCGGTCCCCTTGTCCTCGGGGGGCTCCGAGCCACTGTCATCGCACTCCAGTCCTCACCAGTCTTCAAGCTACCATCGTCTAGCCCCCGTCCCCCTTGTCCTCGGGGGGCTCCGAGCCACCGTCATCGCACTCCCAGTCCTCACCAGTCTTCAAGCTACCATCGTCGTAGCCCCCGTCCCCCTTCATACGAAGATGAGTCCCGGGGCTCGGCAAGATACGATCGAAGGGAGGATGCCGTCTACCGCCGTCTCCACGAGATGGAGAGGCGCCTCGGCCGGCTCGATAGGGACGAGGAATAAAGGGAGAGGAACCTCCGTCCAAGCAGGCCTTCATTCTCCTGTTCCATCATGGAGGCCCCTGCCCCAGCAAATTTCAAACCGCCACAGTTCGAGTCATACACGGGGGAGTCGGACCCCGTAGATCACATAGAGAGTTTCAAAACTCTCATGATGATCCATCAAGCCTCCGATGCCCTCCTCTGCAAGACCTTCCCGTCTACTCTCAAAGGTCCTGCTCGAGAGTGGTACTCCCTACTCGCCCCGTCCTCTATCTTCTTTTTCGACCAGTTCGAAACCCTCTTCATAACTCATTTCGTGAGCAGCCGCCGCTCCGAAAAAACAAGTATCTCGCTACTCTTCCTCAGTCATAAGAAGGACGAGAAGCTGAGGGACTATATCAAGCGGTTCACTGCGGAGGCCAGGTCCATCGCCTCCCTCGATCAGTCGGTTGCTTCGGCCGCCTTCCAATCCAATGTCCTCAATTCCGACCTCAGGGCATCCATGGCCAAGAATCCCCCTCGGGACTTCTCAGAGCTCCTCCTCCAAAGCGAGAAGTACATCCAAGCGGAGGAAGCTATCCACCGCCCCACCTTTGAAGGGTCGTCTTCCGGGAGCAAGCGGAAGACCGCAGAAGACGAAGGAGCTAAGAAGCTCCAGAAGGACAACGGAGGCCAGCGTCGCCCTCCTCCCTGGTTTGAGGGGTTCACTCCTCTCAACGCCAACGTCTCGGCTATCTTGATGGAGGTTGAGAAAGAAGGAATTCTCCCTACTGCTCCTAAGATGAACACTCCCGGGAAAAAGAGGGATAGGGAGAAGTGGTGCCGCTACCACCGGGACCACAGCCATGACACGAACGATTGTCGGGCCTTGAAAAATGAAATCGATGCCCTCATTCAGAGAGGATAGCTCGTTAGATTTGTGAGGAAGGACCGGGTCGATCCTCCTCCGCCCCCAAGGGGGGCTAACAAGCGACCCGAGCAGCACGAGGAGACCCCGGACTATGAATAGGAGCACGTCCTACACCTCATCCACGGAGGCCCTATGGGAGGAAATTCCAACTCCTCCCGAAAAGCCTTCATCCAGGGGTGAACTCCGTACATGGTCATCTCCCTCCCAAGGGCCTCGGAGTTCCAGTCGCTTTTTCAGATGAAGACCTAGAGGGTGTCCGAACCCCCCACTGCGACGCGTTGGTTATCAGCCTCCACGTGGCCAACTTTAAGGTGCAGAGGGTCCTTGTGGATAATGGCAGTTCAATCAACATCCTCTTTTAAGAGGCCTTCTAAGGGCTCCAGTTATCAAGGGACCGGCTGAAGCCCGCCGGCTACACTCTCCATGGGTTCACGGGAGTGCCAGTGACGATCGAGGGTGTCATAACTCTCGACGTAACTGCTGGCAAAGCTCTTACTACCCGAACCGAGCCAATGGATTTCATGGTGGTTAACATCAAAGCCGCCTATAACATCATCCTAGGTCGACCAGGCCTATCGGCTCTATAAGCCGTCCCCTCGGCTTATCATTTGAAGATGAAGTTCCCCACCACGGCGGGCGTGAGAGAAGAGAGGGGAAGCCAAGAAGCAGCCCACAAATGCTATACGACCTCGATTGGAACATCCGTCCTCTCTCTCGAAGCTCTTGAGATTCCCAAGGGGAGCACCCAACCTATATCAGAGCTGGACGACGAGTTGAAGGAGGTGGTCTTCTCAGAAGAAGATCCAATCCGCAAGCTTATGATCAGATAAGAGTGCCCCTTAGTTCTCCCGAATGCATGTTAACTCCTTTTCTTTTTATCAAATGTAATAAAGGCTCGCATCTCTGAGGCAGCCACCTAGTTTTTCTTTTAATAAAACTCAGTTTGCCTTTCTCAAAGATCATTCCGTTGCCCTCAAACATTTCCGCTCAAGTCTCGACTCAATTACAACAAGCTAGTTCGGAGTCTAAGCTCCAACAACTGGCGAATACTCAAACAACAAGTTCGAAGTCCATCACTTGGTTCGATTCCACTTTAACTACTCGCTTACAAGCGAGTGTGTAGTGGTTCACCATTCGGAACTGCTCTCACAACTATTGATTCTCTCTTAAAACGACAAGTTTGGAGTCCAACACTTGGTTCAATTCCGCTTCAACTACTTATTGACAAGCGAGTACGAAGTGGTTCACCATTCGGAATTGCTCCTGCAACTAGTTGAAACATCCCAACGACGAGTTCGGAGTCCAGCACTTGGTTCGACGTTGCCTTAGCCGCTCGCAAACAAGCAAGTGCGGTGCAGCTCACCATTTGGAATTGCTCCCGCAACCGTTGATGAATCTTAAAAAATTGGTTGAGTTCACAATCATAGCTCGAAATCGCTCTCACAACTTGCAAGTATGTGGGTTCAGGACTTGACATGACCATTCGAACTACTCTCGAAACTGGTTGATTCCAACAAGCAGGTTCGAACACTGGCTCTTTTCCAGGGCTATCCCCAAGGCCTGATTCACCCTTGTAGCTACTCGTGCGGCCCGACAATCCTCATCAATGAGCCCTGTGCTCAGTTCCTCTCCCGAGCCAAACCAGCAACCCCTTCACTCCGTGTAAGGGTGTTGGAGCCCAGCTCATCCTAGATGACCTCCCGCAACTTGTTCGCCTTCAAGAATCTGATATGATACCTAACTCACTCATCGAGTTGCCTCTACAAGCGTATTGGGTTCAAATAGCAAGTTTGGAGGCCAACTCCATCTGAAAATTGCTTCTACAAGCCTACCGGGTCCAAACGGTAGGTCGGTACCAACCCCCTCTTTGGGTCGCTTCTACAAACTTGTCGGACTCAAACGACAAGTTCGACGTCCATCTGTCTCCTAGAGCCTGGTGATGCTCTTCGCTCCGCTCGTCTCTTGAGCGGCCTTCTCCTCAGCAAGTTCAGAGCAAAAATTCTTCCCTAGAGTTGCTCCTCAAACTTGTCTCCCGAATGGCTCTCACCTAGAGCCTGGTGATGCTCTTCGTTCCGCTCGTCTCCTGAGCGGCCTTCTCCTCAGCAAGTTCGGAGCTAAAACTCTCCCCTAGAGTTGCTCCTCGCACCTGCCTCCAAGAACGGATCTTCCCATGGGTCTTACGAGAATCATCCTAGCTCATCTTCTTAGCCCATAGGAGCAGAGCTCCTCTTTGAAGATTCTGGAAACCGAAGCCCTTCTCAACTTGACAAAAACGAGGACACTGCTGGCCTATTTTGACCCTAAATATGGGTGATTCTTCAACTGACCTCTAAAGAGAAATTGTAGATCTTCAGGTCATCTTCGAAACGAGGGGTAACATGCCCCGATCGGACCTCCGTAGCACCGAGAGAGTGGGTTACAACACAGCTGTATCGCACCACGAATTGGCAAAAACTACCGCCTCAAAATTCGTGTTCGATCAAGATCGATGAAGGAGATTCGCCAAACACACAAACAAAAAAAAAGATTAAAGGGTTAACAGGTCGGACCCAAACCCGAACCACAATCCGCAACCGTCTCTCTTCTTCTCCTTCAGCTTTTCCCGCCGAAAGCTCAACATGAGCTTCTTCTACCTCCAACTCTCCAAGTTGGCGACGAACCCGGCTTTCATCCTCGACGATCACCGAAGAGCTACACCGAAGCTCCGAACTCTAACTTCCTTGCCGAGTGTCGCCATGGCATCAAGCTCCATGACCTTCACCGATCTCCTCACTCCAAGCTCTGCCCAACTCCAATGAAGAGCTCGAAGCTTCGGCGAGCTCTTCCCCTCCAAACACTACGTCGAGTCGGCGGTGCTTCGACACCGAGCTCCTCCTCCATCGGCTAGCTCCACTATCGTCAACCTTACCGAGCTCGAACTACCACCGAGCGCTACTCTCGAAGCTCCAATGCCGAACAGCTCCATCATCGAGCTTCAAGCTCCTCTCCTCTTCCATAGTGTCGAGCTCTTCTTCGAAGAGCTCCGAACCCATTGCCTTGCCGAGCTCATCCCCTTCGCTGAACCCATCGCAAAGCCCCTCCTCGCCTCCGATCTAGGCTAGTGCCTCGACCAAGGCCAGCAATGGCCAAGACCCCGTCGAGCTCTTCTCAACCCCGAGCCTCAAAGCTTTGGTGCCGAGCTCCAACCTCCATGAACACCTCGTCGACCTCCAAGGCCAAACTCCACTGTCAGCTGCCGACGAGCTTCTCTCCGGTGCAGCCGAGCTCCACGCCAGCGCCGCCGAAGCTCCTCTCGTTGCCGACCCATCGAGCTCCTCTCCTCTACTCCTCCATTCCTCGCCAACACTCCCCTCGACGAGCTCCTCTCGCCGAACCATGCCTTCGACGAGCCACCATTAGTCGAGCTCCAGCAATGCTCAAAGAAATCGAAGGAAGGAGACGAAGGAGGAGGAAGAAAGGCAGAGGAAGAGGAAGGGCAGAAGGAAAAAATAAATAAATAAATAAATCACACGCACCGTGCATGTTCACGCGCCCCAGACGAGATGTGGGTGGGCCCCACGCGCTGCAGCCAGCGCCACGTGGGCCTATGACTGCAGTGCGGGTCCCACTGCAGTCAGCGCCAGCGCCAAGGAGAAAAGGGGGAGAGTCCCACGCCCATAGCTGTCACCTGCTCTCCTACGTGCTGAGCGCCCGCGTGGTAGTGGACCCCACCTGCACAGAACCCGCCTTTGTTTTCACGTGACGCGCGCCCTGTCAGTGTTGACCCTCCATTAACGCGTTGCCACATGGCGTTGGGTCCCGTTCCACCTACCCCTTGCAAACCGGGTACTATGTGAAACGGGGAGAGCGACTGCTTCAAGCTCTTTTCGGCCGTATGATTGCTTTAAAATTCGTGCCCATTAAGATGGGCGATCCAGATCCAAAGAAGAAAAAGTGGGCTACCCAGTTTCAAACCGGGTATACCCAAAACCGGGTATAGTGGTTGCTTTGGCTTTTTGTGACCCATGGATCTCTCCAAAAAGCATGCTCCTCCCAATCAACGACCTAGATTAATTCAAGTATTATATATTATTTAAAATTTATTTTGTTAGTAATAAACTCCAGAAAAATAATTAAAAAATCTGAAAAAAATATTAAATCCTGGAAAATTATTTAAAAATTCTGAAAATTATTTAAAATTTCATAATACTATTTTTAATTTCTGAAAAATAATTATTATTTTAGAAAAATTGTTTTAAAATTCTAGAAAATAGTATTAAATTCGGATTAATTATTTAAATAATCTGGAAAATATTTTTTAATTCTGAAAAAAATAAATAAAAATTCAGAAAATTATTTTTAAAATTCTGAAAAATAATTATTACTTTAGAAAATTTATTTAAAAATTTTTAAAAATTCAGAAAAATCTGGAAAAATCACTAAAAATCCAGAAAATTCTAAAAAAAAAATTAGGCATTTTCAAGCTCAGAATAACACCGTTACACCCTGAGCAAGATCTAAACTCTCCCGAGAACTCCGATAAACTCTATAAACCATTGAAAGCGGGCGAACTGCTCCTCAAAAGCTGTAAAACTCAGTCTTCAGGAGTGAAAGGCTCGTGATATGGGTAAAAATAGAGCTAAATTGGGACCGTTGAAATCAGGCACGGATCTTAAAGCTCCCAGGGGTAAAATGGTAATTTTAGCAGATACAGGCCCGACAAGATAAGTTGGACCGTTCTCAAGCCCAGCAAACTGATCTAGCCTGCAATAGGGACTGTTACAACAGTCCTACCATAAAAGAGTCCAGATTCGTCGAACCCAGTTGAAACCTCCATATTCTACGGGGTAACTGATTCTATCCATCCATACACAAGGGAGGATCTGAAAACTCTATCTCTCCATCAAGAGAAGAGTTCAGTCCCGATCCCTTCACATGGATGGCATAACCGACTCTATCCTATCACTGGGAAGTAGAGATTCATCCTCATCTCGAAACTGGTTCCTAAGGTGACCATATAAATCCTCTTCTCCCACCGTTGCAAGGTAATGAATCTTTCTATACCAAAAGCTCTTTCATAATCATTCAGATTACGGACAAGAGCGTCGGAGGGTGCGTCGTCGGAATCAACCCCGGTGTCTCGCACTTTTTGCAGGTCACGACAGCAGCAGGAAACCAGTCAAACGCCGGTGAAGATATTCAGGTTTGACTCATTCGATTTCCTACGAACTCACAAATTCTATTTGTTTGCTCCCACACCGAAAAAAGCAGCAACAGCGAGTTCGGTGAAAATACCCTCGCTGTTTGAGATAACTAGTGTAGGCTTAGATGTTTAGAGAAAAAAATTTGAAGAAAAAAATATCAAAGTAAGACTCGTTGTCTCAAACAACGAGCGTAGTTGTAGTACACTCGTTGTTTGAGATAATGAGTCTGACTTTGAAATTTTTTTGTAGGTCAGTCTAACAAAAAAATTAAAGTCAGGCTAGTTATCTCAAACAACGAATCTTACTCTGATATATTTTTTTTCAAGTTTTTTCTCCAAACACCTAAGTCTACACTTGCCATCTCAAACAGCAAGGGTATTTTCAAATAACGAGTGGATCATTTTGATAAATACTTTCGAAAGACGGTCAGTTTGGTAAATACTCTAAAAAAGTGGTCATTTTGGTAAAAAAATTCTCTTTGTTTGGGTAAACTTTTTCCTTATGGTCAATTAAGTGACTGTAGGTTCTGGAATTGGGCCCCATGTAATTATCCTTGGGTCGGCTCAGGTTTAAATGCTCAGCCCAATTACTATAATTGTAATAAGGGCAAAAGGCTATACCATGTTTCATCAATTTACAGATAAATATATCTTTTTTTTATGGTTACTATATACCTAAACTTGTTGCGATTCACTACTATAGTGCTAATGGCGTAAACTTTCTTATCAATGTAACCGTTATACCTTACTGATGCAATTTTTTTTTGGGGTGTGGGGGCAGCAGGTGTGAGTTCTTGTAATTTGTGAAACGAAAACTGTAGTACTAGCATCAGTCCGACCCTAGGGAGTAAGACCGGCTCCGAGGTAGCAGCCGAGAGGTAGAGGCCGGGTGCTCAGTTCGGATCCAATAGCTCGGCTCGGCCTTCTGTACCTGCACACTGCCTAGAAACACTGGGAGAAGTCCCGGTGATAGACCATCCAACGATCTAGTCAGTCACAGAGAAAGAGACTGGGCAGCTAGGATTCAGGTGGGGAAAGATTGATTACCATGTGAAGTGAGGAGGGGGTCTGGTATTTATAGACAGAGACAAACGGGTCTGGGACTGTTGTGAAATCTAAATACCTAAATAAACAGATAAACTAGACACAAATTAAAAACCTCGCAAGTGCACGAATCGTTTATAGAAGCGTAGCAATAGCAAGGGTCGATCCCACAGAGATTGTAGACTTTAACTTACTAATCAATAAAAACAATAAGAATCATAAAGAGTTGTTTTAAAGATCTAAAAGAAATAAAAAGATTAAAACTAAATTAAGAAGTGTTGAATCACAAGTATTTATGAAGTAGTTGGGTTTAGATATCTACCAATAGTCAATAATGCTAAGTCACCTTCTGAACTTCTTCTTATTACTCATGTTTGTTCCCTTCAAGGGCATGGTATCTACTCCTTAAAGTACTGTTTCCCTAAGCCAAGAATTAGGCATGGTATCTACTCTAATTCGTTTCTTTCATTAAGTGTTTAGCATGGTATCTACTAAGTTGTAGTTAAAGAAAACATAAGATCAGTGGAAACGAACAAACACTCAAGGTTCTAGAAATTGGTATCAGATCTAGATCCCTTAAGTTGATTGAACCAAGAACCCCAAAGGATTCCCTTGTTACAATTTACGGGCACGAGATTCGGGTCGTCTCAATATGCTCATATAACAGATTCAGATAAATGGTAATGCAAACTTGATATTCTCAAGTTCTGTACGTCAGTCGACTGACTCTCACCTCAGTCGACTGCTCTCAGAGCTTCGAGAACCAGTTTGATTACCATAAGTCTATATCACTTCAATCAGATTCAATCAATAAGTAAAATAGAAGAATTCAGAAGAACATAGCACTACATAACTACGGCTTCAATCTACCCAACTATGAAATTAGTTCCACATAATAATACTTTTATTAATCAACGAGTTCGAATACATGACCAACATAAAAGAATAGAAGAAGAAGAAATAAACTAATGAAGTCCGGCAATGAGGTCGACTGGCTGTCACACAGTCGGCTGCCTTCGAATACTTGATCTCCTATCTCCTTCCTTGATGCTGATAGAATAATGCCTCTGTTGATGACTTGAACGCTCAGAAACTCTCGTGATTCGGTGGTGGGTGTTTTTGGAAGATGATGATCAGCCGATGATCTGAATAATGCTTTCTTTCTGATATTTATAGAATACGGCCAGAGAATTAGGGTTTGCACTTTTTCAGGAAAGTCCTTCTTTAATTGATTTGATGATTTATTTCTTTCTCGTTTCTTCTTCCTTTCCTTATCTGTTAACCACGCCTTTTGCTAATTCCCAGTCTCTAGATTTGGTTTGTTGGAGAATTTGCATAAAATCTGAATTCAAATAGATTTGGAATTAGATGCGGGTGTATCTTCGAATATCTTATCTGTTAACTCCGCCGCAGACCAGTCGACTTGTCTTCGAACCAGTCGACTGTGTCGAGACTTCTGAGGATTTCTCAATTGATCAGCCCAGTCGACTGGTGTTGGAGTAAGTCGACTGTGCCGAAACTTCTGTGTAAACTTGATTTCTCTGTTCAGTCGCTTGTGTGGAAGACTCAGTCGACTGATGCTCTGTAATATTCTGTGTATCATCCTTGAAGTCCTGGATCTGCTTTGTTTTGCTGTTATAGGCTATTTCCTCTGGAAAAGAGAAAATAAGAGTTAAATACCACATATAGAGCTTTTAAATGTGCATTTACAATAAGATTATTGCTTCTAAATGTGAATAATAATGTGTTCATCAAATACCCCCAAACTTAGATTTTTGCTTGTCATCAAGCAAACTAGAATTATGAACAAGGGGAAAATAATAGTATTCAACCACCAAGAATTCTTATTATGTGGGCATCAACATATTAAACTATAAACAATTTCAGATAAAGTAAAATTACACATACCCAGTTTCTCTAGTGCAATTGTTTAGTCATAATCCCCAGACTCAATCATATTTGTCATGCAATTAATTTAATTATAGTATGCGACTACTCAATCTGTGATTATCCCCTTTTCTCTACTACAAACCGAGTAGCAAACTAGAGGTTTTTTTTTTTTTTTCATAAATAATCTCTTCTTTAAAGTTGTCACTTGCCTTTTTACGCGAATGCAAAACATTTGTGATGAATCCACCCGGTTACTCAGCAAGTCACAAACTCTAAAGTGCTTTGCATACTCATATTTCAAGTTGCCGTTTGACGTAAAGGTAAACATTGGTGATGAATACCCCTAGTTACTAAGCAACTCAAAACATTGGAGTAGATTGACTTTATTCAATTATATATATATATATTATCACTCTATTTACTTAAACTCAATTTAGGACTAGATTTAAAGGGAATGATCACCAGAAAAAGCATCACATTCGTTTATTATGTATAATTGCATGACTCATATAATCTTGTAGGGAATTTATGGAACTCCACAATTCTAAAGTAAATAAGTATCCTTCTTCTTACTTTATAAGAAATTGTTTATCCTAAACACAAAAAAATTTCAAAAAGACTCTAAATATAAATAACCCTAATACCCCCAAACTTAGATAGAACATTGTCCTCAATGTTCGAAAGAAAATTTAAAAATAGGCATGTGTCACCATCTAGTAAGGAGAGACTGAAAATAAAAGATGAAAATAAAAGATGAAGAAATAAAAGAAAATAGAGGGAAAGTGTAAATACTCCCCTGAAAATTGGGTTGCCTCCCAATAAGCGCTGTGTTTTCTGTCTTCAGCTAGACTTGATGAGGTCATGCCACGTATTGAATGGTTTGAAGATTCACATCTTCCTCTTGCGGTTCTATGCTCATCTCTATGTATGGCTTCGCTCTATGCCCGTTCACCTTAAATGTTTGATTCTTTTCTTTGCTATGAACCTCCAATGCACCATGTGGAAAGACTCTTGTGACAATGTATGGCCCATACCATCTTGACATAAGCTTGCCTGGAAAAAGTCTCAGTCTTGAGTTGTATATCAATACCTTCTGTCCTTCATGAAACTCCTTTCGTGCTAGCTGTTTGTCATGGTACAACTTGGTCCTTTCCTTGTACAACTTTGCATTTTCATATGTGTCGTGCTGCAACTCTTCAAGCTCATTTAGTTGCAATCTTCTTTTGTCATCTGCTTTTGTCATATCGAAGTTGAACCTTTTAATGGCCCAATAAGCTTTGTGCTCCAACTCCACTGGAAGATGACAGGCTTTTTCAAAAACCAAACGGTATGGTGACATGCCGATAGGTGTTTTGTATGCTGTTCGGTAGGCCCATAATGCATCATTCAAGCGCAGCGACCAATCCTGTCTCCTTGTGTTGACTGTCTTTTCCAAAATGCTCTTGATTTCTCTGTTGCTAATCTCCACCTGCCCACTAGTTTGGGGATGATATGGGGTGCCCACTCTATGTGTGATACCATATTTCTTCATCAAAGAAGCAAATGGAAAGTTATTGAAGTGGCTTCCTCCATCACTTATTACTGCTCGTGGTGTCCCAAACCTAGTAAAAATGTTCTCCTGCAAAAACTTGACAAAAACTTTGTGATCATTAGTTCTTGAGGGGACAACCTCGACCCATTTAGACAAATAATCCACACCAACAAGTATATATAAATAACCAAATGAGTTAGGAAAGGGACCCATGAAGTCGATTCCTCAAACATCAAAAAGCTCGATCACTTGGATGGTTTGCAGTGACATTTGATTTCTAGAAGAGATGTTGCCTGTCCTTTGACATTTGTCACAAGTCCTGCAAAAAGAAAAAGCATCTTTGAATACTTTAGGCCAATAAAATCCAGATTGTAATACCTTGAGTGCTGTTCTTTTTGGTCCAAAATGTCCTCCACATGCGTATTGGTGGCATTGTTGTAGAATATTCATTTGTTCTTCTTCTGCCACACATCTTCTTATAATTTGATCAGGGCAAAATTTGAACAAATAAGGATCATCCCAATAATAGTGCCTGCACATAGCCACCAGTCTCTTTCTTTCCTGACTTGTCATACCTGGAGGGAAAACATGAGCAGTGAGATAATTTACAATGTCAGCAAACCATGGAAAATTTAAACAGTGAGATACCAGTCGACTGGTCCTGTTACCAGTCGACTGTCCCGAGGATATGTTTATTTCAAATAGATGTTCATCTGGGAAATTTTCATTAAGTGTGGGCACAATTTTCTCTTCCTCCTGCAGTAGCCTGGACATGTGATCTGCAACAACATTGTCGCTTCCTTTTTTATCTCTAATCTCAAGATCGAATTCTTGAAGCAACAGCACCCATCTGATCAACCTGGGCTTAGCATCCTTTTTAGCAAACAAATATCTCAAAGCAGCATGGTCAGTGAAAACAATAACTTTAGAGCCAATTAAATATGATCTAAACTTCTCTACAGCAAATATAACAGCTAACATTTCTTTTTCAGTAGTGGAATAATTTAGCTGTGCATCGTTGAGAGTTCGAGAAGCATAGTAAACAACATGGGGTTTCTTATTGATTCTTTGACCTAACACAGTCCCTAAAGCATAATTACTTGCATCACACATTAGCTCAAAAGGGTGGCTCCAATCTGGTGCCATGACTATAGGTGCAGAAGTGAGAAGATTTTTTAATGTAATAAAAGCATTTGTGCACTCTTCTGTCCATACAAACTCAACATCCTTAGCCAACAAATCACAAAGGGGTTTAGAGATTTTTGAAAAATCTTTTATGAATCTTCTATAGAACCCTGCATGTCCAAGAAAACTCCTAACACCCTTAACTGTAGTGGGAGGGGGTAGTTTTGATATTATATCGATTTTCGCTTTGTCTACCTCTATGCCTCTTTTTGATACGACATGTCCCAACACAATACCTTGTTGTACCATGAAATGGCACTTTTCCCAATTCAGCACTAAATTGCATTCTTCACATCTCTTAAGCACAAGCTGCAAATGGTTAAGGCATTCATCAAAAGAAGATCCAAAAACACTAAAGTCATCCATAAATACCTCGATGAACCTTTCCACCATGTCTGAAAATATACTCATCATGCATCTTTGAAATGTTGCTGGTGCATTGCACAATCCAAAGGGCATCCTCCTGTATGCAAAAGTACCAAAAGGACATGTAAAAGTGGTTTTTTCTTGATCTTCTGGAGCAATAGCAATTTGATTATAGCCACTATAACCATCTAAAAAACAATAATGACTATATCCTGCTAATCTTTCTAACATTTGATCAATAAAAGGAAGAGGGAAGTGATCTTTCCTGGTTTCATTATTCAGTTTCCTGTAGTCAATGCATACCCTCCATCCTGTGGTCACTCTAGTAGGGATAAGCTCATTCTCTTCATTTGTCACCACTGTGACTCCACTTTTCTTAGGCACTACATGTATAGGACTTACCCATTTGCTATCTGAGATGGGGTAGATGATGCCAACATCTAGCAGCTTCAGAATCTCTGCTCTTACCACTTCCTTCATGTTCGGGTTAAGCCTTCTCTGTGCCTCCCTGCTTGGTTTTGCGTTGTCTTCAAGAAGTATTCTGTGCATGCATTTGGATGGACTTATTCCTTTGATATCTGCAATGGTCCATCCTATTGCATTCTTGTGTTTTCGTAATACCCTTAGCAGCTTATCTTCTTCCTGTGCACTCAAATTTGCAGCAATTATCACTGGTAGCGTCTGGTTCTCACCTAAATATGCATGCTTCAAATGGTCGGGCAACTGCTTAAGCTCTAAGTCTGGAGGTCTCGGTGCAGTCGACTCATCCTGTCCATCAGTCGACTTGTCTGATCCACCAGTCGACTTATCTGCAGAAACAAAAATGTCATCAGTCACCAATTTTTCAATCACAGGTGCAAACTTACCTGGGTATGACTTTGGAGTTTCCAGGTGATGTACTGTCTCTGCAATCCCCCAGTCATCGTATTCCTGTTCATCATTAGATAAAGTTAGAGATTGTGTAATGGTGGCTTGTAATGGTTCAACGCTATGTACCTGAAATGTTTGATCAACAATATCCTGCACCACATCAACATTATAGCATTCATGATCATCATGTGGTAATTTCAGTGTATCAAACATTTTAAATTCAACCTTCTCTCCATTTATTTTCATGCTTATAGTACCCTTTTTAACACAAATTTTTATATCAGCTGTACTCATAAAGGGCCTACCTAAGATGATTGGTAGAGAAGATGGCATGGAGGAGTCTTCCATATCCAGCACAACAAAATCAGCAGGTAAAATGAAATCGTTTACCTGAACTAGGACATCTTCCAAAATACCTCTAGGTCTTTTGATACTGCGATCTGCCAATTGCAACGTGATGGATGTTGGTTGCAGTTCCCCCAATCCTAGCTTTTCATAAACAGTGTATGGGAGGAGATTGATGCTTGCCCCCAAGTCTAGTAGTGCTTTCTCAAAGAAGTGCTCGCCAATCCTGCAAGGAATGGTAAAACTACCTGGGTCTTTTAATTTAGGAGGTAATTTTCTTAATAAGACAGCGCTCACTTTCTCTGTCAAAGCCACATCCTCCCTAACCTGAAATGTTCTTTTGTGAGTGCAACATTCTTTCAAAAATTTAGCATAAGAAGGAATTTGTTTAATAGCATCAAGTAGGGAAATATTAATTTCTACCTTTCTGAGAGTTTCAAAAATGTCAAATAAATGTTGATCTTTCTTTTGTTTGACTAACCTTTGAGGGAATGGCGGCACAACTGTTCTTTCTTTTTCACTTACCTTGTTGGACCCCACAATTTTTGATGGTTGTGTTTCTGCTTCTTCTGTGTGTGTTCCAACTTTGTTGTCAATTATCTTACCACTTCTTAATGTTGTGACTGCCTTGAGCTGTTCTTGGCCGCCAGGGTTTGGTATAGTTTGTGATGGAAGTTTCCTTGCCTTTCGTTCGCTTAATTCTTCAGCAATTTGGCCAATCTGTGTTTCCAACTTCTGAATTGCTTGCCCTTGTTGGTTGGTTGTTTGATGTTGTTGTTGGAGCAATTGAAGAACAGTGGATTCAAAATCCAACTTCTTCTGTTCTTGCACTGGCCTATCAATCCCACTTCCCATTTGGAAGTTCCGTGCATGTCCTTGCGTGAATTGAGTCCCTTGATTATTCTGATTATTGCTCCAGGAGAAGTTTGGATGGTTCCTCCATCCTGGGTTGTATGTATTTGAGAATGGATTGTTCTTTGGTGGAAACACTCCTCGACCAACATAATTTGCATGCTCCTGATCTGTGAAAGAAGACATGGGACATGTATCAGTGGTATGATCTACATGAGAACAAATTGCACATATTTCGTTTGTTTGATTTTTAACTCCACCCATCATCGACATTGTATTAACAAGCATATCAATTTTCTTATTCATGTTTACCATTTCTAGTTGAATGTTATTGCTATTAGAAATTTCGTAAACTCCCTGTTTTTTAGAAGGGCCCCTCCTTGTTGAGAATTGTTGTGAATTCTCGCTGAGTTCTTCAAATAGTTCTATGGCCTCTTCACCGCTTTTCCTCATTAAGATCCCGTTGCAAGCTAAATCTACAATTGCCTTGTTAGTATCATTTAAACCTTCATAAAAAGCTTGTACCTGATCATCTTTAGGCATGTTGTGTGTAGGACACTTGAGAAGTTTGTTCTTGAAATCCTTCCATGCTTCGAAAAATAAATCTCCATCCTTTTGTTGGAAGAGTTGAATCTCCCTTTTCAGTTGTTTGGTCTTTTGGGCTGGAAAGAATTCTTTTAAGAATTTTGTCACCAATTGCTCCCATGAATTGATTGATCCTGGTTCCAAAGAATTATACCATAGTTTAGCATTAAGTTTTAAGGAAAAAGGAAACAAAATTAACCTGATTTGTTCAGGGGTGAGCCCTTGGACGCTTTGTGTCCTGCAAAGATCGAAAAAGTCTTGCAGATGGAGATGAGGTTCTTCATCTGGTCTGCCACTAAAGTGGGGAACCATACTAAGTAACTGAGGAGATAGATGCATGTTCCCTGTGACATTAGGTTGATACGCAATGCAGGAAGGTTGCTCGATGTTCTTAGGCGTGAACTTGTCCTGCATTGGCACTCGATTTGGCATTTCCTCAGCCATTGCTGTATTTGAACTGGGTCTCTGGACAGTCGACTGGTTCGTGTGGACAGTCGACTGGTGCGCTGCAAACAGTTTACCTAGTCTGTGCAAAGTGCGTTCTGTTTCTGCGTCAATAGGTAGTAGCTCTGGACGAAGTGATCTCCTTCCGTGCATCCACCAAAATCCTGTATCCTAAAAGAAAAGTACTGATTAATAAAATTAAAAGAAAAAAAATAAAACCTTTCTACTGATCTGTAAGTTAAAATACTAGACAATCCCCGGCAGCGGCGCCAAAAACTTGTTGTGAAATCTAGATACCTAAATAAACAGATAAACTAGACACAAATTAAAAACCTCGCAAGTGCACGAATCGTTTATAGAAGCGTAGCAATAGCAAGGGTCGATCCCACAGAGATTGTAGACTTTAACTTACTAATCAATAAAAAGAATAAGAATCATAAAGAGTTGTTTTAAAGATCTAAAAGAAATAAAAATATTAAAACTAAATTAAGAAGTGTTGAATCACAAGTATTTATGAAGTAGTTGGGTTTAGATATCTACCAATAGTCAATAATGCTAAGTCACCTTCTGAACTTCTTCTTATTACTCATGTTTGTTCCCTTCAAGGGCATGGTATCTACTCCTTAAAGTACTGTTTCCCTAAGCCAAGAATTAGGCATGGTATCTACTCTAATTCGTTTCTTTCATTAAGTGTTTAGCATGGTATCTACTAAGTTGTAGTTAAAGAAAACATAAGATCAGTGGAAACGAACAAACACTCAAGGTTCTAGAAATTGGTATCAGATCTAGATCCCTTAAGTTGATTGAACCAAGAACCCCAAAGGATTCCCTTGTTACAATTTACGGGCACGAGATTCGGGTCGTCTCAATATGCTCATATAACAGATTCAGATAAATGGTAATGCAAACTTGATATTCTCAAGTTCTGTACGTCAGTCGACTGACTCTCACCTCAGTCGACTGCTCTCAGAGCTTCGAGAACCAGTTTGATTACCATAAGTCTATATCACTTCAATCAGATTCAATCAATAAGTAAAATAGAAGAATTCAGAAGAACATAGCACTACATAACTACGGCTTCAATCTACCCAACTATGAAATTAGTTCCACATAATAATACTTTTATTAATCAACGAGTTCGAATACATGACCAACATAAAAGAATAGAAGAAGAAGAAATAAACTAATGAAGTCCGGCAATGAGGTCGACTGGCTGTCACACAGTCGGCTGCCTTCGAATACTTGATCTCCTATCTCCTTCCTTGATGCTGATAGAATAATGCCTCTGTTGATGACTTGAACGCTCAGAAACTCTTGTGATTCGGTGGTGGGTGTTTTTGGAAGATGATGATCAGCCGATGATCTGAATAATGCTTTCTTTCTGATATTTATAGAATACGGCCAGAGAATTAGGGTTTGCACTTTTTCAGGAAAGTCCTTCTTTAATTGATTTGATGATTTATTTCTTTCTCGTTTCTTCTTCCTTTCCTTATCTGTTAACCACGCCTTTTGCTAATTCCCAGTCTCTAGATTTGGTTTGTTGGAGAATTTGCATAAAATCTGAATTCAAATAGATTTGGAATTAGATGCGGGTGTATCTTCGAATATCTTATCTGTTAACTCCACCGCAGACCAGTCGACTTGTCTTCGAACCAATCGACTGTGTCGAGACTTCTGAGGATTTCTCAATTGATCATCCCAGTCGACTGGTGTTGGAGTAAGTCGACTGTGCCGAAACTTCTGTGTAAACTTGATTTCTCTGTTCAGTCGCTTGTGTGGAAGACTCAGTCGACTGATGCTCTGTAATATTCTGTGTATCATCCTTGAAGTCCTGGATCTGCTTTGTTTTGCTGTTATAGGCTATTTCCTCTGGAAAAGAGAAAATAAGAGTTAAATACCACATATAGAGCTTTTAAATGTGCATTTACAATAAGATTATTGCTTCTAAATGTGAATAATAATGTGTTCATCAGGGACCTTAATGGGCCGGGTCAGATCCGTTTGCCTTTGGGCCTGAGGCGGTAGGAGCCCGTTGGACTTCTGTTGACCTGATGATCAGGGAAGAGCGGGATTTGAGGAGATCCGATGGCCCAAGAGGGGCCACATCATCTAACCCCTATCAGGAGCCCCGCATTCCTGGAGGGCTCCCAGCCGTGAATGAGTGATTTGTCTCTGTAGAAAGAGTAAAGCAGCGTGTACGACGAATGTGGTTTGTATCTTCATGGAAAGGCCAGCAGGGTTGGATGAAGGGGATCCTTGAGACATGAGGGGCATCGAGTGCTGAGAATGAAGGGTCATGAGCCAAGCATTGAGCGTCGAGTGTCGAGCTCCTGTACGCTCGGATGCTGAGGTCTGTTGTCGAGCCGTCGAGCCTTTATGAGCTCGGATGCCGAGGCTTGTTATCGGGTGTCTAGCCCAGAAGCTCGTCTATGAGAGCTAAGGGGTTGCTCGGAATTACCGCCGACCGTCGAGCCCCCAAAAAAGCTCTGGGGCGGCTCGAGGTCGATGCCGAGCACCGAGCCCCCCTGCTTGTTGGAAAAGTGCTGGGGTGGCTCGAAATTGCTACCGATTGTCGAGCCCCTGAAAAGCTAAGGGGTGGCTCGAGGTCACTGCCGAGCACCGATCCTCTTGCTTGTTTGAAAAGCGTTTGGGTGGCTCAGAATTGCTACCGACGGTCGAGCCCCAAGCTTGTTTGTAAAAGTCAGGGGGTAGCTCAAGGTCACTGCCGTGCGTCAAGCCCCCATGCTTGTTAGAAAAGCACTTGGGTGGCTCAGAATCGCTACCAACCGTCAAGCTCCAAGCTTATTGTAAAAGCTAGGGGGTGGCTCGAGGTCACTCCGAGCGCCGAGCTAACATGCTTGTTGGAAATGTGCCGGGGTGGCTCAGAATTGCTACCGACCGTCGAGCCTAAGCTTGCTGTAAAAGCTAGGGGTGGCTCGAGGTCACCTTCGAGTGCCGAGCCCCCATGCTTGTTGGAAAAGTGCTGGGGTGGCTCGAAATTGCTACCGACCGTCAAGCCCCTGAAAGCCATGGGGGGCTCGAGGTCACTGTCGAGCACTGAGCCCTCTTGCTTGTTGGAAAAGTGCTGGGGTGGCTCAGAATCGCTACCGACTGTCGAGCCCCAAGCTTGTTTGTAAAAGCCAGGGGGTGGCTCGAGGTCACTGCCGAGCCTCGAGCCCCCATACTTGTTAGAAAAGCGCTGGGGTGGCTCGGAATCGCTACCGACCGTCGAGCCCAAGCTTGCTGTAAAAGCTAGGGGGTGGCTCGAGGTTACTTCCGAGCGCTTGGGCCCTAATGCTTGTTGGAAAAGTACTGGGGTGGATCGGAATCGCTACCGACCGTCGAGCCCCAAGCTTCCTCAAAAGCTAGGGGGTGGCTTGAGGTCACTTCCGAGAGCTGAGCCCCCATGCTTGTTGGAAAAGCATTGGGGTGGCTCGGAATTGCTACCGACCGTCGAGCCCCTGAAAAGCCATGGGGTGGCTCGAGGTTACTACCGAGAGCCGAGCCCCCCTACTTGTTGCAAAAGCCCTGTGGTGGCTCAGAATCGCTACCGACTGTCGAGCCCCAAGCTTGTTTGTAAAAGCTGAGGGGTGGCTCGAGGTCACCGCCGAGCGTCGAGCGCCTAAAGTTTCCTGTGAAAGTGCTGGGTAGGCTTGGAAACTCTACCAACTGCCGAGCCCCAAAGCTTGTTGTAAAATCTAGGGGATGGCTCGAGGTCACCTCCAAGCGCCGAGCCCCCATGCCTGTTGGAAAAGCATTGGGGTGGCTCGAAATCGCTACCAACCGTCGGCCCCAAGCTTGTTTGTAAAAGCTAGGGAGTGGCTCGAGGTCACCGCCGAGCATCGAGCCCTCTTTCCTGTTGGAAAAGCACTGGGTTGGCTCGGAATCACTACCGATCGTTGAGCCCCTGAAAGGCCATGGAGTGGCTCGGGGTCACTGCCGAGCGCCGAGCCCCCTTTTTCTTGTTGGAAAAGAGCTGGGATGGCTCGGAATTGCTACCGACCGTCGAGCCCCAAGCTGCTATAAAAGCTAGGGGGTGGCTCGAGGTCACTTCCGAGTGCCGAGCCCCCATGCTTGTTGGAAAAGCACTGGGGTGGCTCGGAATCGCTACCGACCGTCGAGCCCCTGAAAAGCCATGGGGTGGCTCGAGGTCATTGCCGAGTGCCGAGCCCCCTTGCTTGTTGGAAAAGCTCTGGGGATGGCTCGAGGTCACTGTCGAGCGTTGAGCCCCCATGCTGGGGGTTGTTCGATTTGAAGTGAGCTCAGACCCGCCGTGCCTACTGTGAAAGTCGGGAGTAAAATCTAAAAATTTTCATGTGATGCTGACGTCACGAGTGTAGAATTCAAGGCGTCTGAAATCCCAGTGGCAGTTAGATCTTGATGATTAAGATTGGATGGTGAGGATTTTGGCGCTGGATTCGATGAGTCGATTTCTCACTGTAAATTTCCCCTCCCTCCCTCATTTATTCACTTTGTGTTTTTTCTAAGACCAGGAACTTCTCACTCTAAGCTACCGGTGACAAATTTTACGGTGAACTCTCCGTTTAGCTATATTCAGGTTAGTATTTTATTTTGCAATGTCGCGCTCTCAGTCCGGCTCTGAAGCGAGTTCTTCCAGTCGGGGTGAAGGTGATCGTGACTCGGACTCGACGTCGTGGGACCTGGACGTCCGACCTAATGTGGGAGAGGGGCAGTTGGAGGGAGAGGGATAGTCTGATTCCACGTCCTGGGAAACGGTTCTGGACGTGGCCCCCTACAGATTCGCGAGCAGAAGACAGTGGAGTCCTCAGGCGAGGAGGTTAAGGAGGAATAGTCTGAGGAAGGAGGCGAAGAGGTCGAGGGGGGAGGGGCTGAGGAAGGAGGTGTTGAGGGAGGAGGTGAGGAAGGAGGGGCTCTCCCCCCTCTCTCTCCTTTGTCGACACCATCTCCGCCGAGGAAGCCTCATGTTAGTAGTAAGAAGAGGATGTGGCATTTGCCGGATAGTCCAGGCTCGGCGGACGAGTTCGGGCCGAAACCTGGATTTCACGTCCCCTTTTCCAAAAGGCCAGGGTCGATCAAGATGTATCCTGACGATGTGGAGAGCCTTGTTCAATTCCACGTGGAGGTGCCTTCGCCTCAGGTAAAGATGGACAACACGTAATGTATGCTGAAGGCCAATTTTCTGCCCATCATAAGGGCCATTTACTTCATTCCTAAGGAGTATGAATTGATGATCCCGAGCCCCGGTCTTCGCCCCACCACCGAATTGTCCCCCTGCTTCTGCATGTTTTCCGAGGATGCTTTTGTTTCGAGGCTAAGGTTGCCGCTGCATCCATTCATCAAGAGGGTGCTGAGGTGGAGGGAGCTGAACCAGATGCAGCACGACCTCAATTCGTGGAAGCATCTGATTTGCTTCGTTCTAAAGTGCCAGAAGAAGAAGGTCCCCCTTAAGTTGAAGTACTTCCGTGCAGTCTTGGGGGTAAGCTCGCTCGGGGATATGGAGGACATATTCTACATGTCGCCCTGATGAACACAATATTATTCACATTTTAGAGCAATAACTTTAGTGCAATTAGACATTTAAAAGCTCTATATGTGGTATTTAACTCTTATTTTCTCTTTTCCATAGGAAACAGTCTATAACAGCAAAACGAAGCAAATTCAGGATTGCAAGGATGAAACACAGGAAACTGCAGGAGATCAGTCGACTGATCATGCTTACAGGCGACTGGACAGGGAATCAAGTTTACACACCAAGTCGACTGGGCTGATGAATCATGAAAATACTAAAGTCTCGACACAGTCGACTTACATCCAGAGGCAGTCGACTGGTCTGCGGCGGAGTAAACAGATAAGATATTCGAAGATTCATCCAAATCTAATTTCAAATCTATCTGAATCTAGATTTATGCAAATCAAATCTAGAGACTGGGGATTTCCAAGAGCACGTGGTTAACAGATAAGGAAGGAAAGAAGAAAAGAGAAAGATATAAATCACCAAATCAAATAAAGAAGGACTTTCCTGAAAAAGGGCAAAACCCTAATTCTTCAGCCGCGCTCTATAAATATCAGTCAAGAGATATCGCAGGCCCGCTCGCTCGACTCTCGTCATCTCCCCATCATCCACCACCGAATCACAGAGTTGCAAACCATCAAGTCAAATCAACAAGAGGCATCATTCTATCAGCATCGAAGAAGGAGAGAGAAGATCCAGTATTCGAAGGCAGTCGACTGTGTGACAGCCAGTCGACCTTATTGCCGGACTCCATTAGTTTATTTCTCTTCTCTTTAGTTTTTAATGTTGATCATGTATTCGAATTTGTTGATTAATAAAACTATTATTATGTGGAACTAAATTTCATAGTTGGGTAGATTGAAGTCGTAGTTATGTAGTGCTATGTTCTCCTGAATTCTTCTATTTTACTTATTGATTGAATCTGATTGAATTGACATAGGTTTGTGATAACCAAACTTGTTCTCGAAGCCTGAGAGCAGTCGACTGAGGTGAGAGCCAGTCGACTGACAAACAGAGCTTGAGAATATCAAGTTTGTGTTACCATTCATCTGAATCTGTTATATGAGCATATTGAGACGACCCGTATCTCGTGCCCGTAATTGTAACAAAGGAATCTTTAGGGGTTCCTGGTTCAATCAACTTAAGGGATCTAGATCTGATACCAATTTCTAGAGCCTTGAGTGTTTGTTCGTTTCCACTGATCTTATGTTTTCCTTAAATACAACTTAGTAGATACCATGCTAAGGACTTAATGAAAGAAACGAATTAGAGTAGATACCATGCCTAATTCTTGGCCTAGGGAAATAGTACTTTAAGGAGTAGATACCATGCCCTTAAAGTGAACAAACATAAGTAATAAGAAGAAATTCAGAAGGTGACTTAGCATTACTAACTATAGGTGGAGATCTAAACCCAACTACTTCATAAATATTTGTGATTCAACATTCCTTAATTTAGTTTTAATCTTTTTATTTCTTTTAGACTTCCAAACAACTCTTTATGATTTTTATTCTTTTTATTGATTAGTAAGTTAAAGTCTACAATCTCTGTGGGATCGACCCTTGCTATTGCTACGCTTTTCTAACGATTCGTGCACTTGCGAGGTTTATAATTTGTGTCTAGTTTTATCTATATATTTAGGTACCTAGATTAGCACAACAAGTTTTTGGCGCCGTTGCCGGGGATTGTCTAGTATTTTAACTTACAGATCAGTAGGAAGTTTTTATTTTCTTTCTTTTAGTTTATTAATAAGTTTTTCTTTTAGGTTACAGGATTTTGGTGGATGCACGGAAGGAGATCACTTCGTCCAGAGCTACTACCAATTGACGCAGAAACAGAACGCACCTTGCACAGGTTAGGTCGACTGATTGCGAACAACCAGTCGACTGCTGCACGAACCCAGTCGACTGCTCAGAGACCCCAGTCACAAGAAATCATGGCAGAAGAAACACCCAATCACATACCAATGCAGGATAAATTTACGCCTAAGAACATTGAACAACCCTCCTGCATTGCGTATCAACCAAATGTCACAGGGAACATGCATCTATCTCCTCAGTTACTTAGTATGGTTCCCCATTTCAGTGGCAGACCTGATGAAGAGCCCCATCTTCATTTACAAGATTTTTTCGATCTTTGCAGGACACAAAGCGTCCAAGGGCTTACCCCTGAACAAATCAGGTTAATATTGTTTCCTTTTTCCTTAAAACTTAATGCTAAACTATGGTATAATTCTTTGGAACCAGGATCAATAAACTCATGGGAGCAATTGGCGACAAAGTTCTTAAAAGAATTCTTTCCAGCCCAAAAGACCAAACAACTAAAAAGGGAGATTCAACTCTTCCAACAAAAGGATGGAGACTTATTTTTCGAAGCCTGGAAGGATTTCAAGAACAAACTTCTCAAGTGTCCAACACACAACATGCCTAAAGACGATCAGGTACAAGCTTTTTATGAAGGTTTAAATGATACTAATAAGGCAATTGTGGATTCAGCTTGCAATGGGATCTTGATGAGGAAAAGCGGCGAAGAGGCTATAGAACTATTTGAAGAACTCAGCGAGAATTCACAACAATTCTCAACAAGGAGGGGCCCTTCGAAAAAACAGGGAGTTTATGAAATTTCTAGTAGCAATAACATTCAATTTGAAATGGTAAACATGAATAAGAAAATTGATATGCTTGTTAATGCAATGTCTATGATGGGTGGAGTTAAAAATCAAACAAATGAAATTTGTGCAATTTGTTCTCATGTAGATCATACCACTGATACTTGTCCTATGTCTTCTTTCACAGATCAGGAGCATGCAAACTATGTAGGTCGAGGAGTTTTTCCACCAAAGAACAACCCATTCTCGAACACATACAACCCAGGGTGGAGGAACCATCCAAACTTCTCATGGAGCAATAATCAGAATAATCAAGGGACTCAATTCACACAAGGACATACACGGAACTTCCAAATGGGAAGTGGGATGGATAGGCCAGTACAAGAACAGAAGAAGTTGGATTTTGAATCCACCGTTCTTCAATTGCTCCAACAACAACATCAAACAAGCAACCAACAAGGGCAAGCAATTCAGAAGTTGGAGACACAAATTGGCCAAATTGCTAAAGAATTAAGCGAGCGAAAGGCAGGGGAACTTCCATCACAAACTATACCAAACCCTGGAGGCCAAGAACAGCTCAAGGCAGTCACAACATTAAGAAGTGGTAAGATAATTGACAACAAAGTTGGAACACACACCGAAGAAAAAGAGGAACAACCATCAAAAATTGTGGGTTCCAACAAGGTAAGTGAAAAAGAAAGAACAGTTTTGCCACCATTCCCTCAAAGGTTAGTCAAACAAAAGAAAGATCAACACTTATTTGACATCTTTGAAACTCTCAGAAAGGTAGAAATTAATATCCCCCTACTTGATGCTATTAAACAAATTCCTTCGTATGCTAAATTTCTGAAAGAATGTTGTACTCACAAAAGAACATTTCAGGTTAGGGAGGATGTGGCCTTGACAGAAGAAGTAAGCGCTGTCTTACTAAGAAAACTGCCCCCCAAATTAAAAGACCCAGGTAGTTTTACTATTCCTTGTAGGATCGGAGAGCACTTCTTTGAGAAAGCACTACTAGATTTGGGGGCAAGCATCAATCTTCTCCCATACACTATCTATGAAAAGTTAGGATTGGGGGAACTCCAACCAACATCCATCACGTTGCAATTGGCAGATCGCAGTATCAAAAGACCTAGAGGTATTTTGGAAGATGTCCTAGTTCAGGTAAACGATTTCATTTTGCCTGCTGATTTTGTTGTGTTAGACATGGAGGAATCTTCAATGCCATCTTCTCTACCAATCATTTTAGGTAGGCCCTTTATGAGTACGGCTGATATAAAAATTTGTATTAAAAAGGGTACCATAAGCATGAAAATAAATGGAGAGAAGGTTGAATTTAAAATGTTTGATACACTAAAATTTCCACATGATGATC
This sequence comes from Hemerocallis citrina, assembly GCA_017893485.1. Classification (NCBI taxonomy): domain Eukaryota; kingdom Viridiplantae; phylum Streptophyta; class Magnoliopsida; order Asparagales; family Asphodelaceae; genus Hemerocallis; species Hemerocallis citrina. The sequence goes on along the minus strand of CM030360.1, from coordinate 278,312,970 downwards.
ATGAATGCTATAATGTTGATGTGGTGCAGGATATTGTTGATCAAACATTTCAGGTACATAGCGTTGAACCATTACAGGCCATAATTACACAATCTCTAACTTTATCTAATAATGAACAGGAATCTGATGACTGGGAGATTGCGGAGACAATACATTACCTTGACACTTCACAGTCACACTCAGGTAAGTTTGCACCAGCATTTGAACAATTGGTGACTGATGAACTTTTTGTTTCTGCAGGTAAGTCGACTGGTGCACTGGACAAGTCGACTGGTGAAGGGGATCAGTCGACTGTCCAGACTACTACCAGAGACCAGTCGACTGCACTAAGACTTACAGACCCAGAGCTTAAGCAGCTGCCCGATCATTTGAAGCACGCATATTTGGGTGAAAATCAGACGCTACCAGTGATAATTGCTGCGAACCTGAGTGCACAGGAAGAAGATAAGCTGCTAAGGGTACTACGAGAACACAAGAGTGCAATAGGATGGACCATTGCAGATATCAAGGGAATAAGTCCATCCAAATGCATGCATAGAATACTCCTTGAAAACAATGCAAAACCAAGCAGGGAGGCACAGAGAAGGCTTAACCCGAACATGAAGGAAGTGGTAAGAGCAGAGATTCTGAAGCTACTAGATGTTGGCATCATCTACCCTATCTCAGATAGCAAATGGGTAAGTCCTATACATGTAGTGCCTAAGAAAAGTGGAGTCACAGTGGTGACAAATGAAGAGAATGAGCTTATTCCTACTAGAGTGACCACAGGATGGAGGGTTTGCATTGATTACAGGAAATTGAATAATGAAACCAGGAAAGATCACTTCCCTCTTCCTTTTATTGATCAAATGTTAGAAAGATTAGCAGGATATAGTCATTATTGTTTTTTAGATGGTTATAGTGGCTATAATCAAATTGCTATTGCTCCAGAAGATCAAGAAAAAACCACTTTTACATGTCCTTTTGGTACTTTTGCATACAGGAGGATGCCCTTTGGATTGTGCAATGCTCCAGCTACATTTCAAAGATGCATGATGAGTATATTTTCAGACATGGTGGAAAGATTCATTGAGGTATTTATGGATGACTTTAGTGTTTTTGGATCTTGTTTTGATGAATGCCTTGACCATTTGCAGCTTGTGCTTAAAAGATGTGAAGAATGCAATTTAGTGCTGAATTGGGAAAAGTGCCATTTCATGGTACAACAAGGTATTGTGTTGGGACATGTGGTGTCAAAAAGAGGCATAGAGGTAGACAAAGCAAATATTGACATAATATCAAAACTACCCCCTCCCACTACAGTTAAGGGTGTTAGGAGTTTTCTAGGACATGCAGGGTTTTATAGAAGATTTATAAAAGATTTCTCAAAAATCTCCAAACCCCTTTGTGATTTGTTGGCTAAAAATGTTGAGTTTGTATGGACAGAAGAGTGCACAAATGCTTTTAATACATTGAAAAACCTTCTCATTTCTGCACCTATTGTCATGGCACCAGATTGGAGCCATCCTTTCGAGCTTATGTGTGATGCAAGTGATTATGCTTTAGGGGCTGTTTTAGGTCAACGAATCAATAAGAAACCTCATGTTATTTACTATGCTTCTCGAACTTTAAACGATGCACAGCTAAATTATTCCACTACTGAAAAAGAAATGTTAGCTGTTATTTTTGCTATAGAGAAGTTTAGATCATATTTGATTGGTTCTAAAGTTATTGTTTTTACTGACCATGCTGCCTTGAGATATTTGTTTGCTAAAAAGGATGCTAAGCCTAGGTTGATCAGATGGGTGCTGTTGCTTCAAGAATTCGATCTTGAGATTAAAGATAAAAAAGGAAGCGACAATGTTGTTGCAGATCACATGTCCAGGCTACTGCAGGAGGAAGAACGAATTGTGCAGCCACTTAATGAGACTTTCCCAGATGAACATCTCTTTGAAATCAATTCATCCTCGGGACAGTCGACTGGTACCAGGACCAGTCGACTGGTATCTTACTGCTCAAATTTTCCATGGTTTGCTGACATTGTAAATTATCTAACCGCTCATGTTTTCCCTCCAGGTATGACAAGTCAGGAAAGAAAGAGACTGGTGGCTATGTGCAAGCACTACTACTGGGATGATCCTTATTTATTCAAATTTTGCCCTGATCAAATTATAAGAAGATGTGTGGCAGAAGAAGAGCAATTGAGTATTCTACAACATTGCCACCAATATGCATGTGGAGGACATTTTGGACCAAAAAGAACAGCACTCAAGGTATTACAATCTGGATTTTATTGGCCTAAAGTATTCAAATATGCTTTTTCTTTTTGCAGGACTTGTGACAAGTGCCAAGGGACAGGGAATATCTCGTCTAGAAATCAAATGCCACTACAAAACATCCAAGTAATCGAGCTTTTCGATGTTTGGGGAATCGACTTCATGGGTCCATTTCCTAACTCATTTGGTTATTTATATATACTTGTTGGTGTGGATTATGTGTCTAAATGGGTCGAGGCTGTCCCCTCAAGAACTAATGATCACAAAGTCGTTGTCAAGTTTTTGCAGGAAAACATTTTCACTAGGTTTGGTACACCTCGAGCAATAATAAGTGATGGAGGTAGCCACTTCAATAACTTTCCATTTGCTTCTTTGATGAAGAGATATGGTATCACACATAGAGTGGGCACCCCATATCATCCTCAAACTAGTGGACAGGTGGAGATTAGCAACAGAGAAATCAAAAGCATTTTGGAAAAGACAGTCAACACAAGGAGGAAGGATTGGTCGTTGCGCTTGAACGATGCATTATGGGCCTATAGAACCGCATACAAAACACCCATTGGCATGTCACCATACCGTTTGGTGTTTGGAAAAGCCTGTCATTTGCCAGTTGAGTTGGAGCACAAAGCATATTGGGCCATCAAAAGGTTCAATTTTGATATGAAACAAGCAGGTGACAAAAGAAGACTACAACTAAATGAGCTTGAAGAGTTGAGGCATGACGCTTATGAAAATGCAAAATTGTACAAGGAAAGAACCAAGTTGTACCATGACAAACAGCTAGCAAGGAAGGAGTTTTATGAAGGGCAGAAGGTATTGATATATAACTCAAGATTGAGACTTTTTCCAGGCAAGCTTATGTCAAGATGGTATGGGCCATATACTGTCACGAGAGTCTTTCCACATGGTGCTTTGGAGGTTCATAGCAAGGAAAAGAATCAAACATTTAAGGTGAACGGGCATAGAGCGAAGCCATACATAGAGATGAGCATAGAACCGCAAGAGGAGGATGTGAATCTTCAAACCGTTCAATACATGGCATGACCTCATCAAGTCTAGCTGAAGACAGAAAACACAGCGCTTATTGGGAGGCAACCCAATTTTTCAGGGGAGTATTTACACTTTCCCTTTATTTTCTTTCAAGTTATTTTTCTTCTAGTTATTTTTATTTTTCTCTCCTTACTAGATGTGACATATGCCTATTTTTAAATTTTCTTTCGAACATTGAGGACAATGTTCCATCTAAGTTTGGGGGTATTAGGGTTATTTATGTTGATCATCTTTTTGATTTTTTTTTTTTCGGATAAACAAATTCTTATAAAGTAAGAAGAAGGATACTTATTTACTTTAGGATTGTTGAGTTTCATAAATTCCATACAAATTTATATGAGTCATGCAATTATACATAATAAACAAATGTGATGCTTTTTCTGGTTATTATTCCCTTTAGATCTAGTCCTAAAATGAGTTTAAGTAAATAGAGTGATAAAAAAAAAAAAATTATATATATACATATATACTTGAATAAAGTCAATCTACTCTAATGTTTTGAGTTGCTTAGTAACTAGGGGTATTCATCACCAATGTTTACTTTTACGTCAAACGGCAACTTGAAATATGAGTATGCAAAGCACTTTAAAGTTTGTGACTTGCTGAGTAACCGGGTGGATTCATCATAAATGTTTCGCATTCGCGTAAAAAGGCAAGTGACAACTCTGGAGAAGCGACTTAAAAAAAAAAAAAAAAAAAAAAAAAAAACTCTCTAGTTTGCTACTCGGTTTGTAGTAGAGAAAAGGGGATAATCACAGATTGAGTAATTACATACTATAACTATAATTAATTGCATGACAAGTATGGTTGAGTTTGGAGTTATGAATAAACAATTGCACTAGAGAAAGTGGGTATGCTTAATTTTACTTTATCTGAAATTGTTTATACCTTTCTATATCGATGCCCACATAATAAGAACTCTTGGTGATTAAGGCTGATATTATTACACCCTTGTTCATAATTCTAGTTTGCTTGAGGACAAGCAAAAATCTAAGTTTGGGGGTATTTGATGAACACAATATTATTCACATTTTAGAGCAATAACTTTAGTGCAATTAGACATTTAAAAGCTCTATATGTGGTATTTAACTCTTATTTTCTCTTTTCCATAGGAAACAGTCTATAACAGCAAAACGAAGCAAATTCAGGATTGCAAGGATGAAACACAGGAAACTGCAGGAGATCAGTCGACTGATCATGCTTACAGGCGACTGGACAGGGAATCAAGTTTACACACCAAGTCGACTGGGCTGATGAATCATGAAAATACTAAAGTCTCGACACAGTCGACTTACATCCAGAGGCAGTCGACTGGTCTGCGGCGGAGTAAACAGATAAGATATTCGAAGATTCATCCAAATCTAATTTCAAATCTATCTGAATCTAGATTTATGCAAATCAAATCTAGAGACTGGGGATTTCCAAGAGCACGTGGTTAACAGATAAGGAAGGAAAGAAGAAAAGAGAAAGATATAAATCACCAAATCAAATAAAGAAGGACTTTCCTGAAAAAGGGCAAAACCCTAATTCTTCAGCCGCGCTCTATAAATATCAGTCAAGAGATATCGCAGGCCCGCTCGCTCGACTCTCGTCATCTCCCCATCATCCACCACCGAATCACAGAGTTGCAAACCATCAAGTCAAATCAACAAGAGGCATCATTCTATCAGCATCGAAGAAGGAGAGAGAAGATCCAGTATTCGAAGGCAGTCGACTGTGTGACAGCCAGTCGACCTTATTGCCGGACTCCATTAGTTTATTTCTCTTCTCTTTAGTTTTTAATGTTGATCATGTATTCGAATTTGTTGATTAATAAAACTATTATTATGTGGAACTAAATTTCATAGTTGGGTAGATTGAAGCCGTAGTTATGTAGTGCTATGTTCTCCTGAATTCTTCTATTTTACTTATTGATTGAATCTGATTGAATTGACATAGGTTTGTGATAACCAAACTTGTTCTCGAAGCCTGAGAGCAGTCGACTGAGGTGAGAGCCAGTCGACTGACAAACAGAGCTTGAGAATATCAAGTTTGTGTTACCATTCATCTGAATCTGTTATATGAGCATATTGAGACGACCCGTATCTCGTGCCCGTAATTGTAACAAAGGAATCTTTAGGGGTTCCTGGTTCAATCAACTTAAGGGATCTAGATCTGATACCAATTTCTAGAGCCTTGAGTGTTTGTTCGTTTCCACTGATCTTATGTTTTCCTTAAATACAACTTAGTAGATACCATGCTAAGGACTTAATGAAAGAAACGAATTAGAGTAGATACCATGCCTAATTCTTGGCCTAGGGAAATAGTACTTTAAGGAGTAGATACCATGCCCTTAAAGTGAACAAACATAAGTAATAAGAAGAAATTCAGAAGGTGACTTAGCATTACTAACTATAGGTGGAGATCTAAACCCAACTACTTCATAAATATTTGTGATTCAACATTCCTTAATTTAGTTTTAATCTTTTTATTTCTTTTAGACTTCCAAACAACTCTTTATGATTTTTATTCTTTTTATTGTTTAGTAAGTTAAAGTCTACAATCTCTGTGGGATCGACCCTTGCTATTGCTACGCTTTTCTAACGATTCGTGCACTTGCGAGGTTTATAATTTGTGTCTAGTTTTATCTATATATTTAGGTACCTAGATTAGCACAACACGCCCCGCCCTCACAAGAGGGTAATGCATAATCACCCGGATTCCATAAAGGGGTGGAAGGAGAAGTACTTCGTTATCGGGAGCGAGGTGCCTTGGGAAATTCCCACGACCTGGAATTTCTACAAGCCGAACTTCAAACCTCCGAAGCGAAGGGACTTGACGGAGGCGGAGTGGGCTGATGTAGACAAAATTGTGGAGGGGCACAGCATCAGTTGTCCACGCATGACTGAGATACACCTTTCCCGAGCCGGATTGAGCCCAGCCGACCCCTGTACGTTTCTGTTTCATTCTTGTCTAACTTTCTGCTTTCATATTAACATTTTTTCTCTTTTTGCAGTGATTGAACCTGCCAAGCTAGAGGCGAGGAAGGCCTTGTTGGCTCTGGCCAAGAAGAAGAGGGCCCAACAGGCGGCATCAGCGGTGGGGCTGGCCCAAGAGACGGTGAAGGTCCCTTCGGAACCGCCCTTTAAGAAGCTGAAGAAGAAGAACTCGTCCTGAGAGGCGAAGGAGTTGGGGCCGAGCACGAGTAGCCGAAAGGTTACCAAGATCCTGAGGTCCGGGACCCCCACCGTCTGTCCCGATGCCAGGCAAATGGTTGGTGAGGGGGGTTTAAGGCCATACGCCCCGGACTGGTCGGTGAAGGAGGGAGACTCGCTGGCCGATGGCCCAATCTCCATGGAGGTGGCCGCCAAGCGCACCACGGTCCACGACCGAAATGTTCTAGCAACCGAGACCACGGAGACGACCCACATGAAGTGGGCTAAAGCTCAAGTGGTGGTAAGTGGTGGTTTTGCTGTCTATTTATTTTTCTTTTGTACTGGGTAATGTTCTGACTTGGCATACGAGCATCTCCATGAACTGGCCACTCCCCGGGGAAAGGTGCAGGCAGAGTACGACGAAATGGCAATGGCAGCTTTGAAAGAAGTGATCGGCACCCAAGATGAGGCGTATGACAGGGCGAAGGAGCACTTTCTGCTCCTTTACCCTGAAGCGAAAATCGACTACCTCAACTGCAGGTGGGTGCCCTCGGTGCATCCGCCAACCCCCGGGGGCGAGGGAGATGAGGCTCCGAGAGACCCTCTCTTGGAGAAGGATATGGGGGGTGTGGCAGCCGGCGAAAAGGTGTAGATCCCCCCTCCGAAGTAGTTAATATACTTTCTCTTTTTCTTTTCCTTTTTTGTATTGTCGAACGCGGACTGGCCACCACCTTTTGCAATCAATTTTTGAATTAATACAATAGGGCTTTTGGCCGACCTTCTATGACTTGTGTGGATTTTTAGTGAATTGTGGTTTTCTTCTCTCTTGTTGGATTAACGAGGTTCTGGGTGCCGACCTCAGTTCTGACGAGGTCCGTCAACTTCGAGATAGGCTAGAGTCCAAGGAGAGTTTCTTGATCCGCTATCGCAAGCAGGCTCGCGATCGAGAAGCTGTGGTAGGCTATTTTATGAACAAGTCCAAGGAGCTCAGCTTAGAGACGGCACGCCTGAAGAAGGCCATAGCCGATTGGGACTGGGGGAGTACCGAGACGAACTGGCCCCTATCTGATGCTTCCACCAGGCGGCTAACCTCCGAGTCCGTTCTTCGTGAGGTTGTGGTCGAAAAGGAGCTAGAGATCCAGAGGTTGAAAGTCCTGCTAGGCACCGGACGGTCTCGGTTCGGCTGTCTAAAGATGGGAGGCCCGTCTGTTTTGGGTTCCTCGCCGACCTTGTATCTGGAGATGGCGAGGCCCGCTGATGTACAGAGCTCCGTTCCGAGGATATCGACAATGGCTATGCCCAAGATGGGGGATGAGGTTGCTGGAGGGCGGACCCGTTCCGCAGGACTCGAGACGACCCTTGGGAGCCCGGAGGGCATGGAGAGAGACTCTTAGGTAGAGGTGGAGGTAGAACGCTGTAACGTTTCTTAATTGTACCATAGCTTTTGAAGGCATTTATGAATAAGATTTGATTTGTCCGATCCTCTTGACTTAAGAAAAATTAGGATGTTGACTGTTCCTCGAACCGGGCATCGAACCCCCTGCTTTGTAGAAAACGAGGGAGTGACTCGAGACCCGTTTCGAATGCAGATTTGCCCAGATTAGGGTTGTGACTCGGGGGGAGGATCCTGTTTTGCTCGGGAGCCGAGCCGTTCCATTTTCCAACGTCGCTAATGGGGGATGTTTCATCTTCCGACATTTCGATTTCCCAATATCATAAATGCGCCTTTCTAGAGGGCTATATAACCCTCACCCCTTCATCAGAAGTTCATCAGAAATCGTCTCACTTCACCGTGAGTTCTCGTCGATGGTGACTCTCTTGCCACCCGCCAATAATTGGGGGTAATGGTAATGAGTGCTGTTTATCCCCTGTTGCCATCGGGTGAAAGTTGGGTGGGTCCCGGGGCGAGCGCCCTAATGAAACTTTTGGCCGAGAGTCCTAGATCGCTGGCTCCCCTACCACCCTCTGCCAATTGGAGGTAACGACTATGAGTGCTATTTATCCCCTGTTTCCAGTGGGTGAAAGGTGGATCGATCCATGGTTTGGGGCTCAGGGAGCTTATCGAAGGCGAGCGCCCTAAATCTTAATAAAAATTTTGGGTATGGGGGAGTGCTGAAATCCCAGCCGAAGGTTCAAGACCCGAGCCGCGAGAGCGGGGGGTGTTGAAGACCCCCTTAACATGCGAGAGTTGTTGGGTTGTGGCTCCGGGGTTTTGCCGAGCATGATGCCCTGGTAGCTTGAGAAAGCTAGGGCGTGGCTAGAGGTCAATGCAGAAGGTCGAGTCCCCTTAACATGTGAGAGTTGTCGGGTTGTGGCTCGGGGGCATTGCCGAGCGCGACGCCCTGGTAGCTTGAGAAAGCTAGGGCATGGCTCGAGGTCAATGCCGAAGGTCGAGCCCCCTTAACATGTGAGAGTTGTGGGGTTGTGGCTCGGGGGCTTTGCCGAGCGTGAAGCCCTGGTAGCTTGAGAAAGCTAGGGCATGGCTCGGGGTCAATACCAAAGCCCCTTTAACATGCGAGAGTTGTTGGGTTGTGGCTCGGGGGTATTGCCGAGCGTGAAGCCCTGGTAGCTTAAGAAAACTAGGGTGTGGCTCGAGGTCAATGCCGAATATCGAGCTCCCTTAACATGCGAGAGTCGTCGGGTTGTGGCTCGGGGTATTTCCGAGCGTGAAGCTCTAGTAGCTTGAGAAAGCTAGAGCGTGACTCGAGGTCAATGCCGAATGTCGAGCCCCCTTAACATGGAGGAGTAAAAATTAAAAAGTGTAGGAGAAACCAGAATTACACTTTATTATTTACAAAAAAGGAAAAGCACGTAAGTGCTGACTACAATGGATGGGTTACATAAGTTTAGCCCTCTCCTTCGAGGAACTTAATGAGGTGCTCTGCATTCCAGGGCCTCTTGATTATCCTGCCCCCCAGGTCTGCGAATCGGTATGTACCTAGGTGTACCACTTCGGAGACCTTGTAAGGGCCCTCTCAATTAGGCGATAGTTTCCGCTTTCCTATGGGGTCGGATACCACGAGCTTTCTGAGCACGAGGTCACCTTGTTTGATGTCCTCGGGCGGACCTTCTTGTTGTAGAATTTCTCGATCCTTTGTTGGTATATGCTTCTTCGAATGGCGGATCTTTTCTTGACCTCGTCAATGAGGTCCATATTGGCTCTGAGGTCTGAGGAGTTGTCCACTTTGTTGGAGGCCATGATCCTGGGCGATGGGAGGTCGATCTCTAGCGGAATAACATCCTCGATGCTGTAGGTGAGGTTGAATTGGGATTCGCCCATGGGAATCCTCTTAGTTGTCCGGTGTGCCCAGAGTATGCTCGGCAGCTCGTCGACCCATAGTCCCTTTGGCGAATTGTCCAGCCACTTTTTGAGGCCAACTAGGATTTGGCAGTTCGCATTTTCGGCTTGGCCATTTGATCGAGAGTGGCATACCAATGAGAAGCATTGATGAACGCCAATGTCTTTGCAGAACTTCCGAAAGTTTTTGCCCACGAACTGGGTCCCGTTGTCGATGATGAGCACCTGCGGAATCCCAAACCGGCAGATAATGTTCCTCGAGAAGAATTGTTGAGTTTGATGCTCGGTGATCGTGGCCAAGGGTTCCGCCTCGACCCACTTTGTGAAGTAGTCGATGGCCACCACCAGAAATTTCCTTTGGCCCGTGGCTTTCGGGAAGGGGCTGACTAGGACCATCCCTTACACTATAAGGAATTTGACATATAGTGACAGCAAAAATCCGTGGGTAAAAGGCGAAAAACCGTAGGTATAGCCCGTAAAACCTATACCAACGGACATATTTTTCCGTCGTTTTTAATTAGCTATGCCCACGGCAAAATGCCGTCACTATAGCCTATAGTGACGGTTTTTTCACTCGTTGGTATAGGTATCGGTGTTATACCCACGGTTTCGTATCCGTTGGTATAGGTTTTAAAGACACCTTTTGCTTTCCTATACCCACGGTTGAAACTCCATTGCTATAGGTTTTAGCAATGGTTTTAGCATCCAATTATTTGAATATATACCCATCGCTCTATACAAATTTTTTTCTTACTAATTACGCGTATGATAATTTAATATTTTCTTTTATAATATTAATTCAATTATAAACTAAATACACAATAAAATAGATAAATATATTTATGAAACAAAAATAGATAAAATTAAACTTCAATCATATTAAAAATTAATGAAATATTACAATGATGTCAAATTACAAAATAGTTAATAACCAGATACACAATTGAAGAAATCCACACTTGGGCTGAATCACTCATCATAAGGCAACTACAGTTCTCTCGGCTCTTTAAGGAGCTGTGGCAGTAACATAAGATACAACTACAGTGATGTCGTCGAGTTTGCCTCCATAATAACGATATCCAGCATCTTGGGCTGCAGTTGAGAAGGGCATCTTCAATACAACTGAAGCACCTTGATAAAAGTTGAAATTTCAACCAAGGACCAGCATATAAAGTAACCAAACATTTCCGAAGGACTTCTTCCAGGCATAATTACTGAATAAATTCATAAGCAGAAGAGTGATGAATAGGGCAGAGAACTTTTTTTTCCTTGCAAAAGATATTAACTGGTTGAGAAAGACAAGATACATCAGATTTCCTTTTGACTGAAATAAATACGAGTGTTTTTCCTTCACAAATATTACTACGTTCAACTGGAGAATAAATGTAATCTTACCATCAAACACATATGACTGAATTTGTTCCCTTGTGTTGCTAAGCTTGTAAAAAGCATCAAATGCCTTGTTAGCAAGGGCTCGATATTGAATAGAAGCAACAACCGTAATAAAGACATTATCCTGAAGCATACCAAAAGAAGAAAAAAAAATGAATATTATACTATTAAGTGTTCACGCCATCACTTTTTTTTCTTCTTCCAATGCATATACCTCTAAACTAGCAAACCAAATAAAAATGTAGTACAATCATTTCCAGCTTCAGGACGTGACATCAACAAATTCCTATCAACTTAAAAAATGTGTTCTGCCATACACAGTCTACAGAGATGAACAAATCACAAAACTCTACAATGTATATAGAGGTAAATTTTGTACAAACAGTGCTTTTTACAAAACTCTAACAATTAGGGCCTTTTAGTAGTATATAAAGCTTGGATCAGCCTATTGGAGTTGCTACTATACTTTACTTCTTGTTTTTTGTATCTTGTTCCCATTATCTTTAATTGATGCTTAGTAGACGTCATTAGACTGGTTTTGTAATATTTTGCACTTTTGGTTTCGTTAATCCTCATTAATGGAACTGGTGACTGTGGTCACTATTTTATCAAAAAAAAATAGAGATTGCATCTAGAAGCAGCATAATATATCATTGTCTATATTTTGCTGAAAGCAACTTTCATTGATGAAGAAACCCATAAAACACTAATAATCTAACCAAATTACGTACTTGTTCATACATGACCTGCAATGCTTCTTTGAGAGGAAGATTCGCAGTCACGATGGACACCTGCAAATTCAAATGAACAATTAACAATGACAGGAAGATTTATAAGCTAATGAGCAGATGTAAGTAACATTTATTTCAGCGACAAATAAATAAGTACATGAAAGCAATATCTGATATCTCAAAAACTGTAAAAACTACGAGGACTATTCCATAGATGCTGTCTGTCGCTTTGCATATGGTGGAATTATTTTAGAAAGTAAATGCAAGGATGCTATCAGAGATGTTAAATCATAAATAAATCCAAGCTTGTAAAAATTCAAGTTCTCTTAATTCACATGGGTCAGTTACTAGTTACTTATAGATAAACAACCAATTCACCTTGCCTGACATTGGTAGAATGTCATAATTGGTTCCATTAGACAAGAGGTTTGACACGCAGTCACGAAATGTTTCCCTCTCTGCATTTGTGAGAAAAGCAAGTATATCTGGGGACAGTTGGCTCAAAGATGTTGCCTAATTGACAGAAAAGAGATACAAAGCAACCAAAGGAAATCAAAATTCATTCATTTACATCTGCCAGTATGTGCAGTTAGAAATAAAAGGAAAGAGGAGAAAAACGAAAAATAATAAGATTAGGAACAAATTTGATACAAAAGAATGCCATTGCTTACCTGCAGTGATCCAGGAAGATAAGGATCATAGTGCGGAACTGGAGACTGAACATTTGGTTCTTCAATACATATCACGTTGTTCATTATTTCGTTGATAGGAAGTTGTTCATCGCAGCGATATATACCATCAACCAGAAAGCGAAACTGAAATTTAACCAAAAAACTGTACTAAGTATAGAACATCATGAACATACATAATGGGGACAAATCAAACTTAAGCTATAAGAAAAATGCAAAACCATATTCTGCAAGTTATTTTCATTACTATTATAACTTAAGAGTTGGGGTTGCGACTGGGGCCATGTCATGCAACCCGTGAGTCCCTTACAAAGAGAAAAACACATGCAGCCACATGATAATAGGCTAGTTAACATTTTTGCGACTAATCCGATAACAAGAAGTTTACAGTGTAGCAGATGGCTAGATTATGAGGGTGAAGAAAGGAATTAAGAGAAGAGGAAAGCTATCAAGAAGAAGAGCAATTATTCATCAATTTCATTCATTAAAAGCAAGTTGCATATTTCCAATAATAACCTAACTTTTATATATGCATGCATATAAATGCCATCCCAAGAACTTAAGAAATAATAGCTTATTCATAGTGATTCAAGCCTAATATACATATTTTTATGTTCTTGTTTAACATTTGGTTGTCTTTATAAATAAGGCTACAATAGGGTAGAAAGAAAAAGAATTCGAACTAAAATATTGGAAAATCTTAATTACTAGAATTTTATACTAAAAATACATCAAATGTCCTAATTTATTACATCAATGTAATTGTAAACAGAAAAAACAATTATTACTTATGAGCCAAAATAGTGGAGGCTTCTCAAACTACTCACCTATATATTAACAAAAGTTATCACCATTAATCATTCATGCAAGCGATTTATCCAGCCTTTGCAACCCTCCGTCGTACCTTATCTTTAACTTCAATGTACTCGACTAGGTATTAAATATCAGTCAAAACTGAGACGATACTTCCATGTCGTGTCGGTTTTTGGCTTACCCAATTTGATACTTCCATACAAACTTAGTAGAAGTAGTTAAGCGAACTACTAGGTTTATTGTCCCAAGGCATATTATTACATTAAATATCATCAATTTCTAATAACATAAGTGAAGATGGAATACCCATGCAATATACGGGTGAGGCCACATGAATAATCTCCACACTACCACATCACCAACTCTCTAGTTTTAACCGAATAAAATTCTAAAACAGAGAGAAACTACAATTGTCCAAATTAGAAATAGAAACTTCAAATAAATCAAGCTACATCACAACTAAGGTAGGCATTATACAATCTCAAAATGATCTAACAATAATCTTAAGATTATAGGAACTCAAATTTCTATTCAAAGTAGAAATCTCAACGTTCGTAGTTCATCTATAAGCCAGCCACGGTCTGACATATTCCCTTTACAATCCAATCCCACATCTTGTGCAATATAAACTCTTCGACGTAAATCTAAATCTAAATGCACAGAAACAAAAATCACCTGAGAGAACAATTGCAAGATAGTCACACCAGCATGCCCACCGACAACCGGCACATTAACCTCTGTTAAAAAAAATACACCAATTCCTGAATTAAAAAACCAAAACAAAATCTCTCAAAATCGATTCAACAAAAATCACCAGAAATAGGAAGCCCAGCTTTGGCAGCATAAAAGGTCTTCGCCCTCACAACATCAAGTGTAGTCACACCAAACAGCTTCTTCTCATCATAAGTCCCAGCCTTCTTGAACACCTCCGCCGCAATCGGGACCGTCGAGTTCACTGGATTGCTAATCATGTTCACGACAGCCTAAACAAACACCCCAATCGAAACCCTAATTATTCAGAATAAAAGATGTATATATTCAAAAACGGCGAACCTCTTGCCGGCGCCAGCGGTGGAGGAGGAGGAGGCGGCGGATGCGGGGGAGATCTCGTCGAGATCGACGCCGAGGAAGAAGAGGAGGATGCGGGAGAGATCTTGTCTTCTTCGTGAGGGAGAAGGGGCGACGGCAGCGGGAAGTACAGGTTGGGTTTGGGAAGGGGCGACGGCGTCGGACGCGACTCGGGAGGCGGATGATTTACAGGTTGGGTTTGGGGAGAGAGGGTTTGGGGAGAGAGATAGAGAGGAGAGAGGGATTCGGGTGTGAGCGTGAGAGAACTTTATAAATTGGGGGTATTTGGGATTTGGGGGGAAAATGAAAAGATTGGGGAGAAAATAAATTATAGAATATATCCACCCACAGTTTATTATATGTCTGTGGGTATACAATGTCTATACCCACGGTTTTAGTGATCCGTCACTATAGGTGTCCGTTGGTATATGGCAAATTTCTTGTAGTGTTACATTGAAAATGGGGTCGGACTGGATAGTGATGGAGGTTGGCCTGGGGGAGCCTCTTCACCGATGAGAATCTTTGGCAAGGGCCGCATCTCTTGACGATATCCTGAGAGTCTTGTAGCATGGTCGGCCAATGTACCCGTGATTTAGGGCCTTTCGTGCGAGTGAACTGCTTCCCATATGACTTCCGTCGATCCCCTCATGCAGTTCCTTCACAGTGTACTTGGCCTCGTCAGGGTTTAGGCAACGGAAGTAGGGCCTACCGTCAATCATCATTTACAAGCGCTTGAAGAGCGTTACGTTGATCAGGGTGAATCTCTTGGAGCGGACTCTGATCCTTCTTGCCTCGGATCGGTCTTGAGGAAGTTCACCCTCCGAAAGGAACTTTAGAATGGACGTCATCCAGTTGTCTGGTTGGAGGTCAGTGGTGAGGCAGGAGGCTTCGGGGAGTTTGATGCTGGGCATGAGTAGGACTTCGATCAGGATGGTGCGTTCGCGCCTTTCAAAGGATGACGAGGCGAGCTTCGACAGTGAATCTGCCTGGGCGTTCTGTTCCCTGGGGATTCTCTCTACCGAGTGGTATTCAAAAGATGCCAAGAGATGATGGACTACTGCCAGGTACTGCACCATTCGAGCATCGCGAGCTTCATACTTCCTGGTGATCTGGTTAACCACAAGCTGGGAGTCGCTAAAGGCCTTGATGTGTCTGGATCCAGCCTTGTGTGCTAGGGTGAGCCCAGCAATCATAGCATCATACTCCGCTTCATTGTTCGAAGTCGGGAAATTCAGACGGGGAGAATACTGAATGATGAAATTATCGGGACCTTTCAGAATGACGCCCGCTCCGCTTCCTCCCTCGCAAGATGAGTCGTCAACATAAACCTCCCACATCAGGTCAATCTCCTGAATATCGGATGGCTCGAAAATAGTGCATTCCATGATGAATTCGGCGAGGGCCTGCCCTTTGATAGCTGTCCTGGGTTGGTAGCTAATGTCATACTGACTCAACTCGATCGACCATTTGACCAAGCGGTCGAAAGTTTTGGGCTTGTGAATGACGACTTTGAGAGGCTGGTCCATCAGGACCTGAATGGAGTGGGCTTGGAAATAAGGGCGAAGCTTCCGCGCGGCCATCACAAGAGCGTAGGCCACCTTCTCCATTTTAGCATATCTGGTCTCCGCCGACACCAGGACCTTGCTCACATAGTAGAGAGGCTGCTGGATACCGTCTTCTTCTCGGATGAGTACGGCATTGAGCGCGCTATCCGAGGATGAGAGGTACAGAAATAGGGGTTCACCCGGTTCGGGTTTGCTCAGGAGCAGAAGGTTGGCGAGGTAGGACTTCAGCTGTTTGAATGCCTGTTGTTGGGAGTCCCCCAACTCGAAGCCTTTTGCTCCTCGGAGAGCCTTGAAGAAGAGGAGTGACTTCTCCCCAGATTTTAAGAAAAAACGGTCGATGGCCGCCAGCCTCCCTGTAAGGCACTAAACTTCTTTAACATTTCTGGGAGGGGCCATGTCGATAATGACTTGGATTTTCTTAGGGTTCACCTCTATGCCGCGCTGGCTGACGACGAACCCAAGAAATCTTCCAGAGGAGACGCCGAAGGTGCACTTGGCAGGGTTGAGCCTCATGTCATGGGATCGGAGTATGCCAAATGCTTCTTCTAGGTCGTTCACATGGTCCTGACCTTGCCGGCTTTTGACGAGCATGTCGTCGACGTATACTTCCATGTTGCGATCGATCTGATTTTTGAAGACCCGATTGACGAGTCTCTGGTAGGTAGCTCCGGCGTTCTTGAGCTGGAAGGGCATAACCCGGTAACAGTACAGACCTTGGTCAGTAACAAAGGACGTCTCGGCTATGTCGGGAGGAAACATGAGGATTAGGTTATAGTCTGAAAAGGCGTCCATGAATGTCAGCTGCTCGTGACCCGACGTCGCGTCGATTAGGGCATCGATGCTCGGAGAGGGAAAGGATCTTTTGGGCATGCCTTGTTGAGATCTATGAAGTCTATGTAGATCCTCCAGCTTACGCTGGCCTTCTTCACCATGATGATGTTAGCCAGCCACTCGGGGTAGCTGACCTCCTGGATGAATCGAGCGGACAACGGTTTGTCCACCTCAACCTTTAAGGCTTGTTGCCTCTCAGGGGCAAACTTGTGCCGCTTTTTGATGAATAGGCTTGGAGCCCGGTGCGACGTTCAGTCGGTGCATGATCAGACCTTCGGAAATCCTGGACATGTCGGACGGGGTCCAGGCGAAGAGGTCAATGTTGCGGCAGATGCAATCAATCAGGCCCGACTTTAAGTCAGGGACAGGGTGCGACTCATGTGGAAACATTTGGATCTGTCCTTCGCTCTGAACGAGATTTTCTCCAATTCGTCCGCCGGTTCTGACTCCGGATGGTCCCTCTCGGGAGGGAGCTCAACTGCGTCGAGGGAAAATACCCTGCCCCCGACCGCTGTCATGTAGCACGAACGTGTCGACTCCTGGTTACCTCGGACGAACCCAACCCCAAGGTTGGTGGGGAATTTTAGCTTCAGATGGTAGGCCGAGGGGACGGCCTGGAATGAACAAAGCCCAGGTCGACCGAGGATGGCATTGTTCACCGCCTTGACGTTGACCACCATGAAATCCATCGACTCGGTTCGGAGGATGGGGGTTCTGCTTGCCATTACATCTAGTGTCACAATCCCCTCAATTTGCACGGGGACGCCCGAGAACCCATGAAGGGTGTAACCGGCAGGCTTCAGCTTTTCCCGGGGGAGTTTGAGGTTCTCAAATACTTTCAAGAAAAGGATGTTAACCGATCTGCAGTTGTCCACCAAGATACGGCAGACCTCGAAGTTGGCCATGACAAGGCTGATGATGAGGGCGTAGCAGTGCGGAAGCCTGACACCTTCGAGGTCTTCTCCTGAGAAGGAGATCGCCCTGTGTTGAACCCGAGGGGAGGGATGATCCCGAATAGAGTTGACCTCTCGGACGAAGGCCTTGTGAGAAGTATTGGATTCCCCTCCCATGGGTCCTCCATGGACACAGTGTAGGATAGCCGACCCCTATGTTTCCTCGAGTTTGGGGTCCCGCTCAGGCCGCCGGCTGGTCGTCCGTGGAGGAGGTGAAGGCCTCGGGCTTCTTGGTTCTCTTCGATCTTTGGGATTGGCCCAGGTGAACTCCCTCAGATACCCTCATTGGATGATGGCTTCGATCTCGTCTTTGAGTGCTCGGTAATGATCTTTCTTGTGCCCGGTGTCTCGGTGGAAGCGGTAGTAGAACCTTTGATCTCGCTTCTTGTCGTTGTTGCTTGGTCGGGGAGGGAATCAGACGATCCCTCTATCCTCGATCTCCATCAAGATTGCCAAGACATTCTGAGTCAGGGACGTATATCTCTCGAATCGGGGGACCGGGGGGACCCTCTTGAGACCAGCCGTTTCTTTTGCGGGTTTCTTGAAGGGCTCCACATCATTGGCCTTACGCTTCCCCTAAGCAGTGGCTTCTTTGGCGCCCTCAGGATTGAGGGCCTCCTCAGCCTGAATATACTTCTCGACCCTGTTAAGTAGGTCGGGAAATTTCATAGGCAGCTTCTTGGCTAAGAAAGCCTTGAGTTGGCTGTGGTGGACGTTGTGTCAGAAGGCTGCGGAGGCGACCCCTGCATCGAGGGAGGAGTCTAACCTCGCCTCGGTGGTGAATCTCCGAACGAACTCACGGAGGGATTCCCACTCCTTCTGTTTGAGGTCCAGAAGGGAGGCATTCGTCTTCTCGACCTTCCTGCTGGTCACGAAGTGGGCTAGGAAACCTGCCTCTAGTTGTTCGAACGAGAAGACCGAGCCGGGGATAAGTTTAAAGAACCATTTCCGAGCTGGAACACGAAGGGTAGCAGGGAAGGCGCGGCAGAGGAGGGGATCTACAGCGCTGTGAATCATCATGAGGGTGTTAAACCCCTCCATGTGATCAGCGGGATCACCCTCGCCGTTATAGATCTCAAATTGAGTAGGCCTGAAATTCCGGGGGATCTCGACTTCTAGGATTTGGGGGGAGAATGGGGGTCCATTCTGCCAATGACCGCAACCCGGTATCGATCCGCCCTCGCCGAGATGGGCGAGGCAGTTCTCCATCTCCTGTAAACACCGAAGGACGGCATCTGCCCGTTCCTGGGGGCGGGCCGATGCCTGGGAATCACCGCCTCTTGTTCCTGACCATAGGTTGGAACTGTTGCGGACCTTAGTGCTCTGGCCGCCTCAGATGGCTTGGAGGATTTCGTCCCGGAAATTTTGGAACTCGACCCTTGTGATGGGGGCTTGCCCCACCGGGTCCTACGGGGGCGGAGGTCTACGGGGCGAGCAGCTGTGTTCTGGATCGCGCACCTGGGATGGTCGTCGGCGATGGTTCGAAACCGAGTTGGAAGCAGCCTCTCCCCTGGTTCGGCTGGCCTGCCGATCTGAGATGACACGGCATAAATTAGTCGCATTCGAAGGTCAGGCCGTGCCATTAACCCAAGGTTGGTTGGAACCCTGGGCATCCGAGCGGCTGTGATGTGGAGGGTCTGGATGTCGTGCCGAGGTGATGGCCTTTCTGGCTTTCGGAGCCATGGGAGATCTCGGACTCAAGGTGACGTTCCTGACTGTGCTCGGTCTGACGATAGTACTGAGAGAGGTTTCCCACAGATAGCGCCAACCTGATGCGGTTTGTTTTGGGGTGTGGGGGCAACAGGTGTGAGTTCTTGTAATTTGTGAAATAGAAATTGTAGTACTGGCGTCGGTCCGACCCTAGGGAGTAGGACCGGCTCTGGGGTAGCAGCCGAGAGGTAGAGGCTGGGTGCTCGGCTCGGATCCAGTAGCTCGGCTCGGATCTTTGATGCTCGGATCCAGTAGCTCGGCTCGGATCTTTGATGCTCTGTTCGGCCTTCTGTACTTGCACACTGCCTAGAAACACTGGGAGAAGTCCCGGCGACAGAACCTCCGACGATCTAGTCAGTCACAGAGAAAGAGACTGGGCAACTAGGGTTTAGGTGGGGAAAGATTGATTACCTTGTGAAGTGAGGAGGAGGTCTGGTATTTATAGGCAGAGGCAAACGGGTTTGGGACCTTAACGGGCCGGGTCGGACCAGTTTGCCCTATGGGCCTAAGGCGGCAGGAGCCCATTGGACATCTGTTGACCTGATGATCAGGGAAGTGCGGGATTTGAGGATATCTGATGGCCCAGGAGGGGCCACATCATCTAACCCCTATCACCTACTTTCACCGATCTAAGCACCCTCTCTTTCCCTTACAGCTTATTTTCTATTTTTTTAAAAAAAGTTGTAAAAATATTCTTACTCAAAATAATTGTTCACCTTCTCTTTATCTTATTTTTCATTTTTAAATAGGGAATAAGGTAATAAATACATTTAATTATGAAAAATAACATAATTAAATAGTAATAGCAATCAGGTTTATATTATGAAGAAATAGTTTTAAAAAGAGCAAAAAATTGTCACATGGTATCACATGATACTTGAAATTGACAGAGTATATCGATCCATAAAAAAAATATGGATATAGTTATCTACAAATTGGTGAAACATATGTATAGTTAAGTGAAATTTACCCTTGTGATAATTCTTGGACCCCAGTTATTGGATGGGTCTAGGGATGGCGAACGGGTCGTTCGGGCCGGGCCGGGCCCAACCCGTACGGGTTGGCACGAATACGTAGCCGGTCCGGGCCGAGTTGCACCCTTATACGGGCCGGGCTACGTTTTCGTTTGGGTGGCCCGCCCAACCCGTGAACCCTTTAGGGTTCAACCCGGGTTGGGCCGGGTATACCCGCGGGTTGGCCCGTTTAATAATATAATTTTTTTTTTGGTAGCTTAAATTAAAATAATAATAATAATAATTTTACAAATGATGTATACAAACAACCATATCTTTGTTTGATGAATACTACAATTCTTCAAAAATTATAATACTAAGTAAGTAATAATACTAATAAGTAATAATACTACAATTCTTCAAATATCCCCAAATGATGTTTAATTATAATACTAAGTATGTAATTCAGTAATAATACTAATAAGTAATAATACTACAATTCTTCAAATATCCCTAAATGATGTTTAATTATAATACTAAGTAAGTAATAATACTAATAAACAAAAAAAATCGTAATAATAATAATAAGATTGAAAGAGTGAAATTGACAACAAATTTTGAAATTTTATTCATATGAATTTAAGTTATACAATTTGAACAATTTATAACGAAATGAAGAATTCAATTCACAAATAAGTTTTATACAATAACATATTTGTTATATACAATTTTAATTGAGTACAAGTTTTCTAATTTGACATAACAAGCAAAGCTATTGTTGTTGTTGTTGTTGTTGTTCTTCGGGCGAGTTGCTCCCACTTGTGGAACTTGATAGTGCTTTCCCTTGCGTCCTATCTTCAGCCTTCAGCCAGTCTTCTGTGCAAACGAGAATCTCCAACGCCTCGGGCTTCAACCGATTCCTGTAATCAGATAGAACCCTGCCACTTGTAGAAAATGCACTCTCAGAAGCAACTGTAGAGACAGGAGGAGTTAGCAAATCTTTAGCCATAATTGACAGAATACTAAAAATGTGTTCATGTTCTTTCCACCATTGTAAAATATCTAGTGGAGAAAGAGTAGGCTCAGTATCCTGTTGGTTATACCAATTTAATTCATTTGGTTGATTAGTCCTAGGTTTTTTAGATTGAATTTGTTCAAGTAAACTAAATGTTCTATCACCAATTCTACTTTTACCCTTACCTTTAGAACTACCAGAAGAAGAACTAACTACAGAAGTTGTACTACTAGAAGCAAAACGTCTATCATAATAATCATACAAGTTATTTAACGTAGATTCAAACTGAACTAAAAAAGTAGCGCAATCAATTGTTAATTCTACATTGTCCTCTAAATATCCAAAAAACATTTGTATCAAATTCTTCGTACCTTCTAATTTGATACGGGGATCCATAACAGTAGCAACACAAATCAACATAGGAGGAGGAAAATAATACTTCAAAAAATTTTGAAATGCAGGTATTACAATGTCACTAATATAGGCATCATTTAACATTTCGTTAAATATTTCCATCATGCTAAGTAATTCAATAAAAATGCTACTAGAAGTAGATTCATATGTTTTTGAAAACTTTAAAGTTGCGGTTTTAAAAGGTTCTAGAAATTTCAACAAAGATTCGGCAAAAAACCAATCTTTGGGAGTCATTTCAAAATTGTGCATATTTTTTACGATACAAAAATCATTTACAACTGCTTTATAATCGGTGACAACATTTAGTAAATCAAAAGTAGAATTCCATCGGTGTCTAACATCCTTTGGAAATTTTCTAAAAGGAACATTTCTAACCCTACACCAAGCTTTCCATTCTTGTAAAATGCTTGGACTTAATGCAATGAAATATACACAATTTCTAATTTTATGTATATATGGATCAGCTATTCTTAATGCATCTTGAACACATAAATTTATAATATGATATGCACATCTAACATGAAAAATATTGTCAGATGGAGGGTTTAATACAGATTTTAAAGTAGTAATTGCTACATTGTTGTTAGATGCATTATCAAAACTAATAGCCATAATTTTATCGCGAATATGAAAAACATCACAAATTTCTATAATACGGTTTGCTATTTCAGCGCCACTATGGGAATACGGCAACGCCGCAAGTGATATGATTCTTTTTTGAAGAATCCAATCATTGTCGATCCAATGACAGGTTATTCCCATCGTTGGAATATTATTGACACCCGTCCAACAATTCGAAATTAAACTAACCCTACAAGTTAAACTCCATAAAATTGCAATCAATGCGTCCTTCATTTCAACATACATTTTAAAACAATCCGATTTGCAAGTATTTCTCGGAATTCTTTTAAAATGAGGGTTTAAGGCCGTTTGATTAAAATTTTCCAAGTTCCTACTTTCGGGATAGGAAAATGGCAACTCTTCCTTAATGACTAATCGGGCTATTTCCCGACGAACAAGTTCGGGATCATAAGGGTGGCTATCTACTTGACCGGTCCTAGGGTTGATTTTTTGTTAGCCTTGTATTTGATCAAGAAGTTCTTTATGATTATGTTGTATGTGCCTACTAATTGTACCGGTGCCGTCACCCCTCTTGAATTTGTATGTTTTACTACATGTTTTACACACTTTCAAACCTATACCCGGAGTATGTTCGTCCGGGATATACTCATAAAACTTATGCCAATCGCTAGTTTCTCCTCTACTTTTCCTACTACTATGCGGTTGTGTGGTTTCGGGTTGTTGTTGTTGTTCTTCTTCTTCTAATTGTATGTCACCTACAACATCCATGTCGTGTGTACCCCATTGTTCCATAGTAGGATCAATGTAATCTTGGGCGGGCTCACTAGTTGGGACAATTGGTGGCCTACGTGAAGAGGAGGAGAAATCTTGTCCGCTACGACCGCTACCGCGTGATCTAGACATAATGTAGTAATGTGCTAAAGTAAAGTATGTAAAAAAAATACACAATGTAGGAGCGGTGAATTATACAAAAAAAATCTAAAAAACAAGAGGGTTGAGATAGAGAAGTTCAAAAAAACAAACAATAATTTTAACTACAACGCAAAAAAAAAATTAACGAGAGAGATAGAAATATTTTGATACCATTCACCGTGGAATACGCGTATGTAAAAAAACCGTTAAAATAAGAATAGATTAGAAAAGATGGAGGAGCGCTTTGCCGATTCCGCAATTGAAGAGTTGGGAAGATGTTGAAGTAGATTTGATGAGGGTTGAAGAGAGTTGAAGACGTTGAAGACGTTGAATTTTGATTCCGATACGACCAAAATTTGATCGTGTATACGCCTCCTTGTACACTTGTTTGATGAATACTACAATTGTTCAAAAATTCTTTACAAATGATGTATAATAGTAGAGAGAGTAAGAGAGTGAGGTGTGATTTTTTTTGGAAATTTTTGGGGATATTTATAGGCTAAATATGGGGTGAAAAACAAAAAAAAAAACTCACCAACGGCTCAAAGAGCCGTTCTGTCCATCAGCAGCGGCAGCAACGGTATTTTCGACCGTTCGACCCGCGGGTCAACGGTCGACCCGTCACGGGTCGAAACCCGCGGGTCGACCCGCGGGTTGGCGGGTCCAATTCGTGGGTTAGACCGGGTTCGTGGGCCGGGTTTCGCGGATTTAATTCGCCTAAATTGCGACCCGGGTCGACCCGGTACTGTTCACCGGGTTCGACCCGAACCCGCCAAGACGCTAAGCAGGCCGAGTTAGCGGGCCGGGTCGCGGGTGGGTCGCCGGTTGACCCGGCCCAGTTGCCATCCCTAGATGGGTCAGTTCTGAATCTTCTGATGGGTTGTTAGAAGCTGGTATCCCTCTTCCATGTAATTCATGAGGCTGATGAGTTTCAAGCTTTTTTGCCTCTTCTATTTTCTTTTTGTTTAGCAAGCCAGAGACACATACACTCAATCACAAAGAGGAGTGGGATGCAGAACTCAGTCCTGCGACCTCTATTGTTGTCCAGCACAGAGGAGTGACACTTCCATTTCATGTTTGATTTTGCGTTCATTACTCTGATGCTGGTTCTAAATTAAATTGGGGTTTCGGGCTATTGCAGAAAATTTTACTTGTTTGATGTAAACGGGTTCTCTTTACTTCTATGGCAGTATATATTTCAGGATTTGGCATTTCAGAGGAAGCATATTTTAATTTGATGTGTTTATTTTATGGTATTTGATACTTAGCATGCTTTTCCCTAGTTTTTGTTTCACATATACTTTTTTTTGGCTCCATTTGACATTGCTTGTGAAGAGCTCAAAAACTCTTTTAAATACCTAAAAGCGAGGGTTAAAAATTACGTATTTGGCAAATTTATTTAAAATCTCGTTTGAGCCAAAGAGATTCAAAATTTCACCACACAAAATTGAGGCTTTGGACGTCTAAAAATGCTTTTTTAAAGGAGATTTCTCATGTGATGAATTTATGTCTTGCATACTAGGTTCGATATGGAGAGATGACTGTAAATCAAGAAGATATTTCGGAGCAAATGTTGGAAGAAGAAAGGAGCATCAGCAGACATAGACATCAGGTCATCAGCAGGTTGCATTCGACTGCGAGGAATCGCAGTCGACTGCATTAGATCGGGTTGCTCTCTGACTTAGTAGGAACCAAAGCCAGCAGTCGACCACAAGTGGTGTAGCATCACATATTGGGCCGATTCTTGGTGAATTGTTTGATTCTTAGTGAATTGTTTTAGCATAGTTTCTTCTCCAAGTTAGATCGTACGGTTCATATTGTGTAGCTTTCTCTTCAGATTATATCGAACGTTTATTGTATCAAGACTACAACCTAAAGTTTCTTTAGATCTCTATTTAATAATGTGATGGCCTCCATAGAAAAGTATGCCAAAAATATCAAGTACTTCATCTGAAAAATTTTCATTGTAAACAACCAGTATTTTCTAGTGAAGCTTGAGTAATAAATAAGTTCTTGGTGAGAATGATTGTAACTTTTGCATCATCTCTAGTTGAATAATATCTCATTTATTTCTTCCGCAGATTAGATTCGTCTAAATCGAGACAAAATTGCGTGCTTTGTGTATTTAGTTTGGTCTGCTTGCTTGATTGTTTGTATTGATCGGTTATCGACTTCTCATCAACCCCTTCCGTTGTGGGCTAAATTTCTAACATCATGTTCGGGGTCGGGCTGTCGTAATGTTTACTACAGAAAAAAAGTATTTTTACGTTTTTGTCATTCGGTCAACACTTTTACAACTATTGTGATCAATTAGTTTTGGTTCCTGAAAAACACTTTCCGTTCACTGCACTTTTGGCTCAATGCTCTTTTATCCGACAACACAGCTGGCTCATAACAATGCCAACTAGAGCCATTAGGTGATATATGATACAATGTCTAAGAAAAAATATATATGCAAGGTACAATCACAAGGTCCGCTTAACTTTCGACATGAAATACTTTTCTACAATGTACAAGCAAAAAAAGAAATTTCTTTTTTTTTCTTTTTTTTTGAGAGAGAGAGAGAAAAAGGATGGAGCATTTTACTACCATGTTTCGTGAAATAGAAAACAACGGAACATGTATGTAGGAAAAGCAAAACAAAGGGGAAAAAAGAGATAAAAATATGTATTTGTCCTTCGACATGGATGAAAGCTGACCTGGGACTGGGAAACCAAGGATAACAAATAATATCACTCAACATACAATCCCAGCCCCCCGAGGTTAGGGATAGTCTTCCTCAGCCCAAAGGACTTCTCTTATTAATACAAATCATGCTTTCTTTCTTTTCCCAAAAATACGCAAGCAAATAAAATTATGGCTTTCATTGTCTTCTTGTTACTCACTCATTCACAAGAAAAGAATTATGGCTAAATAAATAAATAATGTAGTGTAATTGGTGTTGGGTTTGTGGATCCAATCCACTAAGAAGACGAAGAATGAGTTGATGAAAAGAAGCGAGAAGCAAAGGCATTAACAGCAGCATGAGCAAAGTTAGTGCACTATGTGTGCACTTGTCAAACTTGACAGTCGGCTGCCAAGTGAATGCAGTCGACTATTGAGTGTTCTAACTTCGAAGGAGAATCATGCGGTCAACTGCTAGGCTCGCAGTTGACTGCCAAATGCTCTGGACTGCTCGAGGGTCAATGCAGTCGTCCGTCCTCTCCCCACGGTCGACCGTCGCGCTGATAAACTTGCCGGCTGAGATTATTTCTTATATAACCTGTATATATTGTATGGTGTACGATTTTAGTGTTAAGAGAAATATTGTTCTATCAGAATAGAACATCTAGCAATCAATTTAGAGAGAGAGAGAGAGAGAGAGAGAGAGAGTGTGTGTGATAAATGTTACACAGTGAGTTCTTGAGAGATTGTAAACCTGTTTCTTCATATTTATAGTGGAAATCGCAGGTGTGCCTCTGAGCGGGGAAATAGTCATTGCATTGTACCTCGAAAAAATCTCGTGTTTTCTTGTGTGTTAGCATTTGATTATTTGTGTTATCTTACTTTTGATTCTATTATTTTGCATCCGTTGGTGAGTTATTCAGCAGTTAAAACTTAAAGCTCTCAAAGGGAAGAGTTGACTATAGTGAAATCTTTGTACCAGGCGGTAGTGAAGATAGCTTCAATAAAGGTTCTGCAGTTGAAGACTTGTGTTTAGAGCAGCTGGATGTGAAAACAATATTTCTCCATAGTGATATTGAAGAAGAGCTGTATATGAGGCAACCCATAGGTTTTGAAGCAAAAGAAAAAGAAGACATAGTGTGTCAACTGAAGAAGAGTCTTTAGAGACTTAAACAAGTACCGCAGCAATGGTACTTGATGCTTGACTACTTCATGAGAGGAAAGAGTTTTGAGAGATGCAAAAAAAATCATTGTGTATATGTGCATTGGTATGTCAACAATGATAAAGTTATATTGACATCGTATGTGGACGACATGTTGTTAACATGTTAATGTATGGAGAAGACCGATGATGTTAAAAAGATATTAGCTTAGGAGTTTTTTATGAAGGACATGGGTGTAGCAAAGCAAACCATCGGCATGAAGATCAATAGAGACGGGAAAAGAAAGAAGATTTGACTATCACAAACGGACTACGCGAAGAAGCTATTGAAAAGATTCAATATGGATTGCGTAAGGCCAATCACTTATCCCTTGGCCGCACACTTTAAGTTATCTAAGGATTTGTGTCCAACAACAGAGGCAGAGATGGAGAAGACTGCAGTTCCTTATGCCTCAGTCGTTAGGAGTTTGATTTATGTGATGGTGTCTACAAGACTAGAAATCGCACAAGTAGTGGGAGTTGTCAACAGTTACATAAAGAATCCAGACAAAAAATATTGAGATGCAGTGAAGTGTATTCTCAGGTATCTTGCAGGTACTTCAGATAATTATAGTTGTTTTGGGGGAGGTTCTTTGCATATACATAGTTATGTGGATGAAGACTTTTTTAGTGATCGTGATGGTTGCAGAAGTACTACAGGGGTATACATTTACAGTTGGAGGTACATCTATTTGTTAGGCTTCACAGCTTCAAAAGATTGTAGCACAGTCAATCACGGAGTCAGAGTATATGATACTTACAGAGGCAACAACAGATATGTTGTCAATTTTGGAGCTTATGAAATAGTTGGGCATAAATCAACCCATAAGAGAGGTATGGTGTGACAGTCAAAGAGTTGTTTTCTTAGCGAAAATCTTGGCATATCACTATAGGACTCGTCACATTCAGATGAAGTATCACTTCATTAGAATGGCGGTTGAAAAGAAATGGTTGAAGCTATAGAAGATTCTTGGCACTAAGAATCCGGCAGACATGCTCACGAAGGTAGTGGACAACAGGAAGCATCAGTTCTGCTATACCGCTATCAGATTGTCTTCAGGTTAATAGTTGAGGATTTTTGCAAAGGCAAATGCCTAGACTAGGCCAATAAGAAATGAAGAACATATTAAAGACTTTGTGTATATGTCTCCAAGTGGGAGATTGTTGGGTTTGTAGAACCAATACACTAAGAATACGAAGAATGGGTTGATGAAATGAAGCGGAAGCAAAGGCAGCAACAACAACAAGAGCAAATTTTGTGCACTAGGTGTGCACTTGTCAAACTTGACAGTCGACTGCCAAGTGAATGCAATCGACTGTTGAATGTTATGACCTAGAATCAGAGTCAAGCGGTCAACTGCTAGGCTCGCAGTCGACCGCCCATTGCTTTGGACTGCTCTGGGGGTCAATGCAGTCAACCGTCCCCTCTCTACGGTCGACCATCGCGCTGATATATTTGATGGCAGAAATTATTTCTTATGTAACATATATATATTGCATGTTGAACGATTTAGAGTTAATAGAAACATTATTCTATCAAAATAGAGAGATATGTAGAGAATCTGATACCACTTGTAGTGCTAATAACAGAACACACACCACAACAAACAGATATGCCAAAGACCTAGATGAATCAAGAACAAGTCACCACATAATCGCAATATCTCACAAAAATATGAACAAAATAATATGCAGAGATAACCAATACTTCTTAATCCTCAAGAAATACAAAGATTACAAAGAGATCAAAACTCTCAATTTCTTTCTCTCTCATCTTTGAAGCACTCGACACTCACCTCTCTTGAAGTTGTACAATGATAATGACTCACCTTTGATTCTTTCTTCAGTTACTTAACCCTAGAGTTCACATCTATTGCTATATATATAGCCTCAAGAAAACCCTAAAAGATTAGGGTTGATAGTCGGTCTCACCGGGCCGGGCCGGGCCCAAACCCGTCGGGTTCGCCCGGAGTGCGTGCGGGCTCGGGTCGGTTGGCTGAATAACCGGGCCGGGCCGGGCCGGGTTGGGAAATTAAAAAGTCGACCCGATTGATCGGCGAACCCTTTCGGGTTGAACCTGATTCGGGCTGAGCCGGGATGCAGGTTGGCCCGGGTTAGGTTAAATATTATTATTATTATTATTAAGTTGGTTAATATTTTAAATTTTATGTCAAATGGATGTGAACAACAGAATTAATTGATCACTACTAACTACTCAATTATCCCACCTAGCCCTAGCTATTTATAGCCAACTCCACCTCCTCACTCCTCTCATCTCACCAATGTGGGACTAAATGAATTTGGATTTTAAACATTGAAAACTTTTAGTCCCCACATTGGTGAGATGAGAGAAGTGAGGAGGTGAAGTTGGCCATAAATAGCTAGGGTGGAGGTTGTCTAATTGAGCAGTGGGTAGTAATCAATTAATTTTGATGTCCACACTCATTTTTATAACTTTGAAATATTTTAGAGTATATCTATATGCATATATACATATATTTGCATATATTTTGCGGTATATATATATATATATATATATATATATATATATATATATATATATATATATATATGTATGTATTGGAGCAAAATTTTTTTTAAAAAAAGGATCCAAACGGGTCAAATACACTCCCGGCGGGTCATGGGTCAGGTTTGAGTCGAGTCGCATCAGGTTCCGGGTTGGGGCTGGGTCGAGCAGGTTTGGTTTGGGTTTTTGCTGATCCAGTAAGAGTATTGGGTTTGACCCAAACCCGGACTGGGTTAACGAAGGTTGGGTCTAAGCGGGCGGGTCATGGGTCGACCTGGCCCGGATGTCATCCGTATAAAAGATATACACAAATACAACTCATTGGACCCGAAACCAGCGGCCCAAATATAACATACACCGCCTCTGCGGTCCACTGCACCCAATGGCGGTCGACTGCAATTGAGTATCGCCAACACCCATGCATTGAGCAGTCGACCGCACAGTTGATTGCATGTGATAATCGACCGTACCCCTCCTCTGTCACTGCTGTCTCTTGCTATTTTGTCTTCTCATTTTCTTCTCCAACTTCAACTCCATGCCTACGTGTATTTGAGGCCACAATCCTAACAATCTCCCACTTGAACCAAATACACAACGCTTCAAAGTTATTCTATCTTTACCCCGCATGCGCATTATCTTTATCAGTCTTCCAAAACTCATGAAACACCCAAGTACTCATCACTCTCATGAATAGAACTCCCACCACTCCACCACGTGGAGTGTACCAACCACCCCTCATAGGCTTATGAAGGATGTGCCCCACCAATCGCATAAGGCACGAATAACAGAGAAACAACCTTCCGTATCGGATTCCGTGTTACACGACTCCCAAATTTGCAGAATCTCAATTAACACCGGACATAAGCCTCTCAATGCACCCACTGCACTAGAAGCCTCTGTGGACGACACCTCCATAAAATTCGCAGGCGGCTCAACCCCTCCAACCCCATTTTGGTTACACTCATCGACATCACCCTGCATATCAATACTAGTGCTTTCGACCTCACCAGATCGACTTGAAGCTTCATATGCCATATCACAAAGAACGCGCACCGTAGCAACGTCTTGCTCTCTAGGATCTCTCTCATAACCAGCAACACCCAGTAAATATCCAATCTTCTCTGAATTCGCCCCAAAACTGAAAGAACTCGGTTGCACCCCACACAACCTATTACTCGATCCCGGTTGTGAGTCAACTACAGGAGAAACACCCCTCACATCTCTAAGCAAATACAATATTTCTTCAAGCTTCCCTCTTACTATCACCCTTGAACCTGTAGCTATACACAACTCCCCATTACCAAATATAGCAGAAAAACACTCTTTGTCTATGTAGCGCCCCGAATTTCCAGATTAATAACATAGAAATTACGTGGCACATTTCCAGTGATCCACTTCAATACAATATTAAACATAAACAACACCACTAAAATTTTCAACTTTTCTTTTATCTCAACAAATCTTTTACAATACACAGCGGAATTCTAAACAACTCAACTCAATATTCTCTTCACTTACAACACTAATTTATCTCAAAATCTGATATTACAAATTTACACAAAATCTCTTATATATCAATTATATCTCAAAATCAACTTAGGCATCCCATCTCCAACTCTAAGCACAACCTGCAACATATGAGGCTAGAGATGATCCCTAACCCCCAAACTAAAGGGGTCAGCCATAAATGGTGTGAGAAATATAAAAATAAACAAACAACATAATTGATCATAACTCATAAATTCTTATACAACCAGTACTAAAGGAATATGGGAAGTACGAAATGAAAGTAACATAAAACATCAAGTGGTACTAAGCTAAGTGTCATGTGTAGAAAACAAGAAAACCACATGCATAAACAAAGCCAAGAAAAGACAAGTCTATATGCAGACTCTCTAATGTGTACTTGTCGAAGTCTATGCATCCCATTCTACATAGGTTCGGTGCAAGCCCTTAACGTCTTCACTTCATAGGGTTCAATCCCCACGATATGAACTAATCCTAACACAATGACTACTACGAGATAAAGATAAACCATGGATAGTATCACATGCCCGATAATTCCGGAGATGGATCCCACACCCAAGATATTTTACTTGAATAATTCCGGAGATCATCCCACACCGAAACATTGACACGTCCCCACACGAATACCACATGTGCTTCACCTCGACTCCGATAATTCCGGAGATCAATCCCACACCACAAGTAGTTACCGTGATAATTCCGGAGATTGTCCCACACCACAAGACTGTGATAATTCCGGAGACATATCCCACACCACGAATAATCTACTGTGATAATTCCGGAGATTAAATCCCACACCGAAAGCCATACTGAGGTTCGTGACTCATGTTTCCGTTCATCATATCACCACTAGTGCCTGTCCTTAAAATTTTGGTTAATTGATTGCTTAACGAATCTCCTAGAGTGATGTACCCTACCGGCCTAAATTCAAATTTAAATAACTGAAACGCCACAATGGGCCTCAACAAATAACTCAACACCGCTATACTAGGGTCGTACGCCTCTAGAGACTCAAACTCAAAAGTCTAAACTAAAGTTCCACTAAAATAAAGTGGCTCAACTAAATGTCTCAAAGACATACTCAACTGAATGTCTCAAAGTCAAATGCTAAAACAAATACTGAACTGAATGCTGAGTACATACTAAAATATCTGAGAACCAATCATTGAATTAACACTGAAGTTTAAAAATATCCTTCAGTATCAGTCGACTCATTCTGATGTTAAGTCGACTGTCCAGAGGACAAAATCCAAGATTTTATGAAAATAAACTAAGTCTCATATCAATCGACTTACAAGAGGGTCAGTCGACTTACCCGAGGAAAAATTCCTGTAATCCTTTCAAAATTATTCTAAGTGTATAAGTCGACTTAAATGGGTTATAGGTCGACTGTCCAGAAGGACAAATAATTCTTACGAAAATACTTTCTTCAGTGGACTAGTCGACTGCCTAGGGGCTAGGTCGACTGTCCAGAACAACTTTTCAACAAATTCTCAAACAAAGTATCAGGTTCGTACCAGTCGACTGCACAGTAGGCCAGTCGACTGACGGCCTACAGATTTTCAAAATTAGGTCTGATTACAAAAATCAATTCTGAAGCCTCTAATGAATCAATGTTTATGAAAATAGTTCGTATTCAGGAAAATAATAAATCTCAACGAAGTTTCATCAGGTATATGTGTCAATTACTCAAAACATCAATATGTTAAGATCTAAATCCTCATACTCTAAATCACAAATCCGTTTGTTAGGGTTTCACAAGATCTAAGTTTCTTTCACCAAAACCGATAAGAATCTGATTATTAATTCTAATGTCCAGGTGTTCATACACAAATCTCAACATGCTTTTAGCAAACAATTTTAATAATAAGGATCTACTATTTCATCCACCAATTCCACATGATTCATACCACTTTACGAGATCTAAATTGTTCACAACAACCAATCATTACATCATGATATTTGTTCACATAGATCAATCAATCAAGACGAATTAAAATTCTCACACAATCAAACAAACAAAACAATTTCGATATCTCTCACATACATCAAAACAACACAACAAATTTTTATATTACTCACCTTAGAATTTGAGAATAGTCCACAAAGAAATCCTCTTTTTGCTAGATCCAAAAGCTCTTGCTTCACCAAAAGATCTCCAAAATTCAATACTTTTTAACAATGAAGGCTGGGGTAAAAATCACTTAAATATGCCGGATTGATAATTAGGGTTTTACCCGCAACTTTGCAAAACACCCCCTTTCCAAAATACAATTTACATATATAAACCATTCTTTGGAAATTCCATCAAAACTCATTTAAATTTGGATTTATAAGAAAATACTCATCCTAAATCTCGATTAATACTGTTCAAAACGTCCAGAAATTGTACTTTGCACTTTAACCCCTAAAAGTGTCAAATTTACAAAAAAGGTCCTTCTTTTCTCAAAAATTGCAAATAGCTCCAATAAATTTCAGAAAAATCTGGAAAAATACTAATTAAATCTCAAATATTAAGTAAATATTTTTCATAAAGAAAACTAAATTTTCACACTTCTCATAAAAGCATTTGCACGTGTACAAAAGATAAATTTTCTGAAAGTATTCATTAAATCTCCAAAAATAAATTTAAATTCATTTTCAAATATAAAAATAATATTTGAAAATACGGGGTTCTACATCACTCCCTCCTTAGAAGAGTTCTGTCTTCAGAACTACTACTAATGAGTCAAACAACATATTATCAAAGAATCAATATCTCATAAATGTAAACATAATTCAACAATTGTATAAAACAACTCAATCAAATAGAAGAAATACAACTCAAGTCAAGTACTATCATTCAAAGAATTACAATCACATAACAGAAATACACTCATACAAAAAGTTCAGGAAAATCCTTCTGCATGCGATCCTCAGGCTCCCAAGTAGCCTCCTCAAACTGCTGATTCCTCCACAATACATTGACCATAGAGATCACCTTGCTCCAAAGAACCTTCTCCCTACGATCAACGATCTCCACAGGCCGTTCCTTGTAACTCAGGTTCACCTGTAGATCTTCAGGAATCTCTACCAACTGATGATTCTGATCTGGCACATACTTCCTCAACAATGACACATGAAATACATCATGCACTTGTGCCAACTCTTCTGGAAGCTTCAATCTGTATGCTGTCTTGCCAATCCGCTCCATGATCCTGTATGGACCAATATACCTTGGCGCCAACTTGCCTCCCTTACCAAACCTGATCACTCCTTTGGTCGGAGAAACCTTGAGAAAAACTGCATCCCTAACCTCAAACTCCAAGTCTCTTCGTCGAGTATCAGCATAACTCTTCTGACGACTCTGAGCCTCGACCAATCTCTTGCGAATCAGCTCAATCTGCTCGGATGTCTGCTGTACAATCTCAAGACCATACATCTGCCTCTCGCCAACCTCATACCAACAAACAGGTGTCCTGCACCTCCGCCCGTACAAAGCCTCATACGGTGTCATCCCAATACTTGCATGGTAACTGTTGTTATAAGCAAACTCAACCAATGCCAAGTATCTCTCCCAACTACCACCAAAATCCATAACTCAAGCCCTCAACATATCTTCCAGCACTCGATTCACCCTCTCAGTCTGACCATCTGTCTGTGGATGAAATACGGTACTGAAATCAGTTCTGGTGCCCAAAGCTGCTTGTAGGCTCTTCCAAAACCTTGAAGTAAACCTCGTATCTCTGTCAGAAACAATCGACACAGGAACTCCATGAAGTCTCACAATTTCACCACTGTACAACTCAGCCAATTTCTCCATCGACCAAGAAATTTTCATGGCTAGAAAGTGAGCCGACTTAGTCAAACGGTCCACAACAACCCAAATCGAGTCATTGCCCTTCGAACTCCTCGGCAAACCTGTGATGAAATCCATGCTGATATTCTCCCACTTCCACTCCGGAATGGGTAATGGCTGTAACAAACCTCCAGGTCTCTGATTTTCTGCTTTGATCTGCTGACAAGTCAGACACCTTGCCACAAAATCTGCTACATTCCGCTTCATACCAGACCACCAAAAGTGCTGTTTGATGTCCCTGTACATCTTCGTGCCTCTTGGATGTACTGACAACAATGTACTGTGTGCTTCCTGCAAGATACTCTCTCTCAAATCTGCATTATCTGGAACACACAATCTCTCACCCATCCAAAGAACTCCATCTTGGACACGAAACTCTGATAGCTTGCCTTCTGAAATCTGTTGCAGTATCTTCTGAATCTCTGAATCTGATCTCTGACCTTCCACAATCCTCTCTCTCAAGGATGGCTGCAACCTCAACTGAGCCAAAGATGCCCCTAAACCTTGCAGTACCACCTCGATACCTGCCTGATCGATCTCTGCTGCCAACTCCCTGCGAGTAGTGATCAAACTCGATAAACTACTCTTCCTGCTAAGTCCATCAGCCACCACATTCGCCTTGCCCGGATGATACTTGATCTCGGGGCGAATGTCTTCCAATACCTCCAACCACCTTCTCTGCCGAAGATTAAGATCCTTCTTTTGATAAATGTACTTCAGGCTCTTGTGGTCGGTGTACATGTTGACCTTCTCACCATAAACATAATGCCTCCACAGCTTCAAGGCATAAATGATAGCTGCTAGCTCCAAATCATGCGTCAGATAATTCTTCTCATGCGGACGCAACTGCCTCGAGCCATATGCAATAACCTTGCCTTCTTGCATCAAGACACATCCCAGACCTCTGAGAGATGCATCACTGTAGATATCATAATCCTTCCCAGCTTGTGGCAAAGCTAAGATAGGTGCAGTAGTCAACCTTTCCTTTAACTCAA
Source organism: Hemerocallis citrina (assembly GCA_017893485.1). Lineage (NCBI taxonomy): Eukaryota > Viridiplantae > Streptophyta > Magnoliopsida > Asparagales > Asphodelaceae > Hemerocallis > Hemerocallis citrina. Next base: position 278,276,850 of record CM030360.1, on the reverse strand, counting down.
GGAAACTCTCCTCGCACTTATCTGTCCACACAAATGCCACACTCTTCCGGGTCAAACCTGTCAAAGGAACTGCAATCTAAGAATAACCCTGGATAAATCTCCTGTAGTATCCAGCTAATCCCTAGAAACTCCTGACTTCCTTCACAGACGTCGGCCTGGGCCAATCCTTCACTGCTTCCACTTTCTGAGGATCAGTAGCTACTCCCTCCTTAGAAAGAATATGCCCGAGGAAAGCTACCTCAGACTTCCAAAACTCACACTTCGACAACTTGGCATACAAGCCATGCTCCTGCAATTTCTGTAATACCGCTGTCAAGTGCGTAGAATGCTCCTCCTCCGACTTCGAATGCACCAAAATATCGTCGATGAAAACCACCACGAAGGAGTCAATAAATGGCCTCAAAACCCGATTCATCATATCCATGAACACTGCTGGCGCATTCGTCAACCCGAATGGCATTACCAAAAACTCGTACAGCCCATGACGAGTCCTGAAAGCTGTCTTACTCACATCTTCCTCCTTGACTCGTACCTGATGATACCCTGACCTCAAATCAATCTTCGAAAATACAGCTGCTCCTCGAAGCATGTCGAACAAATCATCAATCCGCGGCAACGAATACTTGTTCTGAATAGTCACCCTATTCAACTCCCGATAGTCAATGCACATCCTCATTGACCCATCCTTCTTCTTGACCAACAACACTGGCGCTCCCCACGGAGAAGAACTCGGCCTAATAAGCCCTTTGCTCAACAGCTCCTCAATCTGCTTCTTCACTTCATCTTGCTCCACAGGTGCCATCCTGTACGGTGCCTTGGAAATCGGCGCACTCCCCGGCTGAACATTAATACAAAACTCCACATCTCTCTGTGGCGGTAATCCTGGAAAATCATCCAAGAACACCTTAGGAAAATCTCTGACAACCGGAATGCTCTTGACTTCAACTGGAACTGCCATCTTAGATACCATTGCAGTCACCTTCGGAATCTTCTTCTTCCCTTGAAAAATCACTACAGGTCCACCTGGTGCTTTCACCAACACCTCCTTCAGCTTGCATTCGATTGTGGCATCATATATTGCCATCCAATCAATGCCCACGATGACATCCACACCCAAAACTTTCAGCTCGATCATATCAATGCCGAACAATCTCCCACCAATCTCGATATCACAGCCTTCGTAATATCGATCCGATATTAGCTCTTCACCTGACGGCGTTGCTACCGACAAAACCCTGTCTGGAAACAACTTTGGTTCCACACCTAAGATCTTTGCAAAACTTGGCGATACAAAAGTCTGCGATGAACCAGTGTCAAATAAAACCTTTGCCTTTATTCCATTTATTAAAACAATTCCCTGTTACAATAAGAATGATACTCAATCTTAAATTGTTCTCAAATAAAGGTTTCATTTATTACATTGATTCAAAATAAAATTCAAAATTCTTGCATACCCTGTATTACATTTTCCGAGTTACCAGCGTCTTCCTCGGTTAATGCAAATACTCGCCCTTGCCTCTTCTGAAATTTGCTCCCACCAGAACCATCCTTCCTCGATTGTGGACAATGAGACTGAGATTGTCCTGCCTACCCACACTGGGAACAAACCTGTTTTGCCAACTTCGAACATGCTGACCTGTAATGTCCTGCCTCCTTGCAGTAATAACATGTCACTCCCTGAGCGGCAGGTGCCTTTTGCACTGGATCACTGAATTTGGCCTGCTTCACTGGGAATCCCTTCCACTCTGGCCTGATGCTGGCCTCTTGTTCTGGTTCCATGTATCTTGCTTCTTCTGGAACTGGTCCATGTCCTCTTCAGTCATGGCTGCTCTCCTGACCAGCTTGTCGAATCTTCTGATGCCCAACGGAATCATCCTCGACCTCAAGCCTGGTCTCAAGCCCTGCTCGAACTTTTTGGCCTTCTTCGCCTCGTCAACAACCAATTCTGGCGCATACCTCGAAAGTTGAGCAAATTTGGTCTCATACTCCCGCACGGTCATGCTACCCTGCTGAAGGTTCAAGAACTCAGTCGCCTTCTTCTCCTGAACATCAAGAGGAAAGAAGCAATCTCTGAACTCCTCCAGAAAAGCTTCCCAAGTCAACTGCTGATCTCCCAAAGTCCTTTTGAGCGACTCCCACCAGACACCAGTGTCCTTCTCAAGCTGCATCGACGCTAACTTCACCTTGCTGGCTGCTGGAGTCTCCGATACCTCGAAGATCTCTCCATCTTCCGAATCCAATCATCTGCTGCGGTCGGATCAGCTTGGCCCTCAAAGACTGGCGGCTTCATCCTCTTGAAGGATTCGATCTGCTTAATAGGGTCTGCGTTCACCAATCCATGTCCAGCTCCAGGATTCGGCTGCGGATTCTTCTGCTGTGCTTGCTGCTGCGCCACGTTGAATGCCATCAGCGTGTTCAGTGTCTGGTACACCTTGGCAAATTCAGCCTCAAGGTCAATTCCCGCTCCTCGAGAACTACCAGATCCATCCTCATTGTTGCCACCATTTCTGTCCCTGGGTGCAACCATTTTGAATACTGCAAAACGAGGGTAAAGTTAGAGCATCACACACACAATTCAAATTCACATCAATATCCTTTGGCAAATTCTCAATTGAATCCCAAAGGTAAAACATCATATTCAATTCTATGTGATACTCACTCTTTAATGTCTACACCTAGGTACACACACTCTAGTATCCACACCTAGGTTATTTTTATGTCATGTTTAGTATTACTATTGAAGCGTCGCTCTGATACCAATCTCTGTAGCGCCCCGAATTTCTAGATTAATAACATAGAAATTACGTGGCACATTCCCAGTGATCCACTTCAATACAATATTAAACATAAACAACACCACTAAAATGTTCAACTTTTCTTGTATCTCAACAAATCTTTTACAATACACAGCGGAATTCTAAACAACTCAACTCAATATTCTCTTCACTTACAACACTAATTTATCTCAAAATATGATATTACAAATTTACACAAAATCTCTTATATATCAATTATATCTCAAAATCAACTTAGGCATCCCATCTCCAACTCTAAGCACAACCTGCAACATGTGAGGCTAGAGATGATCCCTAACCCCCAAACTAAAAGGGTCAGCCATAAATGGTGCGAGAAATATAAAAATAAACAAACAACATAATTGATCATAACTCATAAATTCTTAAACAACCAATACTAAAGGAATATGGGAAGTACGAAATGAAAGTAACATAAAACATCAAGTGGTACTAAGCTAAGTGTCATGTGTAGAAAACAAGAAAACCACATGCATAAACAAAGCCAAGAAAAGACAAGTCTATATGCAGACTCTCTAATGTGTACTTGTCGAAGTCTATGCATCCCATTCTACATAGGTTCGGTGCAAGCCCTTAACGTCTTCACTTCATAGGGTTCAATCCCCACGATATGAACTAATCCTAACACAATGAATACTACGAGATAAAGATAAACCATGGATAGTATCACATGCCCGATAATTCCGGAGATGGATCCCACACCCAAGATATTTTACTTGAATAATTCCGGAGATCATCCCACACCGAAACATTGACACGTCCCTACACGAATACCACATGTGCTTCACCTCGACTCCGATAATTTCGGAGATCAATCCCACACCACAAGTAGTTACCGTGATAATTCCGGAGATTGTCCCACACCACAAGACTGTGATAATTCCGGAGACATATCCTACACCACGAATAATCTACTGTGATAATTCCGGAGATTAAATCCCACACCGAAAGCCATACTGAGGTTCGTGACTCATGTTCCCATTCATCATATCACCACTAGTGCCTGTCCTTAAAATTTTGGTTAATTGATTGCTTAACGAATCTCATAGAGTGATGTACCCTACCGACCTAAATTCAAATTTAAATAACTGAAATGCCACAATGGGCCTCAACAAATAACTCAACACTGGTATACTAGGGTCGTATGCCTCTAGAGACTCAAACTCAAAAGTCTAAACTAAAGTTCCACTAAAATAAAGTGGCTCAACTAAATATCTCAAAGACATACTCAATTGAATGTCTCAAAGTCAAATGCTAAAACAAATACTGAACTGAATGTTAAGTACATACTAAAATATCTGAGAACCAATCATTGAATTAACACTGAAGTTTACAAATATCCTTCAGTATCAGTCGACTCATTCTGATGTTAAGTCGACTGTCCAGAGGACAAAATCCAAGATTTTATGAAAATAAACTAAGTCTCATATCAGTCGACTTACAAGAGGGTCAGTCGACTTACCCGAGGAAAAATTCCTGTAATCCTTTCAAAATTATTCTAAGTGTATAAGTCGACTTAAATGGGTTATAAGTCGACTGTCCAGAAGGACAAATAATTCTTACGAAAATACTTTCTTCAGTGGACCAGTCGACTGCCTAGGGGCTAGGTCGACTGTCCAGAACAACTTTTCAACAAATTCTCAAACAAAGTATCAGGCTCGTACCAGTCGACTGCACAGTAGGCCAGTCGACTGACGGCCTACAGATTTTCAAAATTAGGTCTGATTACAAAAATCAATTCTGAAGCCTCTAATGAATCAATGTTTATGAAAATAGTTCGTATTCAGGAAAATAATAAATCTCAACGAAGTTTCATCAGGTATATGTGTCAATTATTCAAAACATCAATATGTTAAGATCTAAATCCTCATACTCTAAATCATAAATCCGTTTGTTAGGGTTTCACAAGATCTAAGTTTCTTTCACCAAAACCGATAAGAATCTGATTAATAATTCTAATGTCCAGGTGTTTATACACAAATCTCAACATGCTTTTAGCAAACAATTTTAATAATAAGGATCTACTATTTCATCCACCAATTCCACATGATTCATACCACTTTACGAGATCTAAATTGTTCACAACAACCAATCATTACATCATGATATTTGTTCACATAGATCAATCAATCAAGACGAATTAAAATTCTCACACAATCAAACAAACAAAACAATTTCGATATCTCTCACATACATCAAAACAACACAACAAATTTTTATATTACTCACCTTAGAATTTGAGAATATTCCACAAAGAAATCCTCTTTTTGCTAGATCCAAAAGCTCTTGCTCCACCAAAAGATCTCCAAAATTCAATACTTTAACAATGACGGCTGGGGTAAAAATCACTTAAATATGCCGGATTGATAATTAGGGTTTTACCCGCAACTTTGCAAAACACCCCCTTTTCAAAATACAATTTACATATATAAACCATTCTTTGGAAATTCCATCAAAACTCATTTAAATTTGGATTTATAAGAAAATACTCATCCTAAATCTCGATTAATACTGTTCAAAACGTCCAAAAATTGTACTTTGCACTTTAACCCCTAAAAGTGTCAAATTTACAAAAAAGGTCCTTCTTTTCTCAAAAATTGCAAATAGCTCCAATAAATTTTAGAAAAATCTGAAAAAATAATAATTAAATCTCAAATATTAAGTAAAGATTTTTCATAAAGAAAACTAAATTTTCACACTTCTCATAAAAGCATTTGCACGTGTTTTGCACGTGTACAAAAGATAAATTTTCTGAAAGTATTCATTAAATCTCCAAAAATAAATTTAAAATTCATTTTCAAATATAAAAATAATATTTGAAAATACGGGGTTCTACAGTCTAGCCTTCCCATCGAGATAAGATTTTCCTTTAAGTCTGGAACATGTCTTGTCTCCTACAAGACAATACTCTGATCATCACTGGTTTTCACGTTAATAGTACAAACTCTACTTACAGGACACCTCTGACCATTCCCTAAATTCACATCTCCGAAAGAACCCTCTATCTAGTCCTCAAATACCTCTCTCCTCGAAGGGCAATGAAAAGAAGATCTCAAATCAATGCACCAATCTTGTGTGTCTAACTCCACCCTGGCTGACAAGCATAACTCGCCATTTTCAATGGACGCCACATTGGCTTCCTTTGGTTTTTCTTGCTGTTGCCGCTGGATCTGGTGTGGGGGCAATAGAAAGAATTTGTAGGTTCGTAGGAACTCGAACGGGCAGAATCCTACTTCTTCCTTGTTGACAAGTTGACTCCTTGGTGCTCCCGCGGACCTACGCAAACATTCGAAACACCGGGATGGATCCCGACGACGAACCCTCCGACGCTCTTGTCAATACCAGAAAAAGTAATAAGAAAGAGCTCAAGTGCACAAAGAGTGATCACCTGTGACAGGAGGAGGTAGGGGGGTATTTATAGTCACAATGGGGATCTCTTTCAGGATAAAAGTGAATTCCTACTTCCTGGTGATGCCAAATAGGAATGGTTATAACCACCTCCTCAAGATAAGTGCGAGTCAGGATTTCCTCCAATCCTGTTGAGCTGGCCTCTAACGGGTTGAGACCCGTTCTCAACTAAACAGATCCGTTTATGGGTTAGCGTGCCTAAAAGGAGAGACCCGGTTTCCAATTCGGACCCGTCTGTAGGTGAAATTACCATCTTGCCCCTGCGACTTTAAGGTTTGTGCCCACTTTAAACGGTTCTGATTTAACCCTATTTTTAGCCATATTACAAGCCCCCACTCCCAAAGACTGTGTGTTACAACATTTGGGGAGTAGTTTTGTTGTTTGAATGGCATATAGGGCTTTATCAGAGTCTTCAATGGGTGTTTGAATCCCGTTTAAGGGGTGATTGTGATTTTCTGAACTAGTAATGTACCCAAGTCTGCTTTTAGGCCCTTCTGGATTTTTGGGGATTTTACAAGATTTTTTAATTATTTTTCGGATCATTTATTCAATTTTGTAAAGTGATGATTTATTTTTCGGGAGTGTCGATTAACTATTCCAACCAATAATTATTTATCTAGGGGCTTAAAAAATTTTCCCCGAATTTATAATTATTTTTTAGAATTTTAAATCAATTTTCTTAAATTTTAAATCATTTTTGTAATTTTTTAAATAAGTAATTCGAATTAATAATTAAAAAATAATTTTAATCACCTATTTATGATGTGGCGCAATCTGGATCGTTCATCAGCCATTAGCGCGAAATTCTGAATGATCCGACGGAGGGATGGTGCCGAACGATGTGGGCGCATCTGGGGCCTGGATCGGGTTGCGGCGCGAATTCAGAGGTGATCTGACGGCTCATATTGCTCGGCGGCGTTTTCCCCACATGAGCAGCTCGGAACGCCTGTCGCTCGGATTGGGATTCCGAGCGATGTGGCATAATCTGGGACGTCCATCTGGATGCAGCACGAATTTTGAGGTAACCTAACGGTAGATCTTGCACTTGGCCACGTGGCTGAATCAGGGACGTCCATCAGGTGGCGACATGAATTTCGAGGCGATCAGACGGCTCTCATAGCTCGGCGACTTTTTCTCCGTATGAGCAGCTCGGAATGCGAGTCGCTCGGATTTGGTTTCCGAGCGACGTGGCATGATCTGGACCGTCTGATGAAGATCAGGAGCAGATCACGAGGCACGACGGCCTGGATAACGAGAAAATGTGATTTTGGTCGATGCGGCGAGATCTAGCCGTCTGATTAAGATCAAACGCGAATCATGAGGAGAAAGTCGTTTTTCTCCAATATGCAGCTTGGAATGCATGTTGCTCGGATTTGGTTTCCGAGTGACGTGGAATGATCTGGACCGTCTGATGAAGATTAGGCACAGATCACAAGACACGACAGCATGGATCACGAGAAAATGTGATTTTGGTCGACGCGGCGAAATCTGAGCGGTCTGATAAAGATCATGCGCGAATCACGGGGAGAAAGTCATTTTTCTCCAATACACAGCTCGGAATGCATGTTGCTCGGATTTGGTTTTCTGAGGATGTGGCACGATCTGGATTGTCTGATGAAGATCAGGTGCGGATCCTCCTGAGGTGAGAGACGAGGATTACGAGGATTTTTGGCATTTAGGCTTCTGATTTTGGCGTTTAGGCTTCTGGTGGGCCGTTGTGGGGGCCCAAAGTACTCGGAAGCCCACCCGAATCTGCCTTAACACTTATAAATTTTCATCGCCTCCCTTTCCCCTCATTTCTTACTCTTTTATCTTCATCTCACTTTTTTACTTAAGTCACTTTGCTCTCGAGCGGCACTGCTAGCGTTCGTGGCCAGGCGTTTCTACTCTCCGGTGATCTTTCCGACCGTAGACTTCACTTCGAGGTAAATCATCTTAAACTTAATTTGAAATATCTAGAGTGTCATCAAGGAATGAGACCTTCACCTCGGACCAAGAGACCGACCGAGCTCTAGTGGTCCCCTCGAGCAAGGGGAAGGAAATGACGAAGTCGGTCGTCGTAGAGACCATAGTGGAGAAGGTGTAGGGGAATGGTGCACAAGGTCGGCTGCCGTCGACGTTGTCGAGCCTCGGGATGGTCAGAAGCTACTCTGGGGATATCTTGTCGAAGGCGGTGCAAGGGAGATCGGCCGCCTATGAGGAGAATAGTCCGAGGGACCCTTCGGAGGTGGACGAGATCCCTTCGGTGATGACCGAGGTGGACCTTCATCGAATCAGGAAGGGGTTCCGCATCCCGAAGGAGTACACCCTTCTCCTCCCTGGTCCAGGCTTCCGAGCGTGCACGGGGATGTCGCCGGATACATTCGTCTTCCCGTACGACACACTCAACGCCGGCCTTCGGCTACCCCTGCCGCCCTTCGTGGTCGAGGTGCTACAGTGGTATGGCTTAAGTTCGGTGCAGTTCATGCCGAACATGTGGCAGCATGCCATCGCTTTCATCCTCCAGTGCCAAGCGGTCGGCGTACAGCCTCAGCTCGTCATTCTCCACAGTCTCTACCGGTTTTGCCAAATGAGCAAGATGGAGTACCGGTACTACCTGTCGCCAAGGAAGAGGATCAAGTTGATCGAGAACCCTGAATCCATCAAACATTGGAAGGAGAAGTACTCTTTGATCCGAGGTCCCGCGCCGTGGGGATTTCCAACGGTGTGGAAGGAGGAGGTTCTGAAGTGGGCGAAGGCCGAGCCGGTGCTCACCAAGAAAGAAGAGGAGGTCGTGTCGAAGATCCTTGGTCTTCCGACCCTCGGTTGGAAGGATATCACCGAGGAGGTCCTATTCGGTGGGGCTCTCAGTCTGATCGGCCCTAGTATTACTCCGTTTACTTCTTTTTCCTTAGTTTATATGTGTTTGCTTTTATCTCGCTAACTCTTTTCTAATTTTCCTTGTACAGAAGCTCCCGGCATGGACTACAGAGCTCTTATGGAGAAGAGGGGTGCGGCAGCGGCGAAGGGGGTGGATAGCAAGAAGAGGAAGAGGACGACAACGGGGCCCCCTTCCAGCCGAGCAGTTCAAGCACCCTCGGCTCCTACGGCTGTGGTCGACTTGGTCAGCGACTCCCCCTCGGCTCCGCAGGCCCCGCTCCCCTCGGCCGATGCCCCCGGTTCTTCGAGGGGCATTTTTGGCCGGTACCGCCCTGGCGTTGGAGGTGCCGCCGCTTATGGCCAAAGCAGAGGCCATCCTCACCAAAGAGCACAAGAAGCTCTTCATCCCTGACTGGAGGGTGATGAAGCTTGACGGCTTCCTAGGTGACGCGACGATGTGCATGCATGCCGTACGCCACCTACCGACCCCGAAGGATCGGCAGCACTAAAGGCTGGCATGGTCGCAGACGACGCATTAGAGGTCACCCAGTCAACGATGTCGGTAGGTGATCTTACTCCGCCCTTTTGAGTTTCGGAGTTAGTGATTTTAGGTTCTCACGTTCTTCTCCTTTTGTTTTCAGAACCTCTGCCACTTCAGCCATATGCTCGAGCAGTTTGCCGAGCAGGAGAAGGAGATGAAGGCGACAAAAGACCGAGAGTGAGTGGAGCATGCCAAGGCGGTGAAGTTGTTCGAGGCCGAACAACGGCTCTCGGCATCATGAGCGGCCGAGGTTGATGCCCTCGAGACTAAACTTGCAAAGGCACTCGAGCGCTCAGTGACCAAGGCAGTCAAGGTCGAGGCGCTGGAGAAGGAGAAGGCTCGCCTCGAGAAGGAGCTGGCGAAGGCTCTGAAGGCGTCTGAGGAAGTGCTGAAGGAGCAGGAGACGAAGGTGGAAGAGGTGACGAAAGCCATCCAGGACGAGGCGGAGGCCCACAAGATGACGAACATGGAGGAGGCCTACGCTCGGGCCTTAAAGCATATAGCAGCTCGTCTCCCAGACTTCAACAGCTCAGGGTACTACTTCTACGACCCGGTAAAAGGCAAGGAGTTCATTCCGTTGGCTGAGGTCGAGCCCGAAGGGGAAGGCGACGAAGCCGAGGGCAGCGGCGAGGAGGAGGTGAATCTCGAAGGGGCGCTCGTCACTTTGCCGAGCGAGGGCGCCTCGGAGCAGAACATAGAGGTGGCTCCCTGACTTAGTTGCATTTTCTTCTTCATGTACTGCCTAACTGCGGACTGGCCACCGCTTTAATTTTGAAATGAATAAGAAAATTCTATCTATTTTTGTCTAAGTGTTGAAAAAAAAAAATCGAACTCTTTTTGGCTATGTATTGGAGAGATCTTCAAGCTCTTTTTGGTGAAGTGTTGGAGAAATCTTCGAGCTCTTTTTTTTTCTAAGTGTACGAGTCGTGAGAACTCAATAGCTCCATGCTCTGGCTCTTTTCAGATTGTCGAAGCGCTACAGATCGCCGAAGTGCCTCGGATAGCCGAAGTGGCTTGTCTCAAGGCTAGTCTAGGGGCGACGAGATTGGGGCTCGTGAGGAACCAAGAGCGACTTCTTGAAGCGGAGTCAGATCTCCGCAAGGCGAAGTATGAGCTGAATAACCTGAGGTCGACCCTAGTTCGCCGAGACATAGAGAGGAGGCGATTAGAGGAGCAGATCAATGAGAAGACCCCTGAAGGTGATGATGTGGGCTTGTCGGCGGAAGCCAACCTCGACCTAAAGCTCAAATGCCTTCGTCACTCTCTGTTTAAAGTGACAACGGAGAGGGACGAGCTGAAGAAGGTGACCCTCGACAAGAGCATGGAGGTTGCTCACCTTCGGCGGACGATCACTGATAGCTCCTGAGGGACAGGCTCGATGCGACTGCCTCGTCTGAAGATAAAGGTGAAAGCGGCCTCGCTTAAAGAACGAATTGTCGAGCTCGAGGCAGAGGTCGCTCGTCTTCAAGCGCGATCGGAGCGAAGCAATGTCAGATCCACTTCTTGCACTCGAGAGGAGCGTGATAGAGGGGTAACTTTTCACGAGCTCGCGCGTCGCTCACCCCTTATACGTCGAAGCCCGGGCGATGCACAAAGTGGGGTGGCCGCTTCGTCGAGCGGAGCATCCGTTGGGGCCACTGTTAGAATGGGCACGGACGATGCCTCTCGACTCGCCGGCCTAGAGACGAGCACCGAGGTGGGGTGTCGACAGACAACATTCGTCGCCCCCGGGTGTATCTCAACCGAAGTATCCCCGCTCCTAAGAGGCACTGAAGTAGCTCCCTGTAGTCTTGTACTTTTGGTTTCACAAGTTCTGTATCTCGTTGTAAAGATGAGTAGTTTGTCTTGTAATTAGACTCGTTCCTCAGACTTTAATGAAATAATACTTGTTTTTCGTACTTGTGTGTTTCGTTAGCATTTGTAGTTTTCAACAGTTGTAGGAGAAATTCTGAATGGTGGGACACTTGGTGCTTACTCATTCGCAAGTAGCAAAAAGTTGCGTCGAACCAAGTGTTGGACTTCAAACTTGTCGTTTAGAGAGTACCAACAGCTGTAGGAGCAATTTCGAATGGTGATCCACTCTTTACTTGCTTAGGAGCAAGTAGTTGAAGCGGAGTCGAACCAAGTGTTGGAGTCCAAGCACGTCATTTTGAAAATATCAACAACTGTAGGAGCAATTTTGAATGGTGATCTGCTTCGTACTCTCTTAGAAGCAGGTAGTTGAAGCGGAGTCGAACCAAGTGTTGGACTCTGAGCATGTCGTTTAGAAAGTATCAACAGCTGTAGGAATAATTCTGAATGGTGATCCGCTTCGTACTCGCTTAAGCAAGTAGTTGAAGCAGAGTCGAACTAAGTGTTGGACTCCGAGCACGTCGTTTTAATGAGAATTTTTTTGTAAGTATAGTTAGACTACTCAAGAAATGGAAAACTTGAGAGGTAGAGTTAGGCTACTCAAAAGATAGAAAAGTTGTGGGGAAAGATTTCTTTTTATTGAGAACAACTGGGCGGCCGCTTCTAAGTTGCGAGCCGCCTTTACACTTTGATAAAAAGAAAATACAAGTAAGGACTTTGGACATGTCTTCTGGAGCGCTCTCGGGGAAGTTGCTCGGAGTGGTGTCTAGACACCCGCTTGGTACTTCATCAAGTTCTTCGCGTTCCATGTCATCGGTATTCTCCTGCCCCCCGGGTCTTCGAGTTGATACGCGCCCGGGCGAATAACTCTGGAGACCCTATATGGTCCTTCCTAATTAGGTGCCAACTTGCTTCTTTTGCTTGGATCGGAGATCGACAACTTTCTGAGCACTAGATCTCCCTTTTTAGTGTCACGCCCCGCTTCCCAAAAATATGGAATACGAGCACGTGACGAAGCCCAGCGGATGATTTTTACATCATCCATAAGCTGTAGGATCGACTCAGCATCATAACAAGAATATAACCAGATTTATATATAACCAAGCATGCATGAATAATTTATTAAGCAACAGAAAATAATTTAAACAAATGATAATATTCAAATAGTCCCCATGTCTGGATCAAGTATAAACTCGAAAACAAGTCTTAAACAGTAGAAAAAAATAAATACCTTAAGGAGAGCAACTATTTAAACAGGTCCTTGTTCCAAGCAAAACCTGAAATGTCTGCTCACCAATTCCAGCAGATAACTTGTCCCAAGTCTGCTTAATAAATATAAAAGGGAAAACAGGGAAAAACAAGAGAAGATGCCCTTAGTACAAGCTACGGCCACAAATAGTGAAAACAAGTACAAGTATGGGGAAACAGGAACTGGAATCAAGAATGTAACAGAGTTATAACAAGTAATGGACAAATTCAGGGACTATCTAGCAAGAGGGAAACATCTTAATAACTAGATTGGGTAACAACTACTAGTGGTGAAACACATGTCAGGTATACCTATAGGGGTATTTAATATCAAGCGACAAATCTCAAGTCTAGTGTCATATGTTATTTCAAATGTCAGGTCTCAAATGTCAAGTTGTCAAGTTCAAGTATCAAGTTCAAGTCTAGTTCAAGTTATCAAGTTCAAGTCTAGTGGTGATTACTATCTAGGTAGCACGACATGCATCCATATTTTTACTACATGGTTGCTACGGTCAAACAGTTTCGTTTAGACCTAGTAATGGATTTTATAGGGCGGCGTACTCAGGTATCAAGTATCAAGCAAGCCATGGTTCATGAATCGGAAATTAAATAACAAGTTCACGAAGCAAGTTCGCGAATCCACAAGCAAGTTCAAGAACCGCACAATGGGTTCATGAATCAACAAGTTCATGAGCCGAGTAACCGACTCCATGAATCGAACAAGGTACAACAAGTTCATGAACCAAGTATTTGGGAAACACGGGCCCCCTTCCGAGTACACTTACCTATATTGTCCATTCTATAGTCGTTCCCATAACCCCGGCTTGTTACTTTTATTAATTCTCATCAAGCAAGCATACATGTGTAAAATGTTGTGATTTAATTCTAAGAAAAATTGGGGATGTCCTATGTGGTATCCAGCAGCTACATATAAAATTTCGTGTCAAACGCTCGCTGTTTACACAGTTAAATTAATTTGCAAAGTAAATGTATACAGCAGTTTTGCAAAACTGCGTCTACTGACACAGCTGCAGTATAACTGCCATAACTCCTAGACCGTAACTCCAAATTCAAACATTTTGGAGTCTATCGATATCTACACATCCGGATCTACAATTTCTATTCAGGGCTCGGGCCCAGATTCAAATGATAAAAGGGTCGAAACCGCAAAAGAACATTCAGACAGCAACACAGAGAAATAATTTACTAATGTAGATTTCATGGGAAAATGTCATTTGGCGTCTAAGTTGTTAAGTAGCATAAATACATAATCATGGAGGTCAAAACAGCAACTAATAAATATTTTTCAATTCATAATAGTCGCAAGTTCGTCAAAATGCTAATTATTTATGCGTCTACAAATTTTAGGGCTCCTTAATTCATATGTCCATGTGATTCATGTGTTCAAGGGGGTAAAAGAGTCCAATTGATTATTATTTAATACGAGGAAGTTTTGTGACTCTTAGAATTGTGGGTTTGAAGGTTCAAAATTGATTTACAATGATATTTCAAAGGGGAGTCACAATCTAACTATTTGCAGTATTTCAAGGAGGCTTGTACTAGAACAATAAGATGTACAAGGTTACTTGCCTTAAATCGACGATTATAAACTCCGCTTGTTGAAGCAATTGAGTAGAAAAATCCCCGAAAATGTCCTCAAAAAGCGCGTGCAAAAATTGATCGGAGATCGCGTTTTCCCCACACACAGGATCGGACCAAAACAGCATACAACCGATCGGATCTGGTGCGGCACGAACACGGGACAGCGGAGACAGTGAATCAGGTGGCTCGATCGCAGCGGATCTGTGCCAGAACAGCGTGCAGCGGATCTGGATCTGGTGTGGACGAACACCGAACAGCAATCACCAGCGCGGATCTTGGCGCGATCTGACGGCTGTGATTCGCTCCCGCCTTTTCCTGTTCTTCTTCTTCTTCTTCTTCTTCGACGATCTGAGAACGGGAGAGAGATTGAGTGCGGCGACGGCGCGGCGATGGCTTCGACGGTGACGAGGAGGACGACGACGGCGGAGACGATGGTGCGACGTCGAGAAGCGACATCAAGAATCGGAAGGTGGCGCTGCTCTGCTTCCTGGGTTCGAACAGGGGAGCGAGTGGGGGAGAAGCTTGTGGTGGTTCGGGGGTGTGCGGTTGATGATGGTGGAGGTCGTGGGATGGGGACGATGACGGGAGTGTCTAGAAGTGGTCGGAGGCCGAGGTGACGGTGGAGAATCAATGGGTTACAGTGGTTGGGAAATGGCGAATTGGGTTGGGGACGGTGATCGAAGGAGTTGACGAAGTCGGCAAGGGCTATGGTGGTGCGGGTGAAGGCGAGGCGAATCGGGAGTCGAATGTGATGGGTCGAGCGATGGTGATCGGAGATGGATCGAAGGTGGGTTGGTTGGCGAGAAAGATGGAGACGAAGGAGGAAGGGATTAGCGGCGGGTTGTTTTTAGGGTTTAACAGTAATAGGATTTGATTAGGGGTAGGGTTAGGGGTTTATATAATAGGGTTTGCGGGTTTGCGGGTTCGTGGGTTTTGGGGATCCGTTTCAAAAAGAGCCCAACAGAAGAAATGGTCAAAATGCACAAAAATGGGGATTAGAGAGATAATTGAGAAGAATCGTTCCATTTCTCATGAAGAACGATACAAATGGCACACAATTGAATTTGATAAAAGGGCCCACAATTTGAGTTGAGACAAGAATAATAATTTTATTCAATCAGAACAATTTACATGATCTCAAATGGACGAGAGAGTACAATTGAGAAAAAATACGGTATAAAATACAAATACGGGGAAACAGGAGTTACATTTAGGTTGGCTGGTCGTACCCTCTTATTGTAAGCCTGAGTGATCCTACGGTGGTAGGTCTCTTGCCAAATTGCGGCTCTCTCGCGAACCTCGTCAATGAGGTCTAGGCAGTTGTGAAGCTGGTTCGCATTCTGTGCTTCACTGTAAGCTATGAATCGGGGTGAAGGCAGGCCCACCTCTAAAGGGATGAGAGCTTTGGATCCGTACATGTGGTTGAAGGGGGACTCTCCCATTGGAGTTCTTTTGGTGGTGCGATAATTCCAAAGCACATTGGGGTGTTGTTCGACCCATAGCCCCTTAGTGGACTTGTCAAGCCTCTTCTTCAAGCCGAAGAGGATTTGTCGGTTCGCGTTCTCTGCTTGGCCATTGGAGGGGTGAGCTACCGAGGAGAACCGTTGCTGAATGCCGAGGTCGGTGCAAAAGTTACGAAGGTCGCTCCCGTGAATTGAGTCTCGTTGTCGGTTACAAGGATGCGAGGTACCCCGAACCGACAGACGATGTTCTTCCAAAAGAACTTCTGGACCTTGTGCTCGATGATTGTCGAAAGAGGTTCAGCCTCGATCCATTTTGAGAAGTAGTCTATTACTACTACTAAAAACTTCAGTTGGCCTGGTGCTGGAGGGAAGGGTCTGAGCAAATCCATTCCCCACATTGCGAAGGGGATTGGACTCACCAAGAAAGTGAGTTGTGCTTGGGGCAGGCGACGGATTGGGGCAAACTTCCGGTAGGAGTCGCACTGGCAAACGTACTCCTCGGAGTCACTTGGTAGTGTGGGCCAGAAGTAGTCATAGTTCAAGAGTTTCCGGGCGAGGGATCTCGCTCCCAAATGCACGCCACATAGGCCATCATGGGTCTCCTTTAGGGCATAGAGCGCTTCCTCCGGGGAGAGGCACCTCAGATAGAGTCGACCGTCGACCTGGGTGTAGGAGCGTTTGTACATGACCCTATCCAGGAGTGTGTACCGCTCGGCTCATGTCCTGACCCTCCTTGCCTCTTTTGGGTCTTCAGGAAGGACTCCGTCTCGGAGGTACTCGAGGAAGGGCTTCATCCAGTTTTCCCCAAGTGTTAGGGGGTAGGCTTCCATCGGCTCCGGGCTATCTTCATCAATGCTTGGTCTGAGAAGGACCTCTATTAGGACGGTCCGTTCTAGACCATGGAGAGACGAGGAGGCAAGCTTAGAGAGGGCGTTAGCTTGTGCATTTTTCTCTCAAGGAACCTTCTAGAGTTGAACATCTTTGAATAGGGCTAGAAGCTCCCTCACCTTCGCCAAGAACCTGGCCATGCGCTCGTCCCTTGCCTCATACTCTCCCGACACTTGGTTGACAACCAATTGCGAATCACTGAAGACTCTGATCCGCTTGGCCCTGGCTTTGCGAGCGATGCAGAGACCCACTATGAGGGCCTCATACTCTGCCTCGTTGTTTGATGCCGGGAAGTTTAAGCGGAGGGAGTATTGGAGGATGAAAGTATCTGGGCCGGTTAAGATAACACCAACCCCACTTTCGTCGGCGCAAGAAGACCCGTCTACATAGACGATCTAGACAAAGGGGTTGGCAGACGACTCGCAAGGGTCGAGGATGGTGCTTTCCACAATGAATTCGGCCAGAGCTTGAGCCTTGATTACTGTTCTGGGCTGGTAGCTGATGTCGTGTTGGCTCAGCTCGATGGATCACTTCATCAGGTGCCCAGAGATCTCGGGCTTGTAAATAACTTGCTTGAGGGGCTGGTCGGTTAGGACGACAACCGAATGGGATTGGAAGTAGGGTCAGAGCTTCTGGGCTGCCATAACCAAGGCAGGGCCCTTTTCTCTAGCTTCGGGTAATGGAGTTCGGCATCCCTGAGGACCTTACTCACATAATAAATGGGCATCTGCATTCTGTCCTCTTCTCTCACAAGGACCGCACTGAGGGTTTGCTCTGAAGCAGCGAGATATAAGTAGAGCACCTCTCCAGTCGTTGGCTTGCTCAAGAGCGGGGGGTTAGCTAGGTATGCCTTGAGCTGGTCGAAGGACTTCTGCTGCTGCTCCCCCCATTCGAAACCTTTAGTGCCCCTAAGGGCCTTGAAGAAGGGGAGGCTCTTTTTCCCGAACTTGGAGAGGAACTGCCCAATTGCTGCGAGGCATCCCGTGAGCCTCTGTACCTCTTTGACGTTGGAGAGAGGGGCCATTTTGAGAATGGCCTGGATCTTCTCGGGGTTGGCCTCTATGCCCCTCTGGCTGATCGTAAATCCCAAGAACTTGCTGGACGAAACTCCGAACGCACACTTGTTCTGATTCAGCCTCATATTGTGCCTTCTGAGCATCTCGAAGGCTCCTTGAAGGTCGAGGACATGCTCCCGCCCTTGGGTGCTCTTGACCAATATGTCGTCTACATAGACGTCCATGTTTTGGCCAATCTGGTCCCAGAAGACCTTATTCACGAGGCACTGGTAAGTGGCTCCCGCATTCTTCAAACCGAACGGCATTACCCTATAGCAGTACAGGCCCTGGTCCATCACGAAGGAGGTCTTCGGGATGTCGAGAGGGAACATCCAAATCTGATTGTACCCCGAGAAAGCATCCATGAAGCTAAGGAGCTCGTGCCCAGAGGTTGCATCGATCAGGGCGTCGATGCTTGGAAGGGGAAAGGGGTCTTTCGGGCATGCCTTGTTGTGATCGGTGAAGTCGATGCATATTCTCCAGCTCCCGTTGGCTTTCTTGACCATCACCACATTGGATAACCACTCGAGATAATTCACCTCCTGGATGAGTCGGGCGTTGAGGAGCTTCTCGACCTCCTTTTTGATCGCCTGCTGTCGCTCGGGAGCGAACTTCTACCTCTTCTATTGGACAAGCTTAACCCCAGGGGCGATGCTCAGGTGGTGCATTAGGAGCTACTCCAAGATCCCTGGCATGTCTGCCGTGGTCCAAGCAAAGAGGTCGCGGTTCTCCCGTATGCACTGGGAGATGTCTTGCTTAATAGAGGGGGGAGAGAGTCTTGTTGATGTGGAACGTCTTAGTAGCGTCTTCTTCGGAGAATGCCACTTCCTCCAATTCGTCTACTGGCTCGGAGATGGTCTTACTACCCTCCTGGGGAAGTTCGAGAGCTTCCAGGGTGAGGATCGGACCCCCCATCGAGGTCATGTAGCACTTCCAAGCCGCTTCTTGGCTCCCCCTCACTTCTCCCACTCTTGAGGGCGTGGGGAACTTCATATTCATGTGGTAGGCTGACGGAATAACTTGGAGCGCAGCTAAACCTGGTCGACCCAGGATAACATTATAGGCAGTTTTGACGTCCACCACCATGAAGTCCATCGGCTTCGTGCGAATTACCGGGGCCTTTCCAGCTGTTACGTCAAGGGTTATACATCCCTCGATCGTAACCGAGACCCCAGTGAACCCGTGAAGAGTGTAGCCTGCGGGTTTGAGCCGGTCCCTCGACAACTGGAGCCCCTTGAAGGCCTCCAAGAAAGGGATGTTGACGGAGCTGCCATTGTCCACCAAGACCCGACGAACGTCGAAGTTCGCCATTCGGAGATTGATGATGAGGGCGTCGCAGTGGGGCGTGCAGATGCCTTCTAAGTCCATATCGGAGAACGTCACAGAGACTCCCAGGCCTTTTGGGGGACGATGGCTCTGCACAGAGTTGACCTTCCTAACAAAGGCTTTTCGGGAGGAATTGGAATCTCCCCCCATTGGGCCTCCGTGTATCAGGAGCAAGATGCTCTCTACTTCGGCCTCCGGAGTTTCCATGCGCTGCTCAGTTCGCCTGTTAGCTCCCCTAGGCGACAGAGGCAGAACGGCTCGGTCCCTCCTCACAAACTGAGTGAGCTGCCCTCTCTGGATGAGGGCATCAATTTCATCCTTCAAGGCTCGACACTCATCGGTGTCGTGCCCGTGGTTCTGGTGGAAACGGCACCACTTGTCCCGGTTTCTCTTCTTCCCGGGGGTGTTCATCTTCGGAGGTGGCGGCAGGAGACCTTCGTTCCCGATCTCCATTAGGATGGCGGATACACTCGCGTTAAGCGGAGTGAATTTCTTGAAGTCGGGGAGAGGACGCCGCTGACCCCATTATCCTTCTGGAGCTTCTTAGCTCCTTCTTCTTCTGCGCCCTTCCGCTTATTCCCGAAAGTCGACGCCTCAAAGGTGGGGCGGTGGAGAGCTTCTTCCGCTCGGATGTACTTCTCACTCTGGAGTAGGAGCTCTGAGAAGTTCCGAGGGGGCTTCTTGGCGAGGGATGCCCTGAGATTGGCATTGAGGACATTGGACTGGAAGGCGACCGTGGCCACCGAGGGTTCCAAGGAGGCGATGGATCTGGCATCAGCAGTGAAATGCTTAACATAGTCCCTCAATCGTTCGCCCTTCTTTTGACTGAGGAACAGTAGGGAGGCGCTCGTCTTCTCTGTGTGGCGACTGCTCACGAAGTGCGTGAGAAAGAGACCCTCGAACTGGTCAAAGGAGAAGATAGATGCCGGTACGAGTCGGGAATACCACTCCCGAGCTGGCCCCTTGAGTGTGGCCGGAAAGGTCTTGTAGAGGAGGGCATCAGATGCATGATGGATCATCATGAGAGTTTTAAAACTCTCATGATGTGATCCACAGGATCGGTCTCCCTAGTGTAGGTCTCGAAGTACGGAGGCTTGAAGTTGTCAGGGACTGGGGCCTCTATGATGGTGCAGGAGAATGGGGGCCTGCTTGGACGGAGGTCCCTTGCCCGTCGTTCTTCGTTTCGGTCGAGCTGGCCGAGGCACCTCTTCATCTCATGGAGACGGCAGTAGACCGAGTCCTCCCTTCAGTCTTTTTTGGCTGAGCCCCGAGACTCGTCCTCATGATGAGGAGGGTTGGGGCTGCGACGGCGATGGCTCTGAGTAGGTGGTGGACTGATAGAACGACAGGGGTGACTCGGAGTAGGATGCGGACTTCGGGAGCGGCGGTAGTGATCGGGAAAGGGGCGGCGATGGCTCGGAGCCGGCCTAGGACTTCGGGAACGGAGGTGATGGCTCAGAGCCGGCCCGGGACTTCGGGAACGGCGCTGATGATGACTCGGAGCCAGCCCGGGACTTCGGGATCAGCAATGAGGGAGAGGAGTTGGCCGATGGCTGGGAGCCCGAGGGCGGTTGTTGGGGGTAGCATTGAGTGCCCGGAGGACCGCCTCCTGGAATTGCTGAAATTCTGCCCTTGTGACGGGGGCCTCCTGCTCACGGTTGGCTCGAGCTGCTGGACGGCCAACCGGGGAGCGGCTTCGCCTTGGGTGATGCGGGGGTGAATCCCTCAGCCTCCGGGGGGAGTTAGACCCCTTGCGATCTGATCGGCGTGGTGACCGATCTCTCGGTGCTCCAGGCAAGGGTTCACCTCGTGGGTCTGCCTCTCCTCTAGATGAGTTCGAAGATCGGGCACTGACTCGGTCTACCGATTGTTGAGCACGTCCTGCAGATCCTTTGGGGTAGGACTATGGGAGGCCATAGAATCCGTGGAGGCATTGTGGATGGACACCCGAACCTGATGTATAGATTGCTTTTGGCGGCTTCGTCTTGAGGGCTCCCCCACGCATGCCTGGGGCCCTATAGGCTGCAGAATAGACTGGGGAGCCTGCTGCTCGAGCTGCAGGGTCTGCTGGCCAAGTGGAGGCAGATCTTCCAGAGGAGGAGTAGGAGGATGAGAAGAGGTTGTTCTTCGGTTGGAGTTTGCGGGCTTCCTCTTGGGAGGCATGGCTAGGAGTAGCTTGGGCTAAAGGAGGAAGGTGGGGTTGCTTGTCGAGTGGGTTCCCACAGACGGCGCCTATCTATTGCAGTTGGATCTGGTGTGGGGGCAATAGACAGAATTTGTAGGTCCGTAGGAACTCGAACGGGAAGAATCCTACTTCTTCCTTGTTGACAAGTTGACTCCTTGGTGCTCCCGCGGACCTGCACAAACGTTCGAAACACCGGGATGGTTCCCGACGACAAACCCTTCGATGCTCTTGTCAATACCAGAAAAAGTAATAGGAAAGAGCTCAAGTGCACAAAGAGTGATCACCTGTGACAGTAAGAGGTAAGGGGGAATTTATAGTCGCCATGGGGATCTCTTTCAGGATAAGAGTGAATCCTTACTTCCCGGTGAAGCCGGATAGGAGTGGTTATAACCACCTCTTCAAGATAAGGGCGAGTCAGGATTTCCTCCAATCCTGTTGAGCTGGCCTCTAACGGGTTGAGACCCATTCTCAACTGAATAGGGGTTAGCGGGCCTAAAAGGAGAGACTCGGTTCCCAATTCGGACCCGTCTGTAGGTGAAATTACCATCTTGCCCCTGCGACTTTAAGATTCGTGCCCACTTTTGTAACTCCTATTTCCCATATCTGCATTTTTCTACTGTATTTTCATTCCTTGTATTCTCGTATTCAAATGGTGATCCTGTATTTTGTTTCCGTTCGAATAAAATCATTATTTTGTTTCAACTCAATTTTTGGTGCTTTTAGCTAATTCAGTTGTATGTCCGTCCTGCTCTTTTGTGTCGTTGAGCTGTTTCATATCATTTATCTCTTTATCCCACTCAAACCGGATACCTTAAAACCCATTAACCCAAACCCTATTTATATAAACCCCTAACCCTAACCCTAACCCCTAACCTAATTACTGTGCAAACCCGCCACCTACCCTCCTTCTTCCGCGCATCGCTCCCGTCTCCTTTGCCTTCGCATCTTCGATCAAACCATCCTCCGCCATTTCCCTACCACCACGACCTTCACCCCCTAGCCACTCCTCGTCAACCCGTGATCACCACCACCCTCGAAACCATCATCGTCCAACTCCACCGTGAACCCATCCTCGCCTCGACACCCCGAACCCATCGCCATTACCATCTCCGATCGTCTTCGCCAGTCGCCTCCACCATCGCCCTCCGTTCACCCTTGCCTCCTTCGTCGCCAACACCAGCACCCATCCACCATTGCCTCCCCCTTCTCCTCCTCCCCTGTTTCAAAACCATGAACAGAGTCGCTGCCATCGCGCCTGTCCCCGCCGCTGTCGATGCCCCTCGACGACAGCGTCGCTACCGTCGACGTCGCCTCGCGCCGCCTCTCATCGCACTGCCGCTCGCCGGTGCCATCACCATCCTCTCTCTCGCTTTCTGGTTCAGTAAAAGAAGGAAGAAGAAGCAGCATTTTGGGCAGGATTCAATCTCAGCCGTCGGATCTGATCAAGATCCGATCTTGATCAGATCTGATCTGATTGGTGGGTTTTTGCTGTCCCGCGTTGTGTGCACAGCGGATCTGGTTGCCGTTTGCTGTTTTGGGCAGGATCTGGTGTGGGGACTCTCTTGGGTACTGTTGGTTCTTCGCACGGTCTTCGTACGTGCTTTTGGGAGATTTCGCCCGGAGTTTTTCGATCCCGTTTTCCTCAATTATCCGATCTAATCGCCCACATCCAATCAAGGCAAGTATTCATCTTGTACATATTTTTGTTCTAGTACGAGCCTTAATTTGAAAATACCTCAAATAGTTAGAAGTTGTGACTCCTCTTTGACTCGTCGTTGTTGATCAAATGTTAATCTCCATCAATTTCATAATTTTAAGAGTCACAACAATTTCATTGTTATATTACAACTACTTGGACTCATTTTATCACCTAGATACTTGAACATATGAAATTAAGGAACCCTAGATTTGTAGATATGTGTTATATCTTGTACGTGATGAACTTGCACCAATTTGAGTTGAGAAATAAATATTACTTGCTGTTTTGATGACCATTACCCCTTATTTGTATTACATATTAACCTAGACGCCTAACAACTAATTTTCATGCAACCTATACACGTAAGACATTCACACTTGTTGCTGTCGTGAACTTTACTTGCTGTTTTGACCCATTTACAATAAGAATCTGAACTCGAGCCCTGAACAGTAAATGTAGCTCTAGATGTCTAGATGTCGATAGCATCCATAATTTTCGAATTCTAAGTTACGGTCTAGGAGATATCGCAATTTTACTGTTGCTGTGTCGGTAGTCGCAGATTCATAAAACTGCTGCACATCTTTAGTTTGCAAATTAATTTAACTATGTTAACAGTAAGCGTTTGACTTGAAAATTTACATGCTATTGCTGGACACCATAGAGAACCTTTTCAAATTTTCTCAGAATTAATTAACAATATTTCAACCCTGTTTTACATGTATAAACTTAGATTTACAAATTCTGCCTAAGCACATTAGCTGTGTAATTTACTGTTTTGACACATGTTACCATAACTTTTATGTATCTTAATTATATGCGTTGGAACCGAGCAGGAGTCTAGTTTCTAGAACTTCTGACGGATCCACATTTGCTATCTCGTAGCAAAGAGAATCACAGTTTCGGAACAACAACGTCGTACTGTCCAGATTTGAGATTTTCGTTGTTCGTGATACTTTTATTCGTGTTGACCCTCGAATATGCTATATAAATATCTCAAACTTGTCCCATGTCCATGACTATGATTTCTTGATTTGTTTCGCACACATTTATGTTTGCTTGATGATTTTTTTTTTAAAATAAAAAGTAACAAGCCGGGGTTTAAGTGAAGGACCATAGTTGTGGACAATATAGGTAAGTGTACTCGGAAGGGAGCCCGTGTTTCCCACTTGATACATGTCTCATGAACTAGTATATTATTATTCGATTCATGAACTAGTATATTATTTGACTCATGAACTAGTATGTTTATCGATTCATGGACTAGTATATTATTGATCCATAAACTAGTATATGTATGATTCATGACTTATCTTGTTATGACTTGACGCATGAACTAGTTATATGATTATCCGATTCATGAGCATGACTTGCTTGATACTTGATACCTGAGTAGACCGCCCTATAGAATCCATTACTAGGTCTAAACGAAATTGTGTTGACTGTAGCAACCATGCAGTAAAAGAATGGATACATGAAGTGCTACCTAGATAGTAATAAATACAAGACTTGAACATGATACATGATTACACGATACATGAGACTTGAAACATGAAACTTGAACTTGATACATGTTTACTTAACACTTGATGATATGATACATGAAACATGATACGTGAGGCATGAAACATGAAACTTGAACTTGATACATGACACTTGACACTTACAACTTGATACTTGAGACCTGACAACTTGACACTAGACTTGAGACTTGTCACTTGAGGTTAGATATCCCTACAGGTTCCCTTGTCACTTATTTCGCCATTAGTATTTTTTATCCAGCCTGTTCACTCGAGTTGTCCTTCTTGCTAGCTAGTTCTTGGATTTCCACTACTTATTGTATTCCTGTTACATTCTTGATTCCAATTCTTGTTCCACATTACTTGTACTCGTTTTTACTATTTGTGGCCCTAACTTGCACTAATGGCATTTTCTCTTGTTTTCTCTATGTTTTTCCTTTTTTATAATTATTTAACAGACTTTGAAGATGTGTTGCCTGCTGGAATTGGTGAGCAGAGATTTTAGTCTTCAAGTGGAGAAAAGAATTGCTTAGATTATTTATTTTTCTTGAGATGTTAAATTCTTGTTATTTAAGACTTGTAACGGGCTTATGTTTCCGAGTTTTACATTTGATCCAAACTTGAAAACTATTTGGATTTTATTATTTGTTTCAATCGTTTTCTGTTGCTTAATAAATTATTCATGCATGCGTGGTTATATATAAATCTTGTTATATTCTTGTTATGATGCTGAGTCGATCCTATAGCTTATGGATGATGTTAAAATCATTCGCTGGCCTTCGTCACGTGCTCGTATTCCAGGTTTTTGGAAAGCGGGGTGTGACAAGGTTTTTAGTGGTATCAGAGCCAGGTTTGGCTAATGTGTTAGTTTGACTAATACATTAGACAGGCTTGACTCAGTCAGGATTAACTCAACATTAAACAGGCCATGCAACCACATGAATAATTTCATAATCAACTCGATCTGGACACAAGTCTTATCCCATTCATTTTGATCCCTTCATATTAAATTCTTTGATTTATTGCTTCCTTCCATTTCTTACAAGTAATCTATGATTTTCTGCTTGCCTCATTGATTCCTTCTTATTTCAACTCATGGGTCGTTCATTGCTTTCCCTGCCTTGCATTCATTTTTATTTATCGATTCATATTGAGTATCATGTTGGTTATTTCTTCCCTTCTATATTCTCTTCAATTCCGATTTTGCCCCTCATCCTTCTTCCTTCGTATTCAATTCCTTAATTTTCTTTTGACCCTTCTAGTCATCCTCCTCTTTAACTCTTTATTGGGCATAGATTCATTTTTCTCCTACCTATTTCCTCTTTTTATTTAATTATTTAATTATTTATTTTTTTCCTGAATACTTTTCTATATTTTGCTTGTTATTCGTTATATTTATTTTGGATCTTCTATAAAAATGTTCTCAACAAATATTATGTTATTTCGAATAATTGGGTATTTTAACTTCATTTTTCATTTTGATCGACTACATATTTCTGGCAAATATGCAACTCGATATCAATAGAGGCGAATTGCAACTGGATATCGGGGAGACAAAATGTGCAACCGAATACCCAGACGGCAACCTGCAACCTGATGTCGTGAAGGCAAACATGCAACTTGAGGTTAAGGAGGCAAGATTTTTTACCCATTTGCTAATTGATATTTCAAGACAATTTTTACTTATGTAATGAAACTAAAGATAAAGAAATATTTTCTTTATGACATCTTGTTTATACTGTTACACTTTATGTTTCTATACAATTTGAACTCGTATAGTTGATTTTACTCTATTTTGTGTATAAAATTATTATTATTATTATTATTATTATTATTATTGCTATTGTTTTCGTTATTATTTTTTGTATTGTTATCATTATTATTATTTCTATTGCTGTTATTATTATTGTGTTCATTATCTTTATTGTTATTACTTCTATTATTGTTACTGCTATTTTATTATTACTGATACTATTATTATTATTATTGCTATTGTGTTCGTTATTATTGTTATTGGTATTGTTATTATTATTGTTATTACTATTGCGGTTATTATTATTGTTGTTATTAATTTTGCTATTATTATTGTCGATATTATCACTATTATTGTAATACCCTGATTTTTCAATTAATGAAAAATTATTTATTTTGCACGTGTTGTGCACGCGCAATATTTTGGTTGAATTATTTTATCATAATGTGTATAATTATTTAATATATTTTTCTCAAATTATTTTAGTACAAAAGCCTTTCTTTAAAAGCCTTCTTTGATTTAATTAAAAAGCCTTTTCTTAAAAAGCCCAAAAGTATTTTATTTTATTTTATTTTTATAAACTAGTTTTGGCCCACAAAGAAAGCCCATGAATTAAGTTATTTTAATTAAACTTGTCATGTAGAAGACTTTTTTTAACAAATATATTTTTATACAATTTTAGAATGTACAAATTTGGCCTAGTTGCATGCACGTGCACTACACGTACACGTGCATTGCACACTTCATTTGTGAGGCCGGGTAGCATTCTTTTGGAGGGAAATTTGGATTTTTGGGTGTGGAGAACATGGGGGTAGTTTCAAGGAGGTGGGTAGTTCTTCTAACTCCTACTTTGATCTAAGCCCTTCATTTTACAACCACCAAGACAATCTTGGCCCTCCATTTCACTCATCTTTGAGTATAAATACCCCCCTTCTCATGGCTAATTTTTCATATTATAATTTCTAAAGCTATAGTAATATAATTGTGTGAGTGATAAAAGATAAGAGAGTGTGTGGTTTCTTTTGGTTGCCTGGAGTGGCCGGCATCAAGGATTGGGAAGCATTCGGCTTGGGAAGCATTCGGCTAAGGACTTGGGAAGCTTGGAGTGGTGCACTCTTTTGGCTAGGAGGAGGTGTTCTCATCTATTAGGACTTGTTGCCTTTTGTGTTTCTCTCCATTAAGGTGGGTAAAATATTTCATATTTCTAATGTAGGATCCATGCTAATTTTATTGTCAACACTATACATAGAAAATACTAATAAGAGTCCACTCTAATTAAAAAGTTAGTATATGAATGGATTAGAATGATGTGATTAATTTTGTGTGTAAAATTCTAGCATGAAATTAAACTATATGTAGCACTTTCTATGATTGTTAGTTTAATTGAATAATGATGGAATATGGCTAGTATGATGTGTGAAAATCTCCATTAATTGCTTGTAAATTGTATGGTTGAAACATGACAATTGATTAAGATAATGACACCCTATGAAATTTGAATAGAAAGTATATTGAATGCTTGAGTTATGAGTATGTTAAATTCATGAGTAGAAGTGGCATAAATGAACCCATGAAATTGCTTGTTGTCATCAAAATAGAAATACCCAAAACTTAGTAATTTTTGAGTTTTACCTATTCATAAGCTACATGAATCCTTTTTGCTAATATGAGTATGGGAAAATCCAAAGATGTATGTGGTGTGGATATAGATTAATAAACAGTAAATTATCATAGGAAACTTGGGAATAAAAGAGATTAGAAGACCAATTGATTTTTTTCAATGTCGAAAATAAAAGATATAATAGTCTTTATGAACAAATTATTAGTTTGGGTGGAAAAATTATGTTTTTAGTACAAAAAATTATTTTATACTTACTGTTATGAAGATCAGTCAAGGGAGATTAAATCTGGAATTTTTCAGTGGTTTGTATAAAGGCAATATGAACCAAATTGATTTGAACATCGAGTTGTTTTCTAAAACAGTGCGAATATGAAACATATAGACTTTAACTCAGTACTGTGACAACCTGAGCCAGTGGCTCAGGCGGTCTTCGACTGCGTTCGGTTTCCCTGAGCGGTGCGGTTCGAAACCCAGCCTTCACCATCTTTTTACCCAAACTGTGTATATATGTATATAGGACTGCGAATTGACAGCACATACCCCTATTTCGCCCTCTTCTAACCGCTAGCACATGTTGGCCTATTGGCGGGTGCTCTGGGCTCCTTCTCTACCGTGCTGGGTTCGAATCCTCCCTTTAGCACTTTAGAAAAAATATTTTTTTTGTGAGATTGTGATGTCCAAAAAATGTGAGAAAAATATGGTAATTTTCATAAAAATACAAGGAATTTTATGGGATTGAGTTGGGTATTATTTGAAGAAAATATAATGTAGTTTGTGAACAAATAGTATAATTAAAGCTATGGTTCTAAGACACATACTTATGGAAATTTTCAGTTTATAAAGATCTATTGAATGGATTTATTAGAAAGTAATTGACAAAGAATTTTGTGGTGTGACATGATGTTATTAATTCTCACTTGAGGATATTGTGTAAAATGTGAAGTATGAGTGTTTAATTATGAAGTGCATGAGTCCATTGTATGATATTTGAATTTAGAAATCATGTTGATGAAATTGTTGGCCATGAATATGAATTTTTATGAGTTATAAGTATTCACTATGGATTTGTGAACAAAGTGTAATCATGAATAAGAAAGAATATGAAAATGTGACATGAAAGTGGTTATGACTTAAAGATTGTGAAATGAAATTTGAAATAGAGTAGCTAAGTCTCCCCGGCATCGAGAAATGAAATAAAATGAAATTAGACCAAGGTTGGTCGTGATGAAATGAGTGAATAAGTCCGGTTGATGGAGAGGCTAACTCTAGAGATTAATTTTGTTCATGATTTTTAATAAAACTAAGGACTAGTGCATAGTGAAGACGTGATGAAAGTAAGAGAAAAACACTGAGTATGAGGGCCCTGGGTAGCGGCGAGAGCGTATCCCAGGAATTCCCATGACGAGTCTGGGTGAGGATACTGTTCCAGAGTACCGTCCCAGTGGCGACGCTCGTGGGATGTTTGAAGACTACGGGTGGTGTCATGTTTATGGTGAGAGCGTATCCCAGGAATTCCCATGATGCGTCTGGGTGAGGATACTACTCCAGAGTGCCTAAACATGAGTTCGTAGGTCAGATAACATCTAGGATACTTACCGTAATTACAGTAGTAGATTAGATCATAACGGGGGATTGAACCCTACAAAGATGAAGAACGAATAAGGGCTTGCCCTCGGACCTATGTAGTATGGGATGCATAGAATCCGAACAAGTGTGCATTAGTGTCATGTAACATAATTAACTGCATTAAGGACTAAGTGCACAATCACAACACGACATCAATAGGGTAGTCCCTTTAGTATAAAATGTGACAAGTTTGTGGTTGCTAAATATGAAATGTTAAGTTATACTATTTCCGGCATAGAGAGGATGGCCGTGTATAATGATCGGCTTTTGTACTAAAATAATTTGAGAAAAATATATTAAATAATTATACACATTATGATAAAATAATTCAACCAAAATATTGCACGTGCACAACACGTGCAAAATAAATAATTTTTCATTAATTGAAAAATCAGGGTATTACAGCACTCCCTCCTTAGAATAGTTCCGTCCCCGGAACTACAATCAAGAGCGAGAGAACAAACAAAATACAACACACTCAACAAGAAACAAGATACAAAAATACAATCAAGCAAAAAGCTCAGGATAGTCCTTCAACATCCTCTCCTCAGATTCCCAAGTAGCCTCTTCAACCAAGTGGTTTCTCCAGACTACCTTGACCATCGGTATCGTCTTATTCCTCAAGACTTTCTCCCTACGGTCAACAATCTCAACAGGAGACTCGATGTAATTCAGGTCTAACTGCAAACCTTCCGGCACTTCAGGCAAATGATGACTCGGGTCCGGAATATAACCTCTCAGCATAGACACATGAAAGACATTGTGCACCTGAGACAACTCTTCCGGTAATTCAAGCCGGTAAGCAGTTTTCCCGATCCTTTTCAATATCTTATACGGGCCTATAAACCTCGGGGCTAACTTCCCGCCTTTGCCAAAACGAACCACACCTTTGCTGGGTGATACCTTTAGGAAGACGAAGTCACCAACCTCAAACTCAAGGTCCCTTCTCCGGTTGTCTGCATAGCTTTTCTGCCTGCTCTGAGCTTCCACCAACCTTTTCCTGATCAGATCAATCTTCTCAGAAGTCAGTTGCACAAGCTCAGGACCAAACAACTGACGCTCCCCAACTTCATACCAACAAACAGGAGTCCTGCACTTTCTGCCATACAGAGCTTCGTACGGCGCCATCCCAATACTGGCCTGAAAACTGTTGTTGTAGGCAAACTCCACCAAGGGTAAATGCCTTTCCCAACTGCCTCCAAAGTCTAGTATACAACACCGCAGCATATCCTCAAGAATACGATTGACTCTCTCGGTCTGCCCATCGGTTTGCGGATGAAAAGCAGTGCTGAAATCCGTCTTGGTACCCAAAGCCGTCTGAAGACTCCTCCAGAAATGCGAAGTAAACCGCGCATCTCGATCAGACACAATGGTTGAAGGGACGCCATGAAGTCGGACAATCTCACCAACATACATGAATAAGAAAGTGTAATCATGAATAAGAAAGAATATGAAAATGTGACATGAAAGTGGTTATGACTTAAAGATTGTGAAATGAAATTTGAAATAGAGTAGCTAAGTCTCCCTGGCATCGAGAAATGAAATAAAATGAAATTAGACCAAGGTTGGTCGTGATGAAATGAGTGAATAAGTCCGGTTGATGGAGAGGCTAACTCTAGAGATTAATTTTGTTCATGATTTTTAATAAAACTAAGGACTAGTGCATAGTGAAGACGTGATGAAAGTAAGAGAAAAACACTGAGTATGAGGGCCCTGGGTAGCGGCGAGAGCGTATCCCAGGAATTCCCATGACGAGTCTGGGTGAGGATACTGTTCCAGAGTACCGTCCCAGTGGCGACGCTCGTGGGATGTTTGAAGACTACGGGTGGTGTCATGTTTATGGTGAGAGCGTATCCCAGGAATTCCCATGATGCGTCTGGGTGAGGATACTACTCCAGAGTGCCTAAACATGAGTTCGTAGATCAGATAACATCTAGGATACTTACCGTAATTACAGTAGTAGATTAGATCATAACGGGGGATTGAACCCTATAAAGATGAAGAACGAATAAGGGCTTGCCCTCGGACCTATGTAGTATGGGATGCATAGACTCCGAACAAGTGCGCATTAGTGTCATATAACATAATTAACTGCATTAAGGACTAAGTGCACAATCACAACACGACATCAATAGGGTAGTCCCTTAGTTTGAAATATGACAAGTTTGTGTTTGCTAAATATGAAATGTTAAGTTATACTATTTCCGGCATAGAGAGGATGGCCGTGTATAGTGATCGTCGGTTGAATAAACTGACGTACCCACAGTCTGACATGCAGGTGAATGTTATGCTAAAGATTAAAGAGGATTTGGATGCTTAAAGATTATATCAAGCTGTTGTACTTGTATTTAATTGTTGTATTTTACTTCCGCTGTGCAAAAGAAAGATGTAATTATGATGTAATCTCTGATGTATGATAAAAAGTTTTAATTTCCCTGTAAAAGTGTACTAAGAAAGTGAAAAGATCCTGTAGAACATCTCGAATTCAGTGTATTTGGGATTCGGGGCGTTACAGAGTGGTATCAGAGCCACGCTTTCTACACTTTCACACTTGTACAAATTTATAGGGAACGACACCCTAGAAGTGGACATTAGAGTGTGTGTTTGAATCTAGAGATTTAAATGTAAGTGACTTACATTTGTGTTGCTCTAAGATTTATGCCTTCTCCTCTCTATTTCTAAGATGGCGGATCACTTCGACCCTGCTGGAGGCGACGACTGGCACATCATTGAGGAAGAGTACCATCCTGGACAGGCAGATTCCGAGGACGAGTACTACCCTGGACAAGCTGATTCTGATGACGAGGAGTACCCTGAATCCCGAGAGATCACCCCACCTCCGGATTCATCTGATGATTCTTCTTCCGACGAAGAGGAAGTACCAGTTCCCAGTGGTCTTGTGACTTCTCTTCAGAGGCAAGTGGAAACCCTGAAGGAGAGAGTTGGATTGTTGGAGGCTCAGCTGGAGAAGCGGAAGGCTGACTATTCTGTTCTTAGCCATCGGATTTGGGAACTTGAGAAGAAAAAGAACCTAACTGATGTGCTGAAGGATGAGGTTGATGAACTGCGGGAGGAACTTCGAGCAGCGAAGAAGACCCGTAGGAGTTAGAGTGTTGTAGCTTCTGTTTCTTTCATTCTGATGTCAAAAAATGTTTTTAAATTCGAATGTATAAACTTTTGGAATTCAATGAAATGGAAGTTGGTTTAATACTTCGAATTTGACGGATCTTTTGCATCAGAATATGTCGAGAAGAGGAGCAAGGAATGGGGAAGGTTTAGATCTGGAGACTGAACTTGCTAGGGTCTACCAGACGCTGAATGCAGTGGCTCAGAACCAAGCTAGGGGGCCGGCAAATCCAGTGCCCGAGGCGATAAAGCTGGTGGAATCGTTCAAGAGAATGAAACCACCCCTATTCGAGGGAAAGTCAGACCCGGATACGGCTGACAACTGGATACGGCAAGTGGAGACCATCTTTGAGGTATTGGAGACCCCTGAGGGTAGCAAGGTCAAGTTGGCAACCTTGCAGCTGGAGAAGGATGCAGCGGTTTGGTGGCAATCCGTGAAGAGGACCATGGGAGGTCTGTTGTTTGGTTGGGAGGAATTTCTGGAGGAGTTCCGCAGCCATTATTTCCCCTCCGACGTCCAGGAGAAGAAGGCGATGGAGTTCCTGTCGCTTCAGCAAGGCAGTATGTCGGTGAGAGCCTATGAGACCAAGTTCACTCAGCTCTCCAGGTATGCTCCAGAACTGGTGGCGGATGAGGCCAAGAAGGCTCGCAAATTCGAGCATGGTCTGAGGCCTAGTTTGAGATCTCGTATGATACCCCTTGGTATCAGGAGATTCGATAAGCTGGTCAAGAGGGCGGCAGCGACAGAGGTGGATATGGAGCAGTTCCACGTGGCCCAGCACAGGAGGAACAACTGGCAGCCCGGGAAGAGGCCTGCACATTCGGGGAGTTTCAGGGGGCAACCATCTGCGCAGAGGTTCAAACCGACAGGGGCGAACGCTGTGAGTGTGGCTGGGAGGCCTGGAAACAATGTGGTGAGACCTTCTGCGGTGACTTGCTACAACTGTGGTGAAACGGGACACTACAAATCTCACTGTCCCAAACTACAGGGTGGAAACAGCAACGCACCAACGCAGCAGGCTGGGAAGAGGCCGTACCAATCAGGGCGAGTATTTGCCTTGACGGAAGCTGATGCTGAGGAGGCAGATCAGGTCATCTCTGGTACGAAGGCTGGTGTTTAGAGTCTTTGTCATTTCTTTTCCCTTTGTTTAGTGAGGCTGTTATGTAATGGTGTATATTATGTAACAGGCGAACTCTATCTTAATGGAATGAAAGCTGTCGTATTGTTTGATACTGGATCCTCTCATACTTTTGTGTCTCCAAAGTTTGCTAAAGTGTTGGGAGTTGAACCGAAGATTTTCCCAGGCAAGATCTTATCAGTAGCTACTCCGTCAGGGGAAACTTTAACCACTGATCGGTATTATGCTGATTGCGAGATTGTGATTGGGGATAGAATCTTTGGCATTGATCTGATCGAACTGACTATCTTGGGAGTCGATGTTATCATTGGCATTGATTGGATGTCGGTGTATAGTGCAAGCATCGAGTGTAAGGCCAAGACGGTGACAGTGAAGGCTCCAGGTGGACCTAAAGTCGTGTTCCAAGGGAAGCGGAAATGTTCTAAGCTGGTGGCAACTATCCGCAAGGAAGAGACTCCTGTGGAAGTGCAAGGGATTCCTGTGGTTCGGGACTATCCGACTGTGTTCTTGGAAGATTTTCCTGGGTTACCTCCGCATCGTGATGTAGAGTTCAGCATCACTGTTCAACCGGGAAGTGCACCCATTTCTAAGGCACCTTATAGGATGGCTCCAGTGGAACAGGATGAGGTGAAACGGAAAATTGAGGAACTGTTGGGAAAAGGCTTTATTCAACCTAGTGCGTCACCTTGGGGAGCACCAGTGCTTTTGGTAAAGAAGAAGGATGGATCGATGAGAATGTGCATCGATTACCGGGAGCTGAATAAGGTCACTGTTCAGAATAAGTATCCGATTCCTCGAATTGATGACTTGTTCGATCGTCTGCAAGGAGCAGCTGTATTCTCCAAAATAGATCTTCGATCAGGTTACCACCAAGTTCGAGTGAAAGCTGAAGATGTGCATAAGACTGCATTTAGAACTCGGCATGGGCATTACGAATTCTTAGTTATGCCATTCGGGGTGACGAATGCACCTGCAATCTTCATGGACTTGATGAACAGAGTTCTGAGGCCGTTTATTGATTCTTTCGTCGTGGTGTTTATCGACGATATTCTCGTGTACTCCAAGTCAGAGGAGGAGCACACTGAGCATCTGGCAGCAGTGTTGCAGAAGCTGGAAGAGCAGCAGTTGTATGCCAAGTTATCCAAGTGTGATTTCTGGAAATCTGAAGTGGCATTCCTAGGTCACATCCTTTCTAAGGAGGGAGTGGCAACTGACCCTCAGAAGATAGAGGCAGTGAGAGATTGGGCAAGGCCTACTACAGTGAAGGAAGTCAGAAGTTTCCTTGGGATGACTGGATATTATCGGAGATTCATTCAAGGTTATGCTCAGATAGCTGTACCGCTTACAGGGCTGACCAAGAAGAATGTGAGCTTCAAGTGGACCGAGCAATGTGAGGCGAGCTTTCAGGAGTTGAAAGATAGGCTGACTACTGCACCTATCTTGGCTTTGCCTAGAGCTGGTGTCGAGTATGATGTTTATAGCGATGCTTCACATCGGGGGCTTGGTTGTGTCTTAATGCAAGAAGGAAGAGTAATCGCTTATGGGTCCAGGCAACTACGACCGCATGAGAAAAATTACCCGACTCATGATCTGGAGTTGGCTGCGATTATCTTTGCTTTGAAGCAATGGAGACACTACGTGTACGGTAAGAAGTTGAATATGTACACGGACCATAAGAGCTTGAAGTATATATATCAGCAGAGGGATCTCAATCTGAGGCAGTGGAGATGGTTGGAAGTGCTCGAGGATATGCGACCTGAGATCAAGTATCATCCCGGAAAGGCTAATGTTGTTGCTGATGCACTTAGCCGCAAGAGCAGTTTGGCCTGTTTGATTACGACTCAGAGGCATCTGATTGAGGAGCTGGACCGAGCTGGTATTGAGGTGGTCTTGCAAGGATTGGGAGCATCATTAGCTCAGTTGAGGCTTCAGCCTACTTTGAATGCCAGGATCATTGCAAGTCAGAAGGTTGATGCTGATATCTTGGAGATGAAGGAGCAGGTTGGTGCTGGCAGGTTGCCCAGATTTCAAATCAGGGATGGAGTGCTGTGGTTCGGAGACAGGCTGTGCGTTCCAAATCAGGCGGACCTGAAAGAGAGTATTCTTCAGGAGGCGCATGCTACTCTTTTGTCGGTACATCCTGGGAGTACTAAGATGTACAAAGACATCAAGCAGCATTTCTGGTGGTCAGGTTTGAAGCGGGATGTGGCTGAATTTGTCGCGAAGTGTGAGGTTTGTCAGCAAGTCAAAGCCGAAAATCAGAGACCCGGAGGTCTATTACAGCCGTTACCTATTCCGGAATGGAAGTGGGATAACATCAGTATGGATTTCATCACGGGATTGCCTAAGAGTCCTAAAGGCAATGATGCAATTTGGGTTATAGTCGATCGACTTACCAAGTCCGCTCACTTTTTGGCGATGAAACTCACTGCTTCGATGGACAAGTTGGCTGAGATGTATGTTGGTGAGATTGTCCGACTTCATGGCGTTCCTTCGACCATTGTGTCTGATCGAGATGCGCGGTTTACTTCGCATTTCTGGAGGAGTCTTCAGACGGCTTTGGGTACCAAGACAGATTTCAGCACTGCTTTTCATCCGCAAACCGATGGGCAGACCGAGAGAGTCAATCGTATTCTTGAGGATATGCTGCGGTGTTGTATACTAGACTTTGGAGGCAGTTGGGAAAGGCATTTACCCTTGGTGGAGTTTGCCTACAACAACAGTTTTCAGGCCAGTATTGGGATGGCGCCGTACGAAGCTCTGTATGGCAGAAAGTGCAGGACTCCTGTTTGTTGGTATGAAGTTGGGGAGCGTCAGTTGTTTGGTCCTGAGCTTGTGCAACTGACTTCTGAGAAGATTGATCTGATCAGGAAAAGGTTGGTGGAAGCTCAGAGCAGGCAGAAAAGCTATGCAGACAACCGGAGAAGGGACCTTGAGTTTGAGGTTGGTGACTTCGACTTCCTAAAGGTATCACCCAGCAAAGGTGTGGTTCGTTTTGGCAAAGGCGGGAAGTTAGCCCCGAGGTTTATAGGCCCGTATAAGATATTGAAAAGGATCGGGAAAACTGCTTACCGGCTTGAATTACCGGAAGAGTTGTCTCAGGTGCACAATGTCTTTCATGTGTCTATGCTGAGAGGTTATATTCCGGACCCGAGTCATCATTTGCCTGAAGTGCCGGAAGGTTTGCAGTTAGACCTGAATTACATCGAGTCTCCTGTTGAGATTGTTGACCGTAGGGAGAAAGTCTTGAGGAATAAGACGATACCGATGGTCAAGGTAGTCTGGAGAAACCACTTGGTTGAAGAGGCTACTTGGGAATCTGAGGAGAGGATGTTGAAGGACTATCCTGAGCTTTTTGCTTGATTGTATTTTTGGTTTCTTTATTTCTTGTTGAGTGTGTTGTATTTTGTTTGTTCTCTCGCTCTTGATTGTAGTTCCGGGGACGAAACTATTCTAAGGAGGGAGTGCTGTAATACCCTGATTTTTCAATTAATGAAAAATTATTTATTTTGCACTTGTTGTGCACGTGCAATATTTTGGTTGAATTATTTTATCATAATGTGTATAATTATTTAATATATTTTTCTCAAATTATTTTAGTACAAAAGCCTTTCTTTAAAAGCCTTCTTTGATTTAATTAAAAAGCCTTTTCTTAAAAAGCCCAAAAGTATTTTATTTTATTTTATTTTTATAAACTAGTTTTGGCCCACAAAGAAAGCCCATGAATTAAGTTATTTTAATTAAACTTGTCATGTAGAAGACTTTTTTTAACAAATATATTTTTATACAATTTTAGAATGTACAAATTTGGCCTAGTTGCATGCACGTGCACTACACGTACACGTGCATTGCACACTTCATTTGTGAGGCCGGGTAGCATTCTTTTGGAGGGAAATTTGGATTTTTGGGTGTGGAGAACATGGGGGTAGTTTCAAGGAGGTGGGTAGTTCTTCTAACTCCTACTTTGATCTAAGCCCTTCATTTTACAACCACCAAGACAATCTTGGCCCTCCATTTCACTCATCTTTGAGTATAAATACCCCCCTTCTCATGGCTAATTTTTCATATTATAATTTCTAAAGCTATAGTAATATAATTGTGTGAGTGATAAAAGATAAGAGAGTGTGTGGTTTCTTTTGGTTGCTTGGAGTGGCCGGCATCAAGGATTGGGAAGCATTCGGCTTGGGAAGCATTCGGCTAAGGACTTGGGAAGCTTGGAGTGGTGCACTCTTTTGGCTAGGAGGAGGTGTTCTCATCTATTAGGACTTGTTGCCTTTTGTGTTTCTCTCCATTAAGGTGGGTAAAATATTTCATATTTCTAATGTAGGATCCATGCTAATTTTATTGTCAACACTATACATAGAAAATACTAATAAGAGTCCACTCTAATTAAAAAGTTAGTATATGAATGGATTAGAATGATGTGATTAATTTTGTGTGTAAAATTCTAGCATGAAATTAAACTATATGTAGCACTTTCTATGATTGTTAGTTTAATTGAATAATGATGGAATATGGCTAGTATGATGTGTGAAAATCTCCATTAATTGCTTGTAAATTGTATGGTTGAAACATGACAATTGATTAAGATAATGACACCCTATGAAATTTGAATAGAAAGTATATTGAATGCTTGAGTTATGAGTATGTTAAATTCATGAGTAGAAGTGGCATAAATGAACCCATGAAATTGCTTGTTGTCATCAAAATAGAAATACCCAAAACTTAGTAATTTTTGAGTTTTACCTATTCATAAGCTACATGAATCCTTTTTGCTAATATGAGTATGGGAAAATCCAAAGATGTATGTGGTGTGGATATAGATTAATAAACAGTAAATTATCATAGGAAACTTGGGAATAAAAGAGATTAGAAGACCAATTGATTTTTTTCAATGTCGAAAATAAAAGATATAATAGTCTTTATGAACAAATTATTAGTTTGGGTGGAAAAATTATGTTTTTAGTACAAAAAATTATTTTATACTTACTGTTATGAAGATCAGTCAAGGGAGATTAAATCTGGAATTTTTCAGTGGTTTGTATAAAGGCAATATGAACCAAATTGATTTGAACATCGAGTTGTTTTCTAAAACAGTGCGAATATGAAACATATAGACTTTAACTCAGTACTGTGACAACCTGAGCCAGTGGCTCAGGCGGTCTTCGACTGCGTTCGGTTTCCCTGAGCGGCGCGGTTCGAAACCCGGCCTTCACCATCTTTTACCCAAACTGTGTATATATGTATATAGGACTGCGAATTGACAGCACATACCCCTATTTCGCCCTCTTCTAACCGCTAGCACATGTTGGCCTATTGGCGGGTGCTCTGGGCTCCTTCTCTACCGTGCTGGGTTCGAATCCTCCCTTTAGCACTTTAGAAAAAATATTTTTTTTGTGAGATTGTGATGTCCAAAAAATGTGAGAAAAATATGGTAATTTTCATAAAAATACAAGGAATTTTATGGGATTGAGTTGGGTATTATTTGAAGAAAATATAATGTAGTTTGTGAACAAATAGTATAATTAAAGCTATGGTTCTAAGACACATACTTATGGAAATTTTCAGTTTATAAAGATCTATTGAATGGATTTATTAGAAAGTAATTGACAAAGAATTTTGTGGTGTGACATGATGTTATTAATTCTCACTTGAGGATATTGTGTAAAATGTGAAGTATGAGTGTTTAATTATGAAGTGCATGAGTCCATTGTATGATATTTGAATTTAGAAATCATGTTGATGAAATTGTTGGCCATGAATATGAATTTTTATGAGTTATAAGTATTCACTATGGATTTGTGAACAAAGTGTAATCATGAATAAGAAAGAATATGAAAATGTGACATGAAAGTGGTTATGACTTAAAGATTGTGAAATGAAATTTGAAATAGAGTAGCTAAGTCTCCCCGGCATCGAGAAATGAAATAAAATGAAATTAGACCAAGGTTGGTCGTGATGAAATGAGTGAATAAGTCCGGTTGATGGAGAGGCTAACTCTAGAGATTAATTTTGTTCATGATTTTTAATAAAACTAAGGACTAGTGCATAGTGAAGACGTGATGAAAGTAAGAGAAAAACACTGAGTATGGGGCCCTGGGTAGCGGCGAGAGCGTATCCCAGGAATTCCCATGACGAGTCTGGGTGAGGATACTGTTCCAGAGTACCGTCCCAGTGGCGACGCTCGTGGGATGTTTGAAGACTACGGGTGGTGTCATGTTTATGGTGAGAGCGTATCCCAGGAATTCCCATGATGCGTCTGGGTGAGGATACTACTCCAGAGTGCCTAAACATGAGTTCGTAGATCAGATAACATCTAGGATACTTACCGTAATTACAGTAGTAGATTAGATCATAACGGGGGATTGAACCCTATAAAGATGAAGAACGAATAAGGGCTTGCCCTCGGACCTATATAGTATGGGATGCATAGACTCCGAACAAGTGCGCATTAGTGTCATATAACATAATTAACTGCATTAAGGACTAAGTGCACAATCACAACACGACATCAATAGGGTAGTCCCTTAGTTTGAAATATGACAAGTTTGTGTTTGCTGAATATGAAATGTTAAGTTATACTATTTCCGGCATAGAGAGGATGGCCGTGTATAGTGATCGTCGGTTGAATAAACTGACGTACCCACAGTCTGACATGCAGGTGAATGTTATGCTAAAGATTAAAGAGGATTTGGATGCTTAAAGATTATATCAAGCTGTTGTACTTGTATTTAATTGTTGTATTTTACTTCCGCTGTGCAAAAGAAAGATGTAATTATGATGTAATCTCTGATGTATGATGAAAAGTTTTAATTTCCCTGTAAAAGTGTACTAAGAAAGTGAAAAGATCCTGTAGAACATCTCGAATTCAGTGTATTTGGGATTCGGGGCGTTACAATTATTGCTATTATTTTTTTTATTATTGTTATTATTTTTAATGCTATTATTATTTCTATTATTACTGCATTATTTTCATGAATATGTTAAATCCAACACTATCGTGTATGTATTGTCATTATTTTTGATATTTTTGTTATTTTATTTTATTATTATTATTACCTGTATGATTATGATGATTTTGATTACTGTTATTTTTATTGTTATTATTATTATTTTGTAATTATTATTACAAATTTTATTATTATCATTGTTATTATTAGTTTTTATTATTCTATTACTATTGATATTATTATCATTGATATTTGTTGTTGTTATTATTTCTGTTAAAGCCATTAGTTTTGATCTGTATTATATCTTTTAATTATTTAGAATGAAGCTCAAACTTTATATTTATTTTGCATTATTTATTATATCTATCTTGAGCCCATACTCTCCTTGATCCTGGTGTCTCATTCTTTTCTTCCTGCTCAGATTGTCACTTGGTGTCACGTGGTCTACAACGACATGTCTGCGGCTTGGAACGTCACCATCAGGGTGTCGCAGTGAAGCGTGGTGAGCCTATAACCCACAGGTCCCAGGATCCTATTGTTGCTTCTCCTTACTTGCATTGTTTGTTATCCCCTATCTCTTGCATTTACTTTCGTCCGTTGACTTATTGCTGGGTTCATCTTTTTCTTATCCATCTATTCTTCGATTCCAGCTCTATCTATTTCTTCATCTCTTTGCTTTGTTATCTTGCAAGTCTTGTGTTGTCTCTTCTTCATTTTGATGCCGATTACTTCTTTCTTTCATTCCATTTTGAAATCATGCACTCATTCATTATTTGATTCAGTCCTTCCCTATTCATTCTTTCTTTGATTCTAGTTCTGCCTACTTATTTACCATATTGTTATCTTGTGTTATTTCGATCCTTTTGATACTGTTTATTCTCTTCCATGCCTTCCATTTGACCTTATTTTTATCCACTCCTTTTTCTGGTGTTGCTCTCTGCTTTGTTCCTTCCCCATTAATTCCCTGTTTTGTTACCCTTCTCCAAGTTTGTTTTGCCCTGTCCTATGTACCGCCTAAGCAAATTTCGATGACGAAATTTTTGTGTAAGGTGGGTAGGATTTGTAACTCCTATTTCCCGTATCTGCATTTTTCTACTGTATTTTCATTCCTTGTATTCTCGTATTCAAATGGTGATCCTGTATTTTGTTTCCGTTCGAATAAAATCATTATTTTGTTTCAACTCAATTTTTAGTGCTTTTAGCTAATTCAATTGTATGTCCGTCCTGCTTTTGTGTCATTGAGCTGTTTCATATTATTTATCTCTTTATCCCCATTTTTATTGATTTTTGACTAAGTCTCCTTTTGGATCCCACTCAAACCGGATGCCCTAAAACCCATTAACCCAAACCCTATCTATATAAACCCCTAACCCTAACCCTAACCCCTAACCTAATTACTGTGCAAACCCTCCGCCTACCCTCCTTCTTCCTCGCATCGCTCCTGTCTCCTTCTCCTTCGCATCTTCGATCAAACCATCCTCCGCCATTTCCCTACCACCACGACCTTCACCCCCCTAGCCACTCCTCGTCAACCCGTGATCACCACCACCCTCGAAACCATCGTCGTCCAACTCCATCGTGAACCCATCCTCGCCTCGACACCCCGAACCCATCGTCATTACCATCTCCGATCGTCTTCGCCAGTCGCCTCCACCATCGCCCTCCGTTCACCCTTGCCTCCTTCATCGCCAACACCCGCACCCATCCACCATTGCCTCCCCCTTCTCCTCCTCCCCTGTTTCGAAACCACGAATAGATTCGCCGCCATCACGCCTATCCTCATTGCTATCGATGCCCCTCGACGACAGCGCCGCTACCGTCGAGGTTGCCTCGCGCGTCGATGTTGCCTCGTGCCGCCTTGCATCGCACCGCCGCTCACCGATGCCATTGCCATCCTCTCTCTCGCTCTCTGGTTCAGTAAAAGAAGGAAGAAGAAGCAGCATTTTGGGTGGGATTCAATCTCAGCTGTCGGATCTGATCAAGATCCGATCTTGATCAGATCTGATCTGATTGGTGGGTTTTTGCTATCCCGTGTTGTGTGCACAGCAGATCTGGTTGCCGTTTGCTGTTTTGGGCGGGATCTGATGTGGGGACTCTCTTGGGTACTGTTGGTTCTTCGCACAGTCTTCGTACGTGCTTTTGGGAGATTCCACTCGGGGTTTTTTGATCCCGTTTTCCTCAATTATTGGATCTAATCGCCCACATCCAATCAAGGCAAGTATTCATCTTGTACATATTTTTGTTCTAATACAAGCCTTAATTTGAAAATACTGCAAATAGTTAGATGTTGTGACTCCTCTTTGACTCGTCGTTGTTGATCAAATGTTAATCGCCATCAATTTCATAATCTTAAGAGTCACAACAATTTCATTGTTATATTACAACTACTTGGACTCATTTTATCACCTAGATACTTGAATATATGAAATTAAGGAACTCTAGATTTGTAGACATGTGGTATATCTTGTACGTGATGAACTTGTACCAATTTGAGTTGAGAAATAAATATTACTTATTATTTTGATGACCATTACCCCATATTTGTATTACACATTAACCTAGACGCCTAACAACTAATTTTCATGCAACCTATACACGTAAGACATTCACACTTGTTGCTGTCCTAAACTTTACTAGCTATTTTGACCCACTTACAATCAGAATCTGAACTCGAGCCCTAAATAGTAAATGTAGCTCTATATGTCTAGATGTCGATAGAATCCGGAATTTTTGAATTCTGAGTTAAGGTCTAGGAGATTTCACAGTTTTACTCCTAGCCAGCAACTGGTTATCTCACAATCATGCCTAGGCTCGGCATTCTGGGCTCGGCACTCCAGGCTCGACACTCTGGGCTCGGCGCTTAGCACTGACTCCTAGTCAACTACTAGCTATCTCACAGTCGTGCCCAGGCTCGCCCCTCCCAGCTCGGCATTCCGGGCTCGGCACTCTGGGCTCGGCGCTCGGCACTGACTCCTAGCCAACTACTGGCTATCTCACAGTCATGCCCAGGTTCAGCCCTCCAGGATCGGCCTTCCAGGATTGGCACACTGGGCTTGGTGCTCCGAGCTCGGCAAGGCGGGCTCCTACTGAACAGTCTTGCCCAGGCTCGGCCCTCTAGGATCGGCATTCCGGGCTCGGCACTCCGGGCTGGGTGCTCGGTACTGACTCCTAGTCACCAACTGGCTATCTCACAGTCATGCCTAGGCTCGGCCCTCCAGGCTCGGCATTCCGGGCTCAGCACTCCGGGCTCGGCACTCTGGGATCGGCGCTCAGCACTGACTCCTAGCCAACTACTGGCTATCTCATAGTCATGCCCAGGCTCGGCATTCCGAGCTCGACACTCCGGGCTCGACGCTCGGAACTGACTCCTGGCCAACTACTGGCTATCTCATAGCCATGCCCAGGTTCGGCCCTCCAGGCTCGGCATTCCAGGCTCGGCACTCCGGGCTTGGCACTCTAGGCTCGGCAAGGCAGGCTCCTACTGAACAGTCTCGTCCAGGCTCGACCCTCCAGACTTGGCATTCCGGGCTCGGCATTCCGAGCTCGGTGCTTGGTACTGACTCCTAGCCACCAACTGGCTATCTCACAGTCATGCCTAGGTTCGGCCCTCCGGGCTCGGCACTCCGGGCTCGGCACTCCGGGCTCGGCGCTCGGCGCTCGGCACAGACTCCTAGCCAACTACTGGCTATCTCACAGTCATG
The DNA here is from genome assembly GCA_017893485.1 of Hemerocallis citrina. NCBI lineage: Eukaryota > Viridiplantae > Streptophyta > Magnoliopsida > Asparagales > Asphodelaceae > Hemerocallis > Hemerocallis citrina. The sequence continues at coordinate 278,232,479 of CM030360.1, read as the reverse complement.
CCCAGGCTCGGCCCTCCAGGTTCGGCATTTCGGACTCGGCACTCCGGGCTCGGCGCTCAGTACTGACTCCTAGCCACCAACTGGCTATCTCACAGTCATGCCCAGGCTCGACCCTCCCGGCTCGGCACTCCGGGCTCGGCACTCTGGGCTCGGTGCTCGGCACTGAGTCCTAGCCAACTACTGGCTATCTCACAGTCTTGCCCAAGCTCGGCCCTCCAGGCTCGGCATTCCGGGCTCGGCACTCCGGGCTCGGCGCTCGGCACTGACTCCTAGCCAACTACTGGCTATCTCATAGTCATGCCCAGACTCGGCCCTCCCGACTCGGCATTCTGGGCTCGGCACTCCGGGCTTGGCGCCCGGCACTGACTCCTAGCCACCTACTGGCTATCTCACAGTTATGCCCAGGCTCGGCCCTCCAGGCTCGGCATTCCGGGCTCGACACTCCGGACTCGGTGCTCGGCACTGACTCCTAGCCACCTACTGGCTATCTCACAGTCATGCCCATGCTCGGCCCTCCAGGCTCGGCATTCCGGGCTTGGCACTCCGCTCGGATGTCACCGCGAGACCCTTGCTTTTCCAACAAGTGAGGGGGTCGATGGTCGGCAAGAAGACCCCTTGCTTTTCCAACAAGTGAGGGGCTCGTCTCCCGACCCTAGACGCTCGGCAAGGCGGGCTCCTACTGAACAGTCTTGCCCAGGCTTGGCCCTCCAGGCTCGGCCCTCCAGGCTCGGCCTTCCAGGCTCGGCACTCCAGGCTCGGCGCTTCGGGCTCGGCAAGGCAGGCTCCTACTGAACAGTCTCGCCCAGGCTCGGCCCTCCAGGTTCGGCATTCCGGGCTCGGCACTCCGGGCTCGGCGCTGGGTACTGACTCCTAGCCACCAACTGGCTATCCCACAGTCATGCCCAGGCTCGGCCCCCCTCAGGCTCGGCCTTCCAGGCTCGGCACTCCGGACTCGGTGCTAGGCACCGACTCCTAGCCAACTACTGGCTATCTCACAGTCATGCCCAGGCTTAGCCCTCCATGCTCGGCATTCTGGGCTCGGCACTCCGGGCTTAGCGCTCCGGGCTCGGCAAGGCAGGCTCCTATTGAACAGTCTCGCCCAGGCTCGGCCCTCCAGGCTCGGCATTCCGGGCTCGGCACTCTGGGCTCGGCACTCGGTACTGACTCCTAGCCACCAACTAGCTATCTCACATTCATTCCTAGGCTCGGCCCTCCAGGCTCGGCATTCCGGGCTCGGCACCCGGGCTCGGCACTCTGGGCTCGGCGCTCGGTACTGACTCCTAGCCAACTACTAGCTATCTCACAGTCATGCCCAGGTTCGGCCCTCCAGGCTCGGCATTCCAGGCTCGGCACTCCGGGCTCAGTGCTCGGAACTGACTCCTGACCACCAACTGGCTATCTCACAGTCATGCCCAGGCTCGGTCCTCCAGGCTCGGCCTTCCAAGCTCGGCACTCCGGGCTTGGTGCTCGGAGCTTGGCAAGGTGGGCTCCTACTGAACAGTCTTGCCTAGGCTCGGTCCTCCAGGAACGGCATTCCGGGCTCGGCACTCGGTACTGACTCCTAGCCACCAACTGGCTATCTCACAGTCATGCCTAGGCTCGACCCTCCACGCTCGACATTCCGGACTGGGCAATCTGGGCTCGGCACTCTGGGCTCGTCGCTCGGTACTGACTCCTAGCCAACTACTGGCTATCTCACAGTCATGCCCAGGCTCGGCCCTCCAGGCTCAGCATTCTGGGCTTGGCACTCCGGGCTCGACGCTCGGAACTGACTCCTGGCTACCAACTGGCTATCTCACAGTCGCGCCCAGGCTCGGTCCTCCAGGCTTGGCCTTCCAGGCTCGGCACCCGGGCTTGGCGCTGCGGGCTCGGCAAGGCGGGCTCCTACTGAACAGTCTCACCCAGGCTCTGCATTCCGGGCTTGGTACTCCGGGCTCGGCGCTCGGTACTGACTCCTAGCCACCAACTAGCTATCACACAGTCATGCCTAGGTTCGGACCTCCAGGCTCGGTATTCCGGACTCGGCACTCCGAGCTCGGCACTCTGGGCTCAAGGCTCGGCACTGACTCCTAGCCAACTACTGGCTATGTCACAATCATGCCCAGGCTCGGTCCTCCACGCTCGGCATTCGGGCTCGGCACTTCGCGCTCGGTGCTTGGTACTGACTCCTGGCCACCAACTGGCTATCTCACAGTCATGCCTAGGCTCAGCCCTCCAGGCTCGGCCTTCCAGGCTCGGCAATCCGTGCTCGGCACTCCAGACTCGGCACTCTGGGCTCGGCGCTCGCCACTGACTCCTAGCCAACTACTGGCTATCTCACAGTCATGCCCAGGCTCGGCCCTCCAGGCTCAGCATTCCGGGCTCGGCACTCGGCACTGACTCCTAGCTAACTAATGGCTATCTCACAGTCATGCCCAGGCTCGGCCCTTCAGGCTCAGCATTTCGGGCTCAGCACTCCGGGCTCGGCGCTCGGCACTGACTCCTAGCCACCTACTGCCTATCTCACAGTCATGTCCAGACTCGGCCCTCCAGGCTCAGCATTCCGGGCTCGGTACTCTGCTCGGATGTCACCATGAGTCCAAAAAGTTTCTCATAAATGGCTTGGGCTCGGCACTCGGATGTCACCGCGAGCCCCTTGCTTTTCCAACAAGTGAGGGGGTCGACGGTCGGCAAGAAGACCCCCTGCTTTTCCAACAAGTGAGGGGCTCATCTCCCGACCCTAGACGCTCGGCAAGGCAGGCTCCTACTAAACAGTCTCGGCCAGGCTCGGCCTTCCAGGCTCGGCACTCCAGGCTCGGCGCTCCGGGCTCAGCAAGGCAGGCTCCTACTGAACAGTCTCGTCCAGGCTCAGCATTTCGGGCTCGGCACTCGGTACTGATTCCTGGCCACCAACTGGCTATCTCACAGTCATGCCTAGGCTCGGCCCTCCAAGCTCGGCTCTCCTGGCCTGGCCCTCCAGGCTCGACATTTCGGGATCGGCACTCTGGGCTCGGCGCTCCGGGCTCGGCGCTCGCTCGGCATGTTGGCCCCTATAAAATAGGACCTCGAAGCCCCCTTGCTTTTCCAACAAGTGAGGGGTTCGCCTGCCGACCACCCAATGCTCGACGAGAAGTCCCCCGCTTGACAGACCTCGACGTCCCTTCGCTCTCCTAACTAGCGAGAGGATCGTCTGCAGACCCTCGACATCCTCTCGCTCTTCCAACTAGCGAGAGGATCGTTTGCCGACCCCAGATGCTCGGCAAACCGAACTCCAACCCAATGGACCTTGACATCCCCTCGCTCTTCCAACTAGAGAGAGGGTCATCTTTTCGAGCCTCGGAGCCAGTCTACCGACCCCAGATGCTCGGCAAACCGAGCTCCGACGCGACAACCCTTGACGCCCCCTCGCTCTTCCAACTAGCGAGAGGATCGTCTACCGACCCTCGAAGCTCGTCTGACCGACCTTAGACGCTCGTTTGCCGACCCTCAATATCTGGCAAGGAGATCCCTGCTCAACTGACCTCGACGTCCTCTTGCTCTTCTAACTAGCGGGGGGATCGACTATCAACCCTCGAGGCTTGTCCACCGACCCTAAGGCTCGGCAAGCGTTACTCACTCTCCTATGCTTGGCACCCCGCATGACTCCAATAGGGGACCCCTTCCTCCTACCCCCTGGCCTCTTCTGGAAGTAACAGATCCTATCTTTTCCACTGCACACACCACCTAGTTCTTCCTACAGAGGCAAAGAACCACTCCTACATGGCTGGACCACCCAGCCTTCCAAGAGTGAGGGGCTTGTGATATGGGTCGGATGACGTAGCTCCTCCTTGGCCAAAGTATCCCCTCAAGAAGCGTGCATCGCCGGATCATCCAGATCTGCCACGTCAGCATCAGAAAACTGCCCGGGCCTCTGCCACGTCAGCCTGGAAACCGCCCGGGCCTCTGCCACGTCAGCCTAGAAATTGCTTGGGCCTCGGCCACGTCAGCCCTATACCGCCCGGGTTTCCACCGCTTCAGCCCCACGGGCAACCGGGTCCAGACCCGGCCCCAAACGGGTCCAGACCCGGTTGGCTTCTCCTATAAATACCAGACCCTCTACCCCTTATCCATGTAATCAATCTTTTACCACTCAAACCCTAGTTACTATTACTCTCTCTCAGTAGCTGACTAGATCGTCAGAGGGTCTGTCACCGGGACCAACCCCGGTGTTCCTAGACCGTCTGCAAGTACACGAGACCTCGGATCCGAGCCTCCTAATCCGAGCCTCTAGCCTCCACCTCACTACCACCTACTTCCGTACCGTTCGCCCGGCTGAGGGTCGTCCGCACCGGAGCTTCCTCCACCAATACAAATCGAGTAAGAACTCACACCTAGTGCATCCACAAGCCTCCCAAAAACAAACCGCATCGTGTCCTATACTAGTAATTCATATTTTTGCATGAATTTGGATTCTTGTCATTCTGTAGTATAAGTGAAGGTACCCTCAAAATAAGAGTCGATCGACTTGAGATAGCTTGTAGTATCAAAATACAGTTTAGTTATGCAAGTGCTATATCATGTCTAAGTATCTGACTTTCCATGCGTGGTAAAACAGGCACAAATATCGACCTATGCTATAAGCATAGTTACGAATTCCCTTTCTATTTGTACTAAAGAAGAAATGAAATGCATAATGTTCTTATAGCAAATTAGGTTGATCTTCATGGCAAAGCCTCCTATTTATGAAAAGGAGTGACGAGAGTGGGTAAGATGTTCCATGCTATTACAAGGTGCGAGTTGGGCAACGAAATGGATATCAAATTTTGAAAGGACAAGTGGTGTAGAAACAACACTCTACAAGCTCTTTTTCCAAAGGTTGCCAAAGAAGTCGTGAGTGTTGACATTTTAGTTATTGACATTTGGAGAAGTGGAAGAGTAAAGATTAAACTACGGAATCTATCGTCTCAAGAATGTATTGTTCAACTGCAGAAGTTGAAGGATTTCGTTATAGAAGAGGGTCAGCCTATTAACGGAATGGATGATGTGCGTGATTGAAGTTTAGATTCGAATAACAACTTCTCAATGAGTTCGATGTATAAGTGACTCTATGACGGAGCCATGGAGGTGCGAAGCAGGGAGACAAACAAAATTTGGAGAAACCATGCACCAATAAAAGTGAAGGCGTTCATTTGGTTGGTTGTGAACGATGCAATTTTTTCCAAAATTAATCTTAACAAACATAACATCCCGATGGACGTAAGGTGCTCTGGATGCATGAGAGACAGCGAAAACACTAACAAATTTTATTTTCTTGTCCTAAGGCTAGGTTTGCTTGGGAGGTTGTTTGCTTAGGTTTTGGGGTTATGGAAGTCTCGAGTTCAACATTAGAGGTTTTGGGGCAATGGTGTATGAGAGTGGTCCGACAAGAGAGTAGAATAACTTAATTGTGATATTTCAGTAGCTGCTACTATTTAGAGTTTATGGATAGATCGAAATGATTCATGTTTTTGTCATATTAATAGTAGATTTTTTGTCTTGATGCATAAAAATTTTGTCTTCATTGATACATGGGTAGGTCAGACAGGTACGAAGAAGTGACTATAAATGGAGGAGGAGCAGCTCAGGACGGGAGCTTGCGATAGACTAGGAGTTGCAAGTGGAGATGCACTGAATTTGATATATTTATTTATATTGTTGTCGTTTTTGAATAATATATTTAATAGTGGTAGTTGACGAGGTCACCTCTATCTAAAATATTAATAATTTAAATTAATGTTAATGATATATTCTGAAAGTTTCCATGACCACAGATAACTATTCATGTACATTATATATAAACCTATTACTGGGAAGACCCATTTTCATTTTCTTTTTCATTTTATGTAATTTATATAATTTATTTTTAATAGTAAACCACTGATTTCAACAGTTTGTAGGCGTTGACCTTAAGTATTTTCTAAAGAGTAAATTTCAGTTAACCATATTTAGCTTTATAAGTTTGGTAGATAACCATATTGAATTTATTTTTCGGTATAAAACTTTACTTAAGTTTGCCCAGTTGGGTATTATGACATACTCCGTCTATTTTGAGGTATTTTATTAATCACGTATAATCATGCGCTACTGTTTCCACTTTTCAAATACCAAATTATCCTTATTATTATTTTTTATTTGAATATAATTAGAAAATAAATACCCTAAATTGATGGAAATGAGAGATTTGATGGAGAAAGAGAGGGTGGTGGTGGTTGGTGGTGTTGGTGATTGTTCGGATTTGGGGGAGGATGTTATAGTGGTGGTGGAAGTTGTTTGGGTTTGAAAATTTTAATGAAGAGAGGTAGGTAAAGGTAGTGGTGGTTGTTCGGAGGTGGTGAGAGGTGAAAGATTTGAGGTAGGAGAATGAGAGGGAGGAGTGGGGGATGGAGGTTGGTTTGATTTGGGTGGGAGGTGGGAGACGAGGGAGGATGAGGTGGTGGTGGTGGAAGTTATTTGGTTTTGAAAATTTTAATAGAGAGAGATATGTGATGGTGGTGGCGGTTGGTCGGAGGTGGTGTGAGGTAATCGATTCGAGGTAGGATGAGGTGTTGGTGGTGGTGGAAGCTGTTTGGGTTTGAAAATTTTATAAGAGAACGTGAGGAAGAAGAAGGAGGTGAACGATTGAATGGAGAAGGAGGTGGTGGTGGTTGTCGTTTGGAGGTGGGGCGGAAAGGGGGGATTCAATAAGGTGTTGGTGGTTGGTCGGTGGTTAGGCGAAGATGGTAATGATGGTTGGTCAGAAAAATTAAAATTAAAATAATTTAATTATAAAATTAAAATAATTTAATTATAAAATTAAAATAATTTAATTATAAAATTAAAATTAATAATGTGATTAAAATTAAATTAATAATAAAATTAAAATTAATCTTTAGACTTAAAAATAAAGATGAGATTAAAATTTAAATTAATGATGTGATTAAAACTAATCATAAGATTAAAATTAATGAAGGAGAAAAAGAAGATGATGAAGATGATGATGATGATGAAGACGATGAACTGATAATTTAGTAATTAAACTAAACTGATACGTATATTTTAGATCTTTTACACAAAAATTAATAGCATTATAGCGAAGTAAGTCAGAAAGCCAAAAAACTGACGACAGTAAGATTTAGTGTAAAAAAAAGTTGAATATGGTTTTGTAAAATAGGTCAAACTGAATAGGATTAAAAATTTACCCATTTCTAAATTCAAACCGAGAATGGTAATAAAATAGTAATATACACGCCTACAATGTTCTCATATCCAACAGCGTCACTGCTGAGTCGGTGCTGACGATGCATTAATGTTGTTGACAAGACTTTTACAATTGCGTGAAGTCAATCAAAGGGAAAATGGATGAATTGACGAGCATCCCAAGTTCCACCATACCAGGAATGAGCAGGCATGATCCTCTTGCAGCTAAAATTCTCTGAAAATTATTGAAGCTCTAATTAAAGCGTGTATCATCTCCTATCGGATCGGGTTCTCTTCTACCCAAATTTGGACCCGGTCTTTATCGATCTAAAAATTGAATTCAGATTCAGGCTTGCAAGAATTTTGTCCGATCCGGATCTAGGTCCTAATTAAAAAAACCTATCTGTCGGGTTCGGTACAGGCAGGGTTGGTCCCACCTTGAGGCCGGTGAGGCAGCCACCTCAGACCCCCAATTTTTTTACACTTTTAGGAATCCCCAAATTTGTATTTCCCTTGTAAATATAGATACATATTTTGCACGTAAAAAATTATATTGTAATTAGGGGCCCTCAAAAAATAATTATTTGGACCTTTCGCCTTGGGCCCCCGGGAACTCAGGACCGACACTGGGTAGCGGGAAATAAATATTATATATATATATCTTATGCTAATAGGAGAGAGAGACCTCTCTCTCTTTTCTCTATTTTAAAACTAGTAATTTACACGTGCAACGCACGTTTTAATAATTTCAAAAAATAAAAATAAAAACTCTGACGTAGAGAGAATTTGAACTGAAAACCTCATTTATATTAGTTATGTACGTACGTTGCACATGTTGGTAGAATGACACAATGACAAATGACACTAAGGCCTTCTTCCATTATAATATTAGAGATACAGAAAGAAGAGTAAAAATAGAGATTCCTATTTAACTAACACGTGCACTGCGCATAATTTTTATTAAAAAAATAAAAATAAAATAAAAACCATAATCCTTCAAATATAGTCTCTTCCCCTCTTACTTTTCTAACCTTACAAAATCTCACGGCTCTTCTCAAACCCACCCCAATCCCTACTCCTGCACCTCTCATTACCTTTAGTAATATTCAATTGTATAACATTATGGTTTGACAGTGATTTTCTAAACTATCTGCTTATGTAAGGATGATAATGCAAATTTCAGTAATTACAGTATGAATGATATTCATAAGTTTCTCTCAATTACTCTAACATTTTTTGGAAGTTCCATATAATTTAATGAATCCCTCAAAACTATTTTAGACTGTACAAGTAACTCTAAACTATCTGCTTATGTAAGGATGATAATGCAGATTTCAGTAATTACGATATGAATGATATTCATAAGTTTCTCTTAATTCCTCTAACATTTTTTGGGAGTTCTATATAAGTTAATGAGTCCCTCAAAACTATTTTAGGCTATGCAATTTGCACAGGTAACTTTAGTTTGCACTTAAGTATTTTTGCACCCAATACTCTACGGTTTTAATAATTTTGAACTTAACTACATAAATAAATATTATATTTACACATCTATCTTCAACAATTATATTTATATGTATATCTCTAATATTATAATGGGATAGCCTTTAGTGTCATTTGTCATTTTGTCATTCTACCAACATGTGCAACGTACGTACATAACTAATATAAAGGAGGTTTCTGGTTCAAATCCTCCCAACGTCAGATTTTTTTTGTTGTTGAAATGATTAAATGTGCATCGCACGTGTAAATTACTAGTATCTATAACTCTATTATTCATATTTCATATTTTTTGGGATATTTTTTAATGGGTTCGAGTCTAGGTCCGGATCGGTCCTATTTTGAGCAGACCCGAATTCGGACTCGTTAGTATATTAGGTCTTGTTTTAGGATCCGGATCTGGATCTTTATAGATCGGGTCGGTTCCGGTCCAATTCTGTATTCGGTGTTAGAATATAAATATTAAAACCCTCATCCTTATCACTGTTGCTGTTGTCCGACCGGCGCCACTGATCCTTTGCCGCCCTTTGATACCGCCAAGTCGAGATTGGAACTGGAAGAGTCGACTATTCTTCAACGGTATTAAAGACCCTACCAATGGACCAAAACTTCGAAGTTGTGGTAAGGATGAGAGTTTTAATATTTATATTCTAACATGCCCCCGCAGGTTGATGGCCATCTTTTTGGGCCAATACCTGGACTATATGCAACGGTATTTTTTTTTAATCCGCATTTAAATTGCGCAGCCGGTGAGATTCGAACCTGGGTTGCTCTGATACCATATTAAAGACCCTACCAATGGACCAAAACTTCGAAGTTGTGGTAAGGATGAGGGTTTTAATATTTATATTCTAACATTCGGGTCTGATCCAAGTCAAATCCAGGTATCGGATAAATGTGATAGTGCTAGTTATAATGTTCGAAGGAAGGAAAAAAAATTTAATTGACAATTCCTCAGTGTGGTGAATGTTGTGCATGCTAACATAATTTATGATTTAAAGATTGACCAATTTTATAGATTGGATTTAACAGAGACTGTATGTTGAGAATATTTGTTGCGGGAAGTCATTAGGAGCTTTGATACTCACTCAGTGCACACTAATTATATCAAGTTGCAATTGTCGGTATGATAGAGGAAACTAAGAGCCTCATATCAAGAAATTTAGTTAAGGTTAGGAAATATTTGGATGTAGGTAAGCAGACTGTAGGATTTAAAATTCATAAAAAATCACTGTTTACTGGGTTTGTTTGGTCTGAATTTGAGTTGATTTAAATTCGTACTGTAATGCTTATTTGATTATTTCTCCGTTCTATTTTTTTTTTTTTTTGACGGGAAAAAGGTAGGGTAAGTCCCTACCTCACAAAAATATATATTAAAAAACTAAGATAAAGTTTAAAGAACAAAACAAATCAAGTTAGTTCAGTATGCAACCTGAACCTTTGATCATGATGCTATAACATCCAAAACAAGAAGAGAACTAGCACTTGGGCTGCTGTCATGCAAGGCCCCCAAAAAAACAACCCATCACAGTACAAAAGAAGCAAAATACGGGTAGGATATCTTCCTGCTGATGAAGCTACCATGAGCAGCTTCCCTCCTCGCTCTCAGTTTGGCCAATACGGGCAAGGGCCTCGTGAAGTAGTAAGTCTTGCACATTTGCTTCTTCCATTTCTTTCTCCATTGCCTTCTTCTTCTTGTCGCTGCAGATCCCATCTAACCATGATTGAAACCAGAAAATAGCATTAGAGATGATCCGGTTAGTTGTAGGAGGCTTGGCAGAAAATACACAATCATTCCTAGCTATCCAAATACTCCAGCATATTGCAACAGTAAGAAGGTGCCAAGTGTGCCTTTGTGTCCGTGTGCTAAAACACCATGAGGTAAAACAGTCGTGCATGTCTGTAGGGATGGATTGTATGTGAAAGAGTGCAGTGAAGAACTTCCAGGTTACAGATGCAACAGGGCAGATGAAGAAGATATGGTAAACTGTTTCAACAGGGCACGCACAAGCTGTGCATGCGGTGTCTCCCGTCCAGCCTTTTGAACTCAAAAATTCCTTCGAGTTGAGGCGTCCCCAACTCAGTTGCCAGAGAAAGATCTTGCACTTCAAGGGAGCCGCTGATGACCATATCGCCTTGTAGAATGGAGATTTCATTCCTGAAAAGATGAAAAAGTTATAGGCTAATTTAACTGTGTAAGTCCCAGCTGCAGTAAGGTTCCATGTTATCTTATCACAATCGGTTGAGGGCTGTCTATCTTTCAGGGTTAGGAGGAGGTTTTGCTTCTCTGCTTGAATAAGTGGCGAAGCTATACAGTTTAGCCTCGGGTGCCATTCCCAAATCTCATTGACCCATGATCCTTGTGAAAGGACCTCAGCTTGAGGGTTCCACGCTGCTGCTGCTAGTGAGGGATAGAGTGTGGTGATGCTGTGACCATCAATCCATCTAGATTGCCAAAATTTGATGTTTTCTCCGTTACCAAGTTGCCAGTGTACATTGATGAGGAATTGATCTCGGAGGTTGAAGATGTCTTTCCAAAACTGAGAAGCTAGTGGCGTGCAGAGAAAAGTATTCGCAGATCTTCTGAAATATAGGCTGTGCAATGTGTTGCTGACAAGGGAGTCTGTGGCTAGAAGGTTCCACCACCACTTCATAAGCAGTGCCTCATTAAAAACTTTCAAGTCAAGTACGCTAAGACCTCCTTGTTCCTTGGGTTGACAGATGGTGCGCCACTTTGCACAAGCAGTGCCCCTTGCATCTTTGTCAGCTCCACACCAAAAGAATCTGCTTCTAATTTGGTCTATGCATTTAATAACCCATAGAGGTAACCTGAAGAAGGATGCAAAATAGACGGGGAGGGCACTCAGCACTGCATTGATGAGAATCAGCCTGTCACCTCTAAATAGCATTTTGCCCTTCCAAACCGATAGCCTTTCGATCTTGAGAATGAGCGGTTGCCAATGACTCTTGCTCAATTTGCCTTTGGAGAGAGGCATTCCAAGATAGGTGATCGGGAGTTTATTCTCCTTACATTCGAGGATGGTGGAGAAGGCCTGTAGCTTGGCCTGAGATATTCCAAAATAAACAATGGAAGACTTATTGAAGTTTATAGCTAAGCCAGAGATGTTGGCAAATAGTTGTAGGGATATTTTGAGATTCAGAATCTCTTGCTCATCGCCTTTGCAGAAGATCAGGGTATCGTCTGCGAATTGGAGGACTGAGAGGTTAGAAAGTTGGCCTCCGATAGGCAGTTGAGAGAATGTGCCATTCCTTTGCCCACAGTACAGCATTTGTGCCAGGACATCAACTACCAAGATGAAAAGCATCGGCGAGAGAGGGTCTCCTTGCTTGAGTCCTCTCTTGGAGTTGATTTGTCTGCCCTTCTCACCATTGATGATAACGAAGGACTTTGCTGTTGTGAGGATCATTTTAATCCATCTACACCGACATGGTCCGAAGCCTCTGGCCTTAAGCAGTTGAAGAAGGAAGTCCCAGCTTACAGTGTCGAAGGCTTTGGTGAAGTCGATTTTGAAACGGAGGGTGTCTGAGCTTCTTCTACTGCATAAATTAATGGTCTCATGTGCTATAAGGAAGCAGTCGACAGTTGATTTACCTTTGAGGAATGCACTCTGAGAGGATGAAACTAGTGAGTGGAGGATAGGGCCGAGTCTGTTGTCTAGGATCTTTGTGAAGATCTTAAGAGAGCAATTGAGCAGACTAATAGGTCTGTACTCAGTAACTAGGCTGGCTCCCTCACACTTGGGAATAAGAATAATATTTGAGTAGTTCAGTCGCCCAATGTCTGCGTCTCCCCTAAAAACAGATTGCATCATATCTAGTAAGTCAGCCTTGATGGTGTCCCAGAATGTGTGATAGAAGCTCATTGAAAAACCGTTGGGACCAGGGGCTTTGTCACTACTCATGTCAAATACTGCCTTGCGGAGGTCCTCCATAGTGATGGGCTCTTCGAGGTGACTTAGGCTCATAGCAGTTGAAGGGTAGAGGGATGGCCAGTCGATGTTGAAGTCTGAGATAGAGGCAGTGCCACAAATGGTTTGAAAATGAGTTTCAAAAGCCGCACGGATAGTTGAGGGAATAGTTGTCATGTTGTTGTCAATATTGAGGCTGTGGATGAAGTTTCTCCTTCTTCCGCCGTTTGCAACAGAGTCGAAGAATTTTGAGTTTGCATCACCTTCTTTAATCCACTACACGCGGGATCTCTGTCTCCAGTACACTAATTCTGCTTTGATTAAGTTTTGAAGCTTAAGTTGAGTACTTTTGAGAGAGGCAGGAGGGGAAGGCAATTGTTCAACATCAATTTCAAGCTGAAGGAGGAGATCTTGGAGTTGCTTCTTGTGGGTGGGGATATTGCCAAAGGTTTCGGTCTTCCATTTATGGATTCGTCTTCTGAGAAGACCTAGTTTGCAGGCGAAAGTGTCCACTGAGTTACCATTGCAAGAGAATTGCTGCCACCATATACTAATTTCAGGAATGAAGGAGGGGTGGGTGAGCCATGCTTTCTCAAACTTGAAGAAATGACTCTGGCGTTGAAGAACCTGAGTATCTAGCATGATGGGGCAGTGGTCTGATGAGTATCTAGGCAGGGAGAACTAAATGCAGGCTGGGAAACAAAGATCCCAAGAGGCGGAGATGAGAAATCTGTCAAGCCTGGCCATTGAGGGGGAGGCTCATAGATTTTTCCATGTGAATTTCCTTCCGGAAAGTGGGAGATCAATGAGTGCAAGGTCTTGGATGAGTTCACGAAAAATTCTCATGTCTCTGGAGGATCCCTTCCCTCTTGACCTCTTCGAATCAGAGACAGTAACATTAAAATCCCCACAGAGTACCCAGGCATCATGAAGAAGACTACGTCTCTGTTTGATCTCATGGAAGCAAAGCTCTCTATCATCTAGCTCAAAGGGAGCATAAACGGAGGTAATTAACCATGCATCTGCAGAGCAGCGGCTCTTGAAGGATGCTGAAATAGAAAAAATGTCACATGCAGAGTAGGTGCACTCAAGGACATTGTCATTCCACCCGAGTAATATACCGCCACAGCTGTTGAGTGAGTCTAACTGGATCCAATCAGTAATGATAGTACCTCCAATAGAGGAGAGTTTATTAGTTGTAGATTTGCTCAGTTTAGTCTCCTGCAAGCAGACCACGTAAGGGAAGCAGCTTCGGATCCCTTCCTTTATTAGTGAGCATTTACCAGGGTTGCCCAAACCTCTAACATTCCAACTAATAATCTTCATGATGAAAAATTGTATCAAAAAGGACCAAAAAAACAGGAAAAATAAAGCCAGGAAGATTAGCACGCTTCCAAGGTCGTAAAAAGACCAGCTAGTCAGAATGTCCTGGTTGATCAGTGTGATCAACGAGGGCCTTCTGAGCATTCTTGAGGGTGTGCACTGAGTGTGGCCCCTTAGCCTCCACTCCAATAGACTTTGCTACTTCTAAGATGTCCGCATTTGAAAGGAGAGCAAATGGATTAAGGTGTGCATTTGTAACAGAGGTAGCTGAAGATGCGGTACCTGAGGTCTTCTTCTTGATTGTGGTGGAAAGGTGCTTCATGAATGGCCTTGTACAGTGGAGCTTGGAAGCGGATCTGACACGCTTCTGTCGCTTCGATGGCCCTGTTGAGAATCCTGGGGGGAGTGACATGGAGGATTTGGAGGTTTTCTTCAGTGGCTGGCTGATTAGTGAGCGAGTGCGGAAGCTCACAGCTCCCATTTTGCTGGCTCCTGCATGAAGAAATCCTTGATCCTCTGCATTGAACTTGCTAAGCTCCTCTTGCATCGAATCTCGAAGAGCTCCTTCAACAGCTGGCTTGATCTTAGTGATCAGGGAGAGAGGGAGTGTGACCAGTTTCCCTTTCCAAAACATCTCTCGCACTTCATCGCAAGATTCTTCTTCGGTGGAGGGACTTTGCAGAATCTTTGTTGTTGCTTTCTGAGGATTCGGTTATTGGAATAATCTGTGGGGCAGCAAGGGGGTTGTGGGATCTTTGGGGGGACCTGTGTGGATTGTGGGATCGGAATCTCAGGGATTTTTGCATGCATGTTGGGCTCTATCAAAGGAGGAATATTAGGAAATAATTCAAAATTACCCCCCTCAAGCGGGGAATCCGTTGAATCTTTCCCACCCAAATCAGTGGGATTCTGCTCAACTGTCTCCGAAAATTTTGCAGTGCCAGAGGGGCCCCCAATTTCGCCAGCCATGGTTCCCTCCGGCACCTTGGGACGCCAGAAGCTCGCATTTTCGGAGTCTCCGGCCGAGTTTACCGTAGTGAAGAGTTGGACTTTACCGCTTTGAACATCTTCGACAGCAATCGGATCTCCAAGAAGCAACACCGGCACCTCATGGATATGTCTCTCAAGGCTCCAAGGTACGGTGTATCGGATGCAAAGGACTTTAGGGATGAGTGTGAGGTCAGTCACCTCAATGAGGACCAAGGCCTGATCCCTGGCTTTCACATCGAGCATTTCTCGGCTGAGGGTAATCAGTTTTCCAAAGGGAGAAATGAGTTTTTCCAGAGATTCTCGGTTCCAATAGTGGAACGGAAGAAGAGGAAGGTTAATCCAGATGAAAGAGGGCTTAGGTCGGAGTTTGGCTCCAAACTCCATGGACCATGGAGAGAAAGTAGCAGTGAAACCCGAAAAGTTAAAAATGCCTTCCGCAATGGCGCTTTCCGCCTCCGTAGCAGTGGGGAACTGGACGTGATAGACCCCGTCGCAGACCCTTTGCAGAGTCCACCATCTGCCGCTCCTTCCCCAGGCAAAGTTGAAGGCACTCTCCAGATCTTTGGTAAGGGGGATGCGTCTAGGGTTAATGAGGTGGAGGAACGCACTGACATGGAGGGCCGGCAGTGCCTGTGCGATGGCGTTGTTATGGGGAAGGTCGATCTCCAGGCTCTCCACCCTGTTGTTGACTGGGCAGTCTCGCACCTTGTGGCCAAACTTTTTTACAGTTGAAGCAGTGGAAGCCGAGGATGCGGCATTCTTGGGTGCTGTGATCTCCTCCGCTGCACTTGAAGCATCGCCTCTGCATCTTCTTAGATCGGTGGTTTTTGGGGGTAGGATTTTTTTGGAAGAGAGTGTTGGTTTTTGATGAAGGTTGGAAGGCAGGTCGAGGGTGGAGGATAGTGGGATTAATGGGGGGGAAGTTGAAGTGACGGTTTGGGGTTTTGGAGGTGACAGTAGGGAGGCGCGGAAATCGAAGGGGCATCTAGAGATTCCCATGATGACGAGGGGGAGGGGGTTGGCGAAGTACCTGTGCATATGATTTGCTCAGCTCCCTAGGGAAGAAGACATTCTCTCTCCTCACCCCTCTATCCATTTCTCCTTGACTACTTTTCCGATGCAACTATCTTAGTTTTGTTCTATTTTTTATTTTATCCAATAAAATAATTTCACCTTACCTTCTACATTAAATTAATTTCTTTCTCTCTTTAAATTTACATCTAAATAAGCTACTTTTTTAGAACTCATTTTCATATATTACTTATTTTTATAGTAATTTTACCACCATTGAACCAACTAAATACATCCTTAGTATATTCCCCCGCTCCTCCAAAAAGTACAATTCGCAGAACCCAAGAAAGAAACTCAATCTATCAGTATCACTATACCTAAAAATTATTTTTTTTGATGAATCGGATAGAGTCTTGCGACTCCATCCCAAACAAAAAAATATATAAATGAATAACAGTACAAAAGAGTTTCACAAGCTGTAAAACCTACAATAACAAGAAAAAACATCGACAAAGAGATTACGCCAGTACAGGCAAACTATAACAGGCAGAACAATGAAAAAATCAAAGCCACGCGGGAGAGCGGAAGGGGCATATCGCTGAATCGCCGGCAAAACGCGCGGCACCCTCGCAAAACCACCAAAAACGAAACCAGAACAGTCCATATGCTACAATAGTGCGCAACAGCGATGCTGTAACCGCTCGCCGCAGGGGACAAGCGCCCCCCCTCCAGCACCAAGACAGCCAAACACCCCAGCGGACCGCACCGTAGCGGAAACCAAGCTGCAGCTCAGAGAAGAGAGCATACAGGCACCACATTGCACACAGGGAAAGATAAACTCACGAAGGAGCTCCAAACAAAAAGATAAACAATAATACAACAAACCCCAAGGTCATCGCACAAAGCGCATAACCCACAGAAAACTTAGAAACAAATTACATTAAAATAACCATTGAAGCCAAAGTCCCTACAGCCCACAGCATCAGAAGCAAAATACTATACTGGCAATAGAAACCAGACCACAAAATACCAGGGAAACCCACAAAAGAAAAGAAATTAAACCAAAACAATGCCCCTGGCTAAGATCCCTTCCTGTGGAGAAGGAAAATACAATCCACAGCTGTAAAAAAGCAGTAAAAAGAAGAGATGGAGTATCCAATGCTAAGCATGTATGGCAAATGCAAAGCAAAGCCCAAAAAAAACCAGCATAAGCAGCTGTGCAAAGAGAGAGAGTGGGTCCCGCCTCAGCCCTGCAGAAAAATTCGGAGACTATAAATTCACACCGAAGTAAAGAAAATCAAACAGCATTAAGAGAGCGGAGACAATTAAAAGAGTCGTCCAGTCTATGACTGCAAAGAGACTCTCTGGCTTCGGTTTTTAACGTCGAAGACCAGAAATTGAAAAGAAATAAAAACTCCTCAATTAATGTAGCGATCGGAGAAGCGCAATGTCGGAACAATCTCTTATTCTTTTCCAACCACGTGAGCCAAATGATAAGTTGAACAGAGAGGTTCCAAGAATTGCGAAACTTAATATTCATCGAACGATTAGACCAACAGGAAGATAAATTAGAAGGGATAGCAGGAATCTCCCAAGCTAGAGCGCTAATTTTCCACAGAGGGCTGATGAAATCGCAACTAACAAAAAGGTGATCCGCGTTCTCAGCTTGGTCAGCGCAAAGAGGACATAACTGTTCCCATGCTAGATTCCTTTTGTTGAGAATGTCAACGGTAAGTAACTTGTTGTTGAGGGCGATCCAGGAGGTAATTTTAACCTTAAGAGGGGCACAAGAACTCCAAATGAAATCTACGAAGGGGGAACTAATGCCTCGAAAGTTAAGAAAGTTGTAAAAAGATTTAACAGAGAAGATCCCTGCAGAATGCCATCGCCAAGAGAAGTCTTCTTTGGGGTGCCAGGAGAAATTATTAAGGGAGGAAAGGAGGTCATTACGCTCCGTTGTTAGATTGGAAGGAAGGTCTTCCGAGAACGAAATATTTCACTGTCTTTGCGAGTTTACCAGAGTGAAGGAGTCCGCCACCGTGGCTACAGGATTGGAGGGCAGGCGGAATAGTGATGGGAAGCGGAAGCTAGTTTGAGATTACCTATCCAGAGATCAGTCCAGAATCTAGTCTTGGATCCATCGAAACAGACATGAGAGATACCGCAATGGAATGCAGCTGCCGCTTTCCAAATCTCTTTCCAAAAAGGAGAAGCGCTGTGATGAATAGATGGGGGAAATTCCCATCAATGGTGAGATAAGAAACAATTGGCCTTGATACTTTGTATCCGAGGCAAATGATCAAATTTTAAAAATCTTC
The DNA here is from genome assembly GCA_017893485.1 of Hemerocallis citrina. NCBI lineage: Eukaryota > Viridiplantae > Streptophyta > Magnoliopsida > Asparagales > Asphodelaceae > Hemerocallis > Hemerocallis citrina. Next base: position 278,214,235 of record CM030360.1, on the reverse strand, counting down.
AGAGCCATTTGCCCAATAAGGCAATGTTATGGTTCCTGAGGTTTAAGACCTCTAAACCCCCATCCGCTTTGGAGGTACGAACTAACTTCCAATTGCACAGATGAGATCCCCGCCTGCAATTGGAAGTCCCAGTCCAGAAAAAATTACTTCTGATTTGGTCGATCCTCTTGATGACCCAAGAGGAGATATAATAGAACGACATCAAATAAAGGGGAATTGAAGAGAGAACTGAATTCATTAGGATGAGTCTTCCACCACGGGAGAGAAGTTTACCAGCCCAAACATTGAGTCTGGATTCAACTTTATCTACCATGGGAAACCAATCGGATTTTTTCAGTTTACCTCATCACAGGGGTATCCCCAAGTACGTGATGGGGAAGGAAGCGATAGGGCAGTTAAAGAAGTTGGAGATCTCGTTCTGGCGGTTAGGAGAACCACCCAGCCAAAGGACCGAAGATTTAAGAAAGTTGATAGAGAGCCCCGAAGCTAATTCAAAACAGTATAGCAGTAGTTTAAGGTTACAAAGAGAATGGAAATTTGGTTTAGCGAAAATAATCGTGTCATCAACATATTGCAGGTTGAGAACACCACCGAAAAGGTGCGAGTCTCTAAGACCTTCAGTGACATGCGATTCCCAAGCATTACGAAGAAGCTAACTAAAAATATTGCCGACCAGGGAAAACAATAGAGTGGAAAGCGGGTCCCCTTGGCGGAGCCCACATTTTATTTTAAATTTGTGGCCTTCCGACCCATTAATGAAGATGGAAGAAGTGCCTGAGAAGAGGCTGGATTAAATCCAGGCGATCCATTTGGGGCCGAAACCCCGATGCAAAAGAAGTTCTAAAAGGAAATCCCAACTAACGTTATCGTAAGCTTTTTGGAAATCTAGTTTAAGCAATATCCCTTCAGAATTAGAGTTGTGACAATGAGAGATCACTTCTTGGGCGGAGGCTACACTATCCAGAATAAAGCGATCCTTGATGAAGCCCGATTGGGCAGGATCAATAAGTGGCAAAATGATCACACTCAGCCTAGCCGAGAGAACTTTCATAATGATTTTGAAAGTAGTGTTGATCCGACTAATAGGCCTAAAGTTCGTCAGCGAGTGCACTCCCGCTACTTTGGGAATGAGCACAATGTGTGCGTAATTGATGCGGTCGAAGGAGAATGTGCCCTTATGAAGGTCTTCAAACAAACGAAAGAGATCATCTTTAAGCCAATGCCAGAATCTTTGGAAAAAGAAAGCAGGGAATCCATCAGGCCTTGGCGTTGAATCACTTTTTAAAGCGAAGACATCCGATTTAATCTCTTCCAAAGAGAAAGGTGCTTCGAGAGAAGAAAGGTCCTGATACTGGGGACCGTAAAGGTGATGCCAATCGAGGCAAATGGAACGTTGTTTGTAGGAACCAATTAGGTTTTAATAGAAAGAGAGGAAGGCCTGTGGATCTCGGGGTCGGAGTTAAGCTCGACCCCGTTGTGAATGATGGAGGAGATCCTATTACAGTGTTACCAGTGAGAAGCGAAGTTATGAAAGAAAATGGTGTTGCCGTCACCATCCTTTAACCATCTAATTTTGACTCTTTGAGCCCATTTAATGTGGTCCTGGTGAAGGATGCCAGCATAATCTATCTTACACAAAAGCCGTTCGGAGTGGAGGGCATCAGATAAAGGGCCTGTTCCTCTAGCTTATTTATGGAATCGATGGAAGCTAGAAGAAAATTTTTAAGGAAGGAGGCATTGTTTTGTCTTTCGTAACGCCAGATCTTGCAGCCAAATTTAATGGCGTGAAGTTTGAGAAGGATGCTACCCAGCCCAGTAGAGCCGGTGACTGAAGCTAAACATTCCACAATAAGGTTGACGAAAAGTTGATTTTGTAACCAAAATTTTTCGAAACGGAATTTGTGGTGATAAGCGAAGGGGAAGTTAGAGTAAAGTGCTATGGGAACGTGGTCCGAGGAGAGATTGGGAAGAGCGTTGGAGAAAGAGTTGTGAAACTGGGTAATCCAGCTTTGGGAAACGAGGAAGCGGTCGAGTTTGGCCATCATCGGAGGTTGACGAAGGTTAGACCAGGTGAAGGATCTTCCGTTCAACGGAAGATCAATTAACTGCTGTTCACGAATGCAGTCATTAAAGTAGGTTGAGTGCAAATAAGAGGAAGAGGGGTTTGACCTTTCGGCGGCAAATCTGGTGACGTTAAAGTTCCCACAGAAAAAATAAAAACCATTAGTGTAACTGTGAAGAGATTGGAATTCGTCCCAAAAAGGCTGGCGGGCTATCAAAAGAGGAGAGACCATAAACCGAGATGACTGAGAGAATGGAGTTGAGAGACGTCCAATGCAGTTGGACGATAAGGAACACTATACCTAAAAATCATGAAGATCATACCACTTCAGAGTTCAGACAAAATTTATGCAGAAATATTACAAGACAAAAATTATGGAGAAATATTACAATTACGTTGTTGACAGGGCAATTGACCGTGTAATTCTGAGTGGATCACTATTTTGCGGTTGTTTCTCTTCAAGGTTGTTTGATTTTTTTTTTGTTAGGTCTGTTTCAGGTTGGATTTGAGCTCACGTAATGCCTCCAGTGTAATGTAGATTAATTAGAGACGATACCTGAAACATATTTTCAACTTCGCCTTCATAGAAAAGAGGCCTATATAGTTATAATTTGTTGGATGCAACATGTTAAAAATGGCTTTATATATTGCTTATGTTATGACCAACTTTATTTATTTGTTCACCATTCGGTTTGAAGTTGCAGTCAATTACATGATAAAAAGTATTTACTAGGTTATATTTTAAAAAACCTTTCTCCACTATTCCTCATTATTTATAAACCTCTCTCACGTAAATTTTTTTTAAAAAAAACTTCACTCAACTTAGTTTCTCAAGTTACTCCACATTCTTTGGATAAAATACCATTTTTAACTTATTTTTTTGGGGGCAATTTGAAAGGGATATTTACAATTTAGTCTCCCAAATCATACCATTTACAATTTATCCCCCAACTAGATTGACTTAAACTTTTTAACATTTAAGTCTTAATAAATTAAAGTAAAAATTTAGACGTAGTCTGGGTTTGAATCTAAAACCTCCTTTATAATAGTTATTCATGTACTTTGCATGCGTTGATAGATTTATAAATGATACTAAGATCTTCTTCTATTATAATATTACTAGTAATTTACATGTGCGATGCACGTCTTAATAAATATAGTTTTTTTTAAAATAAAAATTTAGATGTAGTGTGGATTTGAACCTAAAACCTCATTTATAATAGTTATGCGTGTGTGTTGCACGTGTTGGTAGATTTACAAATTTACAAATGACACTAAGGTATTTTCCCATTATAATATTACTAGTAATTTACACGTGTGATGCACGTCTTAATAAATATAGTTTTTTTAAAATAAAAATTTAGACAGTCTGGATTTGAACTTAGAACCTTCTTTATAATAGTTATGCACGTGTATTGCATGGGTTGGTAGATTGACAAAACATTTACAAATGACGCTAAGGCCTTCTCCAATTATAATATTAGAGATTATTATTGTTATTATTAGATTAGAGATTGGTGACTATTTACAATTTAGTTCCCTAAATCATAATATTTACAAATTAATCCCTCAATTAGAATATCACAATCGATTGGCTTAAGAATAAATTTTACTCTTTTGGGACAACAAGTAATAATATTCTTGGTAGACTAGTGCATGCTATGCATCTCATTTTCTTCTGGATAGAGATAGCTACCGCAGGACAGGATAGAGATAGCTACCGCAGGACAGAAGAAGATGAATGTTAGAGTATGTCTAGGACTAAGATGATGTGAAGACTGAGATTGACCCACCATGGAGTAGAGTGCTCCACCCGCCAATGATGTTGGAGGGAATGCACTTCATGTTGTTACTTATCTACTTTCTTGAGATGTGCCATCCAAGAGAGACTGGGCTAGACTGTTTTACTTGCTTACTTCCATTTACGTATTTTTAGGGTAATTGAGCTTTTTATATATCGGATAGAACCAAACGGCTCCAGCCATCAAAAAATATATAAATCAATAAAAACAGTATAGTTACAAACAAAATTACAATGGTTTTACAAGTTGTAAAACAGAAAAAAGATTACAATAAAGAAATCAAAAAACGGCTGAATAGCACGCAAATAAGAGATCTGCGCTACAAAAGTAGAACAACACCGAAAAGGGTGACTGCGCCAACAACTAAGATTACTATGCATTCAAAGGAGCACCCTGCCGCACCCAAGAGAAGTGCATACTCCCACTAAGGCTCACTTCCGCAAGGCAAAAGGAACTGCCACGAGCATGAAATGAGGTCCCGGAGCACCGACAACTCGGCGACATGAGCGAAAAAAGTGTATCAGAATCAAAAGACTGAGCCTTGACACAGAAGGCCAAACATCCCCACACGGAGACACCCATCTCCACCTGCACAGAAAAGAAAAGAGAGAAAACGCCAAAAAAACGAAACAACGTAGCAAAAAATTAGGGTGCTATACAAGGTCTGCGACCCTGACAATACTGATACGAAAACAACCACACTCCAAAAGGAAAGATTGAAAAATAGAGGAATGGCGGAGAGAAAGGCACATTGTCACATGGAGACTCGACGAAGAGAAACAAACAAACACAGCATAAGAATAAAAACAGAAGGAGAAGCTAGGCAGAGATCGGGCACGCCACAAAATAGCAAAATGATAGGCTAACTGAGCAGAAATCGACTCAGCATCCCAAGAGAACTCTAGCAGCACAAAAATGATAAGTCTGACTGCCTACACCGAGGATGGCATAGTGAAACCAAAATTCAACTGTGTACAAGCTGAAGAGCCGACACAGAAGCTGCTTTCCTAGCAAGAATACGAGCGCTCACACGAATCTGGAAATTATTAAAGACTTTCTTATTGTATTTTCGCTTAACGGAGGGAGGGACGACCTTCACCAATGAGAACGAAGTTGCAGCAGGATCAGACATGCTAGCTTCGTCTTTGATGATGCAAGAAGAGGGAAAGGGAAAACTCGAATCAACTGAAGAGGATGTTGGGATGGAGTTAGTATGATAAGGAAAAACGGGAGAAAGAAGAGTCATCAAGAATCGAAGAAAACTTGAGGGGAAAAGAGTGCAGGATGTGCAAAACCTCCATTAGGAGATGATTGAGCCAATATTGAACCCCTAAATCTTGATACAACGAGAAGATGCATCCCGAAAAATGAAAAGAGAACTTTGAAAGTTTGAGAGAAGAAATCATCATAGAACAAGGAAAATTATAAAATAAAGAAGGTGCCTTACAATCAATATTAGCATTGGCAGTAGGCACCTGAGGGCCTGAAATGTGGCGATACCGAGCGTGCCCCATCACACTTCGAAACCACGAATGACAAGGGACAAAGGATTTAAACAAACATTCATTTTTATCCAGATTCAAACTCAACGAAGGTGCCACCGAAGAAGAATGGGGACGAGCCTTGTAATAACCCAATCGAGGGTAGGAGATAAGTTTCGTATAAATCTTACGATCCTTAAAAAGGTTAGCAATATTAGGAGGCTAAAGAGTAGCAATAGAATCACAATAAGCAGTGGAAGAAGTAGCGGAGTTCATAGCTGGTAAAGGAACAACTGCCGAGGAGTCGAAATCCTTTCCAGATTCAAGACTAAACTTCCTTGCCAAGCTAACATGAAGCTTGCGCTTTAAGAAGGGGTAGTTAATAAAGGAGAGAAGTTTGGCCGGTAAGGGATGGCCTCTGGGGAATCCAAGGATTTTTTGAAGGAAAAAGCATCGACTACGCGAGTAACCGAACTTATCACAGAAAATGCACTTCATTTTATTCACGCACTCATGTTTAAAATGCCCAGGAAGAAGGCACCTGAAACAAACCAGATGAGGGCCAGACCTACAAGCAGAAGGGGAAATATTCAGGGTAATTGAGTTATTTCATTATTTTTTCAATAATGAAGTATGATGACTATATATATTCTTCCTTTTTTTAATAAAAAAAACATTACAAGGTGACATAGGATAAAATGGTGTGGCCAATCCTAGGCCACCAGATCTCTTCAAAAAGCGCTCACCCAGGATAATCATGTCAACAGAAGTCAACTGGGCTTCTGCTAGCTCAGGCCCACAGGCAAACGGGTCTGACCCGGCCCGTTAGGCTTCAGACCCGTTTACCACTGCCTATAAATACTTCACCCCCTCCCTCACTTAAAAGGTAATCAATCTTTCCCCTCTCAAACCCTAGTTACTGTTACTCTTTTTCAGTGACTGATTAGATCGTTGGAGGGTCTGCCACCGGGATCAACCCCGGTGTTTCTAGACCGAGTGCAGGTACACGAGACCTCCGGATCTGAGCCTCTAGATCCGAACCGGGCATTCGATCCGAGACGAGCATCCGATCTCCACCTCACTCCCGCCTACTCCCGAACTGTACCCTCGGCTGAGGGTTGAGCGTACCGTCCGTACCGAAGCTTCTGCAAAAATACAAATCGAGAAGAACTCACACCTGGTGCAGCCACCCCCCAAAAACGAACCGCATCAGGCTGGCACCGTCTGTGGAAACTCTCGGTACGAACATCAGTCCGAACCCAGCCATCAATCGGCATCCTGCCAATCCGAGCTCACATGGCACCCAAGCCCAGGAGAGCTGTCACCTCTGCACGTCGCCTGGATGTTCCTCCTCAAGACATCCCCGCCAACACTCATGGATTCAACAATTCGAGGGTCAGCCTCGGACACCAGTCGGGTGCCTCTCGCTCGGTAGTACCTGATCTACGTCGGGTCATCGAGAACCGACAGACAAGTTGGAATGGGGGAGGGGCCGCTTCTAACTCGGTCCCGAACCGTCCCAGACCTCCGCCCTGAGAGAGGGAGCCGGCGCCCAGCCGCATCGACTGAAGGCCGCCGCCCCAATGCAACCCGGCTGAACGGGCCCTAGTCACCTAACGGGAGTTCCAAGACTTCCGGAAAGAGATCATGGAGGCTATCCTAGGGACCCCTGTCAACGAGATGCTACACCGCTCTCACTCGCAATCGGATGTCGGGGCAAGCGCATCCCGTGGCCCGACAGTCCCGCCGGAGTATGACGAGGACATCCTAAGATGCCTCCAGAAAATGGAGAACTGCCTCGACCACTTCGGCGACGACGGTGCGAGGCTGGCCCAAGGTCCTAGGCCTACCTGACCCCCTTTCTCCGCTGCAATCCTGTAGGCAGAAATACCCCGGAACTTCTGGCTTCCCCAGTTTGAGACCTATAACGGCAAGAGTGATCCAGCTGATCACATGGAGGGTTTCAAGACCCTCATGATGATTCACAGCGCTTCGGATCGCCTGCTATATGCTCATTCCTTGCCACCCTCCGGGGTCTGGCTCAGGAATGGTTCTCCAAGCTCGTCCCCAGCTCAATCTTCTCGTTTGACCAACTAGAGGCCAACCTCCTGGCCTACTTCGTAACCAGCAGGAAAGCCGAGAAGACAAGAGCGTCCTTACTAGACCTCCGACAGAGGGAAGGAGAGTCGCTCCGTGACTTCGTCAGGAGGTTCACTGCCAAGGCAAGATCTATCTCCTCCCTCGATGCCGGGGTCACCTCAGCTGCCTTCTAGCACAATGTCCGACACAACCAGCTAAAGGTTTCCCTGGCCAAGAAGCCTCCCCTGAACTTCCCCGACCTTCTTAAATGGGTCGAGAAGTACATTCGTGCAGAAGAGGCCCTAAACCAGGAAGGCACCAAAGAAACCACAGGGAAGGGAAAACGCAAGGTCAATGAGACCGAGCCTACCAAGAAAGTAGCAAAAGAAGGGGCCGGAATGAAGAGGGTCCCTCTGGTCCCCCGCTTCGAGAGATACACGCCCTTGACACAGAACGTGTCTGCCATACTCTTAGAAATAGAGGACAAGGGCCTCGTCCGACTATCCCCTCAACCGAGCAGCAACAAAAAGCGAGACCAGCGATTCTACTATCGCTTCCACCGAGATCATGGGCATGAAACTGACCAGTGTCGGGCCCTGAAAGACGAAATCGAGGCCCTCATCTAATGAGGATACCTCTGAGAGTTCACCAGGGAAAACCCAAGGGACTGAAAGGAAATGAGGAATCGGAGGCCTTTGCCTCCTACTCACACTCCTAACTGTCGTCCTGAGCGAGAGCCCAAACACGGGGAGACCGAAGGGTAGGCCATTCTACATTGCGTCCATGGAGGGCCCATGGGAGGGGAATCCAATACTTCCCGAAAGGCATTCGTCTGAGAGGTGAATGCCGTTCGAGACCTCCCGTCTCCCCCGATTCAGCAACTCCCCGTCTCCTTCTCAGGGGAGGACCTAGAGGGCGTCCGTCTTCCCCACTATGATGCCCTCGTCTTTAGCCTCGACATGGCGAACTTCGCGGTCTGCCGGATCCTCGTGGACAATGAAAGTTCGGTGAACATCCTCTTCCTGGAAGCATTCGAAAATCTGAAACTATCCCGGGACAAGCTCAAACCGGTCGGATGCACGGGTTCTCCGGTGTCCTAGTTGTGATAGAGGAAACCGTGACCCTAGATGTCACTGCGGGAATGACCCCCCTCAGATGAACCGAATCAATGGACTTCATGGTGGTAAACGTTAAGGTGGCATATAATGCTATTCTTGGCTGACCCGGACTTTGCTCCTTTCAGGCCGTGCCATCGGCCTACCACTTGAAGCTGAAATTTCCCACGAAGCACGAAGTCGGTGTCGTCCGAGGTAACCAAAAGGCTGCACGGTCCTGCTACATGACGGCGGTAAGAGGGGGTATGTTTCCCCTTGACGCCGTCGAGCTTCAGTCAGAAAGAAGCCAACCAGATCTCGAACCGGCCGACGAACTGGAAGAAGTCTCGTTCTAGGCAGAGGACCAGTCGAAGTGGTTCTGAGTGAGCCGCTCCCTTGCCAGTGATCTGAAGTCGAAGCTAATCGACTGTATCTGCCGCAACATCGACCTCTTCGCCTGGAAGCCATTCGACATGCCCAGGATATCCGAAGACCTGATTATGCATAAGCTGAGCGTGATTCCGGGCTCGAAGCCGGTCTTCCAGAAAAGGCGCAAATTTGCCCCAGAGAGGCAGCAAGCGGTAAAGACGGAGGTCGACAAACTTTTGTCTGCCCGATTTATCCAAGAGGTCAGCTACCCCGAATGCCTGGCGAACGTCATCATGGTGAAGAAGGCGAGCGAAAGCTGGAGGATCTGTATAGACTTCACAGATCTGAACAAAGCATGCCCCAAAGATCCTTTCTCTCTTCCAAGCATCGACGCCCTGATCGACGCGACGTTGGGTCACGAGCTCTTGTCCTTCATGGACGCCTTCTCAGGCTACAATCAGATCCAGATGTTCCCGCCGGACATAGCAAAAACATCCTTCGTCACCGACCAGGGTCTTTTCTGCTACCGCGTCATGCCCTTTGGACTGAAGAACGCCGGAGCCACTTACTAGCGGCTTGTTAACCAAATCTTCAAGGACCTGATTGGTCGCAACATGGAGGTTTACGTCGACGACATGCTCATCAAAAGCCGGCAGGGGTAGGACCACGTAGCCGACCTCGAAGAAGCCTTCGGTATACTCTGGACACATAACATGAGGCTTAACCCTGCCAAATGTGCCTTCGGCGTCTCGTCCAGGAAATTCCTCGGGTTCATCGTCAGCCAGCGAGGCATTGAGGCGAACTCCGAGAAGATCTAGGCCATAATAGACATGGCTCCCCCCGGAACGTCAAGGAAGTCCAGAGGCTTATGGGAAGATTGGCGGCCATTGGCCATTTTCTCTCCAAATTTAGGAAGAAGTCTCTTCCCTTCTTCAAGGCTCTGCACGGAACGGGGGGCTTCGAATAGGGTGCCCCTCAACAAGAGGTGTTCGAACACCTAAAGGAGTATCTAGCCAACCCTCCCCTCCTTAGCAAACCCGAGCCGGGCGAGCCACTCTGGACGTACCTGTCAGCCTCGGAAAACGTCCTCAGCGCAGTCCTCATCTGGGAAGATGACGGAGTGCAGAAACCACTGTACTATGTGAGCAAGGTCCTGCTCCTGGCCGAGACAAGATACACAAGGATAGAGAAAGTGGCATATGCCCTGGTCATGGCCGTCCGAAAGTTCCGTCCTTACCTCCAGGCGCACTCCATCCAAGTGCTGACCGATCAACCCCTAAAGGCCATCCTTCACAAGCCAGAAAACTCTGGCCGCTTAGTCAAGTAGTCGATCGAGCCGAGCCAGTACGACATCAGCTACCAGCCAAGGACGGCAATCAAGGGGCAAGCCCTCGCCAAGTTTATCACCAAATGCACCATTTCTGAGCAGCCCAACATCGAAGACTCGGATCCGACCTGGAAAGTCTATGTCGATGGATCCTCTTGCGAATCAGGGAGTGGTACTGGGATCATCCTGCGTGGCCCCGACCACTTCCTCCTCCAGTATTCTCTCCGCCTCAATTTTTTGACTTCCAACAACGAGGCGGAATATGAGGCTATGATTGCTGGACTGACCCTGGCACATCAGGACGACGCGAAGCAGATCAGGGCCTTCAGCGACTCTCATCTCGTGGTCAATCAGATCATCGGAGACTACGAGGCTCGTGATGACCGAATGATCCGATACTTGGCTGTGGTACGACAGCTCTTAACATCCTTCGATTGTTCCATAATCCTTAGGGTTCCGAGAGAGCAGAACGCCCAGGCAGATGCCTTGTCAAAACTCGCCTCCTCATCCTTCGAGGGTCTCGATCGAACAGTACTCATCAAAGTCCTCTTGAAGCCGAGCATCGACCTCCCTGAGGCAATGTGTGTAAACAGCGAAGCTTGCCCAGACGACTGGACCACCCCCATTCGAAGGTTCCTATTGAAGGGCGAGCTCCCTGAAGACCGGGCCGAGGCGAGAAGGATCAGGGTTCGAGATGAAAGGTTTGTCATAATTGAAGACGTCCTCTTTAAATGCTCGTACACCCTGGCAGTCAGAAAACCCTACCTCCGCTGCCTCGCCGAGGAGGATGCTAGCAACGCGCTTAAAGAACTTCATGAGGGGATCGGCGGATGTCACATGGGAAGCAGATCGCTTGGCAGGAAGGTCCTAAACCACGGGTACTATTAGCCAACAATGTTACAAGACTCCTAGGATCTAGTCAAGAGGTGTGGTCCGTGCCAAAGATTTTCCCCGATCAAGAGGCTTCCTCAGGCCAACCTTCGCTCGCTAGCCAGTCCGATGCCTTTTGCTATGTGGGGGATAGATGTGGTCGACCCCTTTCCTATGGCAACCGGACAGAGAAAATTTCTAATAGTCGCCGTCGATTATTTCACAAAATGGATCGAGACCGAGCTCCTGTCAACAACTACCGAGCATCAGACCTAACAGTTCTTCTAGATTAACATCATTTGTCGGTTCGGGATTCTGCAGGTCCTTATCATAGACAACGGAACCCAGTTCGTGGGCCAGAACTTTCGCAGGTTTTGCAAAGACATCGGCGTCCAGCAGTGCTTCTCCGCCAAATGTCATCCCCAGTCAAACGGCCAAGCGGAGAACGTGAACCGTCAGATACTCGACGGCCTGAAGAAGTGCCTTGATAGTTCCTCCAAGGGACAGTGGGTAGAAGAGTTGCCAAGTGTGCTATGGGCGCACAGGACCACAAAGAGAATTCCTACGGGTGAAACACCGTTCAACTTAACCTACGGAACGGAGGCGGTTATGCTCGTTGAGGTCGGTCTCCCTTTTCCGCGCATCATGGCTTTCGACAGGCCGACAACTCGTCAGGCCTTAGGGCCAACCTGGACCTCGTTGCCGAGGTCAGGGAGAAGTCCACCTTGAGAAGGAACATCTACCAACAGCGGATCGAAAGGTTTTACAACCAGAAAGTTTGCCCCACTAACATCAAGGCCGGAGACCTCGTGCTCTGCAAGTTGTCCGTCTCTGACCCCACGAGAAAGAGGAAGCTGGCCCCCAACTGGGAAGGCCCGTACAAGGTAGCCAAGGTAATACACCGAGGCACGTACCGACTCGTGGACATGGAGGGCCGAGCAATCAAAAGACCCTGGAACGCCGAACATCTGATCAAATTTCTGGAAGGGCAGAAGTAGAGTTTTAGTTTACTTCACGTAAATAACACTTTTGTAACCTGCCCTGTGTAAAAGGCCATTCGCGCCTCTCTTCACGTATAAAGAGGCTCAAGTAAAATAGCTCTTTTTGTAAACTTTATCTCACCGACCCACCTTTCCTCAGCAACTCTGAACCAATGTCGAGCACGTGGGTAGCTTTCTCAATCTATGGTGCCTAAGTCAGAACACTAGACGCTGACCCACAACTCCTCGGCAGCTCCGTACCAATGTCGAGCACGCGGGTAGCTTTCTCAAGCTATGGCACCCAATTCAGAATACTGGGCACCGACCCACATCTCCCCGACAGCTCCGAACCAATGTCGAGCACGTGGGTAGCTTTCTCAAGCTATGGCGCCCAATTCAAAACACTGGGTGCTGGCCCACATTTCCCCGGCAGCTCTGAACCAATGTCGAGCACGTGGGTAGCTTTCTCAAGCTATAGCACCCAATTCAGAACACTGAGCGCCAACCCACTTCTCCCCGGCAGCTCCGAACCAATGTCGAGCATGTGGGCAGCTTTCTCAAGCTATGGCACCCAATTCAGAACACTGGGCACCGACCCACCTCTCCTCGGCAACTCCGAACCAATGTCGAGCATGTGGATAGCTTTCTTAAGCTTTGACACCCAAGTCAGAACACTGGGCACCGACCCACAACATCCCGGCAGCTCCGTACCAATGTCGAGCACGCGGGTAGCTTTCTCAAGCTATGGCACCTAATTCAGAACACTGGGCACTGACCCACATCTCCCCGGTAGATCCGAACCAATGTCGAGCATGGGGTAGCATTCTCAAGCTATGGCGCCGAATTCAAAACACTGGGTGCCAACCCACATCTCCCCGGGAGCTCCGAACCAATGTCGAGCACGCTGGTAGCTTTCTCAAGCTATGGCGCCCAATTCAGAACACTGGGCACCGACCTACATCTCCTCGGCAGCTTCGTACCAATGTTGAGCACGTGGGTAGCTTTCTCAAGCTATGACACTAAAGCCAGGATGTTTGGTGCCGACCCACCCTTCCTCGGCAGCTTTCCCAAAAACAGTTAAAAAAAGAGGAGAAAAGACTAAACTTTTTATTCATATTTTTTTATTGATTAAGCACCGTCGAAAGAACAAGAACGTTACATACTGATATGGCTAAAAATAGGGTTAAATCGGAACCATCAAAATAGGGCACAAATCTTATAGCTCGGGGGTAAAATGGTAATTTCATCTACAGATGGTCCTGAAATGGGTACTGGGTCTTTTCTCCAAAGACCCAATAGCCCACGAACGGATCCGCCTTAACTGGGTGCGGGTTCGAACCCGCAAAGAACCCAGTCCAGTTGGATAGAATTAGGGTTTATAATTATACTTAATCAACGGCCCTGATTCACTCTATCCATTGACTGAGAAGTAGGGATTTGATCTTATCCCAAAACAGGTCCCTAAGACAGCTATAAATACCCCCCATCCCCCACTGTTAACAGGTAATCAATCTTTTGCCAGTAAAAGCTCATTCATAATCTTTCTAAATACTGACTTGAGCGTCGGAGGGCGCATCGCCGGGATCAACCCCGGTGTTTCGCACTTTTTGCATGTGAACGGCGGGAGATCACGGTCAAACTCTGGTGGAAAGGTTTCAGGTTTAACTATTCAACATCCCAAAGAATCCACAAATTCTATCTGTTTGCCCCCACACCAGATTTAGCAGTAACAGATTGGCGCTGTCTGTGGGAATCCACGAATAGCAATCCTTCCTCTTCCCTTGGTGAAGATCACCTCCAGCCATGCCTCCCCGAAAACTGAGATCCAAAGGGTCCAACCATGGACCCACTCCTCCTCAACCACAACACGAGGTCCCCTCCAAACCGTCCAGCAGCAAGGGCAACTCCCTCCTCAGCCTGATCAGCCCTTGCAGCAGGAGCAACATCCTCTTCAGAACGTTCAATCCCAAAGGGCTCCGCTCGGGCCCCAGAATGCCGGTGCAGGGGCCTCTCGTCCCAACCCTCAGAAGCAACCTCCTCATCGAGACTGCATCTTCGTACACAACCCTTCTACCGATTCAATGGCATCTCACAACCCCCGGCCTTTCGAAGACCTCCGTAATACCCTCCTCAACCGGCAGAAAGAAGAGGACCTTCGCCACCGTTTGGATGAAAGGCGAGCCCGTGAGGGAGCCTCCCGCCCGGAACGTCCAAATGAGCGATCTCTTCGTTGCCGCGACCACAGGAGGTCCCCACCTCACAGGGGGCGGAGAGATTCCCCTGAGTACCATCGAAGAAGACATCATTCTCGCGCTGGTCGGCAGCCCTCGAGGATGATAACAGACCTATCACCCAAGCCGAATTCCAAGAGTTCCAGGCTACATTCTTGCAGGCCCTCAACCTTCGGTCGAACAACAACAGTGCTCAGAGGGTCCCCACTCCTTCTCCGGTCCAAAGTCCTCGCCATCAGTCCCTAACCCCTCCTCAAGCTCCGAGTCACCACCATCACAGTCCTCGTCATTCCCTTAGCTACCATCGCCGAACTCTGCGCTCCCCTTCTTACGAAGATGAGTCCAGAGACTCGCTTGGCTACCATCGAAGGAACGATGCGGTATACCGCCGTCTCCACGAGATGGAGAGGTGCCTCGGCCAACTAGATAAAGAGGAAGAGCTGAGAGGAAGGACCATCCGTCCAAGCCGACCCCCTTCTCTCGAACAATCATGGAGGCGCCTGTTCCAATAAGCTTCAAGCCCCTGCAGTTTGAGACTTACTTTGGGGAGTCAGAACCCGTGGACCACATCGAAAGCTTCAAGACCCTCATGTTGATCCACCAAGCTTCCGATGCTCTACTCTGCAAAACCTTTCCAGCTACTTTCAAGGGCCCGGCCCGAGAGTGGTACTCTCGTCTTGCCCCATCCTCCATATTCTCCTTTGAACAATTTGAGATTCTCTTCGTCACCCACTTCATGAGTAGACACCGCACCGAGAAGACTAGTATTTTGCTACTCTACCTCAGTCAGGAGAAGGGTGAGAAGTTGAGAGATTATGTGAAGTGGTTTACCGCGGAAGCTAGGTCCATTGCCTCCCTCGACCAATCGGTCGCCGCTGCAGCCTTCCAATCAAACGTCCTCAACTCAAGCCTTCGGTCCTCCCTAGCCAAAAAGCCCCTGCAAAACTTCTCCGACCTTCTTCTCAGAAGCAAGAAGTATATCCGGGCTGAGGAAGTTGAACATCGCCCTACTTTTGAGGGGTCTTCCTCCGGGACCAAGAGAAAGGCAGCTGAAGAAGAGGGAGCTAAGAAGCTCCAGAAGGACAATGGGGGCCAGCGCCGCCTGCCTCCCAGATTTGAGAAGTTTACCCCTCTTAACGCCAATATTTCTACCATTCTCATGGAGGTCGAGAAGGAAGGAGTTCTGCCTCCTACCCCGAAGATGAATACCCCCGACAAGAAGAGGGACAAGAAAAAGTGGTGCCGATATCATCGAGACCACGGCCACGACACCAACGATTGTCGGGCCTTGAAGAATGAAATTGAGGCCCTCATCCAGAGAGGGCAGCTGTCTAAGTTTATAAGAAAGGACCGAATTGATCTTCCTCCTTCCCTCAAGGGGGCTAACAAGCATCCCAAGAGGGCGCGACGAGACTCCCGAGTTTGAAGAGGAACGCATCTTGCATCTCATTTATGGAGGTCCCATGGGAGGAACCTCCAACTCTTTCTGAAAGGCTTTCATACGAGAAGTCAATTCGGTTCACAGCATACCCCCTCCCAAAGGCCTCGAAGTCCCGGTCAATTTCTCGGATGAAGACTTGGAGGGTGTCCGAACCCCCCATTGTGATGCAATGGTAATCAACCTCCATATGGCCAACTTCAAAGTGGAAAAGATTCTGGTAGACAATGGTAGCTCTATCAATATCCTCTTCCTAGCGGCCTTCCGAGAACTCAAGTTATCACGGGACAGGCTCAAATCTGTCGGCTACACGCTCCATGGGTTCACGGGAGTGCCAGTGACTATTGAAGGGGTAATAACCCTCGACGTAACCGCTGGCAAAACTCCTACTACCTGGACGGAGCCAATGGATTTCATGGTCGTCGACATCCTAGCTGCTTACAATGTGATTCTAGCCCGACCTGGCCTAGCTGCTTTAGAGGCCGTCCCGTCGGCTTACCATCTTAAAATGAAGTTCCCTACCAAGTCAAGTGTAGGGGAAGTAAGGGGTAGTCAAGAGATGGCCCGCAAGTGTTACATGACCTCCACCGGGGGACCTGTCCTCTCCCTCGAGACTCTTGAGATTCCCCAGGGGAACGCCTAACCTATGTCCGAACCTGTGGACAAGTTAGAGGAAGTTCTCTTTTCCGAGCAAGATCCGAACCGCAAGTTCTTCATCAGCAAGACCCTCCCCTCTGCCCTCTGTTCCGACATAGTCCAATGCATCAGGAAGAACCATGACCTCTTTGCCTGGTCAGCTGCCGATATGCCAGGAATTTTCGAGGAGCTCCTCGCCCACCACCTAAGCGTTGCTCCGGGGTCCAAACCGGTCCAGCAGAAGAGGCACAAATTTGCCCCCGAGCGCCAGCAAGCCATAAAGGAAGAAGTGGACAAGCTCCTTAAAGCCCGGTTCAAACAAGAAGTCAACTATCCCGAATGGATCTCTAATATTGTTATGGTTAAGAAGGCCAACGGAAGTTGGAGAATTTGCATCGACTTCACAGACCTGAACAAAGCCTGCCCTAAAGATCCAATCCCTCTCCCCAGCATCGACACCTTGATCGACGCTACTTCGGGCCATGAGTTGCTGAGCTTCATGGATGCCTTCTCTGGATATAACCAGATCAGAATGTTCCCCCCAGATATCCCGAAGACCTCCTTCGTCACCGATCAAGGACTCTATTGCTACAGGGTAATGCCCTTCGGGCTGAAGAATGCCGGTGCAACATACCAGCGCCTCGTCAATAAGGTCTTCCAGAATCAGATCGGCCGAAACATGGAAGTGTATGTTAATGATATGCTAGTTAAAAGCATCCATGGGGCCGACCATGTTGCCGATCTCCAAGAAGCATTTGATGTGTTGAGGAAGCATGATATGAGGCTCAACCCGAACAAGTGTGCATTTGGAGTCTCGTCGGGAAAGTTCCTAGGCTTCTTGGTCAGCCAAAGAGGAATCGAAGCATACACCTTGGTTATGGCAGCCAGGAGGCTCTGCCCTTATTTCCAATCCCACTCGATAGTCGTTCTTACCGACCAGCCGCTTAAGCAAGTCCTACACAAACTCGAGACCTCAGGCCATCTGATGAAATGGTCGATTGAGCTGAGTCAGCATGACATATCTTACCAGCCTCGGACCGCAATCAAGGCTCAATCCTTAGCTGATTTTATTGTTGAAAGCACCATCCCAGAGGTCAGTCAAGCAGCAAACGGGCCTCCCATCTCGACAGTGTATATAGACGGGTCCTCTTGCACTGAAGGGAGCGGAACCGGGGTCATTCTGGCAGGCCCAGTTCTCCAATACTCCCTCTGCATTAACTTTAAGGCCTCCAACAATTAAGAGGAGTATGAAGCCCTTATAGCCGACCTTGGTATGGCTTGCAAAGCAGGGGCACAACGTATCCGGATATACAGTGACTTGCAGCTGGTCGTAAATCAAGTCTTAGGAGAGTACGAGGCGCGAGACGATCGAATGGCTAAGTACCTAGACAAAGTCCAATGTCTTATGTCTTCATTCGAAGAGGCACAAATTCAGTGGATCCCTAGAGAAGAAAATTCCCAAGCAGATGCCCTCTCAAAATTAGCCTCTTCCTCCCTTCAAGGTCTCGAGCAGACCGTCCTGATTGAAGTGCTCCTAAGACCAAGCATAGAAGAAGAAGCCCCCGACTCGATGGAGTCGCTGCCCGTCCAACTTCAGGATACTGGATGAAACCTTTGATAGAATTCCTCAGGGATGGGCTCCTTCCCGAAGACCCTAAAGAAGCTCATCGAGTCCGAACGAGAGCGGAGCGGTACACCCTTGTTGAAGGAGTCTTGTACAAACGCTCCTACACCCAAGTAGACGGCAGACCCTACTTGAGATGCCTCTTCCCAGAAGAAGCCTCATATGCCTTGCAAGAACTCCACAAAGGTGTAGGCAGAGCCCATTCAGGGTCGAGGTCCCTCTCCAGGAAAGTGTTGAACTATGGATATTTTTGGCCTACCCTACTCCGAGACGCCGAGCAACATGTTCGGCGATGCAGCCCTTGTCAGTAGTTCTCCAACATTCGTTGTCTACCCCAAGCACAACTCACATCACTCTCAAGTCCGGTTCCCTTCGCGATGTGGGGGATGGACTTGCTAGGTCCATTTCCACTAGGTCCGGGTCAGCTCAAGTTCCTAGTCATGGCGATTGACTACTTCTCTAAGTGGATAGAGGCCGAGCCATTGGCTACGATTACAGAGAACAAAGTGCTGCAGTTCTTCTGGAAAAATGTGATTTGCAGATTCGGCGTACCTCGGGTCCTCATAACAGATAACGGAAGACAGTTTACAGGGGCATCTTTTCGATCTTTATGTGAAGACCTCGGCATCCAAAAACGTTTCTCCTCCGTCTCCCATCCTCAGTCCAATGGTCAAGTGGAGAATGCCAACAGACAGATTCTCTCCGGCATCAAGAAAAGGCTAGATAAGTCGGCCAAAGGCTTATGGGCGGAACAGCTTCCTAACGTATTGTGGAACTACCGCACTACGAAACGGACCCCCATAGGAGAGTCGCCATTCAATCTCACCTATGGGTCCGAGGCTGTGATCCCCTTGGAAGTCGGTCTACTATCTCCTCGCCTTATGGCTTATGAAGAAGAGCAGAATGCCAGAGAACTCCGAGCAAATTTGGACCTGATTGATGAGCTCCGTGAAAGAGCTTCTATTCGCCAGCAAAATTATCGGAGAAGGATTGAGCAGGCCTACAACAAAAGGGTTCGTCCCACAGATCTCAAGGAAGAGGACTTGGTCCTCAGAAAGCTAGCTATCTCGTTCCCTAGTCAAAAGAGTAAGCTAGCTCCGAATTGGAAAGGACCGTACAAAGTTTCCAAGATAGTCCGTCCCGGAGCGTATCGTCTAGAGGGCCTTGAAGGCAGAGAGATACCTAGAACTTGGAATGCCGACCATTTACTGAAGTACCAAGAGAGCGCCTGAATGCCTCTCCGAGTACCTTCAAATGTCGAGCCGTTCCTATCATTTTATTTGTATTTGCTTCTTTACTTATTGTAATAACAGCTTGTAACTTAGAAGCAGCCGATTAGCAGTTATCAATAAAGAACTTTTTTTCTCCGATATTTTCCTTGTGATTATTTGTATCTCTCTATTTAAGGCCTTCAATCGCTCTTACTCAAACGACATGTTTGGAGTCCAAAACTTGGCTCGATTCTGCTTCGCAAGCTCGCTCTTAAGCGAGCTAGAAGTGGTTCGCCATTCGTAACAACTCCCACAACTATTGAAACTTACTCAAACGACATGTTCGGAGTCCAAAACTTGGCTCGATTCCACTTCGCAAGCTCGCTCTTAAGTGAGCTAGAAGTGGTTCGTCATTCGGAACTGCTCCCACAACCGTTGAAACTTACTCAAACGACGTGTTCGGAGTCCAAAACTTGGCTCGATTTTGCTTCGCAAACTCGCTCTTAAGTGAGCTAGAAGTGGTTCGCCATTCAGAACTGCTCCCACAACCATTGAAACTTTACTCAAACGACGTGTTTGGAGTCCAAAACTTGGCTCGATTCTGCTTCGCAAGCTCGCTCTTAAGCGAGCTAGAAGTGGTTCTCCATTCGGAACTGCTCCCACAACTGTTGAAACTTACTCAAACGACGTGTTCGGAGTCCAAAATTTGGCTCGATTCCGCTTTGCAAATTCGCTCTTAAGAGAGCTAGAAGTGGTTCGCCATTCGAAACTGCTCCCACAACTGTTGAAACTTTACTCAAATGACGTGTTCGGAATCCAAATCACTTGGCTGGATAACTGGTTGTTTCTACAACTATACTAGACATGAGAGAAGAGTACTTGGAGGAGCTAACCTTTGGTTCTTGTGATTCGTTTCAAGTTGAAGTAATTCTTCAAAAGGCTGCCCCCCACTACAAGAAAATGGCTTCTCTCACAATTCGCAGTGGCCCTAACATAGGGGAGGCTACAAAAACCATAGAGCTGCTTATCAATCTCAAGTTCACGAGGTTCACATTCCATGCCTATAAGAAGGAAGATTTGCTTCTGATTCTGAGTAGTTGTCAAAAGTTAGAGGAGTTGTACATTCCCCATTGCTTCAACTGACTGGATAACTGATGAAGATATTCAGGCATACATTCCCGAGCGACTCGCATTCCGAACTGCGTATTGGGAAAAACAACTTTCTCCCCAAAATTTGCGCAAGATCTTGATCAGACGGCTCAGATTTGGCCATGTCCACAAAACGACAAGATAGCATTTTCTCGTGGTCCACACCGTCTTCTACATCAAGGCCACGCAAAACCTTCTCATAAGCAAGTTACAAGTGGTACCAAACAAATAACAAGTACTAGCAAAACATGCAAATCCACAAGTGCAAGAGAGTAAAACAAGCTTTCACTTTTATAAAGTTTAAAGTACAAGGAAACTCGAGTTACAAGTCCAAGCTACGACGAGCTACAAAAGAGACATAATCACAACAACTTATTCAACGCTTCTTCGGAACATGGAAGTTTCGGTTCAAAGACACCCGGGGACGGCTTTGCCTAACCTCGGAGCTCGTCTCTAGATCAACAAACCGAGATGCCTCTTCAGCACTGCCTCTGACCGTGGCCCCAACCAAAGCGCCACTAGATGAAGCAGCCACCCCGCTTTGAGCATCAACCGGGCTACGCCTAATGGTAGGCGAGTGAAATGCAAGCTCGTAAAACGAGATCCCACTCTCACTCTCTTCGCGAGTACATGGCGTCCTTCTGACGTTAATATGTTCAGGCCGAGGTTTGAGTCGAGCCACTTCCTCCTCGAGCTCAACGATCCGATCCTTCAGAGTAGCATCCTTCACGACAATTTTGAAACAAGGGAGTTAAGCGGATCCTACGGCTCCAGAGCTATCGGCTGTAATTCGACAAAGATGGGTCACTTCGATGCTTTTGTCGACCGTAACCCTCCTCAACTCGTCAATCCTCGCCGTCAGCTCATCGCGCTCGACCATCAACTTACCCACTGCAGAAGCTAACTTCTCTTCCTCCGCTGAAAGTTTTTCTTCTACTATCTTCAGGTGATGAACCTCTGCTAGTAGTTCACCTTTCTCCTTCTCAACGTCGAACAACGTCTTCCTAAGCAACTCCACCTCGCCTTCAAGACGAACCTCGCGAGCTCGCTTCCGTAGTTGTTTCAACTCGGAGAAATACTCTCTCGACATTGCCTTGAGATCCTCTAGTTCCAACTCGCTTTTGAGGAAACACTCTCGGCTAGGAGAGAGGGCCAGCTTCGCTGCTTTCAAGTTAGCGCGAAGATGAGAGGTTTCAGCTGCTGAACTTGACTCAACAACCTGGAAAGCGGAAGCATATCAACATGAAGAACAAGAGACGGTGTTTAACACTTAGCCAAATCTCAAAGACAAAACTATTTTCGAAAATATTCAAAACAGACTTCAACACTTAGCGAGTTTGCCAAAAACAAAAATTTTATTGATACCAAAAAGCGGTGGCCAGTCCGCTACAAGGCAGTACATCAAAACAAAATTACAAAAACGAAGAAGATCAAGGGGCCACCTTGAGGGGTAGCTCGGAAGGTAGCTCCTCGTCCCCTGCTACTCCGGCTCGGGGGTCGGCCGTGACCTCATCGTCCCCTTCCTCCACCGCCACAATCTCAAGGTCGGCAGGAGCATCATCACCTTGTCATTCGTCCCCCTCCTCTTCTTCCTCCGCTCCATCGGCTCCTTCCTCGCCTTCAGGGCCCTCCTCGGCGACCGGGCCCCACAGCCCATAACCCGACCTATTGAATCTAGGGACTCGAGCCTTGATGTGCTCGAGGGCGTGTTGGATCCTGTGGCAAGACAACAAACACTAGAGGGGGGGTGAATAGTGTTTAATAAAAACTGCAGAAATTTTTCTCGGTGCAGTCGACTGAGATAATGACCAGTCGACTGATATGTTCAAAATAATTGAAAATAACAACTCTGTGCAGTCGACTGCTGAATGAGACAGACGACTGAAGGCACAATGAGATTACAACTACAAATGGCACTGACCAGTCGACTGATGGTTCAAGAAGTCGACTGTCCAGAAACTTTTTGCAGAATTAAAATAATCAGAAGTGAATGCAAACACAAGATAATCAATCACAGAGTACACAAGATATATCCTGGTTCGGTCCTCCCGACCTACATCCAGTCCCTAAGCAACCCACTTGAGATTTCCACTATTCTTGAAAAATTACAAGAATATCCTACGGCGTTACGACAACAACCTTGTCTAACCCGTAGTCCTTTCTCTCAACCAGAGAAAGCAGACCCACTCTACAACCAAGAGTGAAAAGACACCGACTCTACAACCAAGAGTCAAAAACACTCTCCAACCGAGAGCAAGAGTACAAGAATACTTTACAGTCAACCTATAGCCTTGTTGGTGTATGTGTTGATGCACGTGGCTAACAAAATAGGTCGACTTATATACTCAGTCCAGAGCGAATTCAATGCTATACTGACTGAATGTAGAGAACCAAAGTGTATGAACTTGAAAGCTTTGTTTCTCACAGAAAATCACTTAGAATGTTTTTCACAAGAATGCTCGAGTGTATGAAAATCATGTAGATCATTTCAGTGAGATCTGAAACTCTATTTAAAGAGTTTGATCTCCTGAACGTTGGGAAAAACAGTTACTCAACTGTCAACCAACGGATCTGAGCTTTTGAGTTTGAAAAAATTCGATTTTGAAAAACAGAAAACGGTCAAAAGCTCTCGAACAGTCGACTGGGTTGCCGTATGAGTCGACTGATCAGAGTTTGAATGATTTTAAACAGTTTTGTACTATCAGTCGACTGGCAGAAGCTTAAGTCGGCTGGTACTTAAAAGTTAAAATTCTTCAAACTGTTTTGACTTCTTTTTTGGGGGTTTTTAAGAGACACACATTATGAAATTTTGAGTGTGTGTGTGTGTGTGTGACAAGGCTTTACATCAGACTAAGACTCAACAGAAACTAAAATACAATGTTTACAAGACACAACAATATAACACATTTGAGCTTGAAGTCTTGAGTCTTGAGTCTTGAATTGAGTCTTGATCCTTGTCTTGAAGTCTTCATCTGTTATCCTTTTGAGCTTGTTCATTTGTTCAGCTAGAATTGTCTTTGGTCTGTGCACTGCAATGTTAGCTGTATAACATAGACACATGTTGCACTATGTTGTGATCATCAAAATCAAGAATCAACATTCTCCCCCTTTTTGATGATGACAACATAATAGCTGATAAACAGATAATATACAAGCATAGTGATGAAATGCTCCCCCTTATAAAAACACAATATGCATACACAAAATAGATGTTATTATAAGGAATGTATCAGTCGACTTAACAATAGATTAGGCGACTGAACAGACGAAAAACATAACAGATGCAGTAGTTAGCAGCAGTCGACTGTATCCCTTGGGGAAGTCGACTGTATCCCTTGGGGAAGTCGATTAGCAGCAGTCGACTGTATCCCTTGGGAAAGTCGACTGACCAGAGATATTTCAATAACCAGAACAATGTTACAATGTTAACAAGTCAAAACAAAAATAACACATAACACAGATAGACAAAATGTAACTCAGATATTTCTTCTCCCCCTTTGGAATCATCAAAAAGGCACAAAGTAACAAGCGTTTGCATTAAAGAGAAAACAATGATAAAGTCTAATACATAAAAACAAATGCATTAAAAAGAAGATTACATAATAAAAAGAAATAAAAATCTTCAATCTTCTTCATCGGAGTCTTCATCATCATCTTGAGAAGGAGGATGAAATTGAGAGGTGAAGAGATGAGTTAGGTTGTCTAGTTTGGAGTCGAGGGTATGGAGTTGGGTATCTACAGAGACTGAGTGCTTCATTAGGTAGGAAACACAGTCATACAAGGTACGAGGGTCATCATAATTGGCTTGAAGAATAGGTGGATCATCAGATGTAGAAGGTTGAGAGGCTCTAGGTCTAGAAGTAGAACCTAAGGGAGCTTGGGAGAGTGGAGGAGACCTAGGGGGTGATCGAGTAGGAGTATCAAGGAGTTTCATACGTGCCAAACTAGCACGATCGAAACACTCATAACGAGTAACAACATTTGTCTCCGAATCTAGATCAACACCAAAAGCTATAAAGACTCTAGTAAGAAAACCTCCAAAAGGTAGAAAATGAGAGTGGTCTTGATTAAGCTTAGAAAAAATAACTTGACCCCAATTAACAGCAATTCTACCAAAAATTGCATATATAGCTTTTTGTAGTTCAATAGAATATTGGTCATAACTACCCTTTTTAGGAAGGATGTTATAGGCTAATATTCTACCTACAAGCTTAGCAATTGGTTTGATATTTTTGCTTGTCATTGGAGGGCCATGATTGGGTAGGAAAATTCTAGATAAAATAGAAGCATCATCTAAAAGAATTTCATCAAGAGGTAATCCTACATCATCAATACCCAACATCTCATTAATCCTAGTCGGTGTGAGTGTCATTTTCATATTTTTCACAGACGACCGGATTAAGACATCCCCATTTGGTTTTTGCACAATTCTCATATTTGTGTAAAACAAATAAATGAGTTGGGGATAGTAATTAGGTTGGTTTGATAATGAGAGAAAGTCATAAAGACTGCAATTTTGAAATATTGGAATGATTGTAATGGTGCAAAAAAGATACCAACGATCAATAAGATCGGGACTCAAGAGATATTGAGTGTAGTCTTGTGAAGAAGAACTACCCTCATGAGATCGTTTTGATCGTTTGGGTGCCATGAGAAAAGAGTGGAAAGGGTTTTACCTAAGTAAGAGAGAGATTCGATTAGGTGCAACCACAATCAGCACTGAGAAAGTAGATCACCTTCTTCTCCAAAAACTAGGGTTTTAAAATTGGGGGTAAAAGCTTGAAATTGGTAAGGGGTTAAAACGGCTGGTAAAGAGGGTTTTAACTGTGAGTGAACGGCTGAGATCAAGGAGAGGTGAAATCGACGGTGAGGATTAAAGATCACGGGTGAAAAGATAAGTGATTTCCATCTCAAAAGACGTGATGAACAGTCGCTGAAGATGATTTAGCTCGCGACAGTCGACTGGTAGGGAGATCAGTCGACTGAGTCGAGAAGAAAATAAACATTTTATGACGACTAATCAGTCGACTGGTATAGGAACCAGGCGACTGGTCAGATAAAAAAATTGGTATGTTTTTTTAAAAAGCCAGTACAGTCGACTTATTCAAAAGTATAGTCGACTTAACAGTAACAATTTTCAGCAAATATCAATAAAATCACAAATTCCAAGTTCTCGTCTTAAATTAATGAAAGTATCTTCTTTAAGGGGCTTGGTAAATATATCTGCTACTTGTTTATCAGTAGAGATAAAGTCTAAAGATATATCTCCTTTTAAAACATGATCACGTAGAAAATGATGTCGAATATCAATAAGTTTCGTACGTGAATGTTGAATCGGATTTTTAGATAAATTAATTGCACTGGTATTATCACACATAATTGAGGGTTTCTCAAATGAAATACCATAATCTAATAAGGTTTGTTTTATCCATAAAATTTGTGCACAAGCCAAACTTGCAGCGATATACTCAGCTTCTGTAGTTGATAGGGATACGGAGTTTTGCTTTTTACTGCACCAAGATACTAGGGAATGTCCCAAAAAGTGACATGTACCATTAGTACTCTTGCGATCAGTTTTGCTTCCAGAAAAATCGGCATCGCTATAAGACAAAAGTTGAAAATTATCGGTGCGTGGATAAAATAAACCATATTCAGATGTGCCTTTAATATATCTTAAAATTCGTTTCACTGCTTTTAAATGAGACTCTTTAGGACTAGATTGATATCTAGCACATAAACATACGCTGAACATAATATCTGGTCTACTTGCAGTAATATATAAGAGTGAACCAATCATACCTCGATAGAGTTTTTGATCAACACTCTTACCTAATAAATCTTTGTCAAGAGTAGTAGTAGTAGCCATAGGTGTGGATTTACTACTAGTACTATCCATGTTAAAACGTTTGAGTAGTTCCTTTGCATATTTGCCTTGATTGATAAATATGCCATTTAAGGACTGTTTAATTTGAAGTCCAAGGAAATAATTGAGTTCACCCATGTGACTCATCTCAAATTCATTTTTCATGGTATTAGCAAATTCTTGACATAGATTATTATTAGTAGAACCAAAAATTATATCATCAACATATATTTGTATGATTAAGATATCATTCTTAACTCTTTTGATAAACAAAGTAGTGTCTACTTTACCTATTTCAAATCCTGTTTCTAAAAGAAAAGTTTTCAGACGATCATACCAAGCACGAGGTGCTTGTTTAAGACCGTATAAAGCCTTTTTCAATTTATAAACATGATCTGGAAATTGTTCATGTTCAAAACCTGGTGGTTGTTTAACATAAACATTTTCCTTAATAAACCCATTAAGAAAAGCACTTTTCACATCCATTTGATAGAGTATAAAATTCATAAAACAAGCAAAAGATAATAAAATACGAATAGATTCTAGTCTAGCAACAGGAGCATATGTTTCATCAAAATCTATACTTTCTTCTTGATTATATCCTTGAGCAACTAATCTAGCCTTGTTCCTTACAACTTATCCTGATTCATCTAACTTATTTTTGAATACCCATTTGGTACCAATGATAGTCTGATCAGGAGGTCTAGGAACTAAATCCCATACATCATTTCTTATAAATTGGTTTAGTTCATCTTGCATGGCATTCATCCAATATTCATTCTCACAAGCTTCTTGTATATTTTTCGGTTCAAAATCCGACAAGAATGCTGTATGAGAGATCATATTAACATGTGAACGTGTCTGAATACCATGGGAGATGTCACCAATTATTAAGTCATGAGGATGATCTTTAACTTCAACAAATGACTTTGGTAAAGTTGAAGATATCTCAATCGGATCAGTAGACTTGACTTGTTCTTCAGTCGACTGCTTTACGTCAGTCGACTGGGAGACCTTATCAGTCGACTTATCAGATAGATTAGTTTGCTCTAAGGATTTAATCACATTATCTAAAGGTGATAAATCAGTTTCATCATCTTTATTTAAGGTTGATGAAGGTAAGGATTCATCGAATGTAACATGCATTGATTCTTCAATAGTCATTGTAGACTTATTGAAAATTCTATATGCTTTACTCCTATTTGAGTATCCTAAAAAGATACCCTCATTAGTTCTAGGATCAAATTTGTCTAAATTATCTTTTGTGTTTAGAATAAAACACTTGCAACCAAATGTCTTAAAGTAAGAGACTTTAGGAATTTTATTAAAAAATAACTCGTAACAAGTCTTCTTTAGTTTAGGTCTTAGAAGAATTCTATTTAAAACATAACAAGCTGTAGCAACAGCTTCAGCCCATAAATGCTTTGGTAGATTGCTTTCAACAAGCATAGTACGTGCACATTCTTGCAAAGTCCTATTTTTCCTTTCAACCACTCCATTTTGTGGTGAAGCTCTAGGAAATGCAAATGAATGTGTTATACCATTCCTGTTGCAATATTCTGTAAATGTTTCATTTTCAAATTCTCCACCATGATCACTTCTAATAGTGACTATGGTTAGAGATCTTTGATTTTGAACACGTTTACAAAAATGTGCAAATTCCTCAAAAGCATCATTTTTATGTTTTAAAAAGAATGTCCAAGTGAATCTTGAAAAATCATCTACTAAAACAAACACATATCTACTTTTATTTAAAGAAGCAACTCTAGTAGGGCCAAATAAATCTATATGAATTAATTCAAGTGGCCTACTAGTAGAGATTACGTCTTTTGTTTTAAAAGTGGATTTGAATTGTTTTCCTAGTTGACATGCATCACATAACTTATCCTTTTTAAAAGATAGTTTTGGCAGTCCTTTAACTAGGTTATATTTAGATAATTTTGAGAGATTTTTCATGTTCACATGTCCAAATCTTCTATGCCATAACCAAGATTCATTGTTAGAGGCTATTAAACAAAAATCATTTGAAAAATCAATTGCATTCAAACACAATTCATAAATATTATTTTTACGAAAACCTTGAAAAACAACATTTTGCATAGTAGAATCATAATTCAAGCATGCATCTTTTTCAAAAACTATTTTATACCCTTTATCACATAATTGACTAATGCTTAAAAGATTATGCTTTAAACCATTAACCAATAGCACATTTTCTATAATTGGGTTAGATATTTTACCGACCATGCCAATACCAATGACTTTGCCTTTGTTGTTATCTCCAAAGGTGACGGTTCCTCCATCTATACTTTGAATGGTGGATAGTAGGTTGGCATGCCCTGTCATGTATTTTGAACATCCGCTGTCTAATATCCAGCGTTCTTTCTTGGGTACCTATAAAAAGTTTAAGGTAAATATGGTACCCTTTTTATTGGGTCCAAAACACATTAGTTTGGGGAAAACCAAACCCATGAAGAGTTTGATCTTCCTCCATAAGCAGGAATATAATAAGTAGAATTACATACATTTAATATATATGAGTTAATATAAGCAATTCTATCATTCTGATTCAAACTGACTGGAACCCATACTAATTTGTTCTGTCCAGTCGACTTATCAGTGTCCTTCAGTCGACTGTTGGTGTACATCAGTCGACTGGTAGATACACTAGGTCGACTTATAAGAGGTTTTGATCTCATCGAATAAGATCCACTTTCTCTGGACAGACGACTGGTTGTATGGTTCAGTCGACTTAACCGAACGTTAGTTTTGCTTTTATCACTGAAATTAACAATCTGAGGCTTTGCAAAGAAGTCATACAACTTGTGTGTAATACTAGAAATAGATGCTGATTTAGTCTTACTAGTGTTTACAACAGGAGATTCTTTTACAGAGGATTTTTTAAAACCAAGTCCATATTTTTGACTAGATGTAACTTGATGATGAAGCATATCATTTAAATTCTCTTTGCCTTTGTTAAACTTAGATACGTTCTTTGAAATCTCTTCATAATTCTTTTTGAGAGTTTCAAGATCAGTATCTAAACTTGCAATGCGAGAATTTAAGGATTTTACTTCCTTATCAAGGTTAAGATTTTCTTGATTAAGTGTTTGATTCACTTTCTCAAGATTCTTAACTCTAATCTTTTCTTTCTTCAATTCTTGGAATATTTCATTAAAAGCATCAAGAAGATCTTCGGAATCATAATCATTACTTACATGCTCTTGTGCAGCCATGAAACAAACATTTGCCACTTCGTTATTTTCATCCGTTTCTTCTTCGGAAGATGAATCACTATCATCCCATGTAGCTTGATAAGCCTTCTTGTTTTTGGCAAATTTGTTCTTTGGATATTTGTCCTTCTTGAAGTTGGATGATTTTCCCTTGTTCTTTGCATTTTCTAAGGGACAATCCTTCTTCATGTGACCTATTTTATTACACCTGAAACATGTAGGAGGGTCATTAGAATCTTTAACTTTAGAATGAAACTTACCCTTCTTTGAAAACTTCTTGAATCTCCGAGTGAACATTGCTATTTCTTCTTCATCTTCTTCCTCATCTTCTGAATCTGTCATGGCTTTAAAAGCCAATGATTTCTTCTTTGCTTGGTGTGATTCTGTATCTTTCTTTCGATCTTCAAGTTGGACCACATATGCCATGAGATTGCCAACAAGATTCTCGAGAGTAAGTGTTGACAAGTCATTCGCTTCCTCTATTGCTGTGGTCTTCTTCTCCCATTCTGGAGTGAGTGCACGCAAGACTTTTCTGACCATCTCTGCTTGAGTATAAATCTTTCCAAGTGCCACTAGAGAGTTTGTGATGTCTGTGAATCTGGTAATCATCTCAGACACAGTCTCATTGTCCTTCATTCTGAACATCTCAAACCTGTGGACAAGAACAGAAATTTTAGACTCTTTTACTTTATTCGCTCCTTCATGTGTTACCTCGAGTGTATGCCAAATTTGATGTGCGGTTGTAGCATTTGATACACGGTTGAATTCTTCCTTTGTAAGTGCACAAAATAAGGCATTCATTGCTTTGGCATTGTTCATAGTCTGATTCTTTTGATCATCATTCCATTGTGCATATGGAATGGTAGGAGCAGTGTATTCCGTCTCTGTCATTTGCCATATCTCATAGTTGATTGATTGGAGATAGATTCGCATTCGGCACTTCCAATAATTGTAGTTCGTTCCATCAAATAGTGGTGGCCGTTGTGTAGATTGGCCTTCATGGTACTGATTTGTATTTGACGTAGTTGCCATAGCCTGTAACCTTGCTCTGATACCAAGTGTTGGATCCTGTAGGCAAGACAACAAACACTAGAGGAGGGGGGGTGAATAGTGTTTAATAAAAACTGCGGAAATTTTTCTCGGTGCAGTCGACTGAGATAATGACCAGTCGACTGATATGTTCAAAATAATTGAAAATAACAACTCTGTGCAGTCGACTGCTGAATGAGACAGACGACTGAAGGCACAATGAGATTACAACTACAAACGGCACTGACCAGTCGACTGATGGTTCAAGAAGTCGACTGTCCAGAAACTTTTTGCAGAATTAAAATAATCAGAAGTGAATGCAAACACAAGATAATCAATCACAGAGTACACAAGATATATCCTGGTTCGGTCCTCCCGACCTACATCCAGTCCCCAAGCAACCCACTTGAGATTTCCACTATTCTTGAAAAATTACAAGAATACCCTACGGCGTTACGACAACAACCTTGTCTAACCCGTAGTCCTTTCTCTCAACCAGAGAAAGCAGACCCACTTTACAACCAAGAGTGAAAAGGCACTGACTCTACAACCAAGAGTCAAAAACACTCTCCAACTGAGAGCAAGAGTACAAGAATACTTTACAGTCAACCTATAGCCTTGTTGGTGTATGTGTTGATGCACGTGGCTAACAAAATAGGTCGACTTCTATACTCAGTCCAGAGCGAATTCAATGCTATACTGGACTGAATGTAGAGAACCAAAGTGTATGAACTTGAAAGCTTTGTTTCTCACAGAAAATCACTTAGAATGTTTTTCACAAGAATGCTCGAGTGTATGAAAATCATGTAAATCATTTCAGTGAGATCTGAAACTCTATTTAAAGAGTTTGATCTCCTGAATGTTGGGAAAAACAGTTACTCAACTGTCAACCAACGGATCTGAGCTTTTGAGTTTGAAAAAATTCGATTTTGAAAAACAGAAAACGGTCAAAAGCTCTCGAACAGTCGACTGGGTTGCCATATGAGTCGACTGATCAGAGTTTGAATGATTTTAAACAGTTTTGTACTATCAGTCGACTGGCAGAAGCTTAAGTCGACTGGTACTTAAAAGTTAAAATTCTTCAAACTGTTTTGACTTCTTTTTTGGGGGTTTTTAAGAGACACACATTATGAAATTTTGAGTGTGTGTGTGTGTGTGTGTGTGTGACAAGGCTTTACATCAGACTAAGACTCAACAGAAACTAAAATACAATGTTTACAAGACACAACAATATAACACATTTGAGCTTGAAGTCTTGAGTCTTGAGTCTTGAATTGAGTCTTGATCCTTGTCTTGAAGTCTTCATCTGTTATCCTTTTGAGCTTGTTCATTTGTTCAGCTAGAATTGTCTTTGGTCTGTGCACTGCAATGTTAGCTGTATAACATAGACACATGTTGCACTATGTTGTGATCATCAAAATCAAGAATCAACAGGGTGGTGGCATAAGACTACTCCATGTTGGCCGCCATGTGCTTCTTGGCCTCGGCCTCAATCTCCGCCCTCACCTTCTCCACGTCCTCGGCTTATTGCAGCTTCACTGCCTCCAAAGCCCTCGCTGCTTCGACCCTCTCCTCGGCTGCCTTAGCGACCTCCGAAGTGAGATTCTCCCTTGCTTGCACCAGAGCCACTTCAAGGTCGGCAACTTGGGCTGCCAAAGCATCCGAGCGGCGCTGCTCTGCTTCCAACTGCTTCATGGCCCTCACCCTTTCCGCTCTGTCTTTGTCACTGAGGGCTTTCAGCTCGCTCTCTTGCTCGGCATATTCCTCGAGAAGGTGGTCGAAATGACAAGTGGCCTGCACAGAGAAATAGTTAGAACGCGACGAAAGCCGAGCTAAAGACTTATAAAATTTTCAAGAAAATTTCGATAAATAGCAAAGAAGACTTACCGACATAAGCGATCGTTGCCCGTCATCCCCGCCTTCAGCGCAGCCCGATCTTTCGGGGTCAAAAGGTGCCGAATAGCCTGCATGCTCATCCCCGAGTCCCCGAAGAAGTCGTCATGGTTCTTCACTCGCCAATCGGGGACAAACAGCTTCTTGTGGGCCTCGGTAAGTATGACCTCGGCCTGCTCAGTTAGAGGTGGGGCCTGAAGTGCCAGAGCCGCCGAGACAGAGAAGCCCTCGGACAGAGCCGGCTGAGGAATAACGGCAGCCGGGGTCGATTTTCGAGGAGAAGTGAGGTCGACCGTTCCGACCACGGCCGAAGGAGCCCTGGTGGGTCGACCAGACGAGGGACCCGCACTCGTTCTCTTCCTCTTCTTGGCATCCAAGTCCTTGTTTCGCTTAGCCATCATTGCCTTGAAGTCCATGTTCGGAGCCTCTGTCGAAGTGAAGGAAAAAACAAGTTAGAAAAAATAATAATACAAGGCATTAAAGAAAAGTAAAGCATAAAGAGAGATGTCAGGAGCGTAATCGGGTCGATCGGACTAAGGCCCGACCCGTGCAGTACCTCCTCGGTCATTTCTCTCCAACTCAACATCGGGAGACCGATCAACTTCGCCGCCACCTCTACCTCGGTCGGGGTCAACACCGGCTTGGCCTTTGTGTACTTCGGCACCTCCTCCTTCCACCGGGTCGGGAAGTCCCACGCCGAGGGGCCCTTGATCAGAAAGAATTTCCCCTTCCATGACTTTATCGAGTTGGGGTTTTCTATCAGCTTGACGCCTTTTCGAGGCGACAGTTAGTAGCGCGGCTCGAGCTTACTCATTCTGTTGATCCGGTACAAACTTCGGAGGATGACGAGCTGCGGCTCCACCTTCACCGTTCGGCACTGAAGCAGAAACCCGAGCACATGGTGCCACATGTTCGGCATGAACTGAATAGGACACAGCCTGTACCACCGGAGAACCACAGTGACGAAGGGGTGAAGGGGAAAACGCAGGCCGGCGTTCAACGCGTCATAGGCAAAGACGCAAAGGTCCAGCATAAAGGCTGTGTTCGCTCGCACCTTCGGGCCGGGGAGAATCAAGGTGTACTCCGAAGGAATGGCGAAACCCTTCGGAGTCCGGAGTAGGTCCCGCTCGGTTAAAACTGAGGGGATATCTTCCACCTCGGTAACCTCCCTCGGGTTGTTCTCCTCGTAGGTTTCCGAACGACCATAGACAACCTTAGTCAACAGCTCGCCGCTGTACTGCCTTATTCCCCCGTGACCGGATAACACTGTCGGCATCCTACCCAGCTCGCCCGCCTGTTTCACTGTCTCGACCACCGTCTCGATGACCGAAGACCAGACCACTTCCTCCCCTTTCTCCTCGGCCGCAAACGAGCCTACTATCTCTATCCCTTTCCTTCGGCTCACCACTTCTCTCCGTTCCTCGGTGCTCTGACCCCCCAAGGAGGATGCCTCACTACCCGATGTTGCTCGTGACATCCCGAAGAATAAATATCTAAGGTTAAGTGAACTGACCTTGATGTGATGTTTACGGTCAGAAAAAGTTCACCGGAAATCGCATGGCATTCACGACAGCTAGCACAATCGCCCTTGAGCTCAAATCTCCGCTAGCAGGGCAACTCGAGAGCGAAAGTAAATTTTGAGAGTGAAAAGTGGAAGAATGAGCTAAGGGGTGAGGGGGTTGAGAACTTATAGCCAGTAAGGCAATGGTTGGGCTT
The DNA here is from genome assembly GCA_017893485.1 of Hemerocallis citrina. Taxonomy (NCBI): domain Eukaryota; kingdom Viridiplantae; phylum Streptophyta; class Magnoliopsida; order Asparagales; family Asphodelaceae; genus Hemerocallis; species Hemerocallis citrina. Next base: position 278,180,148 of record CM030360.1, on the reverse strand, counting down.
TTGCAATGCTTGGGGGCCCATTAGGAGAGACAGAACGACAGAATGAAGAGAGCTACGACGATTCAGGGGAAGGTCACGACGGTTTATTCGACATGGCAGTATGGCAAACCCTAACTTGCCGAGCCACCGAGACACTCTGCCGAGCTACCGGGGCATTGACCTCCACATTTGGAGAAAAATGCTGCCGAGCCACTTTCACCGTCAGATTGTCTCAAAATTCGTGTCGAAACATGATGAGCGGCTCAGATCACGCCACACCCACAAAACGACAAGATAACGTTTTCTCGTGATCTGAACCTCTAGCCTCGAGATCCACGCCTTGATGGACGCTCCAGATCCAACCATGTGGCCCGACGGCTCGTAACGAGCCGAGCCACCGAGACACTCTACCGAGCTACATGGGCACCGACCTCCACATTTGGAAAAAATGTCGCCGAGCCACTTTCACCGTCAGATTGTCTCAAAATTCGTGTCGTAATATGATGAGCGGTTCAGATCACGCCATGCCCACAAAACGACAAGATAACGTTTTCTCGTGATCTGAACCTCCAGCCTCGAGATCCACGCCTTGATGGATGCTCCAGATCCAACCATGTGGCTCGATAGATCGTAATGAGCCGAGCCACCGAGCCACTGCCGAGCTACCGGGGCACCGACCTCCAGATTTGGAGAAAAATGCCGCCGAGCCATTTTCACCGTTAGATTGTCTCAAAATTCGTGTCGAAACATGATGAGCAGCTCAGATCACGCCACGCCTACAAAACGACAAGATAACATTTTCTCGTGATCTGAACCTCCAGCCTCGAGATCTACGCCTTGATGAACGCTCTAGATCCAACCACGTGGCTCGACAGCTCGTAACGAGCCGAGCCACCGAGGCACTCTGCCGAGCTACCGGGGCACCGACCTCCACATTTGTAGAAAAATGCAGCCGAGCCACTTTCACCGTCAGATTGTCTCAAAATTCGTGTTGAAACATGATAAGCGGATCAGATCACGCCACGCCCATAAAACGACAAGATAACGTTTTCTCGTGTTCTGAACCTCCAGCCTCGAGATCCGCGCCGTGATGGACGCTCCAGATCCAGCCACGTGGCCCACCAGATCGTCCCGAGCTACCGGGCTACCAAGGAGTTAAGTTCGGGCTGCCAAGCAACCAAGCAGCTATAGCCGAGCTGCCGAATAGCTAAGGCCAAGCTGCCGAGCAATCACGGAAGAAAGGCCGAACTGCCGAGCCACCGAGACACTCTGCTGAGCTACCGGGGCACCGACCTCCACATTTGAAGAAAAAACACCGCCGAGCCACTCCTACCATCAGATTGTCTCAAAATTCATGTTGCAACATGATGAGCGGCTCAGATCACGCCACGCCCACAAAACGACAAGATAACATTTTTTCGTGATTTGAACCCCCATCCTCATAATTCGTGCCATGATGGATGCTCCAGATCTTGCCACGTAGCTCGGCAGCTCTTAACGCGCTGAGCTATCGAGCTACCGAGGAGGACTGGCCGAGCTACCGGAGCACTGACCTTCGCAAGCGGAGAAAAACACCGTCGAGCTACTCCGGCCGTCCGATCCTCCAGAAATTCGTACCGCTGGCTGATGGAAGGCCCAGATCGTGCCACATCATAAACCAAAATAAAAATTAATTTTTTATTTATTAAATTCGAATTATTTATTTAAAATTGCGAAAAAATAATTAAAAGTTCAGGAAAAATAATTAAAAATTCTAAAAAATAATTGTAAATTCGGGGAAATATTTTTGAGCCCTTGGGTTTATAATTATTGCTTAGAATAATTAATTAAGGCCCTCGAATAATAAATCACCGCTTCGCAAAATTAAATAAATTATCCGAAAAATAGAAAAAAATCAAGAAAAATCACCAAAGGTTTAGGAGAGCTCAAGAATAACCTTGAGCGTGCAACTAGCTCTGAAAATTACCATAATACCTTATACAAAGACTCGACACCCCTCATTTGGACTCCGATACAACTCTGCAAGCCATTAAAACAGTAAAACTAATCCTCAAAGACTAATCAAACCCAGTCTTCGGGAGTGGGGGGGCTCGTGATATGGCTAAAAATAGGGTTAAATCGGATCCATCCAAACTGGGTACAAATCTTATAGCTCGGGGGTAAAATGGTAATTTCACCTACATACGGGCCTGAAATGGGTACTGGGTCTTTTCTCCAAAGACCCAATAGCCCACGAACGGATCCGCCTTAACTGGGTGCGGGTTTGAACCCGCAAAGAACCCAGTCCAGCTGGATAGAATTAGGGTTTATGATTGTACTTAATCAACGGCCCTGATTCACTCTATCCATTCACTGGGAAGTAGGGATTTGATCTTATCCCGAAACTGGTCCCTAAGGCGGCTATAAATACACCCCATCCCCCACTATTAATAGGTAATCAATCTTTTGCCAGTAAAAGCTCATTCATAATCTTTCTGATTACTGACTTGAGCGTCGGAGGGTGCGTCACCGGGATCAACCCCGGTGTTTCGCACTTTTTGCAGGTGAACGACAGGAGATCACAGTCAAACTCCGGTGGAAAGGTTTCAGGTTTGACTATTCAACATCCCAAAGAATCCACAAATTCTATCTGTTTGCTCACACACCAAATTTAGCAGTAACATATACCACTCCACTCAGCTAAAAAATTCTCAGCGGCCCTTAGGCCAATGCAAGATAGCCTGAATACGACCGAACGGCTAGGACCTCCTGCCTCATCACAATGATCCTTGGGGTCAGCCAAAGTCGACACACCAGCCACAGAGCTCTGGGCATCGACCGGCCGGGTATACTCCAGTAGCATAATTGCCGCGGGAGCACCCTCCACTCGGCGACCTCCAGAAGAGGAGCCCGTCCTCGCCCCGGACATGCCCAGAATCGTCTTATAACACTGTATTTTCATCTCCTTTTCCACTCTAACGTCACGAAGGAGCCTCTCTGACAAGGGTCGCTGCACCGATGCACTTAACATGGTGTGCCCAAGACCGGTGCTGCCTAGGTCGCGATCTACCATCACCCTCTTCAGCTTGGATGCCTCCACACTTAGCGCCTTCGACTTATTTCGATAGTAGTGAAAGGCGGCGTCCTGATTGCGAGCCTCCTTCCAATACCGAACCAAGGTGGACTTAAGGACCTTGATCTTACTCCGGAGCCATGCCACATCGGATCGACAAGGGTCCGCCTTGGAAAGGGGGGCTGGCACCTAATAAGGAAAAACAACCATCATTCCGATTCTTACCGATCTCAGCGTAAAAATCTCAAAACAAGTCAGAAGGTTCGGTCGGCGAAGCTACACTTCCCCAAAACAAAATAGTCGAAGTCAAAACACTTGGCCAAAAGAAATCCTTTTTCCCATGAATCAAATTCGTCGTACTAAAAGTGCGATGGCCAGTCCACGGTTGGCAAATACATGGATAAAACAAAAAGAAGAAGAAACAAAAACAATAAGGAGGCGAACTGCTTAATTCCCCACCTATGGATCGGCCTGGTCGAGGGGAGGATCCACAGTAGGGTCGGTAGGTGGGGTCATTCTGCTCACCTCCTTTGGGGGTTTTGGGCGGCGGCTCGATCACCATGTCGAAATCAAAGTCGGTCAGATCGATGGTCGGGTAGAATTGCCTTACATGACTCAGGGCCTTCTCATAGACCTCATTCTGGGCCTCGATTATCAAGTTCTGGGCCTTCGTGGTGAGCAACTTCTTCTCCGCGGCGAATCCCTTCTTCAGCGAGCCCACCTTCCGAACACACTCGCTCTCCATAGAAGCGAGCTCGGCCTTCATCTCCTGCTCCCTCTTGTGCAAGTCCTCGAGCTCAATCTTCATCTCCTTCATCTCCCACTTATATTTGTTTGCTCGTTCCCTCTCGTGCACTAGGGCCTTTTCATGAAGCTTCATCACCTGGGCCCCATCCAGACAAGCCTGCAGCACAAGGACGAAAGGGTCAGAAGAGGGGTCACATCGTATAAAAATGGGTAAAAAAGGGGCCAGTAGTTCTTACCAGCACGTTCTCCTGTGCCAATCGCATATAGGCCAACTCCAAGGTGTTGTTGCTCATACTCTGCCGATCACAAGGAGTCGCCATCTTATCGGCGACCTCGATGGCCATGGCCCCCTCGGTCAAGCTGTCGCCTTTCTTTACCGACCAGTCCGGGGCCCATGGCTACAACATCTCGTCGCCAACAATCTCAGCAGCATCGGCTCGGAGCAGAGGAACCTTCCCCTTCATGTACTCAGTCACCCTCATCGCGCTGGGGCTTGGCGGGACGAACACTTCCTTGCTCGGTTTAGGACGCACTTTCTTTGCCCTCGGATCCTTTGGCACGTCGGAGACAACCTGCGAAGACCCCCTTGCTCTCTTCCCGTTCTCGGCCTGCTCGGCCCTCTCCTTCTTCTGGGCGATCCTCCTTGCCTTGATCGATTCGGGATCGAGGTCCATACCTACAAAGATACCCATTAAAAACAATGAGTGCAAAAGAATACTAAAACGAGAAAAATGGAACAAACAACATACTAGACGAAGCCGGTACGCGGGCCATATGACTCTCCATCACCTTTGGCCAGCTAATACTATTGCCCTTCTGAAGGCGTTCGACATATCCCCAATCCTCGGCTGACAGATCCTTCGACTTTGGCCCCTTGAAGTTCAGCCTGTAAAAATTCCATCGAGTAGGAATATCCCAAGGCTTCTTGCTCCGGATGATGAAGTAATTCTTCTTTCACTCCTTTATCGAATCCAGGTGGCCATGGATTACTTTCCCCCCACTCCGAGGGGAGACATAGTAGAATCCTTCGAACTCCCCAGATGAGCTAATCCTTAACATCGCCCGAAAGATATCCAACCTCAGCGGCACCTTCCTCTCTTCACACAGTAGCACGAAGCACACCATCTGCTTCCATGAGTTCGGCCCATACTGCATCGGAGACAGCGATACCCAATTCAGCACCTTTCGGATGAACGGGTGGATCGGCAACCGTAGGCCGGAGCCGAAGGAATCGGCCGGAAAAATGCAATCCCACTCGGACAGAGGATCAGTTGGCCGGAGCACCAGGCTCGGCAACATCAACTCAAACCCCTTCCCGATGTGGAAGGCCGAGCAGATAATGGGCAAGTCCTCCGCCTTTAGGATCGACTGAGTATCGTCCATCTTTATCTTTTGACCACTTGGCGAAGATGGCTGAATCCTATATAGGACTTTATCTGTGAGGTCGTCCGGGTACTGCCTGATCTACCTCGGCTGCGACAAGAAGCCTGTCCCCAGGTCCTGAACGGGAACTGACCTATCGGGGTTACTGGGCATCGTCCACTTCTTCCTCTTCTGCCTCTTCTTCTTGGCCTTTTAAGGAGAAGGTGTGGCCAGTGGCTCGAAGACGGTTGCCGCCGAAGAGGAACCAATCTCCTTGCCCTTCCTCCGACCCGTCTCTACTTCTTCTTCTACTTCACTATCGTCATGCTCGGAGTCTGAACCCTCCTACGAGTCCAACACCTCCACTTCCTCTGACCCGCCGCTATCTCCCTCCTCCGAGTCACTGCTCTCCACGACAAACGACTTCCTGGCACGGAGTGGTTTCGCATCGTACACCATGACGTCCGCCCAAGACGTCGAATCGGAGAGGCCCGTACGAGGGTCATCCTCCTCCCTCGAAGTCAAGGCCGAAGAGCCAGACTGAGCCTTAGACATACTAAAGAAAAAGAACTAACCTGCTCGGTTTCGGTGAGGGACGAACGGAAGACAGACAGCTGTGGAGAGAGAAGCTCTGCGACACCTTTTTTAGAAAGAGAGAGTAAAAGTGAAGAAAGAAAAAGGGGGTTGGGAGAGGGGGGTATATATAGAAAGCCAAGAGACTCCTCAATTTTCGCAAAACTGTTCCTAGAATTTCGCAATAATGGCTCCTAGAAACTCGCAAAAGTGACAACATCAAGACACATGGCTGGCGACTCTTCTGTGTCCGCACAATGCTCGTCGGGCCAAGGCTACTCGAGAACCAGGATTGCTCTCCTAAACATATCGATCTCGAGCAGGGCCCTGGCCTCTTTAGGCCATGTGACCCACTATGTTCGGTGATGACCCTCAGCTACTCAACCCCCAAAAGTTTACCTTAAAGATTTAGGGCGCTCGCCTTCGGCAAACGCCCAGAGCTCCGAAATTCGGTAGACACACCTCTCACCCACGAACAATTCGGGACTTACGACCCTCGGAGCCAAAACCCCAAATTGTTCGCGGGCGGGAGGAGAGACACCATACCCGGGCTCTCTCACCCGAACCTTCGTCAACCGAATCTAACATTTTTGAGGTAGACCCATCTGAGCTGAAATCTTGGGTCAGATTGATCTACCAAAAAAATGCCAGAGGACGGCAGACTCGTCCTACAACTCCCCGGGCCCCGAACCTTGATCAGCACGCCTCCCATCCGCTGTCTCCTTTGGGCAGACGGTCCTTGGAGCCGTATACCCAAAGAAAGACAGAGACGGGCTCTCTACCTTAAAACCTAATTATTGGGCGTCCGCCTGCGGCAGACACCCCTGATAGCACATGGGCCACCAGCGCTTTTTTTGGCGAAAGAAAAACCAAGGAATGGGGTATATATAGCCCCCCCAAGCCGCAATTATGACCTTAGGGAGACCAAACGACGAGAAATGAAGCATCGATCAATTAATTCTACCTCGACGAGAAATGAAGCATGGATTAGTGCGTCGCACATTAATTCTTCATCGGAAGACGAAAATTCTGCAGTTTGGAAGCAGTCTGCAAGGCATACAAGCTCGCTGCACCCTTGCCGACCCCTAATCCCTCGACGCTCCGAGGTCAGGTCGAGCACCAGGGTAGCTTTCTCAATAGAAATCCCACAGACTCACCGCACCTTTGCCGACCCCTAATCCTTCGACTTTCCAAGGTCAGGTCGAGCACCAAGATAGCTTTCTCAACAGAAAACCCACAGGCTCGCCGCACCCTTGTCGATCCCTAATCCCTCGACCCTCCGAGGTCAGGTTGAGCACCAGGGTAGCTTTCCCAAAGGAAATCAAACAGGCTCGCTGCACCCCTTGCCGATCCCTAAGCCCTCGACGCTCCGAGGTCAGGTCGAGCACCAGGGTAGCTTTCGCAACAAAAAGCACATAGGCTCGCCGCACCCTTGCCGACCCCTAAGCCATCGACGCTCCAAGGTCAGGTCGAGCACCAGGGTAGCTTCCCCAATGGAAAGCTTACAGGCTCACCGCACCCCTTGCCGACCCCTAAGCCCTCGACGCTCCGAGGTCAGGTCAAGCATTAGGGTAGCTTTCTTAACAGAAAGCCCACAGGCTCGCCGCACCCTTGCCAACCCCTAATCCCTCGACGCTCCGAGGTCAGGTCGAGCACCAGGATAGCTTTCCAAAGGAAAGCGCACAAGCTTGCCGTACCCCTTGCCGAACCCTAAGCTCTCGACGCTCCGAGGTTAGGTCGAGCACCAGGGCAGCTTTCACAACAAAAGCCCACAGGCTCGCTGCACCCTTGTCGACCCCTAAGCCCTCGACGCTCCGATGTCAGGTCGAGCACCAGGGTAGCTTCCCCAAAGGAAAGTGCACAGGCTCGCCGCACCCTGCCGACCCATAAGCCCTCGACGCTCCGAGGTCAGGTCGAGCAACATGGTAGCTTTCCCAAAGGAAAGCGCACAGGCTCGCCGCACCCTTGCCGACCCCTAAACCCTTGACGCTCCGAGGTCAGGTTGAGCACCAGGGTAGCTTCCCCAAAGGAAAGCACATAAGCTCGCCGCACCCTTGCTGACCCCTAACCCCTCGACGCTCTGAGGTCAGGTCGAGCACCAGGGTAGCTTTCCTAAAGAAAAGCCCACAGGCTCGCCGCACCCCTTGCTGACCCCTAAACCCTTGATGCTCCGAGGTCAGGTCGAGCACCAGGGTAGCTTTCCCAAAGGAAAGCACATAGGCTTGCCGCACCCTTGCCGACCCCTAAGCCCTCGACGCTCCGAGGTCAGGTCGAGCACTAGGATAGCTTTTAAAAGGAAAGTGTACAGGCTCACCGCACCCTTGGCGACCCCCAAGCCCTCGACGCTTTGAGGTCAGGTCAAGCACAGATGTAGCTTTCCCAAAGGAAAGTGCATAGGCTTGCCACACCCCTTGCCGACCCCTAAGCCCTCGACGCTCCGAGGTTAGGTCGAGCACCAGGGTAGCTTTCCCAAAGGAAAGTGCACAGGCTCGCTGCACCCTTGTCAACCCCTAAGCCCTCGACGCACCGAGGTCAGGTCGAGCACCAGGGTAACTTTCCCGAAGGAAAGCCCATAGTCTCACCGCACCCTTAAACCCTCGACACTCCGAGGTCAGGTCGAGTACCAGGGTAGCTTTCCCAAAGGAAAGCGCACAGGCTCGCCGTACCCCTTGTCGACCCCTAAGCCCTCGACGCTCTGAGGTCAGGTCGAGCATCAGGGTAGCTTTCCCAAAGGAAAGTGCACATGCTCATCGCATCCTTGCCGACCCCTAAGCCCTCGACGCTCTGAGGTCAGGTCGAGCACCAGGGTAGCTTTCCCAAAGGAAAGCCCACAGGCTCGCCGCACCCCTTAACAACCCCTAAACCCTCGATGCTCCGAGGTCAGGTCGAGCACCAGGGTAGCTTTCCCTAAGAAAAGCGCACAGGCTCGCCATACCCCTTGCCGACCCCTAAGCCCTCGACGCTTCGAGGCCAGGTCGAGCAACAGGGTAGCTTTTCCAAAGGAAAGCGCACAGGCTCGCTGCACCCTTACCGACCCCTAAATCCTCGACGCTCCTAGGTCAGGTCGAGCACCAGGGTAGCTTCCCAAAGGAAAACGCACAAGCTCGCCGCACCCTTGCCGACCCTTAAGCCCTCGATGCTCTGATGTCAGGTCGAGCACCAGGGTAGCTTTTCCAAAGGAAAGCCCAAAGGCTTGCCACACCCCTTGCTGACCCCTAAATCCTCGACGCTCCGAGGTCAGGTCGAGCACCAGGGTAGCTTTCCCAAAGGAAAGTGCACAGGCTCGCCGCACCCTTGCCGACTCCAAAGCCCTCGATGCTCCGAGATCAGGTCGAGAACCAGGGTAGCTTTTCCAAAGAAAAGTGCACAGGCTCGCCGCACCCTTGCCGACTCCTAAGCCCTCGATGCTCCAAGGTTAGGTCGAGCACAAAGGTAGCTTTCCCAAAGGAAAGCGTATAGGCTTGCCACACCCCTGCCGACCCCTAAGCCCTCGACGCTGTGAGGTCAGATCGAGCACCAGGATAGCTTTCCTAAAGGAAAGCGCACAGGCTCGCCGCACCCTTCCTGACCTCTAAGCCCTCGACGCTCTGAGGTCAGGTCGAGCACCAGGGTATCTTTCCCAAAGGAAAGTCCACAGGCTCGCCCCCACCCCTAAACCCTCGACACTCCTAGGTCAGGTCGAGCACCAGGGTAGCTTTCCCAAAGAAAAGCGCACAAGCTCGCCGTATCCCTTGCCGCCCCAAAGCCCTCGATGCTCTGAGGTCAGGTCGAGCACCAGGGTAGCTTTCCCAAAGGAAAGCGCACAGGCTCAACGCACCCTTGCCGAACCCTAAGCCCTCGATGCTCCGAGGTCAGGTCGAGCACCAGGGTAGCTTTCCCAAGGAAAAGCCCACAGGCTCGTTGCACCGCTTGCCAACCCCTAAACCCTCGACGCTCTGAGGTCAGGTCGAGCACCAGGGTCGCGTTCCCAAAGGAAAGTGCACAGGCTCGCTGCACCCTTTGCTGACCCCTAAGCCCTCGACGCTCCGAGGTCAGGTCGAGCACCAGGGTAGCTTTCGCAACAGAAAGCCCATAGGTTCGCCGCACCCTTACCGACCCCTAAGCCCTCGATGCTCTGAGGTCAGGTTGAGCACTAGGGTAGCTTCCCCAAAGGAAAGTGCACACGCTCACTGCACCCCCTGCAGACCCCTAAGCCCTCGACGCTCCGAGATCAGGTCAAGCATTAGTGTAGCTTTCTTAACAGAAAGCCCACAGGCTCGCCGCACCTTTGCTGACCCCTAGTCCCTCAATTCTCTGAGGTTAGGTCGAGCACCAGGATAACTTTTCCAAAGGAAAGTGCACATGCTCGCCGCAACCCTTGCCGACCCCTAAGCCCTCGACCTTCTGAGGTCAGGTTGAGCACCAGGGTAGCTTTCCCAAAGGAAAGCCCACAGGCTATCCGCACCCCTTGCTGACCCTTAAACCCTCGATGCTCCGAGGTCAGGTTGAGCACCAGGGTAGCTTCCCCAAAGGAAAGTGCACAGGCTCGCTGCACCCTTGTCGACCCCTAAGCCGTCGACGCTCCGAGGTCAGGTCGAGCACCAGGGTAGCTTTCCCAAAGGAAAGCACACAGGCTCGCCGCACCCCTTGCCGACCCCTAAACCCTCGATGCTCCGAGATCTGGTCGAGAACTAGGGTAGCTTTCCCAAAGGAAAGCGCACAGGCTCGCTGCACCCCTTGCCGACCCCTAAGCCCTCAATGCTCTGAGGTCAGGTCGAGGACCAGGGTAGCTTTCCCAAAGGAAAGTGCACAGGAACGCCACATCCTTGCCGACCCCTAAGCTCTCGATGCTCCGAGGTCAGGTCGAGCACCAGGGTAGCTTTCCCAAAGAAAAGTGCACAGGCTTGTCGCACCCTTTCTGACCCCTAAGCCCTCGATGCTCTGAGGTCAGGTCGAGTACCAGGATAGCTTTCGCAACAGAAAGCCCATAGGCTTGCCGCACCATTGTCGACCCCTAAGCTCTCGACGCTTCGAGGTCAGGTCGAGCACCAGGGTAGCTTTCTCAACAGAAAGCCCGCAGGCTCGCCGCACCCTTGTGGACTCCTAAGCCCTCGATGCTCCGAGGTTAGGTCGAGCAACAGGGTATCTTTCTCAATAGAAAGCCCACAGGCTCGCCTTTGCCTTGCTGTTCCAAGGCTACGTCCAGCCAGCACATATCCTTGCGCCTCGTCAAAAGGCCTACGACCGGAGACCAGACCTCCGGCCTCCAAGCCGACCTCAGCCTCAGTGACGACCATAAATGCCTTCAGGAAACCCCACCCCCCACTCTTCCTTCACGATCAAGACTACTCCTCCACGGCTAGCTCACACACCCCTATAGGAGTGGGGGGCTTGTGATAGGGTAAATTGGTGTGGCCAATCCTAGGCCACCAGATCTTCTCAAAAAGCGCTCACCCAGGATAATCAAGTCAACAGAAGTCAATTAGGCCTTTGCCAGCTCAGGCCCACAGGCAAATGGGTCTGACAGGCCCGTTAGGCCTCAGACCCATTTACCACTGCCTATAAATACTTCACCCCCTCCCTCACTTAAAAGGTAATCAATCTTTCCTTTCTCTAACCCAAGTTACTATTACTCTTCTTCAGTGACTGACTAGATCATCGGAGGGTCTGCCACCGGGACCAACCCCGGTGTTTCTAGACCGAGGGCAGGTACACGAGACCTCCGGATCCGAGCCTCCCGATCCGAGCCAGGCATTCGATCCGAGTCGAGCATCCGATGCCCACCTCGCTTCCGCCTACTCCCGAACCGTACCCTCGGCTGAGGGTCGGGCGTACCGTCCGTACCGAAGCTTCCGCAAAAATACAAATCGAGAAGAACTCACACCTGGTACAGCCACCCCCCAAAAACTAGCCGCATCACAAGGAATCATGATCACATAATATAAGGCCATTTCTCTCTTCGGTAATGAGGAACTAATACTTTCCTACGTCTAATTCTAAATTGTCTCAGCAAAAAAAAAAGTTAAAAAGATGAATGAAAAGAAGAAGAGTGATATGATTTTATGGTAGGATGAAGAGCTGTTGAAGAGATATGAAGAGATATGAAGACTGATAAAAGGATTTGAGAATCAAGAGGGTGAAGGGTTTGATTTGAACAAATAAGGTGCATAATTAAGATATATAGTGAAATTTCGTGATGTTTAAGTCTCATTTGACTAACAACTATCAACAACAATAATAGCAAAGCAATTGTCACGCCCTGCTTGTAATGCCCCGCCCCAATACTCAGACAATTTTATTATTTTTAGAAGACAAATTAGATACTATGTAGTACAACTGCCCACCACAGGCTGCCTCTCAAAAGGTGGTTAACCAATTAGGTGACTCTTGATCATTGGCTAATTATATTTATACTCAAATTAGTTTTTGTGTACTTCCCATGTGGGACTAAATTTCTCAAATCCTTCTCAAATCCTGTGTAAACAGTGTTACCAGTCGACTAAACAATCGACCAGTCGACTGTTCGCTGGTAAGTCCTCAAATCTGGCCCAATCAATCCGGCCCAACTATGCAGTAGCAGTCGACTGCTTAATGGACCAGTCGACTGTTCGCTGCCAATACAGGGTATTATATACACCCCACCTTAGAAATCAGCGTCCTCGCTGAGTACAGGGCACACATCTAGTGTAGGATCCGCCCTTTCTAGCCGATGTAGTATAGTCCTCGATTCCGGAGATCAATCACTCTCAACACAGCAGATCGGATACCCAGCTATCAATCACTACCTATGACTCTCAATACTGCAGAATATACCCGACCCCGGAGATCAATGACTCTCAGCACCGCAGATCATATTGACCTCTACTACACCCGGTGTCGAAAGTCGGCTCTGATACCATTTGTAACGCCCCGCCCCAATACTCAGATAATTTTATTATTTTTAGAAGACAAATTAAATACTATGTAGTACAACTGCCCACCACAGGCTGCCTCTCAAAAGGTGGTTAACCAATTAGGTGACTCTTGATCATTGGCCAATTATATTTATACTCAAATTAGTTTTTGTGTACTTCCCATGTGGGACTAAATTTCTCAAATCCTTCTCAAATCCCGTGTAAACAGTGTTACCAGTCGACTAAACAATCGACCAGTTGACTGTTCGCTGGTAAGTCCTCAAATCTGGCCCAATCAATCCGGCCCATCTATGCATTAGCAGTCGACTGCTTAATGGACCAGTCGACTGTTCGCTGCCAATACGGGGTATTACACTGCTTCCCAAAAATACGGAACACAAGCGCGTAACATTGGCCCAGCGAAGAACTTGCATCATCCATAAGCTGTTATTGTTCAATTCAATAATATAACAAGATAGATACAACCACGCATGAAATAATAACCATCACATGAATAATAATACTTGGAATTAAATATGAAATAACCAAAATAACAATCTCCGAGTCAAAAGCCCATAAGACGATAATCCAACGTCTAGAAACAAAATAACAATCTCCGGGTCAAAAGCCCATAATACAATGCCAATGAAATAAAATACAAGAACTCCAATAAAATAACGATCAATCTGGAGAGCAATAAATCCTCAGAAAGACTGTTATTCAAATCCTGCAGGTAACTCTCCTTGATCACTTGTGAATACCTCATCTAAAAAGATGAGAAAAATTATCCTTAGAGCAAGTCATGGACAGCAAGTAGAGAAAGCAATGAACAATGAAAATACGGTATAACAATGACTTCAATAAAAACATTTGGAATCAATAACAATGGCGATAGCAATAATCAATATCAATGGTGATAATGCGATGAGTATAACAATAAACGATATTTCAATATTCGATGTCAATACTCAATGGCCGATGTCAATATCAATAAACAATGTTCGATATTAATAGCATTGACGATGTTCAATATGCAGTGTCAATATTATGTCAATCCTTAAGTCTATTAGTTTTTTAGTCTAACTAATGTATGTACTACTGCGTCCCATACCACAGGTTCGATGCATACAATCAATGTTATTTAGACCTAAGTGGTGTACTCTATAGAGCATGTACTCGACAACGATAATCAATATTCAATAATCATGATTCAATATTCAATGCACGATACGATAATTCGGCAACGATATGATACACGATAGATTGGGATTACCGTCGTAAGCCATAATCAATCGATAAAATAACAACCGATAACAATATTTAGAGAAACACGGGCCCCTCCTCCAAGTAGAGTCTTTACATTGTCCACTACTTAATTCACCCTTAAACCCCGACTTGTTAAATATTTTATCGATGCAATCAATACATTATGCAATTTAGAGAAATTCGATAAACGATGGTATTAATAGAAGTAACAATAGGACGATCAATTAGAATGGTGACAATAGTATATTAAGATCATGCAATGCAATTTATACACTTCAATCCATTCAATATAACGATATATATACAATTATATTTAGAAAATATGGAAACACCGTTCTGGACAGCAGTAGCTTACTGTACAAAAATCAAGTTTTCCGCTGCTACAGAAATTCAAAACTAGATCCGTCAGAAGTTCTAGAAAGTAGAATCCTGCTCGGTTCCAACGCATATTTAAAATACGAAATCCGATAATAATAGATAGGTTAGTTACATCGTTCTTTACAGATTGCAAGTTCTGACCAAAAATCAAGATCAAGTTGTTATATTTGTAAAATCAGTAAAAATTCAATTTTAAATTCATCAAAAATATCTGTCAAACCCCTAATCATGTTAACTAACAATCTAAAAATTATCAGGGCAATGTTCTAACATTAACTTATCTTTTAATAACTTAAACATGAAGAAGTACATGAATCAAGAATTCTGGAAGTAAAAAAGGCAGCAGTAGTAAAAACACCATAACCTTTGCAATAAAACTCGGAATTCAAATATTTTGATGTTCTGGAAACTAGAAACACAGGGCTACAATTTTCGTTTAGAAAGTTATAATTTTTTATGTCAATTACTGGGTCAAAAAGGTATCACAAGTTTCAGGCATACTGTAACCCCCATTCCCGTAAATACGTATTTTCTAAATATTTTCTGTATCTCGATATTATAAATTCATTATTTGTTAAAATTATTTTGGATTTCATATTAAAGTGTTTTTCTAATCGAAAATTTATTCATTTCGAATAACGATGTGTTTTGATCTTATTTTCTAGATCTTATTGATCAACTATTTGTATTTGAGTCCAAATTATATATATATATATATATATATATATATATATATATATATATATATTTATTAGATCATTTTAATAAATTGTTAAACCCCGAATAATTATTTTATTGTATGATTTTATTATTTTGATAATTGTAACTATTAATTGTTATTTCTTGATTATTTAATTGAAGTACATTTAACGAATTATTTTGTTTTTGTAGTTGATCTGATTTTCATGGTGAATTCTAATTTAATTTCAAGCCAACTTGTATTGTTTTTATTGTATTATTTATCTATTTATTTGGATTTCAATTTTCGTTCATGAAGTTCTTTGTTCTTTTGATTGAGCTTTTATTGTTGATCCTATTGCCATCTTATTTATTGTTGGTGTTTTTATTGGAACTCTATTGATTTTGATATATCTCTTAATTGGACCATAAACCCCAATTTCATGTGTTCTTGACCCAAAACCACTCTTATTGGACCCTAATTCACTAACCCAATATCCTAATTGTACCTCATAAATACAACTCTACTGCAAACCCTAAAAATTACACATCTTCGAAACCCTAGCCATCTAATCTCTCTCCTATTCTCTCTCCTCTCTGTTTCTCTCTCCCCGTCCAGATTTTTCCTGCCTAAATCACCCTAACCCTATTCCGTCGTCTTCTCTGGCTAGTTCCGGCGCCCCCTTCTCCGGCGACCCCCATCGCCGTTCCATCGCGCCACCTCCCTGACGCGCGTGCTGCCACATCGAAACCCCCTCCTCCTCTGGTTCTCATCGAAGACAGCCAAGACCCCCTCATGTCCTCCCTGTTTGATCTACGACCACCAGCTCCAGCGCCGCTCGACCTCGTTGTTGATTCCGCCCCCTCTGGTCGCCGTCGGTGCCGCTGCCCCAGGCCGTCGCCCTTGCCATTGTTGTTGTCGAGCTCTGCCTTTCTCTTGCTGTGTCTGTTTGCTGTTGCTTTGGGCTCTTTTGCACGTATTGTACGTGTGATTGTGTGTTCGTGGGTTCGTTGCTTCGGGATTCTTATCCTGTTATTCTTGGTATTCGTTTTCATCGTCTAACAGACAAGTAATTTGTATTAAATTTATTTGCAAATACAAGTACTAAATACCGCTTGTAGTGTAGTTGGGTTCTAGAGAAAATTTGTGTGTGAATCCCCTTGTTGATATTGTTTCTATAGTGATGATTGACCGTAGTTGCCTCACGACATATATAACATGAATTAACTTAGGG